>JAECWI010000868.1:11535000-12135000 GCA_018150345.1 Drosophila equinoxialis | reverse complement strand
CATGTTTTCTACCGTTGCTGCTGCCGCTGCTGCTGCTGTTAAGGCCCAGGCAGAGAGTAATTAGATTGAAAATCAGACAAATTGATAAAGCCAGAAGCAGGTGGCAAGAGGCAAAACAGTCATAAACCGATAATTAGCTATGCAGTTTCGCTCTGAGTGACCAAAATTTTGAGTCGAGGATTATGATAGCAAATTGGTAACGAGCAATGGAATTACAATTAACCTATCATTTTCTCTTTTTCGTTTCCAACGTTTTCATTCCTTTTCGCTGAACTCTCAAGATGAAACCGCAGGAAAATTTTACAAAAAAAAAAAAAAAAAGAAGACAAAAAAAAAAGAAAAGAGGAAAGGAAATGCAAGAAAATCGCGCAAGCAAGTCTTGTAGTCGACTTTCGGCATACCCTGTACAAAATTAAACTCCTTAATAACTTAAGATAAAGCCAAACGTTTCTGTTGCACACCTTAACTATCCATAACTATTAATGAAAGAAATCGGCTAGTTTGGATCATATTTCTAACTGAGCAGACTGCAGCCTTCAATTTAACATGTACTAAGTGACCATTAAGTTGAAAAGAAAATAATAAAATTTACAACTTGTAGATTGGCAGACATATTATATATACCCCATAAATTTAGGGTATTGAAATTGAAGAAGGAATGCCAAAAAAGATGCTGAATATCCCTAGACAATGGCCAACAGCGGCTCAAGCAGGCAATGTGAATTATTCAAAAGGTAGACTGAATATATATATCTTTATATATATGTATGTACGTATAAAACGCGATGGATACGTCTACATTTGAAAAATGCGAATGCTGCAGAATTGTTTGAACAGAAAGAGACAAACACACACAAAGAGAGCATGAAGGAGGAAAAGAGATGAGATGGGGCGTGGGCAATACTGGCTGAAAAGTGCCTCGGCCAAATGCATTAAATTCAGTTTTCCTGCAACTGAGACAACAGTTGAGTAAATTATGGCGACGAGTCGCCAAAACTGCCAAACGAAAGAGCCAGAAACGTAGCCAGAGCCATCGTCATGGCCATAGCCATACTCCGAATTGAAGACGGAGACGGATACGCGGAGACAGAGACTCTGCCCGTAGACGGAGTCTGGCCTGTTGGTCTGTTGAAATTTTTATGAAGCCAAAGTGTGGAAATTTTTTTCCTTCTTTGCTGGCAATTTAAATTTTCTAGTTGAACAACTTAAAAAATAAAGAAACCCAAAGAGAGGACGGGACAGGAAGGGCAATAAAAAACCATAGAAAACTCTTCAATTCAAGTTTGTATTGAGGAAATTGAAACAGTGCGAAATGTCAAAAGAACAAAATGGAAGTAGAAACGAATTTAATATTAAAATCTAACTATTATGTTGAATTCAACGACATTTCTATATCCTGTATTATTTGATCTTACAGAACTTTTTGCAGCCAAACGCCTTGAGAAATAACTTTAAGAAATTTATAAACTTCAAGAATGGATGATAATAATGATGAAGTGAATGAAAAAAGTGAATAGTGGAAAGTAAAATTCAGTCTGTCTACTGGATCTTTACGGATTCCTAGAAAGGAAATCCTTGAAAAGAGAAAAGATAAGAGAATAGGAACAAAACAAAAATTAATTAGTCGATTTGGACAATTGTTAAGTTCAAGACAATATCAAAAGCTATCAAAATGCTAATTAATGCAAATATAAAGAATAATTCCCTAATAGATAACAATAAATTTATTTATTAATTAATTTATTTCAATTAAAACACTTGAAGAGTTACTGTTAAGGATCATAAATGTAATCTGATGAACTTGAAAAAAAAAAAAAAAAAAAAATACATTACAGTTCATAAGTAAGCCAATCCAAAGATTACTTTAAGCTTTGGTTGTCGGCAAGCAACTAAAGTAAGTTGAATGTGGCTCTAGTTACTTAGTTTTGATTCGAATATAAGAGCAGAGACATATATTGTAATATTTTGTGTCTCTCTCTTTGCGCTTGCGTGATAAGCAATATATTTTACTCGGCAGGCGAATATTTCAAATCTAAACAAAAATTTACTTTGTTGAAAAGAAGAAAAACTAACGTTTCATTGGCTGGCACGTGTGTCACAAATTAGAAAAGAGAACCAGAAGGACTCGAAGAAACGAAGTCTAAAAATTGAGGTAGGACCAAAAGAAATAAAATCAAATCAAATCAAAAATTGCCATAATTTTTATTAGATCATTTCTGTTTTTATTTTTAAATATATACTTAAAAATAAATTTAAAAGTTTTTCAAATCGTTTGTATTGTAGTTGTATTCCTATAAGAAATGGAATAACTTAGGCCATCAACTGAAATGGCGGTTAAGGGATTTACTCACATATGCTCCCATATGGGGGACAGGGACCACATCGTCATCATTCGCATTCCCATCGTCATCGTGTCTGCTGCTTTTTTATATTTATTGCATCATTCAATGTTATAAACTCGCATATTAAGTGGATTGATGTATTAATATTTAAACAAGGATTTGCTGCTTTTGCTGTTGGAACTGAAACAGAAACAGAAACCGAAACCTTTGACCCTTGCGCTGATAACATATGGTCAGACATTTGCATATCGATTTGAGTGTTGACGATTTCTCATCTCGACAAAACTTAACCATAATTACCGCCATAAAAAAGGCACCATTCCCCTTTCCCCCTACGATCCCATCCATAGCATTGCGAAGTCAGTAAACTTATTTCTGCTATTTGTGTTCGTGTCTCATAAATAAAACATAAAGGCGTCGCTTTACTTCTCCTTGTTCAGTTTACTTCTTGCTTGCTGGTCTTTTTTTTTTTTTTGTGTTTTATGATGCTGGAAACATATTTTGAAAAATGTTCATAAAATGACGCAGAAGCAGCGTACAAGTCATAAATAATGCCTTCGACTTGTGGGCGGAAAAAGAAAAGGTAGTGGAAAGTGTCGCAGTAATTTGAAATTAGCACGCGTTTGACATGCAAATATCCAACCAAGTAAACTTAACCACTAACTAAATGGGCGGATGCGAATTATAAATAACACAGACAACAACATGTCGTATGATTAATATGAGCGGGGGGGATTGGGTTGGAAAACTACAACATATGGCATTTACAATTTCGCTTCTCGAGAAATAGGAAACTTAAAAGTAACACGTGTCTAGAATATTTTGTAGGGTAGAAAAACCGTAGTTTCTTCATCTATTAGTTTGGGCAAAGTTTTCATTCAAATTGGTTCAAGTTTAACCCACTCTAAACTGATGTCTTAATCCGTCTTAACATTGAGTCATCAAATTTCCCGTGGTAATCTTTCAAGACGTTGGCCATTCTCATTAAAAAATAATATAAGGAAAAAATGAAGTAAAAGTAAAGTATCACTTGATTTGTTAAGATATTGGCCTTCTACGAGAAGAAATGTTTACACCTTTGAAAAATACTCAATAGCATGTAGAATATAAAGGGGCAAATCGGAATAGTAATTGTTTAATTATTACATTTAATATGTTTTATTCTATAGTAGTTAAATCATCTGGCAGCCCAAGCCTTGTGTGCCCACAAAATGTCTCAATATTTAAGCACACTTTAAAATGCAAATCTTTTTCAGTTGAATGGAGGGAGAACATTTAAGTTGGCATTTGAAATTAGAAATAAATTTTGCAAATGACATTTGAACAATTATTTACAATTAATTATGCCAGTGACAAGCACACAAAGAGCCCCCTGCCAATACCCGACCCTCGATTGATACAGCAAAAGCTCCATGAGCACTCTAACTCGACTTATTCATCGAATACCCATTACCTAACCAAAATGCCTAAAAGGCTTCTTTGCAGGTAAGAGGTCACTGGCATATGCCGCTTTACTCCGGTCTCTCTTTCTCTCTCTCTCTCTCTCTCTCTCTGTCACTCTGTGTCTCACCTGGCTGGTTGATTATTCTCACTCATGTATGCAGGTTTGGACACAAACACACGTGCACACACACTACTTGAATCGTGGGCTGTGTGTGGACGTGACCACGCCCACATTGCAAACACAATCGATTAACATTTAATTGCATCTGCAATAGGTACAGCTGCCCCACAAATTCAGCAGGTAATCGAAATTATTGTTGAGTAGGTGGACGAAGGAAATATTTGTTTGGCTTGCAGGTGTCCCACCCAGGACGAGGCGGGTCACTTGACAGGATGTGAGCCCCAGCAACAACAAAATCAAGTTGCCTAACTCAGTCTCAGTCTCAGCCTAGGCACCAGCATCAGCATCAATCAGGGAAGGCACTCAACGTACTTAATAGCCAAAGGCCAAATCAACACGCATGTTTTCCGCTTTTCAAATCCTCTTTTTGCTCTTAATCCTTTTCCTTTTCCGGCTATAAATACAACAACAAAAAAGAAGAGGGAGGCAAAAAGAAAGAAAGAAAAGCGAAACCCAAACAAAAGTTTGAAGGCGTTTTCCTGTGGTCGCTTCCCTTTTTTTTGTATTTGTAGCTTTCGGCGACAACAAAAACACTTCCGCATTTCACACACTCCTTACTCAACAACCTCACTTTCCTCTACCCCGACTCCCCACACCGCACACCCCCTTCTCCACCACCCCACATTCCGTGTTGAGCCAAAAATAACATTTGAATACCAAAAATGGCAGGACTAACAAGGCTGAGACTGGGGAATTGGCCATGGCCATGGAGATGACTCAATTGAAGAGAATGCATAGAGGAAGGGCTGTGTGAGCGGAGGGGGAATTCCAGTTATTTTGGTTATTTTTATTTCTCTTCATTTGTCGCTGTGACTAAATGACACTTTTTCCACTTTGTTCGCTTGCTTTCCCCCCTTTTGAACCCACTCCACCGTCAATTCTCCCTCGTTTGACAGACAAACAAACCTGCAGACTAACTTGTTCTATTCCCTAGGATTTTTCTAAATTGCCGAATGGAAATCGCTTCCCCCCTTGCACACCCTTAGCCGAACACTCATTCAATTGAATATCGTTGGAATCCGCGTTACAGGACATTAATATTTGATTTTGTTTGTTTGTTTTTAATTTACTCAAAAGCAAATTTATTTCGATTTGAGCGATCGGGGAAAGCAGACGAAAAGTCAATCGAATGCATTCAAGGGGGAAGCTTGTTTGTGATTAAGGGGCAGGAACAAATCGATATGCATCTGGATGACTCACAATTGGGAGAGGGCCAGGTGCCGAGGCTGCTTTATTTTCAAGTCAAAATCCTTCATTTGAAAGGATGAATTTATTCAACATTTTCTCAATCTTAAAGAGCTGTTTTCCATTTCAGAAAAGGTTTAAGTGAAAGCATCTGACATTTCTCTCTCTGTCTGTCTGAAAAAGGATTCTGGATACACTGTGTAACCCAGAAATAAAACGCAAAAAGAACTTAAATTTCTATTTCTATTTTTCATCATCATCAGCATTAGCTTAAAAGCAGCTCACATGATGATGAGGGTGAGGGTGAGGGTGAGGTTAAGGAGCAGGTGCAGGGAGAGGGATGGGCAATGTGCCAGCTGTTAATATTTTGACAATGATGCATAAGTCCTCGACCTGGACCTGGACAGAGACTGGCCAGAGGAGGACTAATGCCAGACAAACGGACAGTTAGACAGACAGACAAAGACGAAAGAGAGAGAGATTGTGTGTGGGAGAGGGACAAAGAGTGGTCCAAGATGAATGCCGACAGTTTGGATGGCAAATCCAAAATTTCATATTCAGGCCAGGCTCAGCATTCAACACTCAACACTGAACACTGTACACTGGAAACATAGCTCGTCCTTCGTCCAGCTCTTGTTCCCTCCCATTTTCCTGTTCCACCTTCCTCTGCTTCTTCTTCTTGAGCTGTTGTTATTGTTTTAGTTGTTGCCGACTGACTGACTGAGTGACACCTTCATTAGTTATTCAAAAATTGTCGAGGTCGAGTTGAATATGCTGAACAGAAGCCGGGGGAGGTGGAGGAGCATCAACTGGAATTGTGTCCAAATGGTTGCAAATGTCTTAGGCCGAGCGAGAAAGGCATATGGTGATCCTGTCTCATTCCCATTCCCTCGCCATCCCTTTCTCTAGCAGATTTAAATGACTGATGAAGTCCACGTGTGAAGTCATGTCCTTTAAATGGAAATGTTCTGTTACACATTTTGGCATAATTTGATAAAAGTATTTAAAGGGGGCGAGTTAGGTGGGCGAGAATGTGGTAGCTAGACCAAGACAATGACTGAGCTTATTCTTTAGACGATTTATTCATTCTATTTTAATACAATTTGACAAGGGTCTGGGTCCGGTTGCGGATCGGAGCTTTCGCAACCAAAATGAGTGAATAATTGCGCAATACAGGCGACATTACAACATTTTTAATCGCTTCAATTGCCAATTGGCAATGACAGCAATTGTTGTCCATGGAGCGTGTTAATGAGTTGTTAAGAGGCCACTTCGCCCACCCGTTCCCCCTATCAACCCTTTTCCATTCAGCATTGTCTGCTGCTCACCCATTCAACAGCGATAAATGTCAATTGCACAATTCCATGGCATGACCATGCCAGATTCGTCCATTGAGTCAAAGTTCCAGACCTCGACTCAACTCATTACTTGCCCAAAATGCAAACTTGCCTCGCCCCATAGGTGAAGCTGCACCAACACCAGCAGGACTGGGCAGGAGGAAGAGGATGAACAGCAAACAATGGGCAGGCCAGGCCAGGCCAAGTGGGGCTCATAAATCGGCGGCTGCTGCTAGCTAATGCCAAAGTGGCCACTTCATTTTGCCGACTGCCATTGGCAAAACCCAATGATGATCTATTTAACCCCACGGAGACTGCGATTGGACAATAAGGGAGCCAGGGAGACTGGCCCTTCGACTTTCCATCGAGTTCTAACAAGTGAAGAAGAACTTTTTAAAACGTTTTATTAATTTCGAGAGGTCAAGTCAACCAAACAAACATTTTATCCTTCTCCTGCAACTTTTTTTCTTCACTTTTGTCTGAGTTTGGCATCGCTTTGCTTGACTTGCTTCAAGTTGAAAGCAACTCGGATACAATGGCATGCCCACGCACACACTCCCGAGTGTGTGTATCTATGGTCATTGAAATTGGCAGCTTGCTGAGATTCCAGATTGAGTGGAGCGACTCGATTTCAGTGGCCAGAAAAAAGTTTATACTTGCTTTCGTCTGATTCTGCTGGCCAGTTTCATCATTTTCACAATTAAATTTACTTCCTCTCCCCGTCTTTCGTAGTCTGTTTCACTCTTTGCCAGATTCTTCCATGACTTATGCAAATGTTGAATCATCGTTCACGAAATTCCCTTGGACAAACATCACGAACTCGAAGTATTAACTTCCACTCTCAGTCACAGTCGTCTCGACTCGGGTCCCCTCTGATGCGGTCTGGTCTGATGTCCCTCCCCTTCGATTAGAGACAATGTCAAGACGTCAAGGGAAATTGATTTATTGCCACGGCAAAAGCCACAGGTGGCCGTGTTCCATGTTCCATGTGCTAGGACATGGCATGTCCCATGACCATGTTGTCCCCCCCCTCTCTCTCTCTCTCTCTCTCTCTCTCTCTCTCTCTATTTACAACACTCACTCACTTGCGGTCGCCATCTGTGGCGAATCCTTGCGGCCTAATTTTCACTTTGTCTTTTTGTTTGTTGTCCTTCAATGGGGACTTTTTGCGGTTGGGTGTTGACAGTCGGCGACGTCCGTGATGGCGGCAGCGAACGCCATCGAAGGCGATAAATCCAGGTGACATTTAAAATCGAATTTTTCGTCAAGTGTTTAGCATAATCAGTGAGTCCGGACCAAAGGTAATGCGAATATAATGCCAAGACAGGGACCAGAACAAGCCGAAAGAGTAGGTAGAAGAGGAGGAAGAGTGGTGGGAGGACATTTTAATTGAATCTAAATCCCGGCTCAATCCTGTCAAGTGAGATAACTGAAGAAGAATATGTTTTTAATTTGAGCACAAGAATAAGAATGTTTTTTATCAATTCGAAAACTGAGAGCGTCAAAAGATAGACAGAGAGAGAGAGATGGAGTAAAAAAGGGAGCGAGCAATAAAGATATAGATAATCTTGAATCATGGAAAGAATAATATTTAAACGACAATGCTCGCCATCCCAATGGGCGTATGAGTAATGTTAATTAATATTTTCCGTTCAATGGGATGAATTATTGTTTTCTCATTTCTTAACTGGTTTCTCATTCTCTACCCCATTCATGCCCGTCCTATGTTTTGCTTACTTTCTGCTGCTGCTTCTTGTGCAATTCATTAACAAAATGAATGATTGCCGAGCACCTGGCAGTAGCAACAGCAGCAGCAGCGGCAACAGCAGCAAAGAACTGACATCCTTTTTCATTTTGTATCCTTCTTGCTGCTGCTTCTGCCATGGCTGCTCCTTTCTGATATGTTCACTATGTAAATTGTTGATGTTTTTGCGTATACTGTTCTTTAAATTTTGAAGATAATTTAATACAACTTGCCTGTCGGCCTTTGGCGACAATTGACAATAATTATGCCATCTGGTTTTGGATTGATTACAGTTGATGTAAGCAAATATTTAGATTTGAAGTATATTCAAAATTGATTTATTACATGAGGCAAATCAAATTTCTCCAAGTCTCAAAACACAAATTACATAATTTGTCTTTGCAAAACTGTGTTGACTTTTAGACCCCCTCTCCATTCTCCATCCCAAAAGCCGCCCATAAAAGCAGCTCAAACTTCAACTCTTCTTGGTCGAAAGTTTTATGACAACAGCTTAGCCTTCGGCCCGTTGTCGCCCCTTCGCCAATCCTTCTATGCTAAACTACATATTCTTCTTCTCAACTTTGTACATTAATGTCTGGAAATATATGTACACATACATACATGTATGTACATATGTAGGATACGCATGCCTACATACATATATGTATTTACACATACTCAACCCTTTAGACATGCCTGGCAAAGTCATTACTCAGGAAGAACTTGCAAGTGAAAAGTCGTTAAATCAATTCTTCTTCATCTTCGTCTTTTTCCTTTAGCAGTAGAAGTACATGCTGAAGGTTAACTAAGTGAAAAAGTTTTCCCTTCCAAGGTTGAGTATGATAAATCAACATTTTCTCAGGTTTATGAATTTTTACTTCAATTTCTTCTTCTGCTTCATCTTTCGGCTTGTTTGATTCAACTTTTACTTTGCATTTGCCTAAAAGCTTACAAAAATTGCCAGTGACAATTGTAAGTAAGTGAGACTAGAGACAAAGTGAAAAGCATTTTCTCTTTCTCTCATTCCTACTCGCTTTCCCATTTTTTTTTTTTTTTTTTTTTTGTGTAGGAAACGAAACTTTTCTGGTCAAATGAAAGCAAATATATTTCATTTTCAAATCTGGCCACAAAGCCTCAAGCAGCTCGTAAATCTTTATTTTTGCCCACACTACACTAAAGGCTTGAAGGAATTTTGCATTTGAACTTTTAATTAAGTGAAAAATTCATTTGTTATTTTCATCTCAACAAATTTTTTGACTATTGAACATTATAGATTACAAATCGATTTATCAATGAATTTTTAATGTCAGTTTTGAGATAATAATAGACTTCAACATATTTTGTCACATATATGTATATATTTATTGAAACATTGTGATGTACTGGAAAGTTTCTAAAAGACTAATTGGTAAATGAATATGATAGAAAACTACAGTATGTGGTTGTTCTTATTGTGGATTTGCTGTTTTTTACCTTTAACTCTCAAATCTGCTCTCGTATTTGCCAAGCATTTCGCTATGGTTTATGCTCCTCATTCTCACCCAACCGAACCACCCCCTTTTGCTGACCATCGTTAATGGCTGATTTAATGAAATCTGTATATCTGTATAAATAAATGTTCAATATCGGCCACATGTGTACACACAATATCCGGGGTCCACTCCACATTCTGTCGTTGTCGTTGTCGTTGTCGCTGTCTGCCTGCGTCTCCAGTTCCCAGTTTCCGGTCTCTTCTGTTTGCATAGTAATAAGTATGCATTATAAATGCCATTTTGCAGACTTTTCTCTGCTTTCACACTCACACACACACACACACATACACTGACATGTATTGTATTTATGTCAATTTAACCACAAAACATTTTAAGTGAATATTAATTTGTGTAGTTTTTTTTTTGCCTGATGCTTTCAAAAGCATTTTAATGGCATTTAATGTGTGCACTTAAAGCTATTTAAATCGATTGGATTTATTGATCGAGACAAGAGAGTGAAGTAAAAAAAAAGAAACAAAATAAAAGTAGATTATACGAGAGAGAGAGGAAGGAAAGACGGAGTACAAGAAAATGTAAACAACAGGCAAAGGCGGAGAAATTGCAATTTGTTGTTTAAAACACACGGAAGCATGCTAGAAAGCTCGTATCTCTAGCGGAAAATCCTTGCCAACGGAAACCTGCAAGAACAACAGCAACATAACAACAACAACAACAGCAGCAGCAACTAGGGTCAGTCATCAATAACCAAGGAACACAGAGGAACTTTAAACACAAACAGCAACGGCAACAGCAAGCACACGGCAAAATAAGGAAGAGCAAGAGCGTCTAGCCCCTGGCCATAGGTTTATCAGATTAAGATAGAAGGCACATGATCCTAGCCAAAATGAAGTGTAGAATGAAATGGTAGTGTGAAACAGCAGACCAGCTAGCTAACCAGTCAGCCATCCTCTGAAGTTGTGGTTTCCAATAGACGTCTCTCGGCTGTCTCGTTTGGCATGAGACTAAATGCTTTTGCGGTCTCTTGATGGTTTCTGTCTAATGAACGGCGACATTAAATAAAATGTCGGTCAATTGTCCTTGCGGCTTTTGAGCACTGAACATTGGCCCCCTAAAACGAGACAAAGATGCATTCTCGAGCCAATTTGAGCTATGCGTGTGGTAATTGATTTTGTAAAAGATTTATCCCATTTTTTGCACTCCTTCTATCCCTCCATCTCTCTCTCTTGTTTTCCTCCTTCATCGCTGTCTGTGTATGTAGCAAACTTTGGGCAAAACTTCTAGCGGCTTTGATGCACTTGTTAATGTTTGAGAACCGAAAAAAAAACCCTAAGCACTTGTTGGTTTCGACAAGAGCAACAAGCTAGGGGCCTTAGTTAACTGCGGGAGTGTCAAGAAATTATGACAATATTGTATGCTCTTCTATAAAATATAAAATTTATTTGATACAAATGAAATCGAGATTCCACTTAGAATAACGAACTTTGTTTTAGGCTATTGAATATTGAATATTGAATATTCATTTAAATGTTCAAAAAGATAATCGTTCTAAAATATTCTACAGGTCGAATCATAAATTACATTTGTAGCTGATAAAATGGTAACACGATAAGAATCGATGGGTCATTCGCCAGGCTGTGCCTTCATTTTGTCAGAAAAAGACATAGAAATTTAAGTTTTATTGGTTACTTATGCGAAAAGTACTTTAGGAAATAGTTAAAATGCGGTATAAAAGTGTTAAGATCATAAAAGAAAACTGTTTTAAAACCCATAATGACAAAAAATCGACTCAATAACAGTTGGTAGAATTTCGCAAACGATACAACTCACTGATATGCAACTGGGCCTTGCTTGGAGAACCGATAATTAGGGTAAGGTTTTTCTAAATAAGTTTAAAAGTTTTTACAAAATTATTATACCCTCTTTTAAAATCTTGATCTCTCAATAATTCTCTCTCTCTTTCTCTCTCTCTGTTTTTTTGCCGTCTCTGGTTTAAGCTTTCCGTCAGGTTGTATGAAAAGTTTTCGCGTCTTGGCCAAGAGCCAATGAAGAAGAGAAAATAGGATAGATTCAGTTGGCTGTAAAAACTTGTTATACTAATGCATTCAGGAAAATGCTGCACCATTTTTTGCTTCAACCTACTGCTTTATTCCTCTCTCTTTTTTTATTCAGTCAGTCAATATTTATATAGACTGTGTGAGTTGGAGACTTTAAAATATATTTTTCTTTTTTGCAAAGTTTATATATTGAATAACCATTCAGCATAACACACACATACGTATACAGTGAAAATGAGAGACAGAGGGAGAGGGAGTCAACTAGACAGACAGAGAGGGATAGAGAAAGAGACAGAGAAAACAGACAGTCAGAGACAGAGAGAGACAACCAAAAATAATTCAAAGCGACGCGCTTATTAAATATTAACACTTTAATCTACTCGATGGTTGTGTGGGTTTTGTTGTATATACATATATATATATATTTGTATGTATGTATGTGTGTGGGTTAGCTTCCGCCATAAAAATGGCAAGTTATCCTATACAAATATCCAAGCGACTTCTCAACAGACTTTTGTGAGCTGCATGTTAAACAGTTTTTCAGCTCTCGGGCAATTGAAAAATAAGTAAAACCCAAAAGCCAAACACAAGACATAAAACTAAAACTGAGGCAAACACGCGAAGCCGCAGCCAGTCCGTAGACCATAAATTTCGCTAAAAAGAAACATGGCTAACATAAACACATACATACTGCAACACACTCACACACACACACAATAATTATATGCCTAAAAACCAAAAGACCGAACAACGACCACAAATTAAATCAACAAGCAACTGAGCAAACGCCCACTGAGAAAATTTTCATAGTTCTTGTTTCTGGATGGTTTTTTTTTTTTGTTTTTTTTTTTCCTCTGTTTTTCTTCATTCTTTTCGTTGGTTTGTTCTCCGTTTTGTTTGCAAAAATATGAAAAAGGCATTAACATTCACGCCCACGTTAAAAGCACATAAATAGGCGTGGCTGTGGCAACACTTCCGGTTGGCTCCGCCTGAAATTATGCTACACAAAATGTTGCATATAATTTAGTCTAGGAAGAGGCCATTAAATCACCAAGGCGCAAAGACAATTGAAAGGTGGAATAGGAGAGAAAGAGAGACAGTTAAAGAGGGTGTGTATGTGTGTGTCTATGTGAGCTTGGTAGACAAGTGTTGAATTGGAAACGCCTAAGCTTACTAAAAGGAAATGATTTAGAATCAGGTAATGCAATTTATTAACCACAAAATGTAATTTCAACACCCTCTCTCTCTCTCTCTCTCCTCTTTACCCTAATACAAAAAATAAAGCACTAAAAGATAAACTATGTCAAAGCAACACTAATGCCAGTTGAAAGAACTTCCAGGAACTGTAAAGAATATTCATTATAGAGCATAGACACACACATATGCATATGTATTTAACCCATACAACCATATTTTAAACGAAAGTTGGAACAAACACTAATATTTGTAAATTATTCAAGAAGAGAATCCTTGTAATGTTTTGTTTTTTTTGTTGACTTATATAGACAGACAGACAAAGAAGAGTGTCTCCTCTTTATAACACAGGAGCAGATAGAAGTGCTTAGTTTTTATCCCTTTGTGGATGGAGTCTATAAAAAAGATGCATTAAAGTTTATAAAGACCACTCAATTAAAACAAATATACAAATTAAATTTAATTCTAAATAAATTTTATTTTTGGCAGACTATTTCATTTGGTTTAAAATTACTAACTTGAAGCAAAAATAGTTCTTCTTGTTACAATCTCTTATCGATTGAAGCTTGTTTCCCAAAACATTCTGCCAGCTAATTGAAAGCATAAACTCTCACACTTGTTGCCTGGAAGTTTTTGGCGGTAAAAAGAAAAAAAAAACACCAAAAGGTGTAGATAGAAGTTTGGCTTCAACCACACACAAATTAAGCCATTGAGTTGTGATTTTTATTGTTTCGAACTTTATGCCCTAAAGGTGTATTTTCCCCATCCGCATTTTCTTTTCCTCCATTGTGTTTTTGTACAAAGTTTGGCAACATTAAAAAAGGATAGTTGTTGTTTGTTATAGCCAAAAAGCTCAACTTTTGGTGTTTATCTGACCCAAGACAAACTCATAAATTTTCGGCAAGTTATTTTTATTTTTTTTTTTTTTTTTGTAGGAGGGAGCATTTGAATTGTTTTTAGATAATTGATCGGTTAAATAAGGTGGAGAAAAAAAAAGAAAGAGAAAAACATTATTTTGTTAATGTAAATTTCAAATTGATTAATCGCCAATCATTTATCAATATTTATTATTCAATTAAACAAATTGCATAAAATGAACAAAAGAATTAAGAGTCAATGGCAGCTTATAATTATTCGCAAAATGCTGTGAATTTATTTATAAACTTTTGGAGTTTTAAATCTTTCAATAGAATATTTAACTGATGAAATTATAAAACAAAAGACGCAAGATGTTTCTCCTGATTGTTATTTTAATGATGTTCAAGTTCTTTAATAGAGTGGCAAAAATATTTTATAAAATAGCCAAAGAAAACTCTTAATTTAGTGGACTCAAATCGTTGAACGGCTCTCAAATGACTAATGAAGTGAAATAATTTCTCTGATTTGCCTGCCTTCAATTGGACATGTCATTTCCTTTTTTGTTTTTCGTTTGTTTATTGTGTCTGAAAATATAAACGAAACAACTTAAAAGCTTTGGCTTGTTTTTTTTTTTGTTTAACTATTTCACGTTGATGTTGTTGTTGTTGTTGTTGGTATAAAAACTTTCTAATTTCATCAAATTCACAAGCCAAAATTGTGTGCATAATTTTATTATTTTGGGCAAAAAGCACTTGAACAAACTTCATCTAAACATGCAGTCAACTTAACCCCTTCTCCATTTATTTCAACCACCTCTTAGCAGCCATCACAGACAATTTTGAGGTTTGTTGTTATTGTTGTTTTTTGTTTTTCGTTGTCTTCACAAACAGCAATTAAAATAAATTACATTTTGCGATTTTAATTGCGTCTAATTGCAGGTAAAAGCCAGAAAAACTTTACCTAAAGCGGTTTGCCTATGAATGAATAGATGGATGAATGAATGAATGGATGGATGGATGGGTGGATGAAAAAAGAGGAATTGCTAGGGTTACTTGCCAAAAATTAATTTTGTCAGTTGTCAGTTCAGTTGACGACAATGATGATAAGCATAATGATAATAATGAAATAGAAGGTGATGATGATGATGATGGCAAATCCAAAGCCAAAACGAAACGCATTGCAATGCAAGGCTAAACTTTTGAATGGCCACTCACCCAACCCACAAACAAAATGGACAATTGCATTTTGCATTTGACTAAAAATACTACAAAATATACACGACATATAAGACACACACACACACACAAACAGAGAGAGTGAGAATCCACATTGCGTATACGTAATTGTTTGCCATTAAACTTTTATGAGTGACAATTTGGTCGAGTTTTTCACCCATTGCAATTTTCCAAAGTTGATTGACACAGCAACAAAAAAAAAAAAAAAAAAAAAAAAACAAAAACAAAAAATCATAAATACATACATATGTATGCTTTGTATGTATAATCTACATTGTATAGGTATGTATATAAAGGTAGAGAAAACAGCATTTCGAACGATTTGTGCAATTTATGCTATGCGCATAAATAATAATCAAAAGAGCTCCAACAAATGCCACCTAAATTTAAAGTTAGATGCTTCGAAATTGTTATGCAATTATGGTGATTAGCGAATGCCCAACGGGTGGACTCCAAAATGGTGTTTAGAAATGGCATTAGAAAATAAATGTTTAAAATAATACACAACAACTAAGGTCAGTTATATGAAGTGGAAACGGGGGAGCGAGGTAAATTTGTTTAATGGCATGAAATGTTTTCCTCCATTGCAAATGGAGGGAGTTTTGTTGTAAGTAAATGTGACTGAAACACAGAAACTACAGATGACAAACAGTAAGCTCATATTAATAAAGTAGAAAGGTTTAGCTACCTTAATTTAGTTTGGTATATAATCTTGTGTCTACATTGTAGTTTTTAATAGGCATTCCACTGGCCATTGACTTGAAAAAGTGCTTCACATTTATTTAAGATATTTTTGTGCCACCTTTATCTGCACTTCAAAATGTTTCGAACGTGACTAAAAGTGCAATAGAAATTTTCAGTGCCATTACTTTCAATTTACCTAACCCCACGACCTATCACACCTCTTTATACATACATTGAAAACAATTGTGTGTGCCAAAATATGGTATAAAGTAATCCCAACCGCAAAATATATTTACTGCAATTTATAATTCATACATTTCACTCGAATGGCATGTACTGTAGATGTTGGAAACGGAAACTCAATCCAAGACTTTATTCTACCTTTTCATTCGTTTTTATTTTTTTTGTTGATTATTTATTGATGCCGTCCTGCAATAGAGAGAGAGAGAGAAAGCGAGAGAGAGAAGCATACAAATGCTTGAAAATTTCTCAAACCAGACATTAAATGATGGGCCATTTAGTTGCATGCGCTGCGTGTGGATTGGTTTATGGTCTGCAGGTGCTTGTAACTCTAACCGCTCCCCCTACACAACTCATTTTCAATGAGTTTTTCAGATATGTCATCGATGACTTTTTCAGAAATGTCATCGATGACTTTTTCAGAAATGTCATCGATGACTTTTTAAAAAATGTCATCGATTACTTTTCAGAAATGTCATCGATGACTTTTTTAGAAATGTCATCGATGACTTTTTGTAGAAATGTAATCGATGACGTTTTCAAAAAATGTCATCGATTACTTTTTCAGAAATGTCATCGATGACTCTTTCAGAAATGTCATCGATTACTTTTTCAGAAATGTCATCGATGACTTTTTCAGAAATGTCATCGATGACTTTTTAAAAATGTCATCGATTACTTTTTCAGAAATGTCATCGATGACTTTTTAGAAATGTCATCGATGACTTTTTTTAGAAATGTAATCGATGACTTTTTAGAAATGTCATCGATTACTTTTTCAGAAATGTCATCGATTACTTTTTCAGAAATGTCATCGATGACTTTTTTTAGAAATGTCATCGATGACTTTTTAGAAATGTAATCGATGACTTTTTTAGAAATGTCATCGATTACTTTTTCAGAAATGTCATCGATGACTTTTTAGAAATGTCATCGATGACTTTTTCAAAAATGTCATCGATTACTTTTTCAAAAATGTCATCGATTACTTTTCAGAAATGTCATCGATGACTTTTTTAGAAATGTCATCGATGACTTTGGTAGAAATGTAATCGATGACGTTTTCAAAAATGTCATCGATTACTTTTTCAGAAATGTCATCGATGACTTTTTAGAAATGTCATCGATTACTTTTCAGAAATGTCATCGACGACTTTTTCAGAAATGTCATCGATTACTTTTTCAGAAATGTCATCGATTACTTTTTCAGAAATGTCATCGATGACTTTTTAGAAATGTCATCGATGACTTTTTTTAGAAATGTAATCGATGACTTTTTTAGAAATGTCATCGATTACTTTTTCAGAAATGTCATCGATTACTTTTTCAGAAATGTCATCGATGACTTTTTTTAGAAATGTCATCGATGACTTTTTTAGAAATGTAATCGATGACTTTTTTAGAAATGTCATCGATTACTTTTTCAGAAATGTCATCGATTACTTTTTCAGAAATGTCATCGATGACTTTTTTAGAAATGTCATCGATGACTTTTTAGAAATGTAATCGATGACTTTTTTAGAAATGTCATCGATTACTTTTTCAGAAATGTCATCGATGACTTTTTAGAAATGTCATCGATGACTTTTGTAGAAATGTAATCGATGACTTTTTCAAAAATGTCATCGATTACTTTTTCAGAAATGTCATCGATGACCTTTTCAGAAATGTCATCGATGACTTTTCCAGAAATGTCATCGATTACTTTTTCAGCAATGTCATCGATGACTTTTTCAGAAATGTCATCGATGCCTTTTTAGAAATGTCATCGATGACTTTTTTAGAAATGTCATCGATGATTTTTTTAGAAACGTAATCGACGAGTTTTTCAAAAATGTCATCGATTACTTTTTCAGAAATGTCATCGATGACTTTTTTAGAAACGTCATTGATGACTTTTTAGAAATGTCATCGATGACTTTTCCAGAAATGTCATCGATGACTTTTTCAGAAATGTCATCGATGACTTTTTCAGAAATGTCATCGATGACTTTTTCAGAAATGTCATCGATGACTTTTTAAAAAATGTCATCGATGACATTTTCAGAAATGTCATCGATTACTTTTTCAGAAATGTCATCGATGACTTTTCCAGAAATGTCATCGATGACTTTTCCAGAAATGTCATCGATGACTTTTCCAGAAATGTCATCGATGACTTTTTTAGAAATGTCATCGATTACTTTTGCAGAAATGTCATCGATGACCTTTTCAGAAATGTCATCGATGACTTTTCCAGAAATGTCATCGATTACTTTTTCAGAAATGTCATCGATGACTTTTTAGAAATGTCATCGATGACTCTTTCAGAAATGTCATCGATTACTTTTTCAGAAATGTCATCGATGACTTTTTAAAAAATGTCATCGATTACTTTTTCAGAAATGTCATCGATGACTTTTTTAGAAATGTCATCGATGACTTTTTTAGAAATGTAATCGATGACTTTTTTAGAAATGTCATCGATTACTTTTTCAGAAATGTCATCGATGACTTTTTAGAAATGTCATCGATGACTTTTGTAGAAATGTAATCGATGACTTTTTCAAAAATGTCATCGATTACTTTTTCAGAAATGTCATCGATTACATTTGCAGAAATGTCATCGATGACCTTTTCAGAAATGTCATCGATGCCTTTTTTAGAAATGTCATCGATGACTTTTTAGAAATGTCATCGATGACTTTTGTAGAAATGTAATCGATGACTTTTTCAAAAATGTCATCGATTACTTTTTCAGAAATGTCATCGATTACAATTGCAGAAATGTCATCGATGACCTTTTCAGAAATGTCATCGATGCCTTTTTTAGAAACGTAATCGATGACTTTTTCAAAAATGTCATCGATTACTTTTTCAGAAATGTCATCGATGACTTTTTTAGAAACGTCATCGATGACTTTTTTAGAAATGTCATCGATGACTTTTTAGAAATGTCATCGATGACTTTTCCAGAAATGTCATCGATTACTTTTGCAGAAATGTAATCGATGACTTTTCAAAAATGTCATCGATTACTTTTTCAGAAATGTCATCGATGACTTTTTAAAAACTGTCATCGATGACATTTTCAGAAATGTCATCGATGACTTTTTCAGAAATGTCATCGATGACTTTTTCAGAAATGTCATCGATGACTTTTTCAGAAATGTCATCGATGACTTTTTCAGAAATGTCATTGATGACTTTTTAAAAATGTCATCGATGACATTTTCAGAAATGTCATCGATGACTTTTTTAGAAATGTCATCGATGACTTTTTAGAAATGTAATCGATGACTTTTTTTAAAATGTCATCGATTACTTTTTCAGAAATGTCATCGATGACTTTTTTAGAAATGTCATCGATGACTTTTGTAGAAATGTAAGCGATGACTTTTTCAGAAATGTCATCGATGACTTTTTAAAAAATGTCATCGATGACATTTTCAGAAATGTCATCGATTACTTTTTCAGAAATGTCATCGATGACTTTTTCAGAAATGTCATCGATGACTTTTTTCAGAAATGTCATCGATGACTTTTTCAGAAATGTCATCGATGACTTTTTCAGAAATGTCATCGATGACTTTTTCAGATTTTCATTTTTTAAAAAGTCATCGATGACATTTCTGAAAAAGTCATCGATTACTTTTTCAGAAATGTCATCGATGACTTTTAGAAATGTCATCGATGACTTTTTCAGAAATGTCATCGATGACTTTTTAAAAATGTCATCGATGACCTTTTCAGAAATGTCATCGATGACTTTTCCAGAAATGTCATCGATTACTTTTTCAGAAATGTCATCGATGACTTTTTAGAAATGTCATCGATGACTTTTTTAGAAATGTAATCGATGACTTTTTCAAAAATGTCATCGATTACTTTTTCAGAAATGTCATCGATGACTTTTTCAGAAATGTCATCGATGACTTTTTCAGAAATGTCATCGATGACTTTTTCAAAAATGTCATCGATGACTTTTTCAGAAATGTCATCGATGACTTTTTCAGAAATGTCATCGATGACTTTTTCAGAAATGTCATTGATGACTTTTTAAAAAATGTCATCGATGACTTTTGTAGAAATGTCATCGATGAATTTTTAAAAATGTCATCGATGACTTTTTCAGAAATGTCATCGATGACTTTTTCAAAATGTCATCGATGACTTTTTCAGAAATGTCATCGATGACTTTTTAGAAATGTCATCGATGACTTTTTTAGAAATGTAATCGATGACTTTTTTAGACATGTCATCGATTACTTTTACAGAAATGTCATCGATGACTTTTTTAGAAATGTCATCGATGACTTTTGTAGAAATGTAAGCGATGACTTTTTCAGAAATGTCATCGATGACTTTTTAAAAAATGTCATCGATGACATTTTCAGAAATGTCATCGATGACTTTTTCAGAAATGTCATCGATGACTTTTTCAGAAATGTCATCGATGAATTTTTAAAAAATGTCATCGATGACATTTTCAGAAATGTCATCGATTACTTTTTCAGAAATGTCATCGATGACTTTTTAGAAATGTCATCGATGACTTTTTTAGAAATGTAATCGATGACTTTTTTAGAAATGTCATCGATTACTTTTTCAGAAATGTCATCGATGACTTTTTAGAAATGTCATCGATGACTTTTTCAGAAATGTCATCGATGACTTTTTCAGCAATGTCATCGATGACTTTTTCAGATTTTCATTTTTTAAAAGTCATCGATGACATTTCTGAAAAAGTCATCGATTACTTTTTCAGAAATGTCATCGATGACTTTTTTAGAAATGTCATCGATGACTTTTTCAGAAATGTCATCGATGACTTTTTAAAAAATGTCATCGATGACATTTTCAGAAATGTCATCGATTACTTTTTCAGAAATGTCATCGATGACTTTTTTAGAAATGTCATCGATGACTTTTTTTAGAAATGTAATCGATGACTTTTTAGAAATGTCATCGATTACTTTTTCAGAAATGTCATCGATGACTTTTTTAGAAATGTCATCGATGACTTTTGTAGAAAATGTAATCGATGACTTTTTCAAAAATGTCATCGATTACTTTTCAGAAATGTCATCGATGACTTTTTTAGAAATGTCATCGATGACTTTTTTAGAAATGTCATCGATGATTTTTTTAGAAACGTAATCGACGAGTTTTTCAAAAATGTCATCGATTACTTTTTTCAGAAATGTCATCGATGACTTTTTTAGAAACGTCATTGATGACTTTTTTAGAAATGTCATCGATGACTTTTCCA
The DNA here is from genome assembly GCA_018150345.1 of Drosophila equinoxialis. Classification (NCBI taxonomy): domain Eukaryota; kingdom Metazoa; phylum Arthropoda; class Insecta; order Diptera; family Drosophilidae; genus Drosophila; species Drosophila equinoxialis. Next base: position 12,113,759 of record JAECWI010000868.1, on the reverse strand, counting down.
GAAATGTCATCGATGACTTTTTCAGAAATGTCATCGATGACTTTTTCAGAAATGTCATCGATGACTTTTTCAGAAATGTCATCGATGACTTTTTAAAAATGTCATCGATGACATTTTCAGAAATGTCATCGATTACTTTTTCAGAAATGTCATCGATGACTTTTCCAGAAATGTCATCGATGACTTTTTCCAGAAATGTCATCGATGACTTTTCCAGAAATGTCATCGATGACTTTTTTAGAAATGTCATCGATTACTTTTGCAGAAATGTCATCGATGACCTTTTCAGAAATGTCATCAATGACTTTTTCAGAAATGTCATCGATGACTTTTTTAGAAATGTCATCGATTACTTTTGCATTGATGACTTTTCAGAAATGTCATCGATTACTTTTTCAGAAATGTCATCGATTACTTCTTTAGAAATGTCATCGATGACTTTTTTAGAAATGTCATCGATGACTTTTTTAGAAATTACTTTTTCAGAAATGTCATCGATGACTTTTTTAGAAATGTAATCGAGTCATCGATGACTTTTTTAGAAATGTCATCGATGACTTTTTCAAAATGTCATTGATGACTTTTTAGAAATGCCATCGATGACTTTTTCAGAAATGTCATCGATGACTTTTTTAGAAATGTCATCGATGACTTTTTTAGAAACGTAATCGATGACTTTTTCAAAAATGTCATCGATTACTTTTTCAGAAATGTCATCGATGACTTTTTTAGAAACGTCATCGATGACTTTTTAGAAATGTCATCGAAGACTTTTTTAGAAATTACTTTTTCAGAAATGTCATCGATGACTTTTTTAGAAATGTAATCGAGTCATCGATGACTTTTTTAGAAATGTCATCGATGACTTTTTCAAAAATGTCATTGATGACTTTTTTAGAAATGCCATCGATGACTTTTTCAGAAATGTCATCGATGACTTTTTTAGAAATGTAATCGATGACTTTTTCAAAAATGTCATCAATGACTTTTTCAGAAATGTCATCGATGACTTTTTAGAAATGCCATCGATTACTTTTGCATTGATGACTTTTCAGAAATGTCATCGATTACTTTTTCAGAAATGTCATCGATTACTTCTTTAGAAATGTCATCGATGACTTTTTAGAAATGTCATCGATGACTTTTTTAGAAATGTCATCGATGACGTTTTAGAAATGTAATCGATGACTTTTTCCAGAAATGTCATCGATGACTTTTCCAGAAATGTCATCGATGACTTTTTTAGAAATGTCATCAATGACTTTTTCAAAAATGTCATCGATGACTTTTCCAGAAATGTCATCGATGAGTAAATGTCATCGATGACTTTTTCAGAAATGTCATCGATGACTTTTTTAGAAATGTTTTCGATGACTTTTTTAGAAATGTCATCGATGACTTTTTAGAAATGTAATCGATGACTTTTCCAGAAATGTCATCGATGACTTTTCCAGAAATGTCATCGATGACTTTTTAGAAATGTCATCAATGACTTTTTTCAGAAATGTCATCGATGACTTTTTCAGAAATGTCATCGATGAGTAAATGTCATCGATGACTTTTTCAGAAATGTCATCGATTACTTTTGCATTGATGACTTTTCAGAAATGTCATCGATTACTTTTTCAGAAATGTCATCGATTACTTCTTTAGAAATGTCATCGATGACTTTTTAGAAATGTCATCGATGACTTTTTAGAAATGTCATCGATGACTTTTTAGAAATGTAATCGATGACTTTTCCAGAAATGTCATCGATGACTTTTCCAGAAATGTCATCGATGACTTTTTCAGAAATGCCATCGATGACTTTTTTAGAAATGTCATCGATGACTTTTTAGAAATGTCATCGATGACTTTTTTAGAAACGTAATCGATGACTTTTTCAAAAATGTCATCGATTACTTTTTCAGAAATGTCATCGATGACTTTTTTAGAAACGTCATCGATGACTTTTTTAGAAATGTCATCGAAGACTTTTTAGAAATTACTTTTTCAGAAATGTCATCGATGACTTTTTTAGAAATGTAATCGAGTCATCGATGACTTTTTTAGAAATGTCATCGATGACTTTTTCAAAAATGTCATTGATGACTTTTTAGAAATGCCATCGATGACTTTTTCAGAAATGTCATCGATGACTTTTTTGAAATGTAATCGATGACTTTTTCAAAAATGTCATCAATGACTTTTTCAGAAATGTCATCGATGACTTTTTAGAAATGCCATCGATTACTTTTGCATTGATGACTTTTCAGAAATGTCATCGATTACTTTTTCAGAAATGTCATCGATTACTTCTTTAGAAATGTCATCGATGACTTTTTTAGAAATGTAATCGATGACTTTTCCAGAAATGTCATCGATGACTTTTCAGAAATGTCATCGATGACTTTTCCAGAAATGTCATCGATGACTTTTTCAGAAATGTCATCGATGACTTTTTTAGAAATGTCATCGATGACTTTTTTTAGAAATTCATTTTCCAGAAATGAATTGCGTTTTGGTAAAATACAATTGAAATAATGATTCATCATCTACAACATCATCAATATCTTTTGTCTGCATGTGCAAGGAGGTTTCCTGTTTTAATTTTAGTAATACCTTTGATGAAAAATTTGCTTTTCCATTTTCCACACCATAGCCTTAGGCTTACAAATTCTCTTTTCATTTTGTTGACACCGCCAAAAGAAAAATTAATTATTTCACAATCTTTATCTTTATTTCCATCTTTGCTTTACTTTATCTGTTTCTTTCTCATAATGCTTTTTCTTTATATGTTGGATGTGTGTCTTAGCATCATTTTGCCTTCGTTTCATTCGTGTCGTTTTCTAGAATGCATTCCGCTGCTTGAGTTCTTCTGCCATTTTGAGCATAAATGGCAACTTGGCAAGCAAATTTTGTCAGGTGTCACATTTTGAGTGTGTGTTTTCCACCTGAAATTCCCATAAAGTAAACTAATTATACCAACATGGCTAAATTCCACATGAGAAAAATGACAACATTTATCCTTCTCTATTTTAAAGAAATGTCAAGAGAAAACTCAAATTGTCTTACAACTCCAGATTTGTTAATGTTCTTGTTACTTGATTGTTCTGCCAGTGAAATGAAATAAAAATCTTACAATTAAATCAATATCAGATATCTTCAAAAAAAAAACTTAATTTCTTTTGTAACCCCTCAAAAAAACAAAAATAAATAAATAAAATAAAAACTTTGCTTTACAACATTATTTCTGTCAAGAATTTCATTCAGACTACACTCAAATGCAAGTTTATGGCTTATTTGTTAAAGTCAAACACAACAGCAACAACAAAAACAAAGAGAAAGGGGACAAAAAAAAACGGAATAAAAAGGAGCAAGCTTGTTGCTTTTGACTACAAACTGCTGCGCTGTTCTACACTCAAACCTTTCTATGCAGCTCATCATGTTTTCCAGTGCCATGAGCAAAACTGAGCTCGAGCCACTAAGAACAAAACAAAAAATAAAAATGAAAAAAAAAAAAAAAAAAAACGACGGAAAAAATATTCAGCCAACGGAAAAAACACTTAAATTTACATAATTTCCGGTTCACATCACTGGCGATGAGGCAAATTCAGCTACTGTTTATGCTTGAACAAGGAATTTAAGAAATTATATTCACCGTCCAATTTTAGTCATGGAACCATTAAGTCACCAAGTAGTCATTGAAAGACCAAGAGATGTGTGATATTTTGAAGGAAAAGGACCTCATGAAGAACAATTCACGTTTGGATCGTGATTTCTATGTTCACAAACTTTATAACTCGAAATGGCAAGAGCCTTTAAACGTAAAGACTTTTATTTGAATGACTTATTAAACATTTTTTATTTAGCTTCAATTTTCAGCCCAAAGGCAAAATGCACAAACAAAAATCTCTATAATGTATTCAAAATATGAAATATAAACTTATTTGACATAAACTAATGCCTAACTCTGTGAAGACAAGACAACAGAATAAAAGATATTTAACTGTAGTCCAACTAACTGATTAAGACAAACTTCAACTAGTAAAACTAAACTAAAAACTTAACTTTTGACTTCTTGCCTACACATTTTCTATTGCATATCATTTTGATAGAGAAGAGCAAACACATTTTTCTCCATTTTTCATAGATACAGATACCAGATACTAGCAAGGAGCAGGAGCGAGAGTTTCGTTACTAGTTTATGCATTGCATGATTTTGTCCAGTTAAATATGAGTTGACTATTAATAAAAATTTCTCCAAATCTGATGAATGTTTCGCTAATGCGTTGAGTGTTTTATGAGCTGTTGACTAATTGCTTTAATCACGCAAACTAACTAGAAAATAATTACAAACAAAAGAGAGCAGGAAAACCAAAGAAAATTCTTGAAAATTTACGCAAGATATTTTATAGAAATATTGTATATATGGATGATTGTTAAAGACGATTTTTTTTTTATTTTTTAACTTTAGATCATAACAATTTGAAGAGATTAGAAATAGTCAACATAAACAAGAATGGGCAATCAATGAACGCATTGGCATTTCCTCTATTTATTAAATGTCCCTCGTGTATATATACATATGTGTGTGTGTGTTTGGTTGTCTGTATGAATATAGCAACATATTGGAAGTAAAAGAAACTTATTGTAATACAAAGTGGCTATGACCACATTGCGTATGCGTAATCTGACACTCCTGCCATTTGGCATATAAACATGTAAACACATTTGCGTTTTCTTCACCATCTTCGAGTAACCTCCTCTCTCTCACTCTCTCTCTCTTACTTCTCTCTCTCTTTTTATGACAAGCAAATGCATGCAAATCTCGAATTTTTACAAACGATAAACGCCTTGAGGCAAGCTGCTGCTCCCTAAGGTTCTTTTCCCATACAATTTATGCCATTTTATGGGCAAGATGTCTGTGTGTGTGTCAGAGTGTGTGGTTGTTTGTATGTGGGAAAAGAAAATCCTACTAATGCCCCAATGCGTATGCGTACGCATTCTATGCTCATTTTTCTTTCCATTTCGTATTTTCTTTACTTCTATTTTTTGTTCTTTTCTTTTACTTCTTTTTTTTTCCTTTCCTCAAGAGTAAATCCGCTTTTTATACACAAATCAAACAGAAAAATCAAACAGAAATATAAAACAATACAAAACATAAAAAAAAAACACCAAACAAAGCAGCCAAAACAAAAAAAAAAACACAGTGAATGCAAAATCTAACCTTTTACAGTTTTCTCTCTTTTGGATTGGTCGGTGTCCGAGTTTGCGGAAAGAACGTAAGCTTCTTTCAGCAGGTTTGCCATATCTACTTACTATTATTGCTTATTTAACAGTTCGACTCCCCTGCTGCTGTTGCTGTTCATATTCTTTTTATTTTCCACTCAACTCAATGCGGTTTTTTGGTGAGCCCTAAAAAGTATGCTATGAAAAAATTGCTATTCTCAAAAATTAGTTGGCAATTCTTGTTCAAACCATTACTGATTTAGCATATTGAATATTTAATACCCTGTGAAATTGTTAAGTGATAACTATAGATAACCGCATTGCAGACGAAGGAATTCAGTCAATTCGAACTGACAAATTAGGCAACATATATGTAGCTAGAGCTAACATTTAGTCGAGATTATTGCATATCAACTGAACAAATTCTTTTACACAAAAAAAAAAATCAAAATAAATAATAAGACAAAAAAAATGTTGCAAAAAATTCTTCAATTTGTGTGGTGCTTAGATTTTTGTATATTTTTTTGTCTATTTTGCCAACTAGGTCAACTAAATATCTCAAGACATTCCATTGCTGCTAACCAACCGCAAAACCAAGTCCAAGCTCAACATTTCCTTCAAACTACACCCCTTTCACCCCACGCATCCATCTATCCATCCATGTAGCGCAACCCTAAGAAAATGGCCAGAATTCCCCAACAAGAAGATGAATCTATATACATTATCTTATACAACGTTGAGTGACACAAGCTGCTGCCGCACTGAAACATCTGTTGTCCTTCAAGTTGTTGTTGTTGTTGTTGTTACTTTTGCCGCTGTTGCCGCTACTTGCTGCCCAAGCCGGATAAGAGTAAAGGGAAGAAACATGGGAATCCCTCTAGGGGGTAACCAAGCAACAGCTGCATTTGAAATGAAAAGCATTTGTTTCTGACACAACTCGTCTTCGCCTCTGTTCTTTCTGCTAACCAACCGTTCTACACACACACCACCCCTCTCGCGTTTCTACTCACCTACCTACATCTAGCGTAAAAACCCCTCATATTACATACATAAATACAAAAGGCCGAAGTAGTCCTGAGAGCCAAAGAGACTAGAGTGAAGGAGCAAATATTCGCCTGAATGCGCCTCACTCGCTCACTCATTATGTTGATTATCCCAAGCGGCAAAAGCTTAACAACAAAAAAACTAAACCAAACTGCGAAAAGAAATATGAATTGAAATAAATGCGCTTACTGAGCAGCTCCTTTTGACTATGACTACTTTCTTCATTAGAAATGTAATAAATATTGAGATACAGAAGAGCGCAAAAGCAAAAGATGGCAACTAGAAAATAACAAAAATTTACAACAGCAAAAAAAGTAAAGGAAATAAACAAAAAACCGCACCATTAACCCTTCTTTATGGTAGCTTGTTTTGTCATTTCATTTATATACCCTATAAACTGCAAGTAAATGGGTATATAAAGGTTAACCAAATAAAGTTGAAGTAATCGGAAGTGTTATGCTTTTAGGTTTTCCAAAATACTTAACTTTCCCTGCTAGGGGCGCTAGTGTGTAGGGTAACTTTTAAACGACCCCAACTCCAACTTTCAAGTTCAGTTTTTTGTTTTAATAGTGACCCTTTCGTTTTTTTTTTTTTTTTTTTGTCCCTCCTTTCTCTTTAGTTTTGTTGCTGGTTTTTGTGGGCAAATCTTAGTGGCCAGTCGGATTTATGGTCTTGCCCCTTTTTTGGCGGTAGTATTCATCTCCCTCTATCTTTTCTAATGCAATTTCCACATTTCCTTTGCAAATTGATGAGCCACAAAGCCAACAAGCATGAAATGAAACTTGAAACTGAAATCTGTAGTCCAATTCTCGTTTTGTCGTGGTTAATGTGATAAATCAATTTTATGTGAAAATCACAGAGCATAAATTTATTTAACTAGCCCATAAGTCATGCGGGTGGTGGAGGGTGGTACGAATGAGCTGTATGGTGCGAAGCATCTAGGGATGTGAGAAAACGTGGCGTGGATAGTGGTAGGGGGTCGACTATTTGTGGCCAGAGATTTGCTGTTTGCATGTGTCCTATCAATTAGTTAAGAGTTTATATTCGAATTTAAATTGAAAAAGGAAACTGGCCAAAAGGAAGGCGCATGAACAAATTAAAGGAAACATGGCTGACAGCAAAAACCTGATTGAAATCGGAATCTATAAACCAGTCAGGACAACAAGGAAGTAAGAGAAATATTAATGCTATTAATTTGTTTCATATTCATGTCAAATTCCTCTAAAATGACTAAGCTTAAGAATCTTTAAGTGTCAAAGCGTTCTTGATAATCTGAAGTAAACAAATTTGAAAGCAAAATCTTTCACTGTCATTCACTGAAGAGATACAACAAATAAGGTACAAATTTTTCTCACAGATTATATTTCAAAAATTTGTATGAATCCACTTGAAACGTAAAGAGACAAGTGGTAAATATTTAGGCTGACTGTGAAACATGAACAAAAAAGAAAGACAATAAAAATTCTATATAAGACCAACACTTGCGAGGAAAGCGACAGATTTCTAGATGCATAAAGTCAAGAGAAATGGCTAGACTAAAACGTCTAACAGGAATAGATTAAGAATACAAAAAACGGGAACAGTTTAACATGTAATTTTGTAATTTTCAGCCATGAAAACTTACTAGAATAAAAGGAGAAACATAATGTCCTTTAATAACTTTGTTATTATGTTTATCTAAATCTCATTGAGTTGACTTCTTTTCCTATTAATCCGGAAAAACAACGAACAAAAAAATGTTGTTTGCCACGATCTCCTGACACTGACTGTAACTCTCTTTCGCTCGGTCTTTGCCTCTACCTCTATCCTTCTCTTATCCTGTTTTTTGATTTAGACCTTATATCTAAAAATTGCCCAAAATTATTCACACGTAAAACAATAAATTTTCATAATAGCCAAGCAGGACTAAATCCTACACTCACCTACACACACATACACTCACAAAGACACAAACACAGAGTGAGCGAAAGAGGGAGACGAACAGAGAAAGAGATAGCCACACACATGTCGCTTTTCACGTGTAAAGTGCAAAAGTGCAGGCATCAGCGAATTGCTAGGCCAAAATGCAGATGAAGAGAGGACCAGGACCAGGACCAGGACCAGGACCGGGAACAGGACCAAAAAGATTACCGTTATTTGTATGCAAAGCAGCATCAGACCAGCAACAACAACAATAACAGGCAATAACTGCTAAGGGACGGGGTGATGGCTGGGAGTAAACTGGGAAACATGATGCGACACTCTGCAGGCCAAAGCCCAGGCCAGGACCAGGCCAGAACCCGGCCAACAACTGAACTGCCAGTCAAAGTCAGCCAAAAAGAGTGGCAAAGCGAAGTGAGGACGACGGAGTGGGCGGGGAAACCCCAAGAGTAGGAGAGCCGAAGCACAAGCAGGGAACCTCGAAACGTGTTTCAATTTTTATGACATTTCAATGCAGTTTATGTCAGCGAAACGGGTTTGAGAGTGGCCACCAGCAGGAACAGCAGGAAGAGAACAGCAGAAGCAGGGAATGTCGGGTAAGCAGCAACAGGGACAGAACAAGAGAAAAGCTCGTTACAATTTTTGACAATTCAAATTTGCTTCAAGCTAAAAATAAGAATAAAACGTATCACATTTTTCCCCCTTTCGCACTCTTTTTCCCTCTCTCTCAATTTCAATCATTTCGGTTTCCGAGTTTTAGAGTTTTGTCTACAACAATTTCAATTGGAAAAATATGTTGCATATTGCTCAAACGCCATGTGTTTACGATTTTTTTGTTCTCCCATCTCATCATTTTTTTTTTTCCGCTTTTCCTTTCCACCAATGCTTCCTTTTTTTAAAGCTCATTTTAAATGTAATGGCAATTTTTCAGGTTTTTCAATGTTTATTCTTCTTTGGTTTTTTTTTTTTTTTTGTTCTTACCTTTTTTTCTTTGAAGGCATCTTTTTTATGATTTGGCATAAATGTTTTATTTATAAGGGGAACTTGTCTGTGTGTTTGCTTTTGTTGTTGCTATTATAATGATCTATGATCTTTAAGGTGGGTTCTTGCTCTCATTAAAGCAGCTTAGACTTAGGTTAAAATGCCTGGAGGCGTTCAATAGAAATATTTATATACCTATATTTATTATTATTATTTTTTTCTTTTTCTCTTTTTCGAATCTATTATGTCGTCTAGGAGCAGTCACTTCAAAAGCAAAAAGAGCGCAAAATGATTATAGACACAGAGAAGGAGAGAGAGAGAGACAAAAACAAAATTGAGACAAAAAAAAAAACAACCGAGAGAGAATATTTTTTTACTTGAAAAATATTTTTACAGACGACTGAATGTTAACCCTTTTTATGCACTACAATCGCTTGAACGGGTATGCTCAAGACGCCCAAAGATATGCAATTGTATTGTATATGTTGGGGCTTCAAACAATTCAAACTATTTAAATATTTATGGATTCAAAATGGCTTAACTTGGCTTAAAATCTACCACTAGCTTTGTTATCTTTCAGATGATTAAAAACATTGAGCAAAAATCGAAATCATTATAGTTTCGGATCGTAGAAGAAGATAAAGGGGTATTTACTAGTCGACACATTTGGATTGGCATATTGAATTGGATTGTTTCTTTTTTGATTTTGCCATGTAGTGGGTGGTGTTAGGTCCTTTGAGTAAGTAGCTGCTGGCCTTGCAGAAAAGTCTAGAGAACAGCATCATCACTAGCAACTTAAGTAGCTTCAATAAATCTTCAGCTTAACATTTTCTTTTCTCTTTTTTCTCTTCTTTTCGACGTGCCCTGAGTAACTCACACTCCCTTCATCTGTCTCTAGTCATGTGTGCATGAAAATATTATTCGAAATAGCCAAGAAAAAAAAAAGCTTTTCAGTTCATGAGTTTTTCTTTACTCTTCAATTGGTATGCAAATACTCTGTTTCATTTCTTAGTTGACTTCATCAAAGTCAACTCTTTGTAATTAAATTTAATTAAAAAGCTTAACTTTTCCAGCTTGGTTACTCCATCAGTCAGTCAGTCTCCGACACTTAACAATTCCATTTATTCAAATGAGGCAAAAGTTGGTAAGGCAAAAAAGAATATATACCTATATATATATATAGTATGTCCGTATTATCAACACCCGCCGCGGATTATTTTAATTTTACTCATCGTGTGCTTGGGCAAAGATAAAAGGTGAAAAATCTAAATGAATTTCAAATGACAATTAAGGCGACAAAAGAAAACGTCAAACGGCCAAAAAGAGCGACAGACAGGGAAACTAAAAAGAAATAAAAATATATTTTCTTCGCCTTGGAAATTCGAAAGTTGTAAGACCATAACATTAAACATTTAACAATTTATATTCTATATTAGGCTTATCAACATTTGAAAATTGAGCAACAAATCTCATACCTTTAGTTATACGAAATCTCAATGTTTGCTCTTATGAAGCACGCCGATGCGGTCGAACATCACTTTTGTTTACTTTCAATTTCTAACACAGATAAGAAGTTAATCTTTGATTTTAAGATTTGCCAAAGCTTCTTGCAGAATCAATTCAACAGCAAAACAATAATTCAAAAATTGATGAGGTAACTGCAAAAATAAATGAAATGAAAGAGACACAAAACAAAAAACACTTGAAGAACTTAAATGAACTATACGACAAGACGATAAAACAAAAAAAAATGGAAACAATAACGAATAAATTTGAAAATCAAAATGTTGAAAAAGATAAAGTCTCATCTTGTATAAACAAAATTTTGAAATTAAATCGAATCGAGAGTCGATATTAAAGAAAGACACCAAGTTGCATAAGACTCCCATCAGGAATTTATCCAATTAAATTGCGATTTGGTGAATTATCTGTACTCTGCAAAACAGATATTGACAATGGTGGATGGATAGTTATACAAATATATGGATAGTTATAGCAAAGGTTTCGGCAAATTGGATGGCGTGTTCTTTACTGGGTTTGAGAATTTACATGGCATCCCAAAATTACCACATTTTGAACTGTATATACCTACATATGGTTCGTTTTAATGGAACTGTTATTTTGCCAATTACAATAACTTTCAAATTGGTAATAAAGAAGAGAATCTTTGGGTGACTATTATGGGATGATGAAATGAGCGATAAACTAAATGGCAAATTTTTAAACATTTAATGGAATCGATGAAAGAAAATGTGCAAGAAGATATGGTCCTTATTGGTATAGGTATTTTTGTGACGGAAAGTGAGTAATCAATCAACAAACCATTTAATCGAATGAAAATTAATAATGCATTCTTTAGTGGCAAAAATTTTAACAGTTCAACACAAGATTGGAATAGTATGAGCTGGAACAATGGTGATGGCGCTCATTCTACCGGTTAAATAATTGTAAAGAGAAAATTCAAAGAAAATATCTAAATAAAATGCAAGTTATATGAAATTATTGAAATGTCTTGCAATTAACCATCGAGACGGCCTGCAAGGTTGAAGAAATAAATTTGTTCTTTTGAGTTTTAATTGTCACACTTGATGCAGGGTATAACCAATTCGGTACAGCATCTTACTGACGCTTCCAAATTGTTTTCCTCTACAAATGTAAAGCTATATTTTTTTTGGCTAGTAAGACTAGTAATTATAGTTTAACGAAATCTATTACTATTAAAGTTGGTTAGAAGATTTGGTTTAGTCAATTCTAGGCTCTCATTTCATGGGCCGTAAACTGAAACCCAAAATCGAATTGACATTTCTCGCCTGTTTGAATGGGTTTTTGCCTACTTATTGTCTGACAATTTTGTGTTGCTGTTGGTGTTGTTGTTGTTTACACACTTTACATGGTGCGTGTGTTTGTGTGTGATGACCAATTTTACTGCCTGTCCATGTGACAACACCAGCCTCATAAACACATTTTCTCCCGTCTAACTGATTGTGTGTGTGTGTGGGTGTGTATGTATTTATTAGTCAAACCCACAGACAGAGAATGCTTTTCAGGCATTGCTTTTGTTCAACAAAATGACAATGCAAATACGTAAACGAATAGAAGAGTGGAGGATACGAGTAAATTCAAATTGTTGTATGTTTATTATGCAGCAATTATCATGGGGGCGTGTTACGTGTTAAATAGCAAACGAGAAACAAAACCAGAAACCAGAATCACACAATCCGAATATCTGAATCAGTGCCCCAAGAGCAAAGACAAATATTTGCACGCATCTTCATCATCATCAACATCATCATTATCATTATTGTCATTATCCTCTCTGTGGGCATTGAAACTTTTGTTCACTGTCTCTCTCTCGCTCTCTCTCGTTTTCTCTCTCTCTCTCTCTCGCTCACTATGTCAGTATTGTAATCGTCTCACTTATTATTATTACTACTATTATTATTGTTATTATTATTATACAGATTCCTTTGCATTTAGTGTATAGTATTATTCCCATTGGTCATGACAAAACATCTAAAGTTTTCGTCTTTTTTCCTGTTACATATTGTGGCTAAATGCTCTAGAGACGCATTACGCATTGTCAGAAAAGTTTACTTAGCTTTTGTTCTTCAAGTTAGTTGTTTTGTTATTGTGTTGCATATTTGAATTGAGGCCAAGAAATGTAATCTTAATGCTTGGACCCATCAACCATTTGGCCAAGACACATTTATGAATAAGTTTTCTTTTGATGCTTAGTAGATTAAGTTGACTTTTTATTTTTGTTTTCTTTTTTTCTCGTTTTTTTGTTAATGTACTACTAGTCAATGGGCAAAAGTGTAATCCTTCATTCATTTGGCAATTGCATTTTATATTCTGAGGCTTTTGCTCTCTGTATATCTCTCTTTAACTATATCGCTCTCTCCTTTTCTCTATCTTGCATTCGTTTTTATCTGTTAAGCCAAAAACAGGCAATACACAAATAGGGTATATTCTTTACTTTTTTTGCCGCATCTCAAGCGTTTCAGAAACGATTAAAATTAAGTTGGCAAAACCTTAAGATTAGAATAGTTAGTTCATAAAACTCAAAGTGGTAGCACATGAGTTAATAAAATCTTGGAAAAACAATAATTAAATTTGTAAATGTGAAAAACAAAAAAAAAGCTAACAGCCAAAAAATTTCGAAAAAAAGATTCAATTGTCATATGTTTTGGTTAATAAAATGTAATAAACTTCTTCAAGTACACATAAAAACTTTTTGAGTGAAGCATAAATTGTTTAAAAATTATCGAATATATTTTCATAGACAAAGGGTATAAGATAAGCCAATATCTCGACGACTTAGATGAAGAATTTTTTTATGTGGTTTTTTCCTAACGTTTTCTTCCTTTTTGCTGATTGATTTTTAAGTCGATTACAATAATTCGCCTTGCTGGGGGGTAAGGTAAAGTGCCCGCTGAATTGCTGTAAGTGCCAGTCAGTGTGTCTTTTTATACCATGCTGACAATGAAGTGAAATGGTACATTGCAGCCAACAGAAGAAGCTTCATGGAAAACGGCTAAAAAATAATGAATTGCTAATTAGTTTTTTTTACTAGAAGAACCAGAAAAGGGACAAAGTTGATCGCTAGAGGCGACAAAGTGCTTATGTGCTTGTAAAAATGAGCCAGATGAAATTTTAACATATGCGAATTTAGGTTAAACTTGTTTTTATCCTTGTTGGCATGGTATACAGAAGTCGTCGCGACGACTTACTTAGATAAATTTTCATGGTTTTTTTCTTTCTGTCATTAAGTTTCGTTTCACTTGCAGAACAATTTGCCAGCCATCAAAATCAAGAGCCACGCAAAGCAGCCAGAGTAGAGCAGACCGTCAGGCAAACCAAGCTAGAAAGCGCTTTGAGCCCAAAAAGCGCACTTTCAATTTGGAGAATTTTACGCTATGTAGTTTGGTTTTGGATTTGGCTTTTATCGAAGCTTTTAAAAAAAAAACCCTTTTCCAGCTCTCTTTTAAGGATGAGTGCTAAGCGACAGCGAGAGACAGAGAAATATGCAGATAGGGATAGACAAATTGTTGGCCCACCTTTTGAGTAGTCAATTTCTATTTGGGCATCACATTCTTGCTGATCATTTATCTGGCATATTTCATTGTTCTGACACAATTTGCTTAATATTTTGTACTAGAAAATTTATTCATTATTTAAATAACCCAATAGCCAAACGGGAAAGAGGGGTCTAAAAATGGTTTATTTTTTCTTTTTATTTATTTTTTTCTCTTTTTTTTTTTTTGTTTTGTTTGTGTTAGAAGATTGATGAATGACGCAATGAATGAATATATAAACTTGAAAGCGGCACCCAACATAGCCACAGGTGTGAAACACTTTTGCCTAGCACATCCTTTTATGATGAATTACCTAAAGGACTTTTAGTCCTTCACCGTATTGCTGGCTCTGCTGGCTGCTGTCGTTTGTGCTCTCCATTTGATTACCTTGTCACGCTCACTTTCCCTCGGCTGTCAATAAGCAAAATGCTGGCCATAAATCTTCACAATCAAATGTTCGACTTGAGATGAAAATACAAGTATGCATGAGCATCTCATAACTCCCTGCATAAAAGCAATTTTTCTGTGACGTAATTTCTATCAAAGTTCGTTTTTTTTTCCCCCTTTCACTTTCTCACTATTAAATAATTGAATGTTTTTATTTTAAGATATATTCTGGCTTAAATTTAACCTCGTAATGCTCAATTATGGAGCAATTTTATATACGAAAGTTAAAACCATTTTTTGTTTTGTCTGACTGACATTTTAATTGAAATTGTTTCATACTTTTTTTTTGTTTTTTTTTGGTTTGTTTGCTGTTAAATGCCTGTCAAAAGGGCACTTTGTATGGATTATTATTCATATTATAACGATTATTAACTGAAGTGTAAACTGAATGTTATTTAAATCTTCTTCAACTGGCAGATGAAAAAGTTTTTCTCTCGGCTGATATTTTTTTTTGCTTTTCATTTTGTTTTTTTTTTTTTTTGTGTTAAGTCAAAACTTTGCAATGGTTTTTCTTTATACTCTTAGTTTGTTGTTGTTGTTGTTTTTGTTGTTGCAGTTGTTCCTTAGTTTTTGTCTCGAGTTCCGCCTGCCAATCGGCTAGACAGAGAAGTGCAAACAAATCAAAATGGATGAAAAACTTTTCCTTTCCTTCAACTAAATGTTAGATAAAGAGAACGCGATGGAAGGGAATGCCAGCAATTGATCGATTTTCTGCTCAAGCAAGAATCTATATAATACGCATTAATGATGTTTTTCCATACTTTTGTCAGACTTTTGCTGTGATTGTGACTTTTGTTATTTAAAGTTGAATGTTTTTCAACAATACAATCCGATTATATACACTTTTTTTTTTGCGCTATTTATTTCAGCTATTTGTTATTTATTAAATTACATATTTAAGTGTGTTTTAGTGTGTGAGTGCAGGTGTGACTGTTCATTTGTGATTATGTCTGTGTGTATGTTGTTTTGCATGCCTGCCCCTAATGCATTTTTGCATTTTTTCTCTACCTGTACACAAATTGTTGATAATAAAAAGTTGGCTCTTGGCCAAAACGCAAAACTATAATCATAAATTACAGTTGCACAAAACTATTATTATGAGAAGTGTGAGTAAAAGGAAAAGAGATGCCATTAAATTCTATGTTTACAACATGTAACCAAAAAAATATGAGAAAAAACGAGAATATTTTATGCAAAATAAAATCATTAAATGTTTGTGTCTCTTCTTAGTTATATGCACATATAAACTTTAAATTATCCATAAACTATCAACACTTTAGCTAACTCAATTATGTATGAATAATCGATGGGATTTATGTAAATTATTCATTATTAAATGCCAGAGGAATTAGCCAACGCAAGATACATACAAACGCATACGAAATATTACTCATACGTCATGTGTGCCAAACTCGAAATTCTAATGATGATTATTTTGCTACCCAGGTGTTTGTTTCTAGGAGCAAAAGAATTTAACTTCATAATTAACCCATTCAAAAATGTTTACCTTCTTAGGCGTTTAACACAAACCAAGTGGAAAACCAACACCCAAATTATGTCATCTCAATCTCGGTATGTATGTGTGTGTTTGTCTCTGTATGTGCGGTGTGTGTGTGTGTGGGGTGGAAGCTTGACAGCATGTGGACAGAGTGTGGGAATCCATGTATGTATGTATGAACTACCGAAAATCTGTACACAAATTTTGTAGGCAGGAACGGTTTAAAGGAAATTGTAAAGCAATCGAAGAAGACTAACTTTTTGGCATGCTAACTAACTAACTCTTTTTATCGCTCAACCTAATGAAATAAACAAAAGCTTCATTTACCAGTCAAGCTAGAAAGTAATGCAAAAATATTGAGGACTATTCTTAAAAACATATGACATTCTATGCCCTACCACTTTAATAACAGAACCGCTCCTGAACTAACCTGTGTATGCCACATTGTTTGTCGCTGTCGCGTGTCACAAATGTGAGCTCAACCTGTTTGGAATGATAATGAGCCATGGTTAACTACCTCCATGTTGTTATGGCAGTAGACAACATTTGGTTTAAGTCATAAGAAACAAAACGCTTAAAGTTAATTAACTACTTATTAAGAATGAAACAAATAATAGGGGGAATCAATAGTACAAAAAAAAAAAAAAAAAAAAAAAAAATAGCATCTAATTGGTAAGAATAAGGTCAATATATGACTTACACACTTGTTGCGCTTGTCTGAGCTTTGTATGATTTTAATCAATTACAATTGCATTTAATATGCGTAAGAAGTGATTTGATTTAATAAGTAAAAGCAAACCACTCAATTATCAAACAGCTTATACGCTAATTGGTTAGCTTAAAGTCAAGTGCTTCCCGCCTCCCGCCGTCCCTTATTGCCGTCGCCCACACAATCCACCTTACTCTGTAAGTTGCTTTCCATTGGCTTGGCCCTTTGCAGCTGTCACTTTTGAAAAGTTGTTGAAGAGTTGTTGCCCCTTACCGTGTCTGAGCAAAATTTTAGCTTGGTTCTCGCTACTTATATATAAAATTTAATTAAGACGCATGAAAGTTTTTCACACTTTGACACAAACGTGCAGAGAGAGAGAGAGAGAGCGAGAGCGGAAAAGCAGCATATGCACACTGGCCAATCTGCTAGGAACCGATCTGGCTGCTCTCTTATTCCTTGAGGGCTTCTACGTACTTTTACTTTACATTACTTTTACTATGCTGTACAATCTGTACGGTTTGGTTTTGGTTGCCTTTGCTGGGTTAAAAGTTTCACCCAGTCGCCCAGGCGCGGACCCAAAGCGCCCAGGACTCAAGCCAGACCGTCGAGTGTAGCATAATTTGACGCTGGTAGCGGGCACAAAATTATGCGCCCTACTGAGCTCTTTGTTAATTATGCCAAGCTCCTGCAGGTCTTCCTTGCTAAAGGATGTTTCTCTTGCTTTTGCTGTTAATGTTGCTGCTGCTGCTGTTGTTCCTCCTTTTCTTCTTGTTTTGCGTTTTCGTATTCGTTTTCGTTTTCTCTTGACTACCGCAAAAGAAAACCAACAAAAAAGAACACAAAATAAAACAAAAAAAAAATGTACAGGAAAATGGTTTTTTGTTGCACAATTTGCTTTTTAACAAAGCGCGAAAAACAATTTAATTGTCACAGACGACAAAAAGTGCGAGAGCCTTTTTATAGCAAGATGCACTAGATGAGTTATTAAATTGTCTCCTCTAGATTAGCATAAACCTTTTCTTTTGGCAACAAACAAAGGGCTTTACATCTAGACTGTGAATCACTTGGCCAATAAAATAAATGGAACACTCAGTTGTATCGAAATTTCATGTCCAGTTCAAAATCTGTTTACCTCTGTGTCTACATTATATCCTTGGATTTAGGAACCTCTAATTTTGAAAGTGTGATGCTCTTAGAAGATCTTACAGCTTACAGCTAGAGAATTACAAACTTCTCATTTGTCCTATTTTAGTTTTAGATTCTTATTCTAATCAAAAATAGGAATCACTAAAACACTTTTTAACGCTTAAGGCGTTAACGAACGAATGCTATGCTAGCTATGCTAATTTCTATCACATTTTATGTCCAACACTTTAAGCTGACATAAGTTACAAAAATGTTGTCCATGACTTTAGAATTGTCTTTGGCGATACACATATCCTGTACATATATCATTTGATTTAGCAAAAGGCTAATTTAATTGTTGAAAAACTCTACAATTCCCTAGTTGAACAAAAAGTTTTCGTAATATTTTCTTATTTTTGCTTTTTTTTAGCATGGAAATTCAATTAAAGTGACAAACTGTCAAAATTTATGACATGGGGGCGATACAATAAAACACAAAAACCCAAATGAATACCCAAAGGACAGGCAAACACACACACAGAGAGGGAGGGAAAGGGACTGAGTTAAATAGAGAATGAAAGACAGAGATGGGAAGTAAAACCCTCATCTCTCATGCATATTCATATACAAATGCAATTCGGTGTGTGGGTGTGTGTGTGTGTGTGTGTGTGTAGAGAGCATATCTCATGAATTATGAAATTGTAATTGAATGAAAATTGAATAATGACCATGTGGAAAAGTGAAAATACCAATGAGCGATTTATGGGTCCAATTCAACAAAAATATTTGACAGCCACCAAATGTCAAAGACATTGAGAAGATATGAATAATTGAATGCATTCCTATCCTTTTCAACTCACTTTAAACAGTAAGAAACAAAAAAAAACAAAAATATTTTTATATAAATATGCCAAGTTGCTTGCATTTCGCCATTCAGACATTGACAATGCAGATATCGGTTTTATACATTGGACTAAGCCAGCTACTGTGGCATGGAAGTGCCGCCATGGCAATTGAAGAGGAACCTCATCTTACTGCTCTCATGCAAAGCAGTTTGATTCGACAATTTGCCGAGCAGCACAAACACATACCAAGGTTAACTTACTTCACCTGCCACCGCAATCCTATCAACATAAATGAGGCGGCAACGGCGAGCAGCCACAATGAAGGGATTCAGGTGGAGCAGCAGCAGCAGCAGCAGCACCTACAGGATTCCTATCGGACGAAGAATGTGGAACTGATTAAACTGCTGCTATATCAAGGTAAACCCTTTATCAGGATTGTGCAAATGGATGTGCTACGGCAAGCAGCGACTGGTACCAAACGCAACAACAACAACAAGAACAACAATGTCAAGGGTAGGCCAAAGGCTCGTGGTTCTACTTTCAGTTATGTCGACTGG
Organism: Drosophila equinoxialis; assembly: GCA_018150345.1. Lineage (NCBI taxonomy): Eukaryota > Metazoa > Arthropoda > Insecta > Diptera > Drosophilidae > Drosophila > Drosophila equinoxialis. The sequence goes on along the minus strand of JAECWI010000868.1, from coordinate 12,094,344 downwards.
CTGGATGATGTCCTCAAACTGGAAGCCCTAAAACAGTTTGTGGTCGTGGATTTGGCTTGTGGATCTTTAAGTCGTCGCTTTCTCGAGCTGGTAAGTGATGCAAAGACACGGGGATTTGTTAAAGCAAAAAAAGGGAGTGAAATTTTCTATGAATATTAAGTACTCAACTCAGTCAACATTTTGCGCAAAGGCTTCCGCCAAGATGTACTTTAATGACAAATTTCACTGGCTATTGATGGAGGATTATGCGCTGCATATGAAAGCGAATTTTCAACAAATTGAGACATCAGAGCTGCTGCTGCAACCTACTGATGACGTTATCTCCATTGAGAGCTTTATGGAGGGACTTAATTTCTATATCAACACTGAATTAACTTTGGCCAAAAGGATGCCAGCCAACATGGGAGTTGGTTATACACTCTATGATGTTTGGTAAGAGAAAGGTTGACGTTCTTTTGACCTAAAGAAAAACTACACATAAACTAAAAATATTAAACTAATTTAAAGCCAAGTAAAACTATTATTTAAAAATCTTTATACAAAAAACTATGCCTATCTATAGTTACAAGAAAGTTATCGAACTTTCGATAGCTATCGAAGCCACTCTGAAAAGGTAACAATTAATTAAACGCAGTCTCAACCCTAACTCAAATTGACACCAGAGAGACAAATGTACATATACATACATATACGCACCATAAACCCGATTTCGAAAGCATGATAAACATGATGAACTTTTATTATCTACTCCTTACTTCTTCTGGTGACGGAAATGCTTTTAGGAATCCCGGCCTGAACTATGGCGGTCATGTCAATCTAACGGAAATTGGCAGCTTTACGCCAACACATGGACTGTTGCTACAGAGTTGGTTTCGTACCACATCGACGGTGTTGCGTCGCCAGAATATGCAGCATGCTAGAGTCCGTTGCATGGTTGTGGTAAGAGTCCTTAACGGTCAATGCTGGAGCCCTTTTTTGTATTTTGTTTTATTTTGCTACCCCGCCACTGCTTTCGTCTGCTTTGCATCCTTTTGGCAGGTGACCAACAAGAACATGACGGGCACTTTGATGTACTACCTAACGCACCCGGTATCGGGTCACATCGATACGATGAATCGTTTCAATTTCAATCTGCTGATGGCCGTCCGTGACATGTTCAACTGGACATTTGTCCTATCCCGCACATCCTCATGGGGCTATGTGAAGAATGGCCGTTACGATGGCATGATTGGGGCACTCATACGCAACGAGACGGATATTGGTGGAGCGCCAATTTTCTATTGGCTAGAAAGGCATAAGTGGATCGATGTTGCTGGCCGTAGTTGGTCGAGCCGACCATGTTTCATCTTTCGACATCCACGTAATACGCAAAAGGATCGTATTGTATTTTTGCAACCATTTACCAACGATGTTTGGATACTGATTGTCATTTGCGGTGTATTCACAGTATTCATTTTGTGGTTATTGACGACAATTGAATGGAAATTAGTGCCCCACGATGGTGCTGCATTAATTAAACCAAAGGGCGGAGCACCACAAATGCATCATCATCGCCATCATCGACATCATCATCATCCGCAGCAGCAGCAGCAACAACAACAACAGCAGCCATCTCACCCTGTTAGTGCTGTGGCAAAGCCAGAAGACGACAATTTATCGAGAATTTCTGTAGAGATTTTACCAATCACTGGAACATTTTTTCAACGTTGCCTCATACGCTTAAAGAACTATGTCAATCTACATCGCTCACAGCGTGGCGGCAATGGCAAGTCACCTGAACGTGTGGGCCTATTTTTAGAGTCGGTGCTATTTTTTGTTGGCATAATTTGTCAACAAGGTTTAGGTTTCTCCACCAGTTTCATTTCGGGCCGTTGCATTGTTATCACTAGTTTGCTTTTCTCCTTTTCCATCTATCAATTCTATTCGGCCAGTATTGTTGGCACGTTGCTTATGGAGAAACCGAAAACAATTAAGACTCTAAGTGATTTGGTTCATAGCTCTTTAAAAGTGGGCGTAGAAGATATACTCTATAATCGAGATTACTTTTTGGTTAGAAGTTTTACAAGCTTACAAGTATTTGGATTTAATATTTGTTTTTTATATTTAGCACACCAAAGATCCTGTTTCCATGGAGTTATATGCCAAGAAAATAACTAGTTTACCTCCTAGTAAAGACAATGAAGGAGCTAGTGGATCTGTTGGTGGTGGAGCTGCTGGTCGCAATGATGAAGAACCGGAATCAACACAAACTGGAGCTAGTGAGTCTGCTAAATCCTATCGTGATATTGTTCATAGTCACGAGACTGGGGCTCATGCCAAGGACAATGCGGCTAGTAATTGGTTAGATCCTGATACTGGACTACAAAGAGTTAAGCACGAACGTGAGTAAAAATAATAGAATATCTTTTACCTCTTCTTTAAAAATTTAGTTTTTGGGCTTAAAAATATCGAAATATGGAAATTTTGGTGGGTATCCCAGACTCCCCGGACTTTTCCTTCTGGATCTTTTTGTGACGAAAGCTATCGAATTGAAAGGAATCACATAAAAAATCAAGATTATTTATAATTTCTAACTTAATTCCAGGTTTCGCTTTTCATGTAGATGTGGCTGCTGCCTATCGTATCATTGCGGAGACCTTCAATGAGCGTGAAATTTGTGATTTGACCGAAGTGAGCATGTTTCCACCTCAAAAGACAGTGAACATTATGCAAAAGAATTCACCCATGCGCAAAGCAATTGCTTATGGGTAAGTAATAGGCTATACCTATACCACACACATTACATTGAGGCTAATTTCTATATAATAATTTGACATTTAAAGTCTGCGACGCGTTACAGAGACGGGTATATTGAAATATCATTTCAATGTCTGGCATTCTCGTAAACCGCCATGTGTGAAAAAGATTGAGACCTCCGATTTGCATGTAAAGCTATACAAATTATTGGTAATTGCTATTTAATCTATTTCTTCTTTCATTTAGGTGGACATGGATACAGTGAGCTCTGCTTTATTGATATTGATATTTAGCTATGGCATGACTCTATTAATACTGGCCATTGAAATACTCTATTCGAAATGGCAGTATCGCATAGTTATTAAACTTAATTAATTTTTGTAAGAGACTTTTTTCACTTCTCAACTTTAGAATTTCCAGTTCATTTGATATGCACAAAAGGACACCACCCAAACAAGTTGTCTTGTAAAAGTTTAATTTAATTAAAAGTAAATGGCACTTCTCTCAACCTATTCCTCTTGCTGTTTGTTATCTAATCCACTTGATTCGAATTGTTTTTAATTTATATTTAATTTGTCACTTAATTAGCTGTTGATTAGAATTCAAGGCATCATCTAAGCAGCTTCCAGCAGCCGACTGGCAGCAGGTTGGCCCCGATGATAGATTTATCTTCGTTTTGTGTGTGTGTGTGTGTGAGAGAGAGAAAGAGAGAAGAGAGCGAGAGAGAGACAGAGATAGAGATGATGTACCTTACCTATCTTCTATTTTTGGTATTTTCTATTTGCCCGCTCTTCATCCGCCGCCGCCGTCGCTGCTGCCGACTATCTTTGCCCATCGCATCGCAACGAGAAAAGTGCCTTGGGCCGGTGGCACGAACAGAGTGAGTCAATTTCTATACCACAAACGAAGTACAAAATATCCATTAAGATAACAAGTTTTTCAGTAGTTTGTAACACAGTTGCCATTTCTTTTTCCTCTCAAACACTTTGCCATCTCCTCATCTCTCACTCACTCATCGACTATCCTTTGCTTTCGCCTCGTTTTTCTGCCTTTTAACCAAAAGGCTTTCTTGCCTTGGTCCTTGTCCTGGTCTTGTACTAGCATTGGCTGCCTGTTGGTTCGTTGGTTGGCTGACTGGCTGGTTGGTTGCTTGGTTGCCTTGGTTCCTGGCGCAGTGCCAAAGTGACGCTCTTAGGCATTTTTAAATTTGAAAAGACTTTTTTTCGCAACTTCCCCTGCCCGCTCTCTTCCTTTCCGCTCGGTCTCATTCGTATCGCTGTTGTTCCTGTTGCTGTATTGTAGTGGTGGAAAGTGCCTTGCGAGTCCTTGTTGAAACATTAAGCAAGACAACCGCAACAAGCCTAGAAATCAATTACAAGTCGCCACTAGCCTCAAGTTTCTAAAGCATTACGTGGGCGGTGGGGCAAAATCTGAAAACTTGTTCACTGGCATTGGCCAAAGCTGCAAACATTTTATTTAATGTCCTTGCTCATTAGTGACACAAGGATATATATATATATGTATATGTATACATAAGTACATAGATGTTCCGCATCACCGTAAACAATGTGAGAAAAGTGCAATAAAGACAAGAAAAATGTAGCAGGAAAAAAAAGTTACACAGGAAACATGGCATACTCAGTGAACATTTTCCGCAAGTGAAAGCCAATGAATTGAGTATCACATGGTATGACATTAGGTCAAGCGTTCTATCAAGTACAGGAGGATATATGGACATATGTATGTATATACATATAAAGTAGGTCATTTCATTTCTATAATATTAGAACTTAATTTATATTTATAAATATTTGTCGAACTTTGTAAACTTTCAATGAACGAACTAACTCAAAGTCGATGATTTATCCTCAAATTTCAATTTATTTTACATGATTTTTATAAGTCAAAATTCTTTATTTTTCAATTGCAATTTGCAGCTTAAACATTTCAATTTGAAAACTATTTCAAGGCAAGAATTTCGTAAGACAAACAGAAAGAGAGATTCTCTGTGTTAGCCAGGTTATCCAAATGCCAGAGAAGTAAAATATTTATTTAATTCTATTTAGGTCTCCCCTCTTGCTCTTCTTCCTTTACCTTTCTCATTCTCTCTTTCTCTCTAGATTTTTGGCCTTGTATCTTTACTTCTGTTTTTTTTTTTTATTTGGGTTCCCTTATTTGTGTTAAATCTTACATATTTTTGTTTTCTAAATTCTGTTTTTTGTTACTTTTAATTTCCCATTTCGTGGTCAACGTATAGAGCTTTGAATGGCTGGGGCGAAGTGGGGGGTGGGGAAGTGTCTTCCCTTAGTCATATTTCCTTATTATCTCATCCCCCGCCGTCACCCGGAAAATGGAATTATTAATGGCCACTGTCCATTTTGTTGTTAAGTGGCGCAAATTACATTTTTTGTTTATTTTCCTATTTCTCTTGTTGCTTTTTGACTTGACTTTTTGGTTACTTGGCCTTGGGCCTTGTACAAGGAGGGGATGGTGTTTGTGTCCTTTTTTTTATTCTTTATTGTTTTCTTTTTTTGCCAAACCACAAATATATATATATATATATATAGGTATGGCTTAATTGTGCCCAGCGCACTGAAGTGTAGAACTTTAATGGGCTTGCACCTTTTTCTGTTCTGCTCATGGCAAAGAGGGAGCAAAATATTGAGAGTTTTGTTTGGCAACAAGAGTAAACAACCTGGCGTATGAGTAATATTTTAGTTAAGCGGATTGCTTACCTTTTTCTTTCTGTTCAACTTTTTCTTTTTTTTTTTTGATAATTCAATTAAATACGCTTTAACCCCATAAGTAGGCTTAAACTAAAAAAATTAAAAAGAAGGTAAAACTGTAACGTAATAAATTGTACTTATTTTTTTTTTTTTTTTTTGTGTCGAGAGTTGTTCTAGAAAGTTGTGGTCATTAAGGGTCTTTGTCTTTCTGTGGAATTAGAAGAATATACTTGGCAAATTAAAAGCTTAATTTTGCTTAAAATTTGTAAACTTTTTTGTTAGCCCTCGCAAGAAAAAGCGAAAAGTTAAGAACAAAATATTTACTATCTTGCTTAAGAGCTCTCTAATGACTGTCCAAAGAAGCCTCAATAAAAATTAACAACTCAAACGACAATTTCCTACTAACAAAACCAAACAACAACAACACAAAGAAGAAGTTTTTATAAAAACGACCAGGCCACTTGGCCACTTGGCTTTTCCCCCTTGTCCGTTTTCTTTTTCGTTTCGTTTCGGTTTTTTGTATTTTTCTTCATTTTTTTTTTGCCAGCGCTCGCGCGTGCAGTGAATATTGGCCAAAAGTGTCAACGACAGTTGCCAACTGTGGCCAGTGACCAGTGAAAAATCCAAAAGCCATAGCCAAAGCCAACTTCAAGTCCCTTGGACAAAACCACAACAAAAGCGTTGCACAAAAGCTGCTGCTGTTGGTGCTATTGCTGGAAAATGTCAACGGCATTTGCATGCAAATGATGCAGCTTGCAACTTGCCATGCCACCAAGAGCACGTGAAGAGAAGGGCATAGTGAGGGATGAGGGGTGAGCTGACGCAGATGAACTTGTTTTGTGCTAATGAGATCAGCATGCAAATCGCCAACTAAGGACAGGAAATTGCAATGAAGAGTAAGCATAATGGCCTAGCCCACTTACACAGGAGCAGCAGCAGCAGCAGTCAGCGACGCCAGCAACTTCCTTTCTCAGTTTCCTCTTCCTTGGGCCAAAAAGGAGTGATGCAGAAGAGCGAGAAAGCGACAGAGTCAGAGAGAGAGAGACAGAGAGTGAGAGAGTGTGTAGTATATTCATCACACAATCAACAGGAATATTATGACAAGACGCATTAATCAACCCAGCAAAGGCTATATACATATACACATGCAAGAGCTACAGCTTTGCCACTCAATTCCAGATGTTCAGATGTTGATGCTGATGCTGATGATTTTCAATTCAACTCACTGAACTTCCCGCTCGTTCAACCAGTCACCCACACCACTTCATCTACAAATCTCGCACCTCATCCCGCTCTTCCATCGGGCGGGCCACCCAACCACTCCAACCAAGAATTTCTGAATTTTTTCCATTTGAGCGATTCCGACACGACGACAACAGAAAAGAGCATTTTCATGTGTAAATGGAAAATTATATGGGTCAAATGGAAAGCCAATAGGGAGAAGAGCCAAACTAAGCTTGACATTTGCAAATGAAAGAGATGAGAGAAAAAGTCAAAAAAAAAAAAAAAAAAAAAAGAATCAACAAAAAAACTGACTTAAAGTCAAAAGTGAAGAGCAAACTTTTTATTTAAAACCTAGAAATTTGTTTCTTTACAACTTTTGTTTTAGGATCGAGTATGTATTTTTCTGATCAAACAAGCAAACCTCAAAGGTTGCAGCTCCTTGAAAAATTTCCATATTTTTTAGATGTATCAGTTTAAAGAATAGTCGAAGTTCCGAGTTTCATATTAAGTTATTTTAAACTATTTGCATGAAATATTGAATAAACAAACTTGGACCCTTAAATATTAATGAATTTAATAATCTAATCTAATCTGATTGCAGATAAATTAAAATTTTTTCATCTGAACCTATGCTGAAAGGAAGTTACATTAGGGGCAATTAAAAGAAGGTGGCTAAACAAAATATATTTGTTTTTTTATTTTGCAGTTTAAAGTGCTTTTTTACCCGAATGGATTGACTCTATGATTTTAGTTTCAGATTGTAGCTAAATGTATGAAGAAATCTTTTCGAAAGGTAACAATCTAGCAATTGGCTCAAAGTTTTCTTTCACTTGAATCTTCTCAGTCTAATTTCAATTCCCAATTCTGTTATGGCTTTATTTGAATTGAAAAAGAAAGTGAAGAAATAAAAAACGAAAAAAAAAGAAAAAATGAGAATGGAAATGAATGTTAACCAAACATTTATATTTCATGCCACACCACATGCCAAGCGGTTTCTTTAAAGTTATGCCATTTTTGTTTGCCTTTTTTTTTTGCTATTTGTTGTGTCGTGGCTGTTGGTCTAGAGGATTGGTTGGTCGGTCCGGTTAGGCGGTCCGTCGCGCGGCCCGTTGGTGGGTCGGTCCAGGGGTCCGTTGTCAACGAGCACGGCAAATGGTTCAGGTGTCAAAATTGTTTGGTTGAAAGTTTTGTGGCTGCTTTTACGGGGATTTAAGGGGGAGTAGGGAATATTCTTCTACTGTTTTCCTTTCCTTTTTTTCGTTTAGCCAAGTGTGCCGCCAGTGTTTTTTGCTCTGTTCAAGTGCAGACGGATGGAAAGTTTTTTTGTTTTCTGCCTGGACTCTTTCTCTGTCTCCGTCACCGTCTTATACACACACACAGGAGTGTAAAAATATGCTGAAAATTTTTAACGCGCTGGGTAAAAGTTGGCAAAGAACCTCTCTCTCTCTCTTGCTCGTGACGACAGCTTGCCTTTTCGGAAAATGCCAAGCTGGAAAACTATTACATAACACGCGTTATACAAAGGAAGGCAGATGAATGAGGGGGAGGGGTGGGCGGCTGTTCGGGGATGATTGCAAGGTGAGCGCAAATGCATAAAGAGCGCATTTTATTATTTCACTCGAAACTTGTTTACGAAGCGTTTTATTCAACACGCCGCCATCCCCCGCTTAAACCAAGCCTCCTAACCCCTCTTCGCCTTTCCACCATTACTGTGTGTCTACGTTTTGCCCTTTCGTCGCGCATTCATTATGATGTAATATGTTTTAAAACATTATTTATATATTTTTTTCTCTTGTTTTTTCTTCTTTTTTTTTTGTTGTTTTTGTTTTTTGTTGTATTATAAATCAACAAAATGCACTCAGAGCGTTTGCTCTCCCTTAGTTGACGTGGCAACTTTTACCTCATTCTTTCCTTCTTTCTCTCACCATTCCTCCAGAAGCTGTTGCAGTAGTAAAACGCGTGAAAAGGCTAAAGAAGAAAAGTGCCATAAAGATTGGACTTTTGTGATTTATTTAATGCTATTATAGCTTGAAAGTGAAAGAAGCAAAAGAAAGTTAAGCAAAAAGAAAAGTTACTTATATAGTCAAGGGATAATGAAAGTATTCCTTCTTGTTCTTATTATTATTCGTTTTCATTGGTTAATATTTTTATTGCAAGGTTGCTAATTAGTGGAAAAAAAAAATGAAAAAGGAAAGGAAATTTGAAAGTTTCTATTTTTTTTTTTTTCTTCTCTGCTTAACAAATGTCACACAGCTGTCAGTCAGTTGCATTTCTTGTTTGTTTCAAGGATAACCGAGTACCATCCTGGCTAAGTTTTCGCTTGTTCCCTCCCCTCTACTACCAGCCATTTTATGCTCATTCTTTTTTTTTTTTTGAGCGACAAGCCCAGAAAATGTCAGCGAAATTTGTCTTTGCATAATGATGAAAAATGCCACAAGACAGTTGCAAGTTGTGAAGGAATTTTTCTTATTTCCTATCCAACTTTTCGTTTTGCCTTCTTCCTTTTTTTTTTTTTTTTTTTGTTTTTTGTTTTGTGGTTCATGTCATTCTTTTTATTAATATGCAGAAAAGGCAACGGAAAATGTGAAGGAGTTGTAAAAGCGAAAGTAAGTGCTGAGCAGTAAAAAAATGAAAATTTGTCTAGTTTGCAATGGGCGTTCATTAGAAAAGTTTGTCACGCCATCTGAAAGGGAGTATTAAGTGCACTTACTCGACCAAAAGTGGCATCTTTTCTTATTTTCAATTGCGAATAGAAGACTAAAAGAAGAGACTAACTAGTTCAAACAATTAAATGTAACTTTTAGTTTAAAGGACGATCGTTTTCAAAGTAACTCTCTTACCTACTTACAGCGCAAAGCATCTTTTAATTAGAACGATCTATAAAGCGAAAGAAGATATTCAGCTCACATATGTGCAAAATATGTATGAAATTTCATAGAATTATAACTTTTAGACTTAAGTGAAATTCAATTTGCTCTTTTAAAACACATATAAATTCGACCAAATAAAGAAAAGAGATTTCTTTCATATTAAAGAGAAGAAAATTCTACTTCTAATCTATGTATTTGAAATATATTCATTGCATTTTGTATGGCAAATGCTGGGAGTCGCGTAAAGTGACAGCCACACATACATTTTGTAGCGCAAAAAGAAAGATTTCTTGTTCGTTGTCTTAGGCAAATTTGTTTTCTTTAAGCAAGTGAAATTTAAATGAACTTTTCGTGTGACTGTGACCTACTTACCTAATATGCATATATACTTTAGAGAGTTAAATGTACTTGCTCGCTGCTAGACATACTTTATCCAATTTCCCTTAACCCCCGCACACACATACACACACATATCCGACGGTCTCGTTTTACCCACCGTTTGGCTTCAATCAACAAAGCTCAGACACATATGTTACGCTGAATTGTTATGGAAAACCATAAATAAAAGCGCACAGACACATGTTCTACAAGCTCATCAATTTTGCACGCAAAAGTAGTAGAAATAGAAGAAGACAAAGCTCAGGGAAAAGTGTGTGTGTGCGTGTGTGTGTGTGTGTACAGGAAAATGTGTTGGCGGGGGAATTGAAAGAGAAGGAGGGGCATTGCAGCAGCAGCAGCAGCAAAAAGGCAGTCAAATGTCAGACGTTTGAATGTTTGTTAATCTCAACTTGGCGGCGAGTGTTGACAATAATTCATGGCACGTACCTGCAATAAACTCAGGAGCTGCGTTTTATGGCCCAAAGAGAGGATGGGAACGGATGCGAAATGTTGAGACAAGTCAAATAGAGACAGAGAGAGAGACCAACCAAGAGAATCTCTTTTTAAAACAATACTAAAACTTCTTCTTTGTAAACAAATTAAGTCCCTTCGTTACACTCAGGCAAGGAGGGAGGGGTCCCTGCCACCCACTTGTGAGGTCGTGCTGTGCGTGACCAGCTACAATTCTAATTTCGTGTAGATTAAGTTATAAACAAATACCAGAAATGCGTTGTAAAGCAACGCGGGTAGAAGGAGGGCTACTAATGAAGTGTTGTTTGACTTTCGGCACCCACCAAAAAACATCAAAAAAAAAAAAAAAAAAAGCCAAACGAAACAAAAATGTCAACAAGTTTATTGTGTGAAGCTGTTTATGGCCTCGACACGCAAACCAAATTAAGTCACAAAAAGCAAAGAGAATGAAATTGTGGGTAAAATGGACACAGACATCTGGCCAAAAAAGACAGAAAAAAAATACAACAACCAAACGTTGTATGCCACCCAACTGCACCCACCCCCCGCCACACCGAATCCCACATCCCCTCATCATATCATTTGCATAATTTGTCACCCAAAAACCAACAACAAACAGAATAAAAACAGGACAAACAAATGTATAAACATGGCGTATACGTAATCTTCAATATACAAACACATACAAAGTGCAAGTATTTGTCGCCTAATACTTTTTCATGCAAATCGACAAGGCGGAGGACGGGCGGAATGAGGGAGAGCCCCGCCTCTGCGCTTCTCCAATAAACATAACAACAATTGTTGGTTTGGGTATACAAAAAAAAAAAAAAAGAAATCCCCTACTAATACCAAATCCTTAGCCCTTTTTTATGCCCTTCCCTTTCCACATCTTTCAAATCAAACAACAATAAAAAAAGAAATCCCCTAAGAGATGCAAATCAACGACATTGGGATACCCTGTAATTGCTTAGCCTTTATTTACATGACAAATATACCATCAATCTTGACTTGACTGCTGATGAAGAACAAATAACCTAAAGGTTGCACAGCAAAGGCTTCTTTTAGCTGTGTATACTCCAGTTCCTTTTAAGATTGCAGACGGTATAGAAACCAGCAGGGAATCAAGAAATACATACACCCTTCACGCACGCACACACACACACATACACATATATATATATATATATAACCACACACAAAGTAGGGGAAAGCCCCCTTTTTTATGGTTATCCCAAAATGTTTGCCTTCCCCCTAAAACGGATGAATAAAAGCAGAAAAGGAAAAGCTCAATGAAACTCTATGAATGCTCAATATAAGTGGAAAATTAAAGTTATACAATAGACTTAAGAACATGCTACAAGGAAAAAACTATTATATTGAAAATGAATATCAAACAATTCAATCTAAGACAAACACCCTGAGGCTTGTTCTAAGTTGGAGGCTACTTCCGCCCAACCCAAATGAGTTAAATGAAATGAGGAAGGAATCCATTCAGGAACATGATAAGTTTTAACACAGAACTATAAAACAAAAATACAATCTATCTAAGCACCATTTTGAAATATACTTTCATATTAGCAAATCCTTAGTCAAAATATCTTAATGTTTTATTAATTGAAATATTTATTTCTTTGAGAAAAAGTTTGTCGTTATGTCTTATCATTGATATAAACATTTCATAAAAGGTAAAATTCCCCTCCACCCATTCTGGCACTTCAACCTAACTATGATTAAAATGTTTTCACATTAAGCACTAAAAACAACAACAAAGAATAACAAACACTTACACTAATACCACCACAAAGAAAAAACACAACTTTGACATTCAACTCAAACGATTTGCTCCTCTTTCTTTCTTTCTCTCTCTCTCTCTCTCTATCTCTCTCTCTATCTTTCTCTCTATCTCTCTCTATCTCTCTCTATATCTCTCTGTTTATTTCTCTGTTTCTACTTTTTCTCCTTCTCTGTCTATCTCATTTTCGGTTAGCCCAAAAAAACCCTAAAACACTTTTAACCCAAAAAGACTTTAAATGACTGGGCCAAGCCTCAAATCGTTGGCTAAATCCTTACAAAAACACAAACCAAAAAAGGGTTTTAATACACACACAGGGACAAGATTGAGGGGAGAGAGTGGAATAGAAAGTAAGCGAGTGAAAGGGTTAGAATATCGCCCGAACTTAAGCAAACTTTAAGGACAACATTTTGCATATTTAATTTTTATTTTGGGGTGAGAGACAAAAATCTTTTTGGTAAATAAATAATAAATTTTTGGATAAGTACGAGAATAACTTGAGCAAAAACTTTATGATGAATTGTTTTTGACTTTAAATAAACTTTAACTGAAACTCGAACAAACAAAAACCATGTAGGAGTCCAAGGCTGGCAAATGACTATAAGAAAGTTTCTATACCCTCTAAATACGATTAATAGATTAGAAATAATATAATCGACTAATGTGAAAATTGTACTAACTCATGTAAAATCTAAGGATAAGGCAAATTATCCAATAGTTTAGTGAATAATTTAACATATCAAATAATTTTTATTGGAAAATCAGGATTTACTTGATCTTTCTTTCTTACTTTCTACTTTCTCTACTTCAGTCTTTACTTTAGTCTCTCTATTACTTCCTGCTTCATTTTTTACCTTATTTTCTTGTGATATTTCTTGTTTCGTTACAAACTATTCATACAAAGCTAAACTGCTCTCTTGTGATAGGGTATGAAATGCACAATGAAAATCTGTATCAAATATCCTTTTCATAAAAATTAAACAAAAGACTAGGATGCAATTTCATATAGTTGAGTCTCTAGTATTTTTGCTTTTATACGTTTTTTGGCCAGACAAAAGAATATATATGTATGTATATAGCTGTATTTGTATGTGTATGTATTTGGCCAGGACAATAGAAAAGAAGCTGTTTTTAGTTGATGCTGACCGTATAAGAATTCTAAAATTTAATTCATATTAAATGGCAGAACAAATGCATATGTATGTACCAATGTACGTTCATAGTTCGGACACCCCTTCAGGCCTGGGCCTTGTACCCCGTTTCCAACGCGTTGAAAATCTTGTGACACATTTGCTGGGGTTTTCTTTTTCGTCGAAGACACAAACCATGAAAATCCAGAAACAACAACAAAAAAAAATGGTTTCATTAAATTATATGAAACCAAGAAGAGAGTAAATTTATTCAAATTGATTTAAGCAAACGAAGGAAGAGACCAAGAGGAGGACGACAACAAAGAAGAACAAGACGAAACTAACATAAATATCTAAAGGTCTTAAATATTAATAATGTCACACACACGAACACACACACACACGCAGAGAAATTCCCATATTCTGACACCATTACGGACACATAATTGTTTTGAAAGCCTCATTAAGCCGCTGCCAGAGACCATCCCTCTCACCGACCGAAAAAAAAAAAAAAGTTTCCTAGGAATTGTCTGCAGGAGACTTACACACAGGACATTGACACACACACACACGCACAAGTCAAGTCAATGGCACAGCAGGAGATTATAATGATTACGATTATGAACTTTAATGAAATTTTCTTTTCCCTTTTTAAAGCCTCCTTCTGGTCTATGTATCACCTAATTCCCAACTTCGCTTTCTTTCCCTTCCTCCTTTATTTTTGTTAGGGTGCCTGTTTCTGTTTCGAATTATCCTTTTTAGATTTCCGCATAATTGCCAGATCCTGCTTTTGCGTGTTTTTCGGCTATGGCCCAATCATTTGGGCGTTTCATAGTCATTATGTCAATCTTTGCTATGCCACTCGACTATGTCACGTGTCCTTATATCCTTCAATTTGTGTCTGTGTGTGTGTGTGTTTGTGTGTGAGGAATGATAATGACTGTTTCTGTATGTGTATGTCGTCGTCGTTATCTTTTCCATGTAGTTAGCCTCGTGTCTGTTTTTGGTAGTTCATTTCAACGTCGTTAAACACACGTTCAAAGTTAATTAGTTGAAGGCGGAACAAGGCTAGGCGATTGAAATTACTGCCGGGTTAGAGAAGGTCGGGGCTATTGAAAGACAGAGACGACCATGTTATGTGCCATGTATTTGAAAATATAAACCAAAGGTGTACATCGACGTTACCGACTTGGGTATACCCTTCAATAATTAACAGCACTTACGCTCACAAAACTTTGTATTCAATCATGAAAGTAAAAGAAAACTATGTCAACTGGTTTCTCTTTCAGAAGATTGACCTTACTACGACATAAAGATGGATCAGAATCATTTGTACTTTTATTTTGTGAGTCTACTTAGAAATATAATGAACCATCTACTTCAAAAACTTTAACAATTTTGTTAAGTTTTTTATTATTTTTTTACTTCAGGCCATACTGGCAATAAAAAAATAGTCTCACAAAAACGTTCAAATTGCATATTATTAACTCACTTCTATTGCTTTTTTTGCAAAAGTTTTCAAAGAGAATATGAGTGAAAATTTGTCTTTAGAACTTTTAGTGAGCACATGAAACAGCTATTTATTAAAAATTGCATGTAAAAGATAATATAAAAAATTTGTTTAATTTAGTTTTCGACTCATTTTCTATATGAAGTTAATGCCTTTTTGGTGTAAACAATAATTTAATAGAGCTCAAAGCTCATGAAAAATGAAGATTTGTTGAGACCAATAAATTTGTCTGCATGTCTAATTTTCGCATGTTGAACACACACACACACACACACACACTGCACATACGCACACAATTCAAGTGGCATCACCATAAATTATTCTTATCTACTTCGTCATCGGGACTGCGGAGAGTTTACCTTGTCGTGGCGGTGGTCAGCAGCAGCAGCATGTGGAAATTTAACCGCAAAACTTTTATGGGTACCAAGTGAGAGAATGTGAGTGTGAAGAAGTGCACAAAACGAAAAGAGATATTGGCGGGGTAGGGAAAGGATGGGAGGCGGCCAAACGAGTGGGAATGCACCACATATGAGACGAAATACCCTTTATCACTTCCCTCCCGAATCGCTCGCCCGAACGACTTGCTCATATTGTCCAAAAGAACAGACGCATTTATCTGATATGGCGGTCCCAAACCCCCAAACCAACCAACCAATGCAATGTGGCCATAAATTAAATCAACACAGGGAGAAAAGAAGAGGCAGAGGAATGAATGAGCAGAGGAGAGAAAGATAGACGGAGAGAGGTTGGATGATGTTGCCGCTGCTACTGCAATTGCAGCATCGATAGATAGATAGACCATCTGCAGACAAGACAATGGACTCCGACGCTCCTCGACTCGGACTACCAACTCTCGGTTGCCTATTTTTTACAAGCACTTACAACCTACAAATGTCAGACTCAGTTTAAGCTTCTCTGTTCTACGCTTACCCCTCTTTTCTTTGTTCGGTTTTATTTTTCATTCTTTCTCTCTGTGTGTGTGTGTGCATTCTTTTTTTGGACTTGCTCTGCCCTTTTTCATTCAATTAAAATCACAGCCAAGCTTAAAATTAATTGTTAGCCAATGGGATATCACTTTTATGACAAGAAAATCCATTGAATAAATTCTATATACAGATGTAAATCCAATTCAGTTTCATTTGTAAGCATTATTCACTGATTCTGAAACCATTTAGGGTCTAGTGCAATCGATTTTGAGCCCATTTTATGGTTGCTTTGGCAATTAAAATTTGGTCTAGTCTGAAAATAATCAAAAATCTACTCTGAACACACAATAATTAGCTTTATCTATAGCATACTTCTTAGTATAATGAATAACTTATCTAGCGGTAATTATAATTTTAATATTTTGTCCTTAATTCTTGAAAGAATAAAAAGATTTCAAAGAATTTTTATACCATACACCCATAGGGTGAAATGGTATATTAAAGTCGCCAAAATGTATGTAACATGCAGAAGGAAGCTTCTCCGACCCCATAAAGTATATATATTCTTGATCAGTATCAACAGCCGAGTCGATCTAGCCATGTCCGTCTGTCCGTCCGTCTGTCCGTCTGTCCGTCTGTCCGTCTGTCCGTCCGTCCGTCTGTCCGTCTGTCCGTATGAACACCTAGATCTCGGAGACTATAAAAGCTAGAGCCACCAAATTTGGAATGTAGGCTCGTGTAGTATGTAGAGTGATCAAGTTTGTTTCAAATTTTTGCCACGCCCCTTTCCGCCCACGCAATTCAAAAAAAACGTTTATCTCAAAAACTATTGCAGCTAGAGACACCAAATTTGGTATGTATATTTGCATAGTAAATGCGCACATTTTGTATGTATAAAGTTTTTGCCACGCCCCTTTCCGCCCCCGAAATTTGAAAAACTCGATTATCTCCCGTAATTTTTTACCTTGTGCAATCAAATTTGGCACACTTAAATTTGATACTAATACCGAGCAAAATACCAAATTTGATGAAAATCGGACAAAAAATAGCTGAGTTATGCATATAAACGTTTTTGCATAAGGCCTTTGATGGCCGTTGGCGGGTGGGGGCGCTAGGGTGCTTATATGCATAAGTGCGCGAGATACTGAGATATGCTTGTAACAAGCATGTGAACAGAATTGTGGAAAATAGGCAAATGCATTAGTTATTACAAATTTGAAATATTTGTTTTACTGGTGTATGGTATACCCAAGTCGGCGAGACGACTTACTTACTTCATTTCACCTGGATAGGTACATATACATATATGCAAGAAACAGTTTACTATTTTCTATAGCATACTTCTTAGCGCAAGAGTAAAGTTAATTTATGTGTATAATATACACTGTATATGTATCAGCTTCGTTTGTTTTTGATTGATTCATATTTAGAAGAAAACTACAACTAAATGCCAATTTTTCTTAACTAATGCAGTAACTGTCGATTGAATTGAAATATTATTATCTTAAAAAGAAAACTTTTTGTAATGTCATTTCTGATTATTATTATTATTTTTTTTTTTTTTTTTGTTTTTTGTGAAAGTTTTAAATTTAGTCTTTAACTTCTTTTTTTCTACACTCGCCATCAATGCTTCACTTAATGTCTATTATTATCATCATCATGAATAGCATCAACTGTAAAATATCTGTCAGATACAAACACACAGACAGTCGAAAAGTGAAAATCTACCCACCACAAGCCAAGTCAATGACCCAGTAAAAGAAAATAAGCAAGCGACGTCAAATAGTATTTATTTTTATTGACATTACCATGGCAAACTGAAAAGCGAGCGCGGTGGCTTGTGTGAGGGGGGAAGCAGAAGCAGAGCCCTTTGCAGCAATCCACAACCCACAGGCAGGCAGAGTCAAGCGATTTACGTGGCGGGCAACGTTGGCGTCCATTTAATGCTGGACAGGAGAAAAACGGGAGAAAAACGGGAGGAAAAAAATGCCCAGCTCCACAAAGGAAAAATGCCATTTTACGTTTTGGTCATAATGAATGCGTAAAAGTTTATGAGGGAAACCACCAAGACCAAAAAAAAAAAAGATGAGAAAAACGCAAATGAAATGCCCCGGTAGAGAGGTCAATTGGTTTCGACAGGTGAGTGAGAGGTCAGGGGCAAGGCAATTCGATCAGGATCAAGAATATTAATGCCCATTAATCTAAACTAAAAGTTGCCTATGAATATATTTTAGTATTATCTCTATTCCCCTCTAACTCTCAATATCTCTTGTTCTCACTGTTTGATTCTCTCTATGTCTAATTTTCGGCAATTATTCAAATGAGACCAGGAAAATTTATGCGACAATTTTCCAGTATTCCACCCAACCTCCCCCGCACCCCCCAATCACACCATCAGTAAAACACATCAAATTAAGCCAAAAACAATTTGCATTTCATTTCATTTTCATTTCCCATTTCTAAGGTCAGAAAGTTCTCAAGAAAATTGGAACCAATTAAAAAGCTAAACAAAACTGAATATATATATATATACCGTTGGCAGAAAAAAGGAGGAAGGAGAAGGAAAAGGTGTGAGGTGAGGAGTAAATTTTTGTGTCGACCAAAGCGAAAATCGGAAAAGTTGTTGAAAGATATTTATTTATATTGTATGTATGTATAGACAAATATATGTATCTATACCTGTTCATCTTAAATAGAGAAAACAAATTTGCCTAAGGACCTAACAACAAGGACCTCTTATTGCCTCTGCTTGTCGCTTTGGTGTTGGTGTTGGTGGTAGTTGTCGACGTCGTCTCTCTGTGGCTGCGGGCCGTTTTGTTCGGCCAATTGAACATTTCGGAAATTGGAAAATTTCTCGCACACACACACACTGTAGGTTACACACAGTCAGAGAAATTGGCCCGCCCAAGTGCTGCGTGAGTCGATGAGAATTGCGGTTTTTCTTCTCCGTTTTTTTTTTTTTTTTTTTTTTTTTTTTTTTTTGCTCCTTTGGCAGTAGGATGTTGCACTACTAAACTATTCCTCACATTTTTGCTCTCACTTTTTCCTTTTTTGGATAAGGACCCGCAGACCCGTTCATACGTTACGTTCATTCTCGTTCTGTTCATATCGGTTTGCCGTCTCTTTCTCAGTTTGATTTCATTGACACTTTGTTGCTGGACATTTGATTTCCCTCGAGTAACCCCTTAGGTTCTTCCCAACTACGTCATATAAAGTGTTTATGTGGTGTCCCTTTTTGCTGTCTTTTTCCCCCCTTTACCTATCGGCCTTCTCCTCTCTTGATCTTTCTCTTTGTCTTTGCCTTTCTCTGTGTGTAGCAAGTATTACAAACAACAAAAGAAAAAAATAAAAGAAAATTTCTTTTATTTGCTCTTCCACGCACACACACACACAGAGAGAGAGAGAGAGAGAGAGAGAGACACACACAGCTTGAGCTTTATCCTGGCCATATTTTACAAGGTGTTAAGACGACAATTTGTGGGGCATGGTAAAAATAAAAATGGCAAAAAGGAATTGTTCGCCAATTATTCTTTTTAGGATTCATTTTGAGAGGCTTATACAATGCGCAATCATTTATATTTATGATAGATATAGTATTCTCTTTCCATATTTAATTCCATGATGGATTATCTATGACATTATTTTCAAATGTGTTACCTTTTCTGGACATAAATTGTGTTGTTGACTTTTCGGTCGTATGGTCGTATGACCATTTGGAAAAATTGAAAGAAACTATTAATATTATAACGTCTTGACTAAGGGGGCCAGTCTTTTACACTTTCCATTTGAGTATATTTAGTAGAGACGACTAATTTTAAACTTATGTCTATACTTTCATATCGACTTCGTTTTAATCATTGAAATTTACTATTTCTGACCTTATCTTTTAGTATGTACATATATGATATGTATTATTAGATAGTTTGTCGTGTTATCAACTAAATATTGTATCTAGCTAATCTGTAAATGAATGACTAATCAATGACTAATTCAAGATACATATATGAATAATTATAAGTGTTTACCATGTAAAATCAAGTCAGCCAATGTCGAGTAAAGCCCTTAAATAATCAAAGTAAAACACCAAAACTTTAATTCTAAACGAAAGATCTAAACTAAGTATCTAAAAGATGAAATCGAAGTTAGTTCAACGAACTATAAATCGTCTATATTTGTCTATATTCAATATATCTAGTGCTCATTTCGAAATTTTTTCAATTTTTGAATACATGCAAGATCTTTTTGACAACTCGATATATCTAAAAGGATATTTGCATTTGGCATCCCCTACTAAGTATTCTTCTCCATTCAGCACTCAATTTGCAGTAAATTGAATTGGATTTTTATTTTTCGTCACAATTTAATTCTATTGTCTGATTAATTAACATCAACACAAGCCCCAAAGATATTTGCAATGAAAATGTTGTCAATGTTATTGTAGTTGTATCTACAGATAGTTGTTGTGCTTGCCGATGCTTCTGCTTCTGCTTCTGTTTTTGTTGTTGTTGCTATTGTTTAGCATTGTTGTCTAAGCAACTTTTGCCAGGGCGTTAGATATTTTGAATTCCACAAACATAACACGGCATCCGGAAGGTAGACAATATACCGCGTGCCAGCGGTAACAAGAATTTTCTCAGACATTTTCCAAAGCTTTTGAGGTTATGTAGGCTTGAGCACGAGTTGAAAATGGGCGGTTGTTGGGCCGTTTGGCGCTCTTCAGTTTAGATGAAAACCGGAAATCGTCACCGCAAATGCCTAAGAAGCGTAAATTTGTCAGGCAACATCTGGCAGGCAAGACAGACAAGGCAAAAGCATGTTTTGCATTTTGGAGGCAAAAGAAATAGAATTAGGGAAAGAGAAAGGCAAAGAGAGAGTGAGAGACATAAACATATGGCAGAAATTAACCCAAGTTTTTGTGTATTCTCTTTTTATTTCTGCAAAAATTTATGCACAACTTTTCGCAGTCTTTATTTTTGTATGAAACTACAGTCCTTTTTTTTTGGGGGGTTATTTATTTATTTCTGTTTTGTTTTGTATATTGCATGGAAATTCAATTAAAGTGACAAACTGTCCAAATTTTTGACATGGGGAGCAGCAACAGCAAGAACTGTATACAGAAAGCAAAGCAGAGCCCAAAATCTCCAAATGAATGCTCAATGGACAATCTGTGCCAGAAAGTGAAAAAAAGGCACAGAGATATAACGCAATTTAAGGTCCTGATGAAAGTGTTTTTACCCTGAGAAAATTAAAATATAAATAAAATTCAGAGAAATAAAAAAACACAATCTACAATTTAATACTTTTATCAATGTTAAAGATTGAAAAAATAAAAATTCAACTATTGCCTACTTTTGGGTTAAATGCAAATTCTAATTCAAGATTTTTATGTCTTCTCTTTAGTTTGGACATGAAAAAAAGGCAATTGCATACTTTTAGGTAAACTTTTCACTAACTAAATTAAGCAATTGGATGAATTGAATTGCCCTCTTTTATAGTCCAATGAATATACCCAAATTATGCAAAAGAGTAAAACAGACTGCATACAGACACAGTTAAGTCCATTGGGCATAAATGAATATGCATTGTTCAGATAGTCGAAATCTGAACATGAAAATAAAGCCAAAACTTACAGATTATGGGGAATTGAGCACTGAAAAACTGAAAAACTGATTGAAAATTGTGTGTGTGAGATAGACAGAGAGAGAGAGAGAGTGGGAGGGGGTATCAAAATAGTTAGACACATGTTTACTTGGATATAAACGAGTTGATGGAAAATGCATCTTCAAATCAAATTGATTTCAAAAGAATTTTTCGTTATTAAGCAGATGTTCTATATCTGTCTATTTTGTGTTGACTTGGTTTATTGATGAGCTAAATGCCGAGGCCGAGTCTGGCTCATCGGCCCCCAATGATTGTCATTTGAATTTTTGTTGAACTTTTGCCCAGTTTCTCTAAAGTGATTTGGCAGCAATAAAAACTGAATGCCATTTGGCCCGCTCTCAACGTTCAATTTGCATACAACAAATGTCAAGTCATAGAAAATGCTGATTTAGTATACAAGGCAATCAGTGACAGCTGCAACGAAACTCTGTTTTGAATGGACATTTAACTATTTCGAGCCATTTGTAATTTTGGACCTACTATGTATGTATACATACATATATCTTTATAGATATACATATATAGAAGGAGTAGATAGATAGAAACAATTGCCGAATACAAATGAGAAGCAAAGGCAACAACTTCATTAGAAGTAAAAATTTCAATTGTAAGAACATTCATTTGCACTCCTTAAAAATCGTTTGTGCGTAAACAATTCGAATTGCTAACAGACAGATGAAGGGGGGTGGCTAGAGGGGTGTCGGGGTATAAGGGATGTTATATTAGAGTGCGCGGGTCAATTCCAAAACAACTTACAGTTCATTTGAGTGACGGTATTGTAAGCAATTTTTCGGGTTTTTCTTCTTTTCTTTTGGTTTTTTTTTTATTTTTAGCTGATCTGGAACAGATTGAACAATCAATTACTGACACCTAGAAACGCCCACACTAGCCTAACATCTATGAAATTTTTCCACATCTCCCAATACTTCAATTTAACCCACAACGACGTAGACGATGACGACGACGACAACGACAATCTGGCAAAAGGCAAAGGAAAAAAAAGAAAAGAAAAAAATCGCGTATACGTGACGTTGTCCAGGTCGTCCAGGTTCATTCGTTTCGCTGTTGCATGAAATTGACCCGCAATGCCAGGGATTTATATATACATACACACAAATATATATATACATATATGCACTATCGACTACTACTACTGCTATCCATAGAGTCAGTCAATCCTCTTCTACCGCCGCCATGAGAAATGCAAGAAATCAACCAAAAACGAACGTGCGATGCATACAAAAGGCTGAAACAGCAGCCAAAGAGGGAAAACGGATTGTTTTCTTATAGGGTGTTCTAGGCGGCAGTCTCAGTCGAGATGCCACTGTGTGTCTGTGTGTGTGTGTGTGTGTATGTGTGTGTGTGTGGTAGTTCTTACAGCAGCTGGTAAAAATGCAATCAACTTGAGGCGAAAAAAATTTCACATGTAAACGACAACGACGAGCAAAAAGGACGACTATGTGAATGTTCGTATGGAGCTGGGGAAGCGGAATCAAACCGGGCAACTGCACCTGTGCGGGTTAAGCATCTTAAATGGATGTGAGCCAACACAAAAAACACAAACAAAAAAAAACCGCGAAAAGGTGAATTCTTTGAGCATGAGAAGTAAGAAGAGGTCAAGTGCTTGTCGCTGGGCTGGCATTGTTTTCCATAATGGTTTATAATCTTTATTCTCAATACAGGAAAATGTCTTTATTTTGGTTTCCATCACTAACTATCTATTATACACACATGTATGTATGTATATAGTTCTATTCCTTTCATAATTTCAGTGTTTCTATTTAATTTGTCTGTTGTTTTGTTTTTTTACCTATTTTGTTATACATATTTATTCATTAGCCTCACACTTCTGGGGCGCAATCTCTTTGCAAGTGTCATAAAACAGAAAATCGTAACAACTGTCGAAACAAAATGCCATTGGGGACTGCTTCTAGCACCCACTACCCCCCTCTCTCTCTCTCTCTCTCTCTCTCTTCTGGCCACACCGTCGTCTATAAGGGGCAACAATAATGTAATATTATTGTTATTATGTTCATGTAGATTCTTACACACGAAAACTGTGAGCGTTAAGGGGCGAGTGTGGAGGAGGCGTGTAAATATTTCATATTATTTATCCCTTGGGCAGACATCCGACTCTCTCTCTCTCTCTCTTTCTCTCTCGTTGTATCTTTTTCTCGCTTAACTCTGTCTGTCTCTCGACTGTCTGTTTGTTGGCATTAAATATGCAAAGGCAAGCGATTTATTCAAACGACTAACCAACTGACTGACAGACGGCCCAAAAATACAAAAAATAAAACCGTCAAACCAAAACCGGCAAAATGTTTCATCAGCACAAAAGAAAACAACTCCAAGCGGAGTCCACAGAGAGCTAATCTCTGACAAACACCGAAGTGGCAACACCCTAACAAGTTTTTCCCATTACTTTTATAAACATTTTCAAGGCTAATCCCCATATCCAACTTTCACTTCAGCAATCGCATTAAATTCTCATATTGAAACTGAATCAGAGACGATTTCAAATCGGAAATTACATATTATACACTTTAAAGAGCCTATTCAAATTGAAAAGAAAATGAAATGAAAATTAACAAAAAAAATTGTTCCACGAAAATGTATAAATTTTATTTACCTAAAAGTAAATAGTAGAGAAATGTTATCAAATGGAAAATTGTTAAATGTTACCAAAAAACCTTGTTCAACTTTTTGCAATAAAAATCACACCTTAAATGAGAGAGAGAGAGAGAGAAGGGGAGACGGAAACGGTTAGGCCACAAAATCTAACCGGAAAATCTACTTAAACGAAAGTCACAAAAAGTTGAACGCAAAATTTAATGTTTTCAATTAGCTGTCAGAAATCGTTCTACTCAATTCTATTCCCCCAACCACCAACCCCCGACCCCCTCCACCAACACAACCGTTGGGCACTTCACCACCCTTACCCTTTCCATCGCCTTCCTTACCATTCCCACCCATCACCATTTTGGCAAACACAATTCGGTATACGGTATTCGGATTTTGGGGTAGGGGAAACTTTGAAGCCGTGTCCTTTTCTGCCGGGGAATTGAGCGTTGATTGTGTATGGATCCTGGCTGGGTGTCTGTGAATAATTTCAGCATTATTGCCTGGTGCTTAATTCAAATGAAATTAATTTCGGTAAAGGTAAAGTTCGTGAGGAGCAACAGCAACAGGAATAGCAGCAGCAGCAGCAGCCGCAGCAGGACCCAAGGATCACAAGGCTCAGCTCATTGTTTTGGGTGATTTAATGGCATGATGTGTGTGAGTTTGTGGGTGGGTGTATGTAGGTGTGTGTGTGTGTGTGTGTGCTATGTGTTTGTATAGCTTCCCTCCTCTTCGTCCTTGCTTTCAGTTTGCGTGTTGTGTGTGTTTGTAAATGAATTCATCCCTTGGGCAACATTTTATGGCATAATTTGAGGCGTCAGGAAGTTGCGGCCAAGCCAAAAGGTCAGTGCCTCAATCTCTACCCCTCCACTCCTCCTCCATTTGCCTTTCACAATTTCTCAGTGTTTCTCTCTCCATGTATAGATGGGCACGCCCATCGTTGCCCATCGTTGCCCATCTGCCGCCATTCTATTCATGTGATGGGTGTGAATATTAATGCCTCATATTTTATTTTCAGCATTGCAAAAATTTCCTTTTTCAATCCCTTTGCGTTTAGCTTTTAACTAATTTTCTGCAGGGGCGTATTTGCTTGTTGATTTTTTTTTTGTGTATTAGCTTTTTAAAACCAGTAATTACATTTTATTTACATTACATAATTATTTATAAATTTCAAGGCAATTTTAAATTCCTAAACAAAATCTACCAACACTTTTAGAGATATTATTAACAAAATATATTGTTAAAGTAATAAAATTGTCGCAACTTAGAATTTAAATGAAGTAAGTAAGTCGTCTCGCCGACTTAGGTATACCATACACCAGTAAAACAAATATTTCAAATTTATTAAACCAATGCATTTTCACATGCTTTTTATTACAAGCATATCTTATAATCTCCCTCACTCAAGTATACGAGCACCCTAGCGCCCCCACCAGCCAACGGCCAACTACGGCCTTATGGAAAAACGTTTATATGCATAACTTGGTTGTTTTTTGTCCGATTTTGATCAAATTTGGTGTTTTGCTGGGTATTACTATCAAATTCAAGTGTGCCAAAATTTATTACAAAAGGTAGAAAATTACGTGAGATAATCGAGTTTTCCCCAAATTACGGGGGGGGAAAGGGGCGTGGCAAAATCGTTGCATATACAATATATGCGCATTTATTAAACAAATACACATACAAAATTTGGTGTCTCTAGCTATTATAGTCTTTAAGAAAATCAAATTTGTTTAAATTTCGTGGGCGGAGGGGGCGTGGCAAATTTTTTTTGCAACAAATTTGTGCGCGCTTACTAAAGGATTAATCATACTAAATTTGATGTGTTTAGCTATTGTAGTCTTTAAGAAAATCAAATTTGTTTAAATTTCGTGGGCGGAGGGGGGCGTGGCAAAAATTGGAAATAAACTTGACCACCGTAGGTAATACACGAGTCTACGTACCAAATTTGGTGACTCTAGCTCTTATAGTCTCTGAGATCTACGTGTTCATACGGACAGACGGACGGACGGACGGACGGACGGACGGACATGTCTATATCGACTCGGCTGTTGATACTGATCAAGAATATATATACTTTATGGGGTCGGAAAAGCTTCCTTCTGCCTGTTACATACATTTTGGCGACTTTAATATACCATTTCACCCTATGGGTGTATGGTATAAAAATTTGAATTCAATTCCATAAAGAGTTTTATGCCATCTCGCTCGCTCTCATTAGAGATTAATTGTCTTCTAGTCAAAAAATCTTTAAATCGTCTTCAATATCGCAGTGGTCATTCAGATGGGAATGATATAAATAAATATAAACATTTATTACCAAGTTGATTTATCTCTTTGAATTTGCATACTTTTACAGAATAGAATGGACATTATTGAAAAATTAGGCCATGAAAAAGGACATTTTGGGTAAAAGAACTGGCACAAAAGCCGATATACGGATATGATGTTCCATGCAGATAATGTTTTATCGGTTAAAGGTTTCTTCATCTTTGTCAGTCACTGTTTATCAATTATAATCTATATATACATAGTTTATTATGTGTTAAAAGTGATTGGCACCATTTTTCATTGATTTTCGTTTTCAATTTTGTTGGTCGTGTTCGGTAGAAAACGGAATACTAGAAAATATTTTTGCATTCATCACATAGCCAAATACTGGGAAATCTTTTTCAACCATAACCATGTCATTCCATTTCACTCCATTTTATATGCCATTCCTTATTCCTTTTCTTTTCGTTGCCATCGTCTGCTGGGAAACGCCAAAACGCGTTTCTCTTTCTGTCTGTCCGAATGTCTGATTTGGTAGATATTTTGCTATTTTTTATTACCCTTACTAACCGAGTCAAGTGCTGCTTTTTTTGCTGCTGTTGTGACGTCAGCTTTCAACTGATTCGCCTAGCCTTCACTTTGCCTCCTTTACCCATTGAGTAGATTAAAGTGTAAATATTTAATAGAGATGATTTTCTGCGGGTTATTTTTCCTCTTCCTGAGTGTAAACGTGTTTGTGTTTGTGAGTGTGTGAGAGAGTTATTGTTAACGTAACTTTTAGTTATTCAGCTTGACTCTAAAACCTCAATACCTTAATCATAATGTTTTTATGTTTTGTATTTGAAATACATTAAAATTGAAATATTTTGCATTTACTCTCATAGAATTCGTAAAAATGCAATTTTAATTAAGTTGTTGGGTTTGCCTTAATACCCTGCAGCAAACATAATGATCAAATGGGTCATATAAGGCAAATGACCAAACTAAAAACTATTTTGTGTAGATCAAATTTCAAATAGATGCTTTCTTTTTACTTTTAACCATGGTTTCACTTCATTTAGTTGCAATTCCCAACCAGTTTATGAAATTCCTGCTCACCTTTTTGTCCTGCGTTGAAGGCAAGGTTTGATTTCAATTTAAAAATATTGAATAGAAAAACAGAGAAAACTCAACAGGTCATGGCAAAAGTCGACTTTATTCAATAACTCTATAGCTCTTAGTTGGCATTTTACTTTATTTTTTTTTTTTATACATTTGTTGTTTACAGTTGAATTTTTGTGATTAAATGCAGGCAAGTGCTAAATGAAAGCAAAAAGCAAAAAAGAAACATAGTGTGAAATCCTTTGGCCCCACATTAAACTATTATAAAACATTATTTACTCAACTTTTTATACCCTTTCAAAAAGGGTATATTCATTTTGGTCAGAAGTGTGCAACGCATAGAAGGAAGCATCTCCGACCATATAAAGTATATATATTCTTGATCAGCACGACGAGACGAGTTCAAATAGCCATGTCCGCCCGTCCGTCTGGATCAAGGCAAACTCCCCGTAGACCGTTGGAGCTACAGGTTTGAAATTTTGCATTTAGGCTTGTAGATACTGCAGGGGATTCAGCCGGATCGAACCACTATATCTTATAGCTCCCGCACAAACGGCAAAGTCACGAACAGTGACTTTTCTCAATAACTTCATTATTTTCTCAGCTATTGTCGTGAATATTGGAGAGATTTGTACACCTATAGACGACTCTGCCAAATTTAATTAAGATCAGGTGACTATATCATATAGTTCCCATAGTAACGATCGGTCGAAAACAGTGACTTTGATCAATATCTTCGTTTTTTCCTATGTTAAGATTGTTTTTTTCTTTTTAGATAAAACGTTTTTCCACTTTGGCGGCTATAAGTGAGGAAAGAGTAGCAAACAACTTGCAAGGGTATACAAACTTCGGCGCGGTCGTAGTTATCCCTCTGGTTTTTTGTTTTGAATGGTTTTTATTTGCACTATTTTTTATTTAATTTTTTTTTTTTTTTGTGTGTGTTGGTTGGTTTCATTTCAATTAAAATATTTATTGCAGAAATTTAATCGTTTGATTTGAGTAAAACGATAATGATGATGACAATATTTAATGGCCACCTGTCATCTATTCGTGCAATTGGTTTTATGATTTCATTAAATTGTTAAGGAAAAATCAAAGGTATTCTAATTTGAAAGGAAAGTTTATGAAACTTTATTTGACTTGTATTCAAAAGGTTTAGGTTTTGATTTCACTCCTTATGTGGAGACTAAATAAATATATCTAACAATGTTAAACATTTATTTCAATGAGCTATTAAAGTGGATTTCTCGTTTGTACCTTGGTTAGATGGACGCTATAAAATCATTATCATCCACATTTCCCGCTGATGTTGGCTTGTTTTGGCAGTTTAATTTAAATGCCAAGCCAAAAAAGATGATGATGATGGCATAAAATGTGAATGGGATGTGTACATTATTGTACATATAGTTTTGGGGCTCACTGTGCTTGCTGCTGCTGCTGTTGCTCCTCTTCATTTTCCTCCTTTTTGGCATTGCCTTGAAGTTTGTTGCCAGTGCCAAATGAAAATAATTTTAATGACATTTAATTTTAAGGCAAAATGCCATTAAAAGCTTTTCACTTTTCCACAATTTCACCCTCTCCTTATCTCATTTCAACCATTTCACTTGTGTGCAACGAGCAAAATCTGATTATTTTGTGCGTTAGTTGGCACTAAAATTATAATTGTTTTGTCAGCTGACAAAACGTTAAATTAATGTTAAAGTGAGCAACAAAATAATACAGAAGTAAAAAAAAAAAAAAAAAACCGAAATGAGAAGAACTTTTCCCCACCCCAAAATCCTACCAAAATCCAACAAACACTTGAGTAATGAGTTAGCTTCATCTGCATACATACAACCCTTCACCCTCACCTCCACCCTTACCCTTACCCTGTTTGCCCCTATGAAATGCAACCAAAAAGCTGAACCGCAAAAGCATTTTGTAGATGCGGTCAAAGTGGCACAAAAGTAAAAGCTTTGTGCTCACCATTTCTGTCTGCACTAGACCTCAAAAACTAAAGGGCTAAGCCCTCAAAATGGACAACATTACAAATATGCGGTTGACTTTAATGTAGAAGCACCTCATAGAGTGAACTCAACCGAACTGGCCCAGAGTGGGGGGAGTGGCCAGGGGGCACTTACAGGTCGGGATTATTATATACAATTGAATAATTACGTGAATGAACACAAAGGTAAAACTTTTCTGTTGAACACCAGCAACAACGTGTCACTGAAAGTTGGCAAATGTTTTTCAATATATTTGTTAGATTTAGATTGAGATCCGGTTGAGTCTTATTTAAGAGTCTGTTACGAGTCTATCATAAATGTCACCATGTCGGGCATGATCCTTCAGATACACATGGGAGATGACACACAAGACTCTTTCTTTAACCACTAACACAAAACTAGTTACACAGAAGCTTCGATTTGAGGTTTTAATTCGTTTATTAATCACTTGAATGTACTTCTGGTTCCGAGGCCGAGATCGGATCCTTAAATAAACCTCAAGAGGGCTGATGTACGATCTATTGAGAGTAGGTCGCTCTTCCGGTGAAGTCAGCAGAAACGTGTTGATTACAAAGAACAGAAAAAGGCTTATGCTATGTGGGAAGTTAGTATTGGCTCAAGCGTTAAAGTGCTTAATCCTTAAGGGAACAAGTGGATAGTTTGGATTAAAATGGGTCACAATGTACTTCTTTGGGTTTCGGGTATGTGTCTATGTTGTCAACGTGACTTTTAATGAGGGCGGATATATTCAGCGGTTTCTGATATTGGTATCTCGTCTTGCTGCATCATAGTTGGTCGGGGTGCAGGGCATGGTTCTACTTGTTCGTGGAGAGATATGCTAACTTGTATGTATGTGTATGTAGCTTCTAGATGACCTCTTGCCAGATTGAGCATTCTTTTTCTTGGCAATTAACTCGAGTGTCCTTTCAAGGATAAAGAGAAAAGCGTATAAAGAAACTTACGTCTATTGAGTACATTTATTAAAGACAATCAAATTTTCCTCCGGGAAAGTGAATTTTCTTTTTCTTTTCTTTCCTCGTCTTCTGGCTACTTGTTTAGCATTTTCCCTATTTTGATTTTTAATAAAAACTTTTATATTCAATATTATGGCCATCGATTAACGATTACTCAAAGTTTTAATGTTAGTACAAACAACACATATCGTTTTGACTTTTTATTGTCAATTTCTTTTTCAATGTTTCGTAGTTTGTAGCGAAAAGATATTTGAATATTTTGAAATGTTTTAGAACTTTTAATCCTTTAATTTTCTGTCTAATCTCAAAATGAATTGTTGTAAAATCTATCTATATTTTCATTCATCATTGAAGACCTCTCAAGTACCCTAACTACACCCCTGGAGTTCTATTGGGTTCAAATGATGATGAAGAAGTTAGTTGTGACATTGAGTTGTAATATTTTATGCATTATTTATTTTATCCATCAGCTTTTGGTATCTTCATCTAAAATATGTATACTTGTCAGAGTTTAAATTAAAAACAAACAAAATCAAACCAATTCAAACACACACACTGGCTCACCCAGCAATCCACCAAGCCTGTTGAGATATGTTTTAATACAATGTTTGTTTTGTCTGGATTTCTCTTTTATTATGTGAAACTTATTGGTTAACTCATTGAACTTATTAATGCATTTATTATTTGATTCAGTCATTGTTCAACACATTAAAGAAACTTATTGACTTGCCAAGTCCAATTCTAACTAGAAAAAGTGCCTGAGATTAACTTTGATCGTTTGTTCAAATTTACAAACTGGAAGTCATTGTTGGAAACCGTTTTCCAAATCATTAATTCTCGAATTCTTTTAGTAAAATGTTGAAATCAAGATGATGTACGACTTGGTAATTAGACAACCGATCAGATTTGAAGACTCTAAAATTCTTTTCTTTGCCAAAATTTTTGAATTACATGATAAACCATTTAAAATTCAATCAAAAACTTTTGATATTCCCCATTCTTCTGGTCTGATGCCTGTTTTCTGGCCAACGTTGTTATTGACTATCTTCAATGCAATCAAAAAGAAGCAAAAGAAGAACGAAAAAGTCATGGAAATCGCAGCAGCAATTATCCAGCTAGCGCTCCCCCCGACAACCCCCCACCGTATAAACCGACAAGGATTTCCATCCTCTCTGTTTCTGCTTCTGTTCCTTCCTCTGCTGTGTGTGTGTGTGTGTTGCCTGTGAAAAAAAAATATAACAAACTAAAATCCAACAAACGTTGTTCAGAAGCAAAAAATAAAAAAACAGTGAGAGAGAGCGAGAGAGAGGAATGAAAGGAAAAAATAATATTTACTTTTGCCATGACAATGTGCAAAGCAAAAGGGACAAGGAAAAGAAGGCCGACTGACTGACTGACAGAATGACTGGCAACGGTTGTCCCATCGCGTGCCCCTTCCTTCTGATTCTGATTCTGATTCTGGTATTATTGGCTTCTGATTGGGGATTATGTTTTTAATTGACAAACTTGAATAGATAACGACGTTGTCAGCACAAAATGTTCCCTCGTTGGAGTTGGTCGATAGAAAAGAAAGTATAAAAAGTGCCGACAAACGAATGCATAACAAGCAGGATGCACATCCCAATAGATTCAATCTGGGAAAACCAAAAAAGGGAGACGAAACTGAAGCCAATGCGAGAGGCAGATGTAAAATGTAAATTTCATATGCCTATCGCTGAATTGAAACGGACTCAAGGTAAATTGACTTACCAATAATTTTTACAATTGGCCAAATAAAACCAAGACTTGTTCATTTTTCTTTTGTCGTTTCATTTTCAAAGACAGATTGAATGAATTTACTTAAATTTGAGTTGATTTTCCAATACTTGATATTAGTTTATCCGCAAATCTTTTAAACACACTCACACGAATATTTACCTCAATAATTACGCAATAAACAAAAAGGTGTGTGAGTGTGTGTGTGTGTGTGTGTGTGTGTGTGTGTTGTTTTATTGTGTGTTGTGCTGTCAACTATGGCAAAAACACTTAACACTCGACACTCTTATGGGGATTAAACACACACACACAAACAAATCGCCTGCTAAGTTCTCAACACACACACCCGAATTTTGTGGGCTGTGTGTGTGAATATGCCCCCAAAATTAAACCAAACAAACAAATTGGATAAACATCTACGACAATATGAACAATAATTTCCATTACAGAACTTGGCTCACTTCATTTTACCACACACACACACACACACACTTACACTTACACACATTCTAACCCAACAGACCAATGCAATTAAATGCAAATCGATTTGCTGTAAATGTGTTTGTGTAATTTATTAAGTAAAGGTGGAACGGAGACACGCCTACCGTTTCAATTGTGTCTGTGTGTGTGTGTGTGTGTGTGTCTATGTAATGAACTTGCCTTCAAAACTTTAGGTAATTGACCTTTAGCACATGTTCGAAAGAAATTTTTGCAAACACAAAATAACGGATAAACTTTATAAAACTAATCAATAAATCTTA
The DNA here is from genome assembly GCA_018150345.1 of Drosophila equinoxialis. NCBI lineage: Eukaryota > Metazoa > Arthropoda > Insecta > Diptera > Drosophilidae > Drosophila > Drosophila equinoxialis. Next base: position 12,061,454 of record JAECWI010000868.1, on the reverse strand, counting down.
CTAATTTATAAAATTTTACATCATAGTCAGCACAAAAGGTGAGCAGGTTGTCTGTATATGTAGCCATCCAGTTCTATCATCAGCAGAGTTCGCTAAAGAATCCGCAGTTTTAGTGGCCCTACCACATTTTCAACGCTAAAAGTAGTTGGGAATTCCAACTACATGAAGCGAGAAACGAACGGCAAAGCAAAACTGCAGATTCCACCTTTATGGGCGCCATCGGAATTAGTGTAAAGAGCTTGGCCTTAATCAACTAACCGTCGCGCCCAAACATTTTTGTTATCAAAATGTGCAATAAAATTTATAGCCAAAAGCAAAGAAAAATAATGACAAATAGTTCAAACTAATCATTTGATTTCAAAATAAGCTACAAAAGGCTAAAAATTGTCCAAATTCTACCAATTTTTCTTAGACTGCATTTCGGTCAATTTCTAATCGATTTCAGAAAGTTATTTAACATTTTTAAAAACGACATCAAAAATAATTTTCGACTCGATTTACAAAAACAAAAAATGATCGTTTTAATCAACTAAAAGTTGATTTTTTTGAAACAAGTTCAAGACATAAACTTTCGAAATTGATCAATAAATGGAGAATTCAAGATGCAAAGTTAACAGTCTTTAAGAAATTTTGAAAAGTAGTGTAGAAAAGTGTCGTCTTTAATTGCCGAACAAGTATCTCCATAATTTATGGATTTAACTGTGATTAAAAGCAAAAATCAGATAGATTGACCATATGACTAAACATTTTAAAAAGTCTTCAGACCAAGACTAAGAACTCATTCGGACCTCATTTAGGAATTTGTAGTTCAATTCATTTATTAATATTATAAGTTGCTTTTTGCTCTTGGCGATGTTTCTCAATGTTTTTGTCGATGTCGATGTTCAGCGATGTATCACCATACATAGCATCGTTTCTTTTTGCCACTTATCAAATTTTATCATATAATTAATGAAGTTGTCTTTAAAATGCCCTTCCAAACCTTACTTACGCTTAAAATTATAGCTTAAATTGTCTTTCACCGACTGACAAATCAATTGACTAAGCCGAAATCAGGTAAAGTAAAACCCATAAATACTTTATCAAATCGTATTTGAAATATAAGAGAATGAGAAAAGAGACCAGTGGGTTTCAAAATTTCAATAATACCTTATTCAATTAAGATTATTTTTAAATACTATTATGAGAACTTTTAATTATTTGAAAACAGTGAACTTTATTAATTTAGAAAATCATCAGACAGCATCGAGATATTAGCCCGATGTTTTAAAACACCATCGATGAACATAGACATCGATGTTTTTTATTGAAATTCACATCACTAACTTCTGGCTCCAGCAAATTCGTTTCGGTTATTTCGATATGAAATTAGATTCGATGCTCTTCTTAGCCAAAAATCGACGCCCTCTCAACTTGGCTCATCCTAATTTATGAGCCCATCATCGTAATGAAGAATATATGTACATATCTTTTGTTCTTCTGGCTTCTTTTGGCTTTTTGTTTGCTATTTAAATAATTGAATACTGACAATTGGCGTGTGTCTAAAGACATGACATTAATTGCAATGCCATTTTAGAATGGATGAGAATATTTACAATAGAATTATTTATTACAACCAATCAGAAACAGAAGATTCCATATAAAATTATTAATAGTAAGAACTTTGCTTTGCTTTCAAATTGAGGATGAAGGATGCTTTTCGTATTGTAAGTCGACCGTTAGACCGTTAGACCGTTAGTCTTGGCATTATATTGACTTTGTTGACTTTCTCTCATTAAAATGCCATTAGTTGTCTCTACTTTTACAGGTAAAAGTGGTTTATGATTATTATTCATTTTTGTTGTTTAGATGACTCAATGGGAACGAGGGAGAGGGGGGGTCAGAGTTAGAGTCAGAGTCGGGTCCCGCAAAAATTTAAGTGGGCCAATAAATCTTTAGGCCTTAACATATGTACGTACTTACCGTATGTCTGCTGAGAGACCTTTTTGGCATAAACGTGACTAACATATACGATACGACATGAATGTATGTATACATTTTCAGTAGATTTTCGTAGAGTGATAAATTATAGCATTTAAAACACACACAGACACACCTACACGCACACACACCCACACGCAGACAGAAAAATGGCAAAGAAGCCCATGTCTTTGCATTTAATAACACAAATTGCAATCGAAAGATGCGCACCAACAATGAGAGAAGAGAACAGCCAAGAAATGATACGAAAACGGAATAAGAAATGAGCCAGAGAAATGATAGGAGAGAAAGGCGCGCTAGGAGAAAGGAGTGTGGCATAATGTTAATGTTAACTCAATTTGGTTCACAAAAAAAAAAAAAACGAAACCAAGAAGAGGAAACTCAAAAAAATTAGCTTAAAGATTAAAGATTGAGAAGTCCTACAAAAGACGACAAATCAACTTTCAAGCTGTATTAAGCTAAACAGGACAAAATAGAGTTAGAATGAGGGAAAAAGAAAGTAAATACAAATAAAATGTACTGCAAACGGATACACAAATATCAACCTTAAGTTTGTCTTCATCAAACATCCTACAGATATCCATTCTCGCTCGTCTTACGAAATAGTGTGAAATCAAAGACCAAGTTCCTTCCATTCGAGGGTTTGCACTAAAGTTTTCAAGACAGTTGTAACTGACTGTTAATAAAATTGGACCTCGATTATCAGGGACGGTCCAAAGGACCAAATGAATCATTTATTATTCATTTAAATGAATCCACAAACAAATGTTTCCCATTGATAGCAATAATTGGCTATTGTAGTTTGTTTCAACTGTTTAGCTTTATAATTTTCATTCATAAGTTTCTCCTGAATTCCATAAACTTAAACGTTATCTTGATCTGTTATTTCAGAAGAATAAAAGTTTTCAAGAACATTTAGCAGTGTTAGATGCATTATGGCCTCTTGAAAAGATACTTTAAAAGCTGCTACTTCTACATCTGGGGAAGCCCCGAAAACAAATTCAAGTTTATCCCGGATAATAGGGGTGCCCGGTTAATGGGTGGCCGAATAATCGAGGTCCAACTGTATGTACTTTAGTGTTGAGAAAGTAACAAAAAATTCGTTAAAAAGACTGTATTCCAAATTTAGTGTTGGTAACGGGGTAGATTTTGTCACACTAAAAGTGAGCGTGAGACACTAAAAGAGACTCTTAGTAAATTAGTAATTCCGACTTTTTTAATCTTCAAGAAATCATCAAGAATCGTTCAAAGGATTATCCCTGCGAAATGATAAAACAGGGAAGAGTCAAGAGTTGTTTACGACTTGAAGACAGGTAATCTTTATTCTTGTCTATTTAATAGACGACCCTCGTAAGATTACATTGAGGAAATTGTAAATAAAGAACAAAGAAAGTGAGCAGAAACAACTATAAGATACGTTTCTTTCTAGCTGCGGGTCTTGGTGTCTTTTTAGTGGCCAATTGCACATTTTTGGCAATTGGAATTGGGAGAAAATGGGGGGGGGGATGGAAAACCTTCATCAGTTACCAAACAAACACAACAACAACAGCAACAAAAACAACTCCAACTCCACTGATTGACGCCCATGTCTTTCCTTTTGATTTCCCTTGGTGTTGTTTGTGATGACGCACTAGAAAATCCTTTTTCGCCTCCAGCTTGTCATAGGTGGGACATATTGGTTAGTCGGTTTTATGTGCCAAATTTGGGTCAAATTTACACACACAACAACAACAACAACAACAACAACAACAGGAGCAAAGAGAAATGAGCAATGGAAAAGGCAACAAAGGAGCAAAAGGATACATATGTATGTACGTTTGATACAAATTTAACTTGATTAAAGATTAACCAACTGTAAAATATTTTCCCAATTTGCATTCTTTCTCTCTCTCTCTCTCTCTCTCTCTGGCATTCTCTCCCTGCACTTTAATAATTTCTATATTCAATTTTGGCAAATTTGCACATTTTCCCAAGAAAATGACATTGTTTTTGCAAAGAGGATGAGACAGAGAGAGAGAGAGATTTTCCGTGCATAGTTAACACTGCAATTTCATTTTCATTTAATTGCATTTGCATATTTTGATCATAAGCCAAACAAGATGCAGGGGTTGAAGGATTGAAGGCGGGGGGAAGATAACGAAATTCAAGAAAAGGAAATTTCCTTTGCAATAACCAAACGGAAATTTAATTGCAGCCATTCAAATAGCTTCTCTCTCGCTGTCTCTCCCTTTCTTTGTGGGTGTGTCTTTGCCTGCGTGTGTGTGTGAGGAGTAAAAAGGAAATTTCTAACTAATTATGTGACATGTGCGTATAATTAGATATCAAAATTAGCTATAACTAACTGTGTGGACTAATCAAACAATGAATGGAATATTAATTTTCTATTCAATTTTTGCCCAAAAATGAAATAATTAGAAACTAATAATAAGCGAACGATGAATTCAAAGAGAAACTACGAAAATATACAAAGAACCGTTTGTATGTATGTATGTATGTGTGTGTGTGTGTTCGTTTCTTCATGTATGATGACTTAATAACAGATCAGCAACAGATAATAATTTGTTTATTTAAAGAAGAAAAGTGTAAAAAATGATATCCAATTACAATTTACTAACCTTTTGCTTTAATTAGTTTAGAATGAGAATCATTTTGTTTTTGCTTTCAGGGCTTCCCACCAACACTTTTACACTGAAAAAGCCAACACAATCACCATCTCTTTTTCTCTCAGGACATTAGCCCCATAACTTCAACACATACACCGAAAAGAAAACAAAAAAAAACACCCGCACACTCGTTGGCTGCATTTCTTCACAAAACAAAAACAAAAAAAAAAAACAACGAAGCCGAAGCCAAAAACAAACTTTGTTAATTCACAATTACATATTTCATTTTGAATATCACCAAGTCGGGTTCAATAGTTAACGAATTCTTAGAACGATCGCACCAGCCATTTAGAAAAACAACTAAAGATATTTCACCACACAAAGGTGAAATCAAAATCTTGACAGAAGCTTCCCGCCGAATAACGGCTTGTTAGAATGATGTGATCGATATTTTGATCCTGACATATCGATAAGTTATATCGATATGAAATTTATTTAGATAATTTATTATTATTTCAAACTGAACTTATTTCGACTGTTAATAAATATATATATATATATTCGAAGGCATTGAACATTTTTTATATAGAGTGCTTATGTTTGTGTAAGGCTCCCATAATATATTATTATATGACTATATCTAGTCTTTCTGTGACAAATGCTTCATTTTCAAATTTCATTTCAAATTTTCTTTTGTTTAAATTGATGTAACAAAATGTCGTTGACTTCATGATTTGTATTAAATTCTATAGATAAATATATATAAATTTTATATCAAAAGTTGACAGTGTGATATCAGCATAAAGCTCAAAGTGAGTCGTCTTGGTTAGTGTCATTCTGGCTTAACTCATTTTTGGGCCTATCGCAACGCAGCGATGAGCAAAGCAGTAACAACAACAGCAAAATCCTAAAATATTAGATTCACCAAAAAAAAAAAAAAAATACAGACAACAACTGTTTGCGAATTATATTAAATAATTTATATTTATCACATAAAATACCAATAAAATGGCGGCAAAGGTGGCAAGCAGCACAAATAAAGTATTCCAGAATGTAAGTAGTTTGGCAAATGAATCACGCCGGGAGAAATATGGAAAAAGCCAAAACTCAACCTCACTTTTTGTCTGCCTCTGCGCCTCTAATAATTCTCCTCTCGCCCTTTGCTAGCACGATGATGTCCACATTTCTTTCGAGGATCAACAGCGAATCAATCGATTTGCCAAGCACAATGCCCGTATGGATGACCTAAAGGTCGAACTGGATGTAAAGAAAAATGAACTGAAGTGTGTAGAGGAGGCTCTCGATGAGATTGAGCTGTTTGATGAGGAGGAGGATATACCCTTTCTTATAGGAGAGGTTTTCCTTTTGCATAAGCTGAGCAAAACCCAACAACTGCTGGCAGAGACCAAAGAGCAGGTCTTGAAGGAAATCGCCAGTGTTGAGGCCAAGGCCAAGGGCATCAAATCGGAAATGGATGAACTGAAGGCGCATCTATATCAACGTTTTGGTAGCAATATTTCCTTGGAAAACGATGATTAAAGAGATTTAATTGATTTACCTGTTCGAATCTGAAAATCTACGAGTTTTTCTTGATTACAGCACAATATTTATTCTGCAGACATAACTAGACCATAGAGTTTGAATACCATTGAGTCAATGAGTCATTCAAAAAGAACCATCTGCACCTCTTTGTGCTGATTCCCCTAACAAGTGAATGAATATGGAATGACTCTTTCTGCTCTAGCATACATTTACACACAATTTATTTGATATATCAGACTAAATAGTAAACGATTAATCCTATAATTAGCAGCGTAACGACAACTCCACCCCAAAATATGCGACGATCCTCGACCAAGCGCCGTTCAATCAATTTCATTGTATGATTCGACAAGCCCAATGTACTGCCAATGGCAAGAATCCTTTTGTGTGCCCCACCCAATGTCATACGCTGCGATATGAGGCTCTCCAGTATGCCACTACCAGAGGCAATCATATCATCTACACCCCGATGGGCATTGCCCAATTGTGTGTGGTGCTGCAGATCATAATCCAACTGTATGGACGTTTCACCCGCTCCCGCTACCGGTTGCTGGCTATTCGCAGAGAAACGATGTTGCAGCAATTGTTCCCTCTCCGAAATCTCTTGCTGGCGCCGTTGTCGCCGGTCTTTGGCATGTTGAAGAGAAGTTTGCAAATGCCTCAAATCGTATTTCAGTTGATCCACACGCAATTTGGAGCTTTGCCTCTGTGAGGGGGGCACTTTGAAGAGCAAGACATCGAGGCGGTCGCAGTTGCTTTAATTGAATGCCATTAATTAATTGGGGAATTATTGTTGTAATTCAACATTGCAATTTACCTATTGGCTTGTGTAATTTTCAATTTAATGTTATTCTCCTCGGCTATGGTCTCTTCGGTGTTTGCTAGTCTGCTGAGGCGTTGAAAGGCCTGTTCGATCTCTTTGACCGTTTGATTTGTCTGATGATATAGCGAGTCCATTTACTTAAATTTCATTAATTTATTATTATTAATTTGAGTGCTGACGCGTCGCAATGTTAATTACCAGCGACAGCTGTTGCTTTTGACACTGGTAACTCAACATGCTCACGATGAGACTGTTATCTAACATTTCCAATTTGAGACTGTTAATTAACATATTGTTAAAATTGTCAGTTCAGTGTAGCCAGGTCTTGGCATTCCAGTGTGTTCATCGTGGGCACTGGTCACACTATTTTATACCACAATGGCGAATACATCGGCGAATAGTACCGGCGTTGGTAAGAATTAATAATTTTTTGGACAATTTTGCAAACAATTTGCCAAATGTCTCTGCCCGAATGGCCTAAGCACGTGCTAATCCAATCGCCCATCAAATTATGCAAATGCGTTTGCTGCCCCAATCATTGTGCTGTCGAAGCCAAATAAAATGGAAAAAAATGTGATTAAGAGAGCAAGGCGTCGCAGTCGGCTTCGCCGTCGCTGCGGTAGATGTGAAAATTGAAAAGAAGGCAAAGGCAAAAAGAACCAAAAAAAAAGAAACGACACACACAAAAGCCGATAAAATTTGCTCGTATATGTGCTGAGAGTGTATGTGTGACCATGTGTGTGTGCGTGCGTGTGTGTTAACAATTTTCCATTTTCAGTTGGACTTCAACAACAAAAAAAAAAAAAAAAAAAACTTCAATCTGGCCGAAAAAGAAATTGCAGCAGCAAACATTTTTTTCTTCCTTTTTTCGCTTCTTTCTCTTTCCTTCGCAGCAGCAGAAGTTTTTTTTTTGCATTTGCTTTTGCCGTTTTTTCTTTTGGTTTTTGCTTCGTGACTTGACAATTTTGGACTCCTCTCTGCAACTTTAGCGAGTTTCTTTTGGTCCCCTGGCCTGCTGCTGCTCTCTCCCTCTCTTATTGTTTTTGTTCGCAATTCAATTATTATTTTTTTATTTTGCAAAAATTTTCTAATTAAATTAACAATTTCTTGTGTCTTTGCAAAGGCAAAGAGGCACAAGAAAAAGAAATTTCAAAAAAATCATCGCTGCTGCTGCGGCGGCGACCGCTCCCTTCCTATGAGAAAGAGAGAGAGAGAGATAGAGTGAGAGAGAGGAGAGCGCCAAGAAGTAGTAGTAGAAAAACAACAACAAAAACAAATTTCCATTCCATTTCTTGATTAAAATTTGTTTTTGTTTTTAATGTTGTGTGCTTCGTTTCTTTGCAGTGGTTCCACGAAATTTCCGCTTACTGGAGGAGCTGGATCAGGGCCAAAAGGGTGTTGGCGATGGCACCATCTCCTGGGGTCTTGAGAACGACGATGACATGACGCTAACCTACTGGATTGGCATGATCATTGGTCCGCCACGAGTAAGTTACCCCCACCCCCTTCGAGGAGCAAACGCACCTGGCCCCGTGGTCGGTCTGTGACGAGGCCGATATACCCTGTTTTAAATACCCCTCCACCCCCCTGTTGTCTTTGGTTCAACTATATAGATTCTTGAACCATCAAATTAGATCAACTTACTATCCATTTAGTTCATTTGAATGGCTCAATTCTCTGTAAAATAATGTTAAAAGCATTACAAGGTATCGCCTTGTCGTTCCTAAACTTTTCATTTTGATTTTGTTGATAATTTTATCATTTTTAGATTGCGTAAAAAGGTTTTCATTGTGCCGCGCCGTGTCGCCTATAATGAGAATTGTAATACGATATAGCCACATAAATGGAGGAAGCCCCTCAAACCCCTCCAGACCCATTTGAGGATTGTAAACAAAGGACCCCAGAGACCCATAGAAACATCAGTTGAACTTGATTCGAAGCAAGAACATTAGATGTTGGTTGTTTACGCCATTATGCAAAAAAATGTATGGATCATGTGGCCAATTGCCAAGTGGCGACAGCTTTTAAACAAATGTTTAAACATATTGCACTGACTACGTATCATTTGTTTTGAATTGATCCTCTTGGAATTCAGCGGATCGTATTCTAGTCTGCGAAATGATATTGTTAAATTGATCTTCAGTTTCACCGAAGTTGTTCACTTTGTTTAGATTTGGAGTTTATCCCCCACATTCTTCCATAGAATTTGAATCTTATGAATGTCTCCATAGAGTTTCCAGGGGTTTCCGATTCAGTTCAACTGACATTGAAATGAATTCATAGGGCACAGTCAGTCAGTTTTCCAGTACTTGATAGTTTTTCCCAATGAATTTAGTTTTCATATTTAGGGAGACAAGATCAAAATTCATGCCAATGAATGGAGTCGTCTTCCCTTTGACCTTGAACTTGACCAAAGAGAGAGAGCGAGAGCCAGAAAACTGTGAAAAGTCACCTTGAAAGTTAACTTAAAGATTTGATTATTTACTTTTTTCGTAGAATTGATTTGTGTTGACTTATATTTTGCCTTACCTGCTGCAATTTTTTTCCAAATGCGCGCGCCGCGTTGTTTTTCTGCATGAATCACAAAAACACATACGAAATGGGGTGCAAAATGTGGCGGAGTGGGTGGGGAGGCGGGGAGGGAGTTTTTCGTAATAGTTGCAACAAAACTAACCAACCAAATGACTCATCGACACTTGACACATTGGCAAGGAACAGAAACTGCGAGATGCATAATCCGTGCGGATTAGAGATATAGATCAGCAAGAGAAGGATAGAAGAACTTAAAACAGGAACAACCTCTATGAATCATAAGTTCAGGTTCAATCCCTCCTCTTCCCCTAAAACTAACTTTTGTTTAGAGCTTTTGATTTAAGGATACATGCCCCTCAGATGATAGAGTATATTCTATATTTTTAATATGTTTATAATTAAATGCAAATTGAACTTGCTCATTAACATTTTGATGCAATTTGCCCTTTCCAGACGCCCTTCGAGAATCGAATGTATTCACTAAAGATTGAATGCGGCGAACGTTATCCGGATGAGCCACCAACGCTCAGATTTTTAACTAAAGTAAATATTAATTGCATTAATCAGAATAATGGAGTGGTAAGTAAACCGATCAAGGATCAGGATTGGGATTGTGATTAATTAAATTGTCATATTCATTTGCAGGTTGATCATAGATCAGTTCCAATGTTGGCCAGATGGAGTCGCGAGTATACCATTAAAACGATGCTTCATGAAATACGTAGAATTATGACCATGAAAGAGAATTTGAAATTGGCACAGCCGCCAGAAGGAAGCTGTTTTTAGTCAAGATGATGATCAGCGCCCTTGGAAGATGATTATGATGATGATGATAAAATGTTGATGATGATGATGAAGAAACTGAAGCGGAACCAACCAGCGAGAAAGAAAGAGAGAAGCATAATACAATACACACATAGACACACACACACACACACACACACACACACACACACAACATAAGCTATATGTGTAAAGAACAAGTAAAAAGAAATAGGAGAAGCTGAAACAGGAAGAGAGTGCAGCAAAAAGAAGATGAAGACGAAGGTGAAGAAAGATGGATAATGGTTGAATGGATGATTGAGATTGAGGATTGGTTTGAAGTGGATTGGATGCAGTGCAGCGCTAGAAATATAGATACGAAAACAAAAAACAAAACATCCATGAAATGAAAATTGCATGTTATACTATAAGTAAAACAACAACCAGCAACAACAACAACAACAACGTCACTAAAAATGATCGTCGTCCCTTCCGTCATCATATATATATATATATATACAACTAAAGAATGATCCAGATTTTTATCATTGTTTTTTTTTTCGCCCCCCCTCGCTCCCCCTCCCCACTCCCACCCCCAACCACTTTTTAATTTTCTGTCAATTTCATATTATCATTTTTCCCCCCCTTTTTCCAACAAAAGAAAGATTAAAAACACAAAACAAACATATATATATATATACAACTCAAATTTTCTTCTCTAAGAAATAAAACCATTTCAAAAAAAAAAAACAACAACAAAACAAATACTAAAGAAATCAATCAGAAAATCGAACTAAAAACGAAAGTAAAAAAAACAGGCTTATGTTTTGCCCATCCTACCCCTCGCCCATAAATATTTGCCCAAGGGACACGCCCAAAACCCTTTATCCAGCCATCCCCCCTCCCTTACTCACCACCCCCACTCCCCCTCTCCAAATTCAGTAAAGGCAATCGGAAGCGTAATTATTGTTTGTTTTGTTTTCTGCCTAAACTAAAAAATTTATTAATTATATACATAAAAACAAAAACAACAAAAAAAAAAACAAATATATAAATATTAATTTAAATAAAAAGAGAAAAGAAATTAAACAAAGAAAAAAAACAAATAAATAAATAAAAACAAAATCTAAAAGAATTTTTGTAGCAAAGCGAAATATAACAACACGGATTGAGAAGAAAACGAACCATTAATGCGATCATCTATATATATGTATATAGATAGATATATCCTATATATATGTATAAACATATATCGCATTCTTTGAAAAAAACAAAACGACGATAACAAAAAAGAAAAAGAAAACAACTTTACTTTACTTTAATTTAAGCTTCTAAATAAAACAAAAGAAACAACAACAATTAATAATCCAATAAAACTGAAAGAAAATACAACAACAACAAGACACAGAAACAGCAACAACAACAACAGCCTGAGTAATAATCAAACAAACGAAGCCTCTAAGAACTTATGGATTGAGATTAGCTTCCAATATTATCCTTATCCATTAAGCTTAGTCTTCATCTCTTCAAGTTCAAGAGATGCAAGTTTAAATTGGTCCCTCGAACATTTCCAAGCACGCAGCACGGGAGCTAATACAGTAGAATCCAGTTATAACGTCCGTCCGGTTATGGCGACTAGAGTTCGCTGACTTGACTACAAACTTATATAAAAGGGCGTTGAGGGTCGTTTCAACTGGATTCTACTGTAATTGGCCTAATTTATGCAAATCAAGGGTTTTCCTCTGCTCTCTTCATACTAACTAACTAAAATGAAAACTCGTTGTGAGGTCAAAGTCAATCTTAAAGCAAGTTAGTCCCTTTTAAGGATCGATTGAAAATAGGGAAAACTGATATACAATTTCTATTGATTTTGAGGTATCCAAAATCTGTTTTAGCCATGGTTAACTAGGTGAAACTATTCCAAGGTTTAACCTCTAACTACTTTTAATCACCCAGACCCTAGCTCTAACGGTATTTTGGACGTCATCTATTAAAATTTGAAAAAAAAAAAACTTCTTTATCACGAGATCAAGAGAGAAGTCAAACACTAAATGTCGATAAAGTTCGTTTAGAGCCCTAAAACTTATCTTAAATCTTGATCTAAGCCGAAAAAGCTTAAAACAGAAACAGAATCTTCTAAAAACAAAAGATTTAAGTCAAAAAAGTTTATACAGGGTGGGCCAAAATAAGTCATCTGATGTTGTTTGGCTCGCATTTTAAACAAAAAACATTGATTCTGTTTTTAAATTATGTTTATTTAAAGCTTGAGAATTCGATTGGTCAAATAAACATAAGTTTTTCATCTCATTTTCATAAAATGAGAGCCAAACAACATCGGATGACTTCTTTGAGCATAAAATCAAGTGAAGCTAAGATAACTTTTTTTAGTTATGTATTAGTTCTGGCAAGGACTATTCTCATGTATCTCTGTCACTTTCATGCAAGGACAACAAAACTACATAAAGCAAATGTGAATCAAGGGTTTTCCTCTGCTCTCTTCATACTAACTAACTAACTAAAATGAAAACCCCGTTGTGAGGTCAAAGTCTAAATTGAGACCTAAGCGAAATGTCAATTGAAAAAGTTAGTTAAATTCTTTTGTCAATTATTTATTTTAAATACATTAATTGAATTATAGATTTTAGTTTTGTTTTCTGTTTTTTAGTTTATACACACAATCAATATGTAATATTTATCCATAATTCATTAATTTTACTAGGATTTATCTTTTTCTTCACTACCCCAAAAATTCTATTTAATGGCAGCATTCTCACTCACTCTCTCTTTCTCTCTCTCTCTCTCTCTCTCTTTCTGATAATTGAAATTTTTTTAATGTGGGAATTTTGAATTCTTTAGAATTTGTTTATAGTTTTTTTTTTTTTGTTTATTGGGTTGACTTTGCTTGTTTTTTTGTTTGTTTTGTTTTTGTAAGTTTTGCTTAAAATTGATTTATTTTTTGCATTTTAACACGGCATTTACTTTATGTCCAACATTCCATCATTTGCGCTCCGATCTTCTAGGTGTCAATTTCAAACAAAAGATAAGTTTCTAATTCATCTCTCTGGAACTGCATCCATCTACTTCTCTTTGGGTGTGAATACAATCTTTCGCGACTTGAGTGAGGACCACTTGTGTCGCTTAATGTAATACGAGATGACCGTGAGGAAGCCAAGGATGCCAAAGACTTTGATCAATATGCGTTTGCGATCATCGTGCTCCGGCTCGGAGGTCCACTTAAGGAAAGTGGCCACATCCTTGGCAAATTGGCTCTGTGTTGGCGGTGTGCCATCCTCGTATTCAATCACCTAGGAGAAGCAATACATTGTTAGAGATATAATTTGTAATCCTGCTAATCGCCTTACCTCATTGTATAGCACTTGAGCCATGGAAATGGCTCCACCTGGGAAGTACGGATTAAAGTACTGACCATCGCGTAGCACCACCCGGCTGGCGCATCATGATAGCCGGTCAACAGCGAGAAGATGTAATCTTCACCACCCTTACGGGCCGATACAATGTAACTCAAATCCGGTGGATAGGCTCCATTGTTGGCAGCACGGGCCGCCTCCTCATTTGGATACGGCGATGGGAAATAGTCCGACAACTTGCCGGGACGATCGAAAAAGTTGCCACTATCATCGGGACCATCCTTGACCTGCAAAAAAGGTGGAAGGAAAAAGATTTTTAGATGGATTTTTCAAGTTGTCTACAATGCGTTACGCAATTGCCTTAACATTTTTTGGGATTTCTTGAAGAGATTGGCCTAAGAATTCACTTGACGGTGAGAGTATCCTCAGTGTGTTGAGGATATGCTTGTTATCAGTTTGTATTCTAAAGGCATCGTCATCCCCGAGGAGCAACATACTCCCATTAGTTGGCGACGAATGACCTTTTCCTTCTATTCGTTTCCGATTTGGTTTCACTCACCGTAATCTGCTCGGCTTCCGCCTTAGCCTCAGCTTCGGTATGGGTAACGCCAACCAAGTTACGGTAGGCGATATATTGCATCGAATGGCAGGCGGAGCAGACCTGCTTGTAGACCTCATAACCGCGACGCACACTAAATGGAAAAGGATAAAATCAGATAATCTTCGATGGATATTCTAAGCTGTATGGATGCGTATACCTTTGGTGGTCCAGCGAGGAGAACAAACCCTTGTGATTCCAGGGTTGGGCAGGTGAATGGACCTCAGAGCCGGATGCCTGAACCGATTGTTCCAATGCAAACAATAAGGCACCAACGCCGCCGGTTATGGCTCCAACAGCGCCGATCAGCTGTTCGTTTGCCATACGCAAGCACACACGCACACACACAGACAGAGAGGGAGAGCGAAAATAAGCGAGAGGGTGACAGTTGGCGTAAGCGAGAAAAAAGAGAGAGATTGTGTATTGAGGTTATAGACGAATTTTTGACTATTATGAAATGGTTTTTAAGTTTTTCAACAATATTGTATGACTTACTTTCTTATTGTTGCTGGCCCAACTGCCGGCCGAAGAGAGCTGCTTGGCCTGTAAGTAAACGGAATGGACATTCAATTACAATCAACTGCCATAGGACAAGTCAAAGTGGTTACATAATTTTTGGGGGGCAATTGCCACTGGGACACTTGACTCCAGTGGTAACACATTACAAAAAAAACCTCCATTGGCTTCCATTGATAGTGCTATGGAAGCATTATGGATCTATTATCCACATTGCCAAATTTATTTGAATATCGTTCAATTGGATATTGAAGGGATTTTGAGTTGAGCTCGCTCTGGAAATTCGTGTTACACTTCGGTTTTCAATCCAATTTACCTGCTGCAGATTCAAGGCCGGCGTCGATTTAAGCAATCTCAAGCCATGGAATCTTCGCAATGTCGCTGCCATTGTGGCCGGAAAATGAGTTTTTTATGCGTCGTCTGGGTTCGATCTCAAAAGGTAAATCAAAAGATTTTCTAAGGGCAGTGCAAAACCACTGGCACTGGCTCTCGCTCTCTCAACGCTGTTCGTTTGGCAGATGTTTACTCGCCGGGGCTGGCTAGAGATACCCCAGTCGACCTCTCGATGGTCAACTCGTTGCCATTGCGTTGGCGTGAGAAAATACTTAATATACCAGATACATGGTATTTTTACTTTATATCGTTGAGATACAATTCGCCGATTTTCATTATCATTTACCATTAAATACTTGCAAGAAGATTTTACATTCAGTATGGCTATGAGATGAATTTATCTTATCCCTCAGCTGCGTTTTTACATCTTTTCTTTTCTAGTTATATTTTATGAGATTAAAAACTGTTAGAGCGAATAAATTGTTAAGACTGATTTCCTATGACTAAAATAATAGATTTTAGATTTTAATTTTCACGATTCTTAGTCTGTTTATTTTCTTCAAATATTTAATTCGATGATAATAACATTTTATATATTTACTCCATTTTGTCTACTTTTATATATTTCTTTCAGTTACTAAGAAATGTTGCATAATTTAAGGTTTGTAATTTTACTAAAGTTGGTAGCAATTGAGGTTGATAAACTTTAATTTTAGTTAGCTATGTAATTTTACATTATAAGTTAACTGTACATAAATAAATAAAATAAATTAAAATTTTAGTCACAAAATTCATTGATTATATTCATTCTTACAAAAAAAGATATAAAATTTCTCGAAATGTATCTTTCACCGAGCATCTGCAATATAAATTTAGTATTTTTTGTTTAGTATTCTTTGTCTTATTAGATTTCCACCACCCGCGCATATTTGGTATTTTTCGACAAACCGTGGCGTTTAGTGTGTGGAAATTTGCACACAAACAAAACGACACAAAAAACAAAAAAATTATAAAGAAAGGAAAATACAAAGAGAACCTCATAGCAACGGGGTGCCCCAAAACAAACAAGAGAGAAATTGGAGGCCTATCAAATCGATAGCCAAGAAAGCAAAATTCAAGACAAGATGCCACAGGGACAACCAGCATCAGCAACACAACAGCAGCAGCAACAACAACAACAACAGCAGCAACTCGATGACGAAATCGAAAATGTTCGTGTGGTGGTGCGAGCCCGTCCCATGGACAAAATGGAATTATCCTCATCCTCAACGGGCAGCGGAGGCGGTGGCAGTGGCGAGTGTGCCATAACGGTGGATAAAATCAATCGTGCAATAACGGTAACGAAACCAAATTCCACCGCCAATGAGCCACCGAAAACATATTATTTTGATAATGTCTTCGATGGGAGCTCCAATCAATTGGATCTCTATGTGGATACAGCCAGACCAATTGTCGACAAGGTATTGGAGGGTTATAATGGCACCATCTTGGCCTATGGCCAAACGGGTACTGGAAAAACGTATACCATGTCCGGGAATCCAGATTCACCGCAAACGAAAGGCATTATACCAAATGCCTTTGCCCATATATTCGGACATATAGCCAAGGCCAAGGAGAATCAAAAGTTTCTGGTACGTGTCAGTTATATGGAGATCTATAATGAAGAAGTACGAGATTTACTTGGAAAAGATGTTAGCAAAAGTCTGGAGGTGAAAGAGCGACCCGATATTGGTGTCTTTGTCAAGGATTTGAGCGGATATGTTGTACATAATGCCGATGACTTGGAGAATATAATGCGTTTGGGTAATAAGAATCGGGCTGTAGGTGCCACCAAAATGAATCAGGAATCGTCAAGATCTCATGCCATATTTTCGATAACTGTTGAACGCAGCGAACTCGTAGAGAATGGTGTCCAACATGTACGGATGGGCAAGCTGCAATTGGTCGATCTGGCCGGTTCGGAACGTCAGTCAAAGACTCAGGCAAGCGGACAACGTTTGAAGGAGGCAACCAAAATCAATTTATCGTTGTCGGTATTGGGTAATGTGATTAGTGCTCTGGTTGATGGCAAATCCACCCATATTCCGTATCGTAATTCAAAGTTGACACGCCTACTGCAGGATTCATTGGGGGGCAATTCAAAGACCGTAATGTGTGCCACTATATCGCCAACGGATTCGAATGTTATGGAAACTATATCGACTCTACGTTATGCTAGTCGTGCGAAGAATATACAAAATCGTATGCACATCAATGAAGAGCCCAAGGATGCTCTGCTACGTCACTTTCAAGAGGAAATCGCCCGTCTGCGTAAGCAACTCGAAGAAGGGAGCTTTGAGGAGGATCTCCGTTCCACCGAAGAGGATGACGAAGAGGATGAGGATGATGGTGGTATAGAAGAGCCTCAGGATCTAGAATTGGCACCATCATCCAATACTCTACAGAAGGCGCAAAAGAAAAAGCGTGAAAAGACCGACGAAGAAAAGGAGGAGATAACTCAGCGTAAAAACGAACATTTACGTGAAATTGAGCATGCGAAAAGCGAACAAGAGCAATTGCGCAATAAGCTGGTCAATCTCGAGGGCAAAATACTGGTGGGCGGTGAGAATCTCTTGGAGAAGGCTCAGACACAAGAGAAACTGCTAGAGCAATCCATTGCCGAGCTGGAGGAGCGTGAGAAATCAGAGGAAGCACTGCGTCAAACCCTTCAGCAGAAGGCCACCGAACGTATTGACATCGAGGAGCGTTACTCATCGCTTCAGGATGCCAGCACCGGGATAACCAAGAAAATTCATCGTGTCATGCAAATGTTAATGGGTGTTAAATCTGAACTTCAGGATCAGCAGCAGGAACATCAACGTGAAAAGGAGGGCATCTACGAGAACATACGCAGTCTATCCCGGGAATTGGCACTATGTGAGCTTGTGCTCAATTCATATGTACCCAAGGAATATCAATCGATGATCAATCAGTATACCCATTGGAATGAGGATATCGGTGAATGGCAATTGAAATGTGTGGCCTATACGGGTAATAATATGCGCAAACATATATCCGCCCATAAATCGAATGGCAAAGAGCCAGATTTTGTTGATCTATCGCATGTCTATCTTAGCTATAACACGGATAGCGTTTCGAATCCTTTGCGTTCGAAATCGGCGGCCAGGCCAAGGACCTCGGGTGTCCCTAGGCCAACTACAGCTAGACGTTATTAAGAAAAAAAACTCCCTCACTCACTTCCCACAGACCATTTATCCATCCATTGATTCATTCATCCACTCCTCTAGTTTTATTTATCCCCTTCCCCCGCTCTCTCACTCTCTCTCACTCATCATTGTTTTGTTTTTAATTTGCTCAGCGAATTTTTTTGTTGTATATGTTCATTTTGTTAATTTATTTTTAAACAATTATATACCAGGTGCAATTTAATTTTTAACAAACAAACGAACAAAAAAAAAAAAGATCGTGCTTTTACATTTATGTATTATTATTAATAAATAAACTCACTAAATAAATACTGTGTAATTTAAAAAAGGAAAAGGACTAGTTAATAAAAATAGCATGAAATAGAAACAAAAAGAATACATGTTTCCGCCAGGGATCGAACCTGGGACCTTCTGCGTGTTAAGCAGATGTGATAACCGCTACACCACGGAAACGGATAACGGCGGCGAGCCCAAGATTCAATTTCCATTAAGTCTTGCAACCAAATTGATTGAACGACTTTACTTGTGCTTAATTGAAAGAAATTTTGAAAATTTCACTGCATTTAAACTGGCTTATCAACAACTTTTCAAGTAAACGCACACAAGTTCAACGCTAACTATGGCATTTAGGGCCTGACTTTAATATATTGATATACTGAAATGGGTTACCAATTTGTGTGTTTGGCTTAAATATCTTGAAATTCAATTTGAAAAACATTTCAAAAGTCATGCATGAAATGCCTTAAAGCAGACTATAAAAAAAAGGAAGTATAGGAAGTAGGTAAGAAAACTGAAATTTGGTTTCCTCAGCGGCATCTGGTTCCATAGTGTAGCGGTTATCACGTCTGCTTTACACGCAGAAGGTCTCCGGTTCGATCCCGGATGGAACCATGCGGTTTCTTTTTTTTAAGTTTTTGTTTTGTGGGGTTGTTTGAAAAATTTATTTTATTTTTTTTTTTTTTTTTTGTAACTAGTTTTTTCTTTTTTTCACTATCTTTTTTTTGCGATCAGATCAACTGGTTCCATAGTGTAGCGGTTATCACGTCTGCTTTACACGCAGAAGGTCTCCGGTTCGATCCCGGATGGAACCATGGGGTTATTTTTTTCAAACATTTCAGTTTTGTAAAAAAAAATTTTTTTTATTATAACTAAAATATGTTTTATTATTTGTTGCGATAATTTTTTTTTAAGGCCTAAAGAGAGCTTCATAAAAACATTTTGGGCAACTTTTT
Organism: Drosophila equinoxialis; assembly: GCA_018150345.1. Taxonomy (NCBI): domain Eukaryota; kingdom Metazoa; phylum Arthropoda; class Insecta; order Diptera; family Drosophilidae; genus Drosophila; species Drosophila equinoxialis. Next base: position 12,041,959 of record JAECWI010000868.1, on the reverse strand, counting down.
TGGCTATATCTTGACCCACACTATACAGGTAAACTTTATAATTTGTTATATAATGATAATAACTTAAAGATATATTAAAATTATACGCAAAAAAGGTAAGACTTCATGATTTTTTTAATTGACTGACTATATGGTTTATAATATCATAAATTTAAAAAAAAAAAAAAAAAGATGTCTGGAAAAAGAAAAGAAAAACCAAAAAAAATCGACCCGACCAGAATCCTCTGGTTCCATCCGGGATCGAACCGGAGACCTTCTGCGTGTAAAGCAGACGTGATAACCGCTACACTATGGAACCAGTTGAAAGCCACAGCGACAAAGTCTCTATTCAAGCAAATGCTTCAAAATGTGAGCAAATATGCGCCATTTGGCATTTTGTATAATATTTTAAATAAAATTTGAAATTATTCGGAAATTTACGATAACGAATCATTATTATATGCTGCCATCATATGTTTTGTCATTCAATTTCTTCCGTTCAGGTGTTTCATTTTTCTATTTCGGTAACGCATTAGTCACAATCAGAGCGGATGTTCTTATATGCAGGTACAAAAGCAAAGTATTTCACAGGTAACCAGAACTCATTGTCAGATAAAAAAAATACAAAAACGAACTGTACTTTTTTGTTTCGTTTTGTCCTATTTTTTTTATGCGTACTCCCTCTTACTCGACCGCCGCACACAACTCTTATCGGCTGGCACGTTTTCTCTGATATATTTTGCACACGATATGGATTTGGATTGGCTTCCACGATAAAAGGGGGAGTCATAGTCATATGAGGGGCGTAGCGTTTTGTGTTGACCAACAAAAATTTCAAATCAAAAATCACTCAAATGTGACATGTGGAATTTATCAGACAATTGACTTTGACGTCACGGAATAACTGTTCAATTTGCATAGTCTCCGATACTCGATGAAATACACATACATACATATGTATTTCATTTTTACATATTTCAGAGGACAGAGACAGTGTGAGAGAGTGAGAGGGAGAGCAGTTGCTATGCTTGAACTCGGATCCACGTAATGGTATCAAGAGAGACACCTGGGGCGGGGATGGAGGAAAAAATAAAGGGAGAGAGAGAGAGAGAGTTTGAGATTGCGAGAGGCAGCGGCGTTAACTGAAAAAGTATCTCAAAAAAGTGAGTGAACTACACTGGACTACACAAGATGTGTGGCATTAAGAGTATGAAATCTATTGGACATTTTTTCACTGTCAAACAAAGCCAAGTTCTAAGTTTAATGTTAGATTGATTTCACATCGTCACATCAGTGACTTTCTATCCCAATTCCAAAGCGTTTGAATCATTATTTATGTACTTAATTCTAAAAAAATTAAAAACATCGGACAATTTCTTCCTGTGATGATTCATGATATTCATATATTCGAATGCCTTATGAGACTTAAACAAATCATCATCCTTCCACTTAAAATTGATCTAAACTTTACATCAAAGATAAGCTTAGAAAATGTTATACCTATCTACTTCATAAGAAAGTTCAAAAAAACTAATTACTGTTACGATATTATTGGAATATTAAAAAACCTATTGAGCAAGATTTTGGAGACACATTCAAGTGGGTTTTTTTTTGTTTTTTACTGTTTTCCCTTATGAAAATGTCTTCTCAAAAGATGAGACTAGTGTTTTAGTACCTACTTTTGTAGGTGAGTGTGCTTGAGTCCATGGTGCACGTCTCTCGTAAGTCTCTCGCACATTCTGCGGACAGACCTAAGAGTTTTCACTCAACTGATACCAATGAGAATGCGAATGCCCTCGCTCGCGCTCTCACTCTTTCTTCATATCGGGGTTTTTTTATACCCTTGCAAAAATGGTATATTAACGCATTGATCAACGCATAGAAAGAATCATCTCTGACCATAAAAAGTATATATCGTGATCAGCACGACCAGACGACTTCATATAGCCATGCCAACGCGAACTTCTACTAGATCGGTAAAGCTACAGGGCTGGAATTTGGCACAGGTTGTATATCTCGGATTAAGACGGATCGGACGGCAAAGTCACGAATATATATCTTTAAATGACTACATTGGATGACTATATCATCCTGTATATATCATAGGGACAATCGATCGATAACTTTGATGAAGCTCGAGTGACAATATCATATAGCTCCCATAGAAACGATCGTTGGTAGACAGTGACTTTTATCAAGGGTATACAAACTTCGGCGTTATCGAAGTTAACCCCGGCCCTCTGGTTTTTGCTTGATATTCGTTGGACGGGGCGATCGTAAAACATTTCAGTCGCCTCCACCAAACTCTGCGGAACAGACAGATAATTCAAAACTCTCTCTCTCACTCTCGCTCTGTGTGTGTGCGCCTATTTTCTGATAATTTCTTTCGTAAAATCGTGAAATTTTTTATATTTTGTAATACGCTTTATTTTGTGTTTTGTTTTTTTATGTGAATTTCACTTGAATGTACAATTGCCGCCCCGTTACTAAAAATACAACATTAACAAACTAAATAAATTTCGTTTTTTGTTCAACCAAACGCCACGTTCTTGTGTTCTCGTCCATATAAAAATATATTCTCTCTCCTCAACACGAATATATACTTATATACATATATATACTATATAATTATATAGTAAATACCGCTTGGCAACCACAAATATTCCAATGATCTGAGGAAAAAGCGTTTATAAAACAAAATCATCAAGTGCGTTTCCAATGTAGCCCTTCATGGTTAATTAACACGAACTCGTGACTATATAATAACCAGCAGAATTCGTGTTAACAACAACAAAAAATTGATCAAATATATTAACTAAAACCATCAAAAACAAAGCACAAGAAGACAACAATTAAATTTCACTAAACTTTAAGCAGAGACATTGGGAATTTCGTGTGAGTCACTGCCTATCAACAAAAAAATTATCATTTTCCGGTAAGTATTTTCTTTAATCGACTTCTCTGTCAATGTTTTCCTATGGCACTCAAGTGTTAATTGCGGCTCTATCAATTATTTTGGCGAAGGGAATACGAATAATATTTGGGTCATTTCACTCGACATTTTTGTATTTTTTTTTATTTAAAACGCAAATCATTTTCGCCAATCAACTGATAACACGCAGTAAGCAGCGTCGGTAAAAACAAGTTTCAAAAACATAACGAAATTTAGGGATGATGTTTAGTCCTGAAAAGCCTTACACTGGGAATTCTTTTGATAAATTGTGGTAAAAACATTACTTTAGAAAATTCTTTCTATTTATTAGTTGATCAAAAGCTCTTTCAAGAACCACCATGTTCTATCATAGTTAAGGTCGAACCATATGTGAAACGCTAAAACCATTTGAGAATTACAATAAAATGAAGCAAGCCTAATATAAAAAAAGTAAAGCCGCCGCCAAGTTCTGTTGTTAGAAGGTTTTTCTAAGGACTTTTGAATTGCATGCACCAAATCAAATTTTCAACGCTAAAACTAGTTGAGAATTACAACAAAATGAAGCAAGCCTAATATCTTCTAGGTTTTGTTCCTCTAGACAGAAAAAAGGAAAGCCGCCAGTCAAGTTCTGTTGTTAGAAGGTTTTTCTAAGGACTTTTGAATTGCATGGGCCAAATCAACGCTAGATCTAGTTGAGAATTACAACTAAAAGATGCAGAAAACTGAATGAAAAGTTCAATTTACCGTTTTAGAAAGCCGCCGGCCAATATCAAACAGAATATGTCAAAGCCGACGGGAGTCTATATTCATATATCATCACAATCATAATCGCGATAATCAATCATAATCATATAATTTATGCTATAATCTTTATATATGTATAATTTCCAATCTCAGGGGCTCTCATTGGCGAATTACCCAATACATTTTATAAAATATTTTTCCAGGTTGATCAACGAGTATAAAACTTGATCAATCATATATATACATACATATATATATATGTATATAGCAGAGTCGCCTTTGACTAAAACGAGTTGAAATTCGCTCAAACAATTTGAATCACCCCTCCGTTTATGCCATGTTGGTTCTTTCGTGTTGCTACTTACTGATAAGCTATAATTTTGCAGATGGTTTTATATGAAATTGGTCACAATGTTTATTTTAGATATAGGCAAGCGCAACTGGTTTGGGAATTTATAGATAAAAAAGCACATGGAAAACAGGATCGAAAAACCAACTTGAATTCGGTGAATTTGGTTATTGAATCTGGTTGGTAAATTCTGTAAACTCATAAGCATTTGAATTTTGTGACTTCCTGGTTGAAGAAACAGGTGTAAGCCCATCCTTTCATTTATTTTCGTTTATCTCTGTCTGATTATAATTTAAAGACCTTTGTAAGAAAGGCGACATGAAGGCATGAAACTTCAATATGAAAATCCATTGAAATCAGTTTATATATTCTTAGTTACTGGGTCGATTATATGGCCGAGCAAACATTGAGCAAATTATCACTTATGATTCATCAACCCATCAAGTTAACAGACAACTCATAGCAAGTGTTTTTAGGGTCACATGAGTGTCACTCTAATAGAGCTACATACTCGTGTATTTGTATGGCAAAGACAAGGCTAGAAGACAAGATCACACACACACAGTTTGTTTGGCAAATAAAACTTAAAAAAAATATCTGATCTATTTACGTAGGTAGCTGCCAACATTTTTCTCTAGAACTCCTTATCTTGCCATCTGTATCAGAGATAAAGAAAAGACTGAGAAAAGAGTTGGCCAAACATAACAAATTAGTTTGAAAGTTAGTTGCAAAAGAAACCTCAGAAGCAAAACCAGTGCAAAATTTATCAAATCAGACAAAGAATAAACAAAAACCCCACAAAATTTATATGAAAATAGTAAAGTTATAGCAGAATATAAACATTTTGTTTAGTTTTGTTTAATTTTTAAGGGATTTAAGGTAAAAATTGTTGATTGAAAAGCAAGGAAAATCATCGGATATAAATAATGTCGATTGTGGGGAGTGATATCTGCCAGTTTGGGGGACAAAACTGTTTTGAATTTCAGAAGTTTTAGAGAAGGAAATTAATCTTATTTCCTTTCCCGAGAATCTGCCACTGAAGTAAACTGAAAATGTTTCAAATGTTGAACAAAGTACATACTTTATGGATCGTTATATAATGCAGCCGATTGTAATAAAGCCGACAGCCGTTTTCGCGGCCTTGATTGGAAAAACGTCATTTCTCTGGCAATGTGTAAAGCATTCTAATTGAAATTATGTACTCCAATACTTTCTATCAGTATCTACCGATATTCGAAATTTCATAAAAATCGGATGAACATTAAATGGATCATCGTTCAATATTTAAATCAGCAAAAACTCTCAAAAATATACAAGATTTTTTCCGAAGCAGCAATTTTCATGCCTAAACTTTAAACTTGCTGACTTAATAAAAGAAAAATGAAGTAAGTAAGTCGTCTCGCCGACTTGGGTATACCATACACCAGTAAAACAAATATTTCAAATTTGTAATAACTAATGCATTTGCCTATTTTAAGAAATTCTGTTCACATGCTTTTTACTAGCATATTTCAGTATCTCGCGCACTTATGCATATAAGCACCCTAGCGCCCCCCACCCGCCAACGGCCATCTCCGGCCTTATGCAAAAACGTTTATATGCATAACTCAGCTATTTTTTGTCCGATTTTGATCAAATTTGGTATTTTGCTGGGTATTAGTATCAAATTTAAGTGTGCCAAATTTGATTGCACAAGGTAAAAAATTACGCGAGATATTCGAGTTTTTCAAATTTCGGGGGCGGAAAGGGGCGTGGCAAAATCTTTATACATGCAAAATGAGCGCATTTACTAAGCAAATATACATACCAAATATGGTGTATCTAGCTACAATAGTTTTTGAGATAAACGTTTTTTTTGAATTGCGGGGGCGGAAAGGGGCGTGGCAAAAATTTGAAATAAACTTGATCACTCTACATACTACATGAGCCTACATACCAAATTTGGTGGCTCTATCTCTTATAGTCTCTGAGATCTACGCGTTCATACGGACGGACGGACGGACAGACGGACAGACGGACGGACAGACGGACATGGCTAGATCGACTCGGCTGTTGATGCTGATCAAGAATATATATACTTTATGGGGTCGGAAAAGCTTCCTTCTGCCTGTTACATACATTTTGGCGACTTTAATATACCATTTCACCCTATGGGTGTATGGTATAAAAAAAAAAACAAAACCATTCACATATATTAAAAGTAAAAGTTCAACGACAACAAAAACAAAAAAACCAAAGCCAATGGCCTAGAATAAGCATCCAAGAGGGAGTAGGGAGGAAGGCAGACATCAACAGAGTGAAGGGGGAGGAAGAAGAATGAAAAAAAGTCTCAAATAACCTCAAAGGGCAAGCCGATCTTGTGGGTTTATGAAACTTGCTTAGCAACAGACAGATAACTTCTTTTTTTTTTTGTGGTTCTCACCAGAGGCAGAGTTAGAGGTTGAGGTAGAGGCAGCTGCTGGAGGGGCCAGGGCAGGTTCATCGGATTCTTGGTTCTTCTCTTTGTCTCCTACTTCTGGGGTTTTTTTTTCTCTTCTTGTTTTTGTTGCTGTTGTTTTCTGTCTGGCCAAGCAAACAAATAAAAGGCAATAAAAACTATTAAAACATCAGACGTGATATAGTAGAAGGGGCTATGGTCACTTCTAGAAGAAGCTGAAGTTGAGCACGAAGGAAGGAAAGAAGGGAATGAGGCAGACAGGTCTTTTCCAAGAAGACCACAGCAAATGAGGTCAAAATCCTTGAAGCAGAGGTTCTTGTCCTTTTCGGGCAATGATCCGTCGGCAAGGGGATTAGTTGAAACAGGAATATCTAAAGAAGACGCCAACCAAAGATCCTACTCGGAATAATGCCAATTGTTTCAAGATTAATAATAATTATTTTCTTATGTAAATGTCTGTTTTGTGGGAATTGAATTTATTTCAAAAAAATTCCATTGAAGCAGCCTTTTTAATTGAAAGAAATTTTCAGACAATTAAAATGTGACATGAAAGTGCAATGAGTAATGTTCGCTCATGGGAAAATTCATTGACAATTGTCAATATCAATTGTTTCAAAGAAATCATTTTCCATTCACAATAGTTGAAGGCAATTTTTAATGATAATTCAGCAGCCACGGCTTACATATATAGCCAATGATTCTTATCTGAAAGATTTTATATTAGTTAGATTACTTGAAAATTTCAATCAACTCTAAGTAGGAAGATATAAAGTTTAAAAACTTTATTCAAACCTTTACAAAACTTAATTCGAGTAGTTAAAAACATTCATTTTCTTGAGTAATTTCGACTAATAGAGCTCACTAAACTATATTAATAAAACAAACTTAATGTATGGATATTCAAATCCTTTGAAAAACTATTTAAAAACTGTTTTAAATCTACTCTTCGAATAGTTGAATAACGTCAGATAACGAAAGATCTATAAACAAATTTCAAAGAAAAGCAAATTTTGAAGAAATATTAAGTACAAAAGTAGCAAATAAATTTAGCAAATTGTATGGGAAATCATTGTTCTATGCGACCATGACACCAATTGAGTATATTGAAGACCTACATACGTATGGGAGATAAATACGTATAGGTATATGTATATATGGCAATTGGATCTGGCAACATGAAAACCGAACTTGATCACGTTGCCGTGGGTCTTCACCTCGAAAGATAACTACTACTGACATATATTACTTACCTTTGAAAACAAAAGAAAACACCTGCTAAAAAAATGCTGCTTTTTCAAGAGGTTTTTCATTTTGCCTTCTACATCTGATGGCCAAGTTCAATAGAACAAACAAGAACACGAACTGAAACTGAACATAGCCAACCCAACCCGAATCATTTCTTGAACAACGCAAAATCGCAATAACGCCGCAAAAAAAAAATAAAAAAGAAAAACCCGATCCCAACGACGATCCCAGCGATCCCCAACGAAAGCGACGTAACAAAAAAGAAAACAAAAAGAATTCTTACGGAAAGACACAAAATTGCCGAACAGTTTCATTGGCAACGTCAAGGCATACGGATCGGGAACGGAATATAAAATATATTATATTGAAAAGAAAATTTGTTTAAGCAAAGAAAAACCCACGCTCGCACCCCTCGACACCACCCTCCGCCCTCTACCCGCCCCCTAATTCAACCGGAATTGACGTCGTGCTTTATCTTTTGAAATATATTTGAAAGTAGACAAGATTTTTCCGGTTTATGGCCAGTTTTATGAACATCATAATAATATATAAAAATAACAAAAAATATATCTAATAATTGGACAAAAATTTTACATCGTATTCCATCTATATTTATATATTCCGATATATATTAAAGTGTCTTTCTGTGTCTGTGTGTGTGTGTGTCTTTGATAAAAGTCCAAGTCAAAAAAAAGGTAAATGAACCAAAGTTTAGATAAGAGAATTGGTTACATCAGATAAAATACGAGAATTTTGGCTAGAAAGGAAACGGAAACTTTGAAATTTTACAATGATTAATAAAGTAAATGAAACAAAAATTGTTTGAACTTGTAAATTCCACTAAATATATATCCGGTATTTGTGATAGTTTTCCCTTTGATTATATCAAAAAAATGAACAGAAACAAAAACAAAGGCAAAATCTTATGTAAAATATATTATGACATTTAACAAAATGTTTCGAAATGTAACACATTTTCCCTTTTGTTTTGACTAAAGGAAATTGATAATTAGATTTGTTTTTGCTAAAATTTTGTAGCTTTTGTTGGTAATTAAAAGTGAAAATATCGAAAGTTCTGAAATGATTTTTGAAAATATAATAATAGTGTGAGGACAAGTACAGTCGAGTTTCGATAATTTGTACCCCGCTAAATCGAAATCCTTAAGATTTCCCTTGAAAAAAATTTCGTCCCTTGGAAAACCGGGTAAATCAAAAACCTCTGTAAATCCCAAAAATTCTGTTCCCTTGCCATTTCGAATTATCGAGATTCGACTGTAATACTTTATTTTTCTTATATAAGAATCTTTCGAAACCATTTTGAGTGAGATATTGCCATCCAAAAAGAAGTTTAACTTTAATAACTTTGGCATTTGTTGAGTGATTCTTCTAAGATAATTATTCTGTCAAATTTCATAAAGATCAGTGGTGGATCCTACTTTTCATTTCTTCAAAAATACAACTACTTAAACAGAAATATTAAGTAAGAACAAAAGCTAAAGCTATCAAAAAATGTTGATTGATTACATAAACCTCTTCAAATAGATTCCTTATCTTCATTTTGATTGATCAGGGGCCTGATAGGAAGGCGTTCCATTCCATTCTATGTCTGACTAATGCTAGTATGCTAGAATTTAATCTTTATTTCCGTCTGTAGTCACGGAATAATCCAATACGGAACTTCTTAGAATGAATTGAATTGAATGCTTGCAAAATGATAAATAACTTTGTTTGTGATCTCCGGATTTAACCTCGACATTTTTCATTCTATAATCAAGTTCCAAGTAAAATGTAATTTATATAAATTTTCCACAACAAGCCCTTTTTCTCTCTCTCTCTCTCTCTCATTCTCTCTCTTTTATACCCTCTTTCTATTGACTTGACTATAACAATTAACATTTCTAATCTAATGCCCGACCTATAATCAGGCAAAAGCTGTCATTCGATTTGCATTCAATTCTGTGGGATGAAGTTCAATATTTAAATGTTAATCGTCGCTGACGGGTATTCCCCCCCTGGCAAATATGTGTATATCATGAATTAATCAGTTGAATATGGCATGTTAATATGGGCATGCCCAGCCATTTAGCCGAGAATGTAAGCTTGTAGTAGAAATATAGTAGTGTCTGGTATCTACACGTGCCCCGTCTACATATATGAAATTCTCCCTTCACTTCACTTTATTTTACTTGACTTTGCTTTATTTTGCTCCTCATTTAGCAAGGTTTTCGCAGACGTCGCGACGATGTCTAAATAAATGACAAGATTTTGCAGTATCTTCCCTTTTGTCGCTCTTTCCCCTCTTCCTAAATGCACACATGAGATTGTCTGATATTACAAAACACTCCGCAGTAACCAGGCCAATAGCAACTCTTTGCTTAGCGTATGAGGAAAAGGGGGAAGCGTTTCAGTTTACATCCCTTTATATAGTTATATAGAAAGATAGCCAGACGCGTGGCATGTAGAAAATTATAATGTCAATTCATCGATTTGTTTTGCATTCAAAAAAAAATAAGACAATGAAAGCAAATATGAAGGGAAAAATTCCCACCAAGTTCTGAGTGAATGACTTATTAATTTCTGTTCACGTGTTTAACTTATGATATTTGAAATGAATCAAAAAAGAAAAAAATTATAATAATTCTTGCCTCTCTCCACATGTGGCGCCAAAAAGAAAACCACTTCAGTGTGGGTTTTCGTGGAAAAGCACGTTTATTTATTAAATATTACTTGTAGATGTTTAGTTCATAAATTAAAAAACGATATTTTCTTTCAATTTTTATGCTTTGTTTAACTCAAATATTATATATGTATGTATATTGTTTGTGAAAACTATTTGAGTAATTTAATTGATTGCTTGTTTTTTAATGTGGTAATAAAATTATTTCAACTCTCAATTTGTGGAAATTTTTTGAAATTCTTGAATATTAGTTCCAAGATCTAGAATATGGAAAATTTGTGTTGTATTTTAGTTACTTTTCAAACGTCGGGGTCACCATAGATAGCAATTTTTGTATTACTTGTTAGTATTTAATAAATATTAGCTACCAGACGCAAACGTCGGGGTCACCATAATAATTTTGAAGTAAACTGAAGTTGTTGTCATTGCCAAACCTAGATATCATTCATTAACCCCTCATGTGTTAACATTGCCTCGACGAGGTCACCATTGATTGATTGTTCTTGGCTCTTAAAAGTGAGGTTAACGACATACAAGTCCCTCTCTTTCTCTCTCTCTTTTTGGCTGTCCTCTTTGAGTTCTTAAGTAAACTTTATAAACTTTTTATGGTATTTAAAGCAAAAATAAAAGAATTTAATTGCAAATTTTGAACAATTGTTTAAATCATTGACGTGATTTTTAATGAGCTTAGTAAATGTTCTCTCTAAGAAGAAGCGTTACGTTAGGCATCGGGGTCACCATTGCTTATGTAGGTATTTGTGTGACTCAAATGATAATTAATATTTCACATATGATTATTTTCACTTCAAGTTGTAGCTTTTGTCATGCCATCATTAGTAATCATACTCAAATTATTATACCTAATGCCCGACACGAGCTGATCGGTTCATTTCATTTTAATTCAATTCCGTTTTGTGTTTACTTGCAATTCATTTATAGTCAACTTGTTAATGTAACCAATGAAGTAATTCCCTAAACAACAACAAAAAAAAAAAAAAAAACTCAACTGACTCATTTGTAGAAAAATATTATAGCATTTTCTTTTTATTTTTTGTTGTTTTTTAAATATGTATAATATGTGTTTCAAGGCGCAGATGTTTAAGTACAATACTGAAAAGTAAACAAGTTCAATTGCAATTGTTCATTTTCATGTTCGATTTCGATTTCGTTATGAAAATAAACAGGCAGCCCGCCCAAACGAGGCTAAGAAGTGAAAACCTTTCCTATAATTTGGCACAAATGATCATTATCTCATTTGCTTGAAAAGTTTATAAAAGTAAAATGTTTCTTTCGCGTTTTTTTTGTTAAACATATTAAAGCTTAATTGATTTGCATCATTGTAAAAAAAAGTTAAGAGACGTATGAAGACCAGAAGTCGATCTGTCAATAAAGAGAATGAGATTGTCTATATCTTTTTAGAATGATGATCACTGACGTCAATAGGAATTAGCTAAAAACAGACATAAAAACAAAACAGTTTTCGCGCGCAAAAAACAAAAAGGGTAAAAATAACTAAACGACTGACGTCTTTTTTGTTGCCTCCTTTATGTTAGTTAAGTAAGTTAATTAACATTATTATCAAAGTAAACAAAGTTGTTTTCACTTGGATTTTCACATTATATACCCATGCATTATATGGTATAACTCTTGGCTCATGTGAGCAGCTACCATCTAAGAGCTTAGAGTTTAGATATGGATATTTGATCAAATTTTTTATGACTCGTTTTTGTCAGTTAATCAATCAGCAAATATTTTTCTTAACTTACTACGCTTTGTTTCCAACCGCTCCTCGAGGCATATTGATAAGATTGCGTGAGGTTTAAGAAAAAAAAAATGGAATATTTTAGTAGTAAATATTAAGATATGTTGTCGAGACAAGTCTTAGTCTTTGGTCAATAAATTGATATTGCTTATATTTTGAGTGGCATTTTCAGAGCGTAAGTTCAACAATGGTTTATTGCCATCTAGAAGAAGCATGACAAAATCACGTTATGTCGGCATGATTGATACTAACTAGACAAACAAATATGATGTTAAATAATTATTTTTAGAAGCTAATTAACAATCAACTAATATGGGGGACCCGATGCGTATAAAATTCTTAGTTGTTAGGCACGACAAGAACATAATGAAGAAGAAGAACAAAAATGGTGACCCCGACGTGATCAGTTTTAACCATACTGACATAGAAATGTCTTACAATTAGTAAATGTGATAAAGAAAAAGTTAAAGATCAATTAGCATCAGTAGTTTTCGAAGCTTATTTACAATCAACCAATTTGGTGACCCCGATGTGTTTAAAACTCATATTGTTAGTAGTTCGAATTTGGTGACCCCTACGTGATAAGCTTTAGTCTTTTGAGTAAAGCGAGTATTCATTCGGCTAAAAATTTGTTTCGAGTCAAAATCAGATCTTTTTAGAACATATCTCAGCTAACTTATTAATTTTCCAAAATAATTAGCAACTATCGTTTTTGATAAATCCAAAAATTAGTTTAGTTTTTATTCGTTGATGTTGCCTTTGAAATTTCACATCATTATTTGCCCTATTTGCACATTAATTGAAACGCCTTCACATGCAATCCAATTCCACAATTTAGCACAAAACCGAGACATGTGTCTGACTCTCTGTCTGTGGGTGTGTGTGTGTGTTTGTGTTTGTGTGTGTATTTATGGGAAGACCATCTAAAAATTAGCTGTGTCAAATAAGTGGAAAATCAAACGAAAAGTCAATTGTCAGCGCGTGCGCAGAGTACTAAATAAACAAAATATTGAGACTTAAGCAATTGGCGGCAAAACATGAGACAAATCATAATAAAAACAAAGAAGAAATACAAAAACAAATGAAAATAAACATTAGGGAGAGAGAGCCTCCCCATAGTAGAAGAAGCAGCAATAAGTGGGGCGCCTTTAAAAAAAAAAATTGCTTAATTGAGATAAAAAACAACTAAAGACTTTATATAAATTTCGCCTCTTTTTTTTCTTTTTGTTTCTTACAGTTCTTCAAATGGGTTGATTTGTGACATTACAGCTTCCTGGACCCGGGAAACAAAAGGTAAGAATTTAGCAATAAGTTTACCTAATCGAAATTTTACGTATCGTTCTTATAAATATTTAGGTTTAGAAACAGATTTCCGGTAAAGAAAATCACACACACACACACACACACATTAATTTGCACGTCTAATTGTATTAAACTGTTGACTGATTGATAGCTAAAGATGATCAGATTTTTGGATATTTGCAATTGTTTAGCAATTGAAACTTTTCGCCTCTTTCCTCCTCTCTGCCTAAATTTCCACGTGCCTATAGAAAAACCAAAATATTCATTCGAGCATAATAATAATTGAAAATGAATTGAAATGCTATTTGTGTGTGTGTGTGTGTGTTTTTGAATTCAATTTGGAATTCGTAATTACATTCAATTGATGTAGGGGGCGGGAAAGGGAAGCATTATGAAAGAACTTTTAGTTCCACATATGTGAAGTTCTTTCTTCATTACATTCCTCCAATAACAATTTGGCATTGGCTTTGAGATTGTTAAAGAGATTATTTATATAGCATATAGCATCTGGTTTTCTAAATACCTTCAAAATCATATATATCAAGGCAAGGTAAATCAACAAAAATAAAAAGCGTAAAACACAAAAATAATATCATTTCATTTTTGACCCTGTAATATAAGTAAATAAAACTTGCAATCCTAAATTGATTTAGAATGTAGGGAAAACTGAATCATTCCCTGACATGACATGAACTTTTATCCAAATGTATTTGATTTTTCTTTAAAGAGTGAGTAGTTTTTGGGTTTAGATAATGCTGCAAACTGGGGATCCACCCCCCGAGACTCATAACCAATAACTATTTCATATTTGGAATTTTGCTCAATATCTTTGATCCTAAAACATGTTAACCACAACCCCCCCCTAAAAATTTCCTGGCTACGCCCCTGTTTGTTTGTCATTTGAATACATTCATTTGTTGCTGTAGACATACCCAAAATATTGCGAATATTTAAAGAACTTTGAGTTTTTCAATGATGATTTGATCCATCATTTATTCGTTGTCGTTTGTTTGTACTCATTGTAATTAATTTACATATGAATAATCCATACTGATTCAGAAGTACTCAAAGTAATCCAAGCTTAAAACTTAGAAGCTTTATAAACTTATTTTATAACATTTGCGATTCATTCGTTGTCGTTTGTTTGAAGTTTCTAAAAGTTCTCTTAAACAAATACTCATTGTAATTAGTATTCGAATAACTGATACTCATTGAGGAGTACTCAAAGTAATAAATGTTTTGAATACCTAATGGGTTTAAACACTATATTTTTATAGTATTTTATTAGTGATATAGTAGACTGATTTTTGCAAACAAATACAAACATACGATCGAAAATTCCTTAGGGATATTATGGTTGAACAGGTGTACGTGGTCTGCTGCTTATCTTAAAAACATTCACCATAAAAATAAAAATTTCCCTCACTTCACTAACACTTGAGAGCAATAAAATTAATTTATTAGTTTTACAAATGCTTTAATTTTGTTTATCTTGGTTTTTTTTTTCTCATTTCTTTTTTTTTTTTTTTTGCCAAATTTTGCGTTGGAGTGCGCAAGCATGCAGAAAAATAAACAAGGGAAATGTACTTAGAGATCAAGTAAATATATATATATATATATATCAAGAGGAAACCTATTACAGATATGTACATACATAGATGGGGAAAATTTTCTTTATGAAGATTTATTATACAAGTAAAATGAGTGATGGAATTTATTGATCAATTGATCATTTTCTATTTCAATTACAGGGATATAATATAAACTTGGACCTCAACAAAGAAAAAAAGAAGAAAATCAGAGACCAGCAGCAGCATCAGCATCAGCAGCGACGCGTGTCCAACATCCGCATTAACATCCGCCAAATCTAAATCTCATATAGTTCTCAAACCTCAAAAGAAAAAGAAAAAACCTAGAGAAAGTCGAATTAATTGAACTTTATATCCAATGAACCATTTGGCCGGAACGCTTGATAGCGCGGCCACCGTGATCACTGACGACCATCAGATTACCATCATTCATCATCACACTGGCCATCTAATCGCACTGAGATTTGGTCACTCCTATGCGGCACGAGCCGATCTTAATTATATTGCATAGCGTCCTTTTGAAACTTGCACAAATACATTTTTCCAACTGAAAGAACTGATTAGATACTAAAACAGAAGAGCACAAAAACAAGAAAGAACAAGTGTGATTGATATTTTTAAAACAAAAAAAGTTGTTTTTTTTTGTTCAAAAACGGCCGGCACAATGCTTAAAGTTGTTGGTGCATCATGGCAAAAAACGCGGATAGGTACCTATATACTGATCGGTGCCGGTTTATTGGTCATTGGAGCCTTCTTCATTGGCTATATGGAGCGACCAGAATATGACGGTACTTATTGTGCAACAGCATTGTGGAATCAAAAGGTTGGTTTTCAAATCGAGAACTGGAAGCAGCAAAACGATTTGGTTAACATTCCCAAAGGTGTGGCTAGAATATGCTATAAGGATTCCGTCTATGAGAATGGGTAAGTTGGTTAAAATCTATCAACTAAAATCGTTCATAAGTATATAAGTATTGATGACTCTTGACCATATAGTGAAGAGAGAATTGCTTCTTCACTTAGCCATAAAGGAGGCGATAGAAAAATAATAAATAAATAATAAATATTTCTAAAATTAAAAACATAAAACTTAAGAAACGAGCAGACTTAAGTGCATTTATTAAAGCAAATGTGAGGCAACATTTGGAATATTATTATGAGAGTTTCAACGCTCAAAGTAGTTGCGAATTGTAACAATTAACACAAAAAGGTCTCACAGTAGGATTTTTATATATTTTCCACAATTAGCATAGTGTTTTATAATTATTATTGAAAGTAAATAGATAAAGATATCGTTGAAAAGTCAATAGATAGCTTAAAATCAAACCTAAAAGTCATAAGTCAAGAACGACAAAACGTATAAGAAATGAATTGAATGCGAAAAGGTTCTATGGGATAGGATAGGAACAATATTTTCATTATGAAATTAAGCTATAAAGATAAACTCTGGTAAAGAGTTTAACCTTTTACTATTTTAGCTAAAGTGATTAGATATTTATTTCAAATGAAATCAAATTTGTCGTAAAAAGCAAAGTCTCCGCTAGTTGTGGCCTTTGGTCTTGGTGAATTTGACTAATTAGAAGTCATTTTCAGTAACTAATCCACTTGTTTTTGCTTACTTCGTTTATAGATGGGCCCAAATTGAGGTGGAAACGCAGCGGACGTATCCCGATTGGGTTCAGGCCTATGCAGCAGGCATTTTGGAAGGCTCATTGACCTGGAAGAATATATACAATCAGTGGGCAAAGTAAGTGTATATCATGAAAAATTAAAACAAAACAAGCTTTACTTATATTGTTTCTAATCCTTTAGCACCATATCATCATCCTGTGAACGGGATGAGAGCGCACAGAAATTCTGCGAATGGCTACGCGAATTGTTGACCACAAACTATGCGAGGCTAAAGAAACAAGCAGAAATACGAGCAGAACACGATCATTATTGGCATCAATTGCATTTGTTTTTCAATCAATTGGAGGGTCTTGAGACCGGTTATATACGAGGAGCATCACGTGCACGTTCCGATTTGGAGGAGGAGATACCATTAAGTGATTTCCTCTTGATGAATGCAGCTGCCGATATACAGGATTTGAAAATCTACTATGAGAACTATGTACTCAATGGCAATATGACTGTGGCCGATGGTGGCGAGCCAAAGAATTTCTTTTTGCCCAGTGCCACAATGCTGACGAAAATCCTTCGCGGTGATCAACCCAAATCGTCATTGCAATTGCTATTTGGTCACAGTACAGCTGGAAGTTATTCATCAATGTTGCGGATACAGAAGAGATATAAATTCCATTATCATTTCTCACCAAATCAACGTAGTCAGACAGTACCCGGTGTGGATATAACATTCACTGGATATCCTGGCATTTTGGGATCCACCGATGATTTCTATGTGGTCAAGGGTAGACAAGTTCAATCGATTGTCGGCGGTGTACAGATCAAGAATGAGAATCTTAAGTTATGGCAAACAGTCGATACCAAGGATATAGTGCCATTGGTTGCTCGAGTGATGGCTGCCAATCGTATTTCGCAGAATCGTCGAACATGGGCCCGAGCAATGACACGACACCCATTTACGGGGGCCAAACAATGGATAACCGTTGATTTAAATAAACTGGGCGAACAGGATAATCTCTATAATACATTGGATAGGGATGAGAAACACGATGATGCCGCCGTTCAATTGAGTGACAAGGATAAGGCTGCCATTCAGGCTAGACACGATCAATTGCAGGGTATGATTTGGATAGCCGAACAATTGCCAGGACGCATGCATATCAAAGATGTCACCGAACATTTTCTACTCTCGAATACATCAACCTGGTTGGCCAAGGGTCGTCCCTATTTCCAGGAGATACGCGAAGCAAGTCAATATATCGAGACCGAGGAGTCACAGCTAACACCAGCCGATGAAGCACAATTGACAAATCTGGAGGCAGTTGATAAATATTTGCGTTCTCATGGTTTTCGTGGTGATCTAATGGGCGAAGAGTCCATTGCATATGGCAATATTGATCTGAAATTGTTCTCCTACAATGCTCGCTTGGGCATGAGTGATTATCATGCCTTTGCGGGACCCATCTTCTTGCGTCTCCAGCATAGCAATATGGCGCGCTCTTTGGAAGGATCTCAAGAGGCATCGTCCATGGGTGATGAGCGTTTGAGTGTTGTCATCGATGAGGATTCTCAATCCAATTTGGCTGAATTGGAATTGATAACCGAACGACGATCGGTGCGTAATGATATGAAGGCCATTGCCATGCGTAAAATTGGCAGCGGTCCTTTTAAATGGTCCGATATGAGTCCACTCGAACAGGATCATGAGGGTCATCCAGATGAATGGAATTTCGATCGAGTTTCACCCAAATGGGCCTGGTGAAAATTATCCTAACATTTTCATTAAAGTCTCGTTTAAAAATTCTCTGTTTGTATGTGTGTTTTTGCATGTCTATGTGTGTGTTCCTAGTACGTATATATGTAAATCAAAATCCTTTGTCATCGTCCATAGCTTTTAGATAAACAAAAATCAACTCTGTCAAATTGCTTGTCTTCCAACAACTTTCTTAATTTTTTTTTTAGAAATGGTAAAATTGTAATATATATATCTATATAATGGTATTTTTTTACGTAGCAGCAAATTTTTTTTTTTAGAAATTTTATCAAAACTAAAAAATATAGAAATCTATACAAAAAGAAAACACTAAACTGGTTATTTTTCAATTATATAATTAATTATATCAAAAGTTTTTACATAAAACATACAATTCGTTGGTAAGTAAAGGCTGGAAAAGCTCAGACTAAAAGCCTGAAAATCTACCTACTAAAACGACCAAGCCGACGTAAATATACCCTTCATCAAAGGCGAAAGTTATATTAAGTTCTTTCAATCCTTCTCACACAACATTCGTAGACCAAGCACTTGAGCGCACCTAGCGGGCAATTTTAAGCCATATGCTGTTAATAGCCTGGAATACAGATTGAAGAAGAAATTTAGAAATCGTAGCTTCTAAATTTTTAGGGATAGTTGTTTTATATATGTATTAAACGATGAAACATGAAAAGTAATACATTTTTGGGCAGTAGAGTTGAATGTGGGCCTCACAGGCAAAGCTAAATCTTAAAATTGAGAAAAAGCATCAAAACGAATTGAATGTTTTAAGAGAAGAAATTAAACATTGAATCAAAAGATGATTGATGTCTCAAATTTCATCTTATCAAAACGAAAGTCAAAATTTGTCAAATAATTTAATGGAATGTGAGTAAAGGCTACCGTCAATGGGATGCAAAGACCTCTCAAAGGGCATACTTAAAATGAAAATTCATGGATTGGATCCATTTAGTGCCCTTTGCATAGCAAATGGATGGATTGTTGTTCATAAACGATTCGATGGCAGTGAAAACTTTGATAGATCTTGGACTGACTTTCGCAATGGAAAACTTTTTTTCTCTTCCACCACCTTTATGGTACATATGTATAATGAAACTCAAGGCGATGAATGGGGTATTATGAGTCTTAATGGACATAGTTCTCCCAAGTGGGTAAGAATGCTTATTCGAGCAAGGGTTTCAAAATCTTTCTAAAGACTTTAACGACAAAATCTGTCAAAATTTTGGAACTCAAATGTTTATTATTTATTTTATTATTTAAATAGATATCTAAATATATAAAAATATTCTTTATGGTGTTGAAAATGCGTTTATTTCCCTGCATTTTGGTAAGTTCAATGTACCCTTTCACCCTTTTTGTGTGTAGGGTATAAAAAGCTGTGTTTAGCTAGCACAAAAACCATATGGCAATGCTTTGGCGAAAGCTTTTTCTATACCATGCACCCATAGGGTGAAAAGGTATATTAAAGTCGCCAAAATGTATGTAACAGGCAGAAGGAAGCTTTTCCGATCCCGTAAAGTATATATATTCTTGATCAGCATCTACAGGCGAGTCGATCTAGCCATGTCCGTCCGTCCCTTTGTCAATATGAACACCTAGATCTCGGAGACTGTAAGAGAAAGAGCCACCAAATTTGGTATGTAGGCTCATGTAGTATGTGAAATAATCAAGTTTATTTAGAAAGTTTTGCCACGCCCCTTTCCGCCCCCGCAATTTAACAAAAAGAGTTTATCTCAAAAACTATTCTAGCCATAGACACCATATTTAGTATGTAGACTTGCTTAGTAAGTGTCTGGTAGGGGCGCTAGTGTGCTCAAATGCTTGAGTGGGCGGGATACTCAGATATGCTTGTAAAAATGTGAACAGAATTTTAAAAAAAAAAGTAGATGCATTTGTTATTATAAATTTAAACTATTGATTGAAATTTGAGTTTGAAATATTTGCTGAGCTATACAAAACCATCAAATTAAACAGAAGGGAATGAATTCTAACAAACAAAAATTGGTTTAAATAATGTTACACACAAATTGATCAAACACAATTCTAGAAAGGGGAAATGTTGAAAATTTTACCATCAAAAACGAACTTTTATCTCAGCAACTGATCAAATTTTGATATTCAAGTACGATTTGTATACCAAAGCAGCAGAGTTAAACCGATTGGATATCAAATTTTTCGACTTAAGATTGAGAATTAAGATTTGGATTTTAGACATTTCGCTGTTGGCATTTTGACAGTAAAGAATGTATTCGACCACTCCAAAGAATGGGCGTAAAGCATACATCTCAGAGGTATTTAGACCCTCCGAACTACCTGGATCCTTCCTTGGCCCGGAAATGTGCAAAAACTTTGGATTCTAAATTTTGCCTTTGACTATAAAGACAATTGAAAGCATATATTCTTGGCCACTTTCTAAACATGAATGCAATTCGATTACTAAATTCAAATAGATCTATTTGGTAATTTAATTTGCTTTTTAGCCGCCAAACAAACGAGGCCAATTACTTTTCAAATATTTTCTCTTTTGGTTTGAAAACTTTTAGCGACAGAGAGAAACAAAAAAAAAACGAAGAAAGAAGGAAAATGTTTGTTCTTGCCTTTTGTCTATGGGACACGAGAAGCTGCAAGTGCGATGGTGACCAAAGGGGCAAAGGAGTAGTGGACGGGGAATGCGGCTCTGATGGTGGGCAGAGAGAAATCCCTTTTATGCTTTGATTATGGTAATTTTGCGATTTGTTTTTATTGCAGTGAAACATGCAATTTTCTCTACTTTGCAGGCAACTTTTGAGATATATGTACTTATTCACTTTCCATGACAATGGCAAAGTCAAAGAAAAAGGAATGTGGGCAAGAGGTAAGGCAAACGAGAGGGTGAAGAATTTGCATAAGTTGTAGTGCAGCGAGAAAAAGGAATTACGGCCAAAGTATTTTGCATACATCAGACCAAAGACAGAGAAAGAGTGAGCGATATACATACATATATACATATATAGTGAGATGCTCTTCGACTTTTCAAAATCCCCTCTGGGGTGGGGCCGAAATTTACAAAACGTAAATTTACCTTGATGCTAATGACGCTAATGCCATTGGCAAGCACACAGACAAAAAAACAAACAAACAGACAGAGAGACAAACATGCGGATTATTATCCTTATTGAATGAGATTAGACAGTTTTATGTGAATATATCAATAGTCATTGTCCATGAGTAGATGGGGCATGGGGTATATGAAATTAGTGCTGAAACAAAATTCAATTTCCACAACTCTCCCGACCTCACCTTTATATGACGAATGTCCAGGTGTTGTAGACTGAAATTTGATTTATGGCCCCACCAGTATTTTTGATCTCTGCACAACGGGGGAGTCCCATTTAACCACAAAACAACACACACACACAACTCTTTTCTGTGTGTGGTTGTGTCTGTGTCTGTGTGTGTGTGTGTCTCGCTGTGGCTTATGTTGTTCTTTAATTAGATTTGACCATATTTTATCTGCTTTGTATATCAAATACACATTTTTGCACTTAATTATTTTTTCAAAGAACGTTACTTTTATTTTTAAATTCAAATTAACAGATTTCACCACAAGCACTGTTAATTTAACAGTGAATGTTACGAGCGCTGTTAACTTAACAGCGATAACTTAAAGAAAGCAGTGCAGCTTAAGCTCGATCAGCGTTTGCTTTTAAGTGTGGTCACACTGTTCGTTTACCGTTTCCCTAATTTTCAATGTGTTCGAATTTGTGTTAATTCTTTGTGTTTCAAAAGTGCATTAAAGTAGACAAAATTATTATTTAAGCGTTGTTATAGCGTGTTCGAGGGATCATGCTCTCTCAGTGTGCAAAAGACAGTGAAGACAGAAGAAATACAAGCAAAACAAAATACTGAGACTCCTGCGGCAACCGCAAAAAAAGAGCGCGCGCGAGTGTACATATGTATGTGTGTGTGTGATCTTACTGTTAGTGTGTGTAATAACGGTTAAATGCAAGTAAAGGTAAATGATTTGTCCTGATTTGTTTCTCAACCTTTTTTATGACCATTTGGATTGATTTGGAATCAATTATATTAAAAACTCCAAGAAACTGATAAGTTCTTACTAGGCTGATCCATCCATGGTAAAGAAGAGTAATCAATATATGTATGTAGGAAGAAGAAGCACAGTCTTTTTAATGTGTTAACTATAATTAAGTTAATTTAAGGTTAATAGCCTAAGAATAGGTAAAAATCATCTAATGAATAACTAAAAAGTAAATAGAAGACAAGTTACGACTAAAAGAATGAAATAATGAAGAAATCATAGCAAAATTAGTCCCGTTCACTTAAACATGATGATATTTTGATTAACTAATAATGTGCCATGTACACCTACACATGCATACATATACATACATATTTACATATATAAAAAGTTAGTATATTTTTAGGTATTGTCAGATTTGCAGTGCTTATCGGTTTCGGTTGGGCAAGTTGGTTATTTATTTGCTCATTTATTTGCGGCAATTTTCATTTTCGAAACGAAATTTGTAAGGCTTAGGATGGCAGAGACACAGACACACACACACACACACACACACGAAAGAGTCGATTGGCAGGATGCTCTCAGCTGGCATATATCCTTTGCGATAAGCCTTCCCTTCACTCTTCGACTTCCCTTCGTTGACTTTAAAGAATTTGTTTCTGCCGCAAACAATGAGCTGTCCCCCTGGCCACGCCCACTCCTTTTTGGCTAAATTTTTGTGCGAGGTCATTGGGTCATCAATTTGAACACGAAAAAAAAAGAAACTGAAACAGATTTTGTTTGCTTTTTATGTTGTTTCGTGTGTGTGTGTTTTTTTTTTGTTTGACTTCTGCGGCATGTGGCTGCGGATTAATACATATTGTGAATTGGTCAACTGACGGAATCGCTAGAGAATAATGTGGGGCAGGAGTAGGAGATTGCCTGACCCGTGTGGAATGAGATGTTGTGTTGGGTTGGGTTCGCTGTCCGTGTCGTATATCATCAAAGTGACATTTGCTGCAGTCAGCTTCTAATTGTCGTTTATTAATGGCGCGCAGGGGGTTTTCACGTTATCCATGTTGAGTTTCACTTCATTTGATACCCTGCAATAAAGAGATATAGGTGATAAAAGAAACAAAATGCTTTAAATGTTAGAATTTATCTATTAAATAAGAAATCCAATCTATGCTATATATTTTTGTAATCAATCTCTATATACATTTCTTACTACAGAGTATTTCAAAGTTCTAGCTCGCGGTTTTGAAGCTTTTTTTTTGGTTCCTTTTGTATATTTTTGGAAAATGACAAAATAGTTGATGGTTGATAAATGATTTGTGACTACTGCAGATAGTTAAATGGAGAAAGATTTTCACTGGAATGACAGAGAATGACAAAAAGACTGAAGTCATGGTCGACTTACCATAACAAAAGCTATAGATCTTCAGTTCACGCAAATTTTGTATTTGATAACACCAAACTGTGATCAATTTAGAGAACGAGTCGAGTTGTTTTCGAAGTGTCGTTGCCGAATCTATACGAGCATTTACAGTGTATGTGAGACGGCAGCGCTGCGGCAGAGCTAGTCCGTAGTCCGGGGAATGGGCCGTGCCGACTACTGATTTAGATGATTGTAAACTGTTTAGTGACAACTTCTTCGAACGTAAAACAAGCGGCAAATGGTGAATCAAAAAGTACGAATAATGTCGAGTAGTCAAAGTCAACTTTTACAGCCAGATTTGATGGGGAAAAGGCGAATTTGGCAACACTACGGGGCAATTGTCTATCTCTATGTAGTCCGTCTATAATATAGTCTATTTTATGATCAAGGAAACACAAAATACATAGCTTTATCTTAGTCCTAGCTTAGCTTTGGCCTTTCGGAAACAGAAAATAGTAAAGAGCTTTATAGACACATATCCTTATGAACTTACTTGATGTATTATTTGCTCCTCAAAAGTAATTCACATGATAGGCTAAAAAAAAATAAGCTGGATAAAGTTTGAGAGTAAAGTTGGTAGCAATAACTTTAATGCTATTGCTATTTGACTTAGCTCAACTCCAATTCCAATTTCATACTCAATAACTCAAACAGAGTGAAACTTTCCAATGCCAATCACTCGAAAGCAGACTTTTCCATTTGCTCTCTCACTCTGACAGTCTTCTCTGTGTGTGTGTGTGTGTGCTTACTGACTTTACAGATTATTTGGAGAAAACAATAAATATAGCCTACAACCAAAACCCATTGAATCGCACTCAAAGTTGGCTTTGGCAACTCCTTTTGATTCTCGTCCCAGTTCATACTCCAGCTGCTGCTGCTACTTTCAAGATGAAAAACAACAACAACAACAACAGCCACAATCCCAAAGAAAAGGAATGAAAAAAAAAAAAAACTAAGGGGCAAAGGGATGGTAGAAAAAGGAAAAACATTAGAAAATCTGTTACAAAACATGACAATGACAAAAACAAAGTCATCAACGAAGTTGAGAACAATTGCAATGAAAATTGTTGGAGGAGCTAGCTCCTAGCTATTGGATAGAATTGGATGACGAGAAGAGTGGATTGGGATTGGGGAGCGGTGTGTGCGGGGGCGGCGGCGGCGGGTGGAGACGGGTTGAACTTATTTTGCATGCGACCGTGTTCTGGTTTATGATTAAAGTAAAAGCATTGCATGAATATCGAATCGATTTTTTCTGTTGTTCTTCTTTGTTTGGCTCATTGCAATACTCTTTCCACAGTTTAGATGATAAGATCTACTGGATACCCTGCCAGCAATCGGGTACCTAGTCATTCTGGAAAGTTATGGTCATCTCTATAACAAAAGCACAGTTAATATCTGACTTTGCCGGGAAATAAGAGAACCAATAACAATTCTGTACATTTAGATCTATCTGGAATCTAATGATTGGTAAGTAAATAAGTAAGTACATAAATAAGTAAATAATTAAATTGGTTACAGCTTCTATAAGGAAATAGAGCATCAAAGATACGGTCATGATCTTTTAGTCTCTCTCTTTGTCTCTCTCTCTCTCTCTCTCTTTCTCTCTGTGTCTGTGTGTGTGTTACTTTCTCTCTGGCATGACATGGGAAACTTCATCATTGTGATAAATGAGCTTTTTGGAACAACACGTTGAGGACTCGACAAAAAATTGATGCACATTTTTCAAACCAAAAAAAAACTCCCCCCTTCGCCCTCAAAAAGAAAAAAAAAGTGTGGAAAAAGTTTTGCTTTTTTAGTCGAATTGTTATTAACAAGTTTTTAACAAAAAAATGGATGGATAAAAAAAATTGGGAAAAAAGTTCAAAGCTCGTGGATTTAGTTCTATGAGAAACTAACTACAACAAAATAACAAACTTTAAACATTTTCAAGCGTTTACATTTCATCATCATCATCATCATCGTCATCATTATCGTCATCATCATCTTGTTGGATGCAAATGTTTGACATGGCGAAAAAAAGAGAACGCAGTGAAGCTTCTTGAGCAAACGACTTTGGCACTTTGATGCCACTTTTGGCACGTGCTCCCTTTCCCATTTACCCGGCCTTGCCCCTCCTGCACTCCCATTCCCACTGCCTGCTCCTCTCATCATTCAGCACCCACTTAAAACTTAGTTAGTTTGATTCTGACTGGTTTGTTTGGTTGGTTTCGGTTTAGTTTTTGGTTTGCTTCATTGTTATCCACAGCCAGCAATTTGCCATAGTATAGAAATAGTTGCGTTGGCGTTTAGAATAGTTTCAGTTTTCCACCCATCCATTTTAATACCTTTAAAATGATTAGGTTACATTCATTTTGGTAAGAAGTTTGCCACGCTAAGAAAGAAACAGTGCATCCATATACAAATCCATTCTTTCGGGACTTTCTTCAAAAATTCTCTGATGATTCCTTTACAACTTTCTTAAGGATACCTTAAGAAATGCTTTGAAGAATTCCTTGCAAAATTCCTAACAAATTCATTGAAGACTGCTTTTAGATTCCTTGAAAACTTTCTTTATGAACTCCCTGAGATTTCCTTCCAGACCTTCTTGAGGATTCGTTGAGGAATGCTTAGGGAATACCTTGATTTGAGAACCTGGGGATACCAGGTTTTAAGAATTTCTTGAGACATTCTTTAAGATTCTTTAAACACAACTTTGAGTAATCCCTTGAGAAATACCGTTAATAAAATTCTGGCTAAAGTGATGAAGATCAGTGAACATGTGAGGGAATCCAAACTTCGGCATTTCGCAAGTTTTCCTGACTCGTTTGGTGTTTTTTTTCTTGTGGTGGAGATTTGCAAACAGCATTTTGAGCGATTGCCAAAAACGCATTAGGATCTCAGCCTGCTGCAGTTGCTCCAAGGCAGTGGCCTGGGAAATCCCCCCCCCACAAAATGACTTATTCTGTTGGTGATGGCTTTTGTGGCACTTTTTTTGAGGGGGGTTTTGTTTTTGCTGCAGGTTCATCTTTGTCATATCAAGTTATTGATTTTTTTTGTTTTTTGTTTTGTGGGAGCAAGTTTTTATTTGAGTTTTCGCTTTCACTTAAACAGATCAAATGGCATAAAGAGACTAGTTATTAGCCGTGATCAACTTGAATCAGAACGAAAAGGAGAACTTAAAGAGTAAAAAAACCAAATACAAATAAATGGAAATAGAATTGAAAAAAAAAAAAACATAGTCAAGGGCACTTAAGTTAGTATTTTAATGAGTTAATATTGAATATCAGTTGTACTAGCCAAAAAGGGTATATTAATTTGGGTCAGAAGTGTGCAACGCAAAGAAGGAAGCATCTTCGACTATGAAAAGTATATATATTTGTGATCAGCACGACGAGACGAGTTCAAATAGCCATGTCCGTACGTCTGTCCGTCTGGATCAAGGCAAACTCCTCCTAGACCGTTGGAGCTACAGGTTTGAAATTTCGCACGTAGGCTTGTATATACTGTAGGGGTTGTATATCTCGGATTCAGACCACTATATCTTATAGATCCCATACAAACGGCAAAGTCACGAACAATGATTTTTCTCAATAACTTTGTTATTTGCTCAGCTCGTG
Source organism: Drosophila equinoxialis (assembly GCA_018150345.1). NCBI lineage: Eukaryota > Metazoa > Arthropoda > Insecta > Diptera > Drosophilidae > Drosophila > Drosophila equinoxialis. The sequence goes on along the minus strand of JAECWI010000868.1, from coordinate 12,014,515 downwards.
AAATTTAATATTGGAGAGATTTTTACACCTATAAACGACTGTGCCAAATTTAATTAAGATCAGGTGACTATATCATATAGTTCCCATAGTAACCATCGGTCGAAAACAGTGACTTTTGTCAATAACTTCGTTACTTTTGACGCGATTGCTTTTAAATTAAACATTTGTTAGTTCAATATAGTTCAACAATAGTTAATTACTGTGCCAAATTCGATAATAAAGATCTGGTGACTATATCATAGAGCTCCCATTGGAACGATCGGTGGAAAACAGTGACTTTGATCAATATCTTCGTTTTTTCCTATGCTAAGGTTGTAGGCCGTTCTTTCGCAAACATTAGACTTTTCAGATAAAAAGTTCTTCCATTTTGATAGGTAAGGAAAGAAATACCAAACAAATTTTGACGCGATCGAAGTTAGCCCCGGCCGTTTTAATATTACTGCATTGCATTTTTGAAAAGGCTATCCATCTAGGATAGAAATAATCATTTCATTCCATATGATTGACTCATACTAAGCTATAGGTTCAAACTATATAAACCTACAAACTCATTGAACGAAATACATTTTCAATTTTAATTTTGTAAGAAACTCTACTCTTTGTGTTACATAAACTGAATAAGCGAATAATACAAAACATTTGTTAGGGGAAAATAACGTTAGCTGAATACTTGTTTAGTTAACAGAATGAGTTTCAATTTTGTAAAGGTCAATTTTTGAGTATTCTTCGTTTTAGTTATTTGAAATATTACCCCAACCGCCCTGAACCCTCTCTCTCTCTCTCTCCTCTGTCTCTTTAGCCATTGTTGTGAAATGTGAAAAGGCTTTGCTTACGTATTTAAAATTATGATTTTAATTTTTTTAACGAGTAGCAAGCAGAAAAAAATAAACGAAAAATGCACTGGAACAGTTTTGTCCGTTGAAAGAATGAAAGAAAGAAAGAAAGCGGCATGGAAAATAAAGCAGTGCCATGTAATCCAATTGAAAAAATAAAGAAAGCACAAGGACAACACACTAAGGCACATGGAAAAGGCGGCATTTAATTTAAGGGCGTGGCACACAAACACAAAATATGTTAAATAAATATGAAGAAAGCCAGAAAATGAGTGAGAAAAAGGGAATGGAAGAGAAAGAGGTGGGGTGGGTTGGGGAGGTGGTTAAGTAAGTTAAAGAAAAATTTACATGGCTGCTTTTTGCCTTTACTTTTAAGTGGTTTCCCTTGTTGCCATTTGTATGAGTGAGTGTGCGAAAGTCTTCCTTTCTCTCTCTCTCACACACTCTGTATGTATGTGTGTGTGTTGGCCACATTTTGTATTTCGTATTTTTTTTTTCCATTTTTGCATTTGTTTTTTGGCCCAACTCGTTCGTTGGCTGGTTTTTATTTTATTGTTGTTGCTGTTGCTTTGAAGTAAGTGCATTTAACTTTCTTTCTCTCACTTAAAAAGTGTTAAGTGCGCTTGAGATTTAAACCCTTAGCTGACTCTTTGTTAACCTTCCAACCCCAGAATGCCGCCTACCCCAACCCACCTCCGTTTCCCCCACCATTCTTTTTAGCCCATGGGAATATAGCCTTTGTGTCAAGCCTTGTTTATGCTGTTGACTTTTGTATGCAAGTGTTTTCTATACCCCCTAAAATCTGAATTCAAAAAGTATATTAGCACATTTACAACATTTTTATAGATTCATTCACTTTGAAGGATCTCCTCTCTAGAATAAGAGGTTATGATACTAGCTAGTTAGCTTACCAAAATCGAAGCTATGAATCTCTTAATGTTTTAAAAAGACTTAAAAAAGGGCGCCATAAATAGTTTTTGAGTTGATGTACAAGGTCGGCCAAAAGAAATCGCCCTATTGAAAGATGTTCTTGTTTGTTTGACATTTGTGGACAGATATAGAATATAATTGAACAAGCCATGGAGCCAAGATCGCGAAATAATCGTGTCAACTTTCTCTTGAGTAGGAAGTGGACTATTTTTCGACCAAAATCATAATGAGCGATGATTCATCGCTTCCGGGGCGCTGAAAATCCACGAATGATGCACGAGGAGCCATTACCCCCACTGAAAGTGACTGCATGGTGCGCTGTTCACGCTGGTGGAGTCATTGGAGTTTTATTTTTTTGAGGACGCCGCTGATCAAACGGCATCAGTGAACGGTGCGCGCTTATTAGGACTGGAGGACATGTGGTTCTTGTGGTTCCGACATGACCGGATGACTTCTTTTGGCCCTCCTTGTATTATGTGTTTTGCAGGATAATCTAAAGTCGTTATTTCCTTTATTTTTTTTTTCGTTTCTCTCTGTCAAGATTCTCTCTGTTTTCATTATGGAAATTTGGTGCTGACCCAATTGTATGAATTACACAGCTGTTTTGTTTCGATTTCAGGTTACACAATTATATAAAACATATATATCAACGTAACTGTCCCCCCACCGAACTTCCCCCATTAAGCCAAACAAATGGCCGGGCCGTCACAATTTTCTGTTTGTCTCTCTGTCTGTCTGCCTGTTTGTATGTCGTTGTGCTCTGTGACAATGTAATAATAAAGGTCCAAGTTCAGTTTAAACCTGGTCGGTCCCTGCATGTAAAATGAAATTATGCAAATTGTCCACAACATGAAACTTGATTTTCCATATTGTTTAACAAAATACATATATATGTACATACATGCATTAAAAAAAAATCATCATCGTTTAAACTACTGTGTAATCCAGAGAGTTCTCTTGATTTGTGATGATAGTCTAAAGCGATTTGAATGTAGAAATCATTTGTAAACTAATAGACATTAGAATCAAATTAAAGCTAATTCAATAGTTACAAAAATCACAATTGGTCTTACAGGACACATAATGAATCAAATAAATTAGATTTAAACCTCAAATGAATAAAGCAAATTTCATTGCTGGTAAAGAACATAGTCAAATTCTTCCATTCGTTCCAAACTCGAAAAAGAGAATTGATAAAAACTGAGAAGAGAAGTAGAACCAATCAAATGAGTTTCAAATTCCGATATGTATGAGTATTAAAAGTCTTTATAATTTGGAATACATTCGAAACATAAACAAATTGACAACTTCTGTTGATTTGAGGAATAAAAACAATATGAATTGTAATCAATTTCAGCGCTAAAGTCATGAATATTTGTAGGCTCACTCTGACTAATGCTAAGCAAAACCCTCCTATCCCTAAGTATGCTTGCCAGGACTTAGCAACACATCCAAAGGATAATCATGCGAATGGATACATTTGTTATATAAATGACTTGGACTTTCGAATACATATTGGCACTTACTTGTCTTTCTCCCCTTTTCTCTTTCTCTATCTCTTTTAAGTCCATCTCAAATGATGTGCAGACACATTTTAAAATTGTTTATTGATTATATTCAAATATTGAATCAAATAACAAAACTTGTTGCATATAAATATGTTACTTGTCTCTCTCTCTCTCCCTTGCACCACGTGACTCTTTTCTTTCTTGTCTGAAAGTAATTAACATTTTTGAATTTCGCATACGAAATGGAACGAGAGAAGTGGGGGGGGGGGTTGACTAAGTAGGTAGAGGTTACAAAACAAATTCTTCTTTTCCTTTATATTCTCCATTTTCTTAAATCCAAGATATCAACAAAAACAAAAAAAAAAGAAAGAAAAAAAAAACTTTATTTGATAATTTATGACAGAAGACGGCGTCTACGATGGCCTCAAGAGGAAACTAAGAAAAGGTATGAACATCTTGGTGGCAGTATTATCCCCATATACCTTGTCTCGCTCTCCTCCCCTCATCATCTTGACTCTAACCACCAACATTGCCACGAACAACAACAAAAAAATTCAATTAAATGCTCAAGTGCTGCCTCAACCACAGACACATTCATTGTGCGTTTTTCGTATGTGTGTGTGTGCGGCATACGCTCGTGTGTGTGTGTGTGTGTGTGTGTGGGCTTCCAAGGACTTGTCCCAGCCGGTGATTCCCATAATGCCGAGGGCTAAGGTTAAGGAATTTAATTACCTTGCGGTTTTTCGAGAACATAACTTTCCAAAAATGTTGCAAAGCGGACATCTTTTTTTTATCTCTTTTGGTTTTTGGTTTTGTCGTCTTTTGATTTTTTTTTTTTTTTTTCCTTCATTTTTGGCTATTTTCATTACACAATTGACACTTAAGCTGAGAAAAGTTGAGAAAATATTTAGCATTCTTTTGTGACGCTATAAAATTGATAGAAAGTAACCAAAAGAATTTCACTTGCTAAATATTCTTGCCTGAGCTTAAAGAGCAAAATGTTTACGATAGATTATAAAGATTCAAATTTTGTTTTATTAAATAAAACTAGAAATATTTGTGCAAGTTTTGTAACATAAATTTCTTTAAGGTTTCTCTATTGGCATTTATTTCTACATGACTGAATTTAATACTTTGCAAGTTGTGTTTGGAAATTGTTGCCATTTTGAGTTTTTACATGACAAACTTTATAACAGCAAAAATTATATTTTTGATCAAGTGTTTAACTTTACTGCTTGAAAGACTTAAATAGACAGATTACTATTCAAACATCTTGAATTAAAAGAAGAAATATCCCAAATAAAAACAATAAGTCTTTTGAATTTACCAGAATAAGGTAAACCATTTAAATTATATTTATTTACATGGTATAAGAGTAATGGCAAATCATCATAATTTTGACAATTAAGTTGACTTTCTGATCTTTTACTATCAAATTGGTCTATCATTGCATTTTAGATAAGTTAGTATATAATTATTGATATTAATTAAAGGGCATAATTGGGTTAGATAGTTTTCTTTGGTTGTTTCGCAGATCACTTTACGCTACAGATATTTTAGTCACTATGATCGTTATCCTTTCGGCCAAAAGGTCCTTGGAATCTTTGCCTGCGTCTTTGTATAGTTGCCTTAATGTTGCTAGTACTTGGTACTTCTCATGGAGTTTAAGAAGAGATTGAACTTTAGACGCTCTGTATATGAAGATTCTTCTAGATAATCGAAGTATTCGAATTCAGTCCGATTCTATTAAGGAATCGCCCCATATCTATTATTATGCTTAGTAAAACTTTTACAAGTAAATATAAATTGAAAATTCGTTTTAATAGCTAATATAGTAGAGTTTGCTTTAAGTGTAGCTGCACAATTGCAGGCAACTAATCAAAAACTAGAATCGGGTATTACACAAGCACACACGCACACACGCACACACACACAACCATGACAACCAGCAAAACGACAAGCGACAACCACATGGCAATGACCAAAGTTCTCCCTTCCCTTATGTCTGTCTCTCTCATTCTCTCTCTGTTGGCTTAAACCGCCATCACTAATTTGTTAACATTTAACAGCAATGCAATACCAGAGCAACTAATGCCCAGTCAGCAACAGCAGCAGCAGCAGCAGCAATAGCAACAACACCAACTACAATGAGAATCGTTGGAAATGCATCAAAATTGCAGTCAGTTCAAATTGTAATGCAGCTGATGAATTAGCTTGGCTAAGAGTTGGCTAGGAGAGTGCAACAGAAGGGGTTGGTATTAGCCATAGAAATGAGCAATATGCAACAATTACTTACATACACACACACAAACACACACACACACATGCCATGTGACTCAAAAAGAGAGTGAGTGATTGTGGGAATGGATAGAAAGGGAATTGTCGTAATTAGGCTAAAAACATAATGAGTTTTTATTGTATGAAATTAAAAATCAAAATTCATTTCATGTGAAAGGATTCCATTTTCCATTGCATGCCCAATTAAGTATGCTATGTTTTTTCTATCTTCTTTCTATTCAATTTAGTAGGTATTTATTAGTGTAAGCATTTACAATTGGGTCATTTAATATTGATTAGTCTAGCCTGACAAAGTCATTAATCGTATTAATAACGATATAACGATTCATTTGCTGTTTTGATGTGCTTTAGAAATTGATATTGCCAACAAATGGCAGATAAATTTTACAGAAAATGTAAATTTAGTAACAAACCAAAAACAATTTGAAAAATTTTAAATTTTAATTTTTTAACGATTAAAACAACTTTTTTATGCTTTATTTTTGGGCATTTCTTTTGAATTTTTTGTTTTGTTGCTGCCGCTGGTGATGAAAGTTTTCTTTTGTGCATGAAACTACTTAAGTCACTCTCAGTGGCAGTTAGTCAGTGAGTCAGTCAGTTGTTCCTTGTTGCTTTTTGAAGGATGGGATTTTTCTTCATGCCAATTGTTATCCTTTAAGCATCTTGTCGAGGATAAATGCAATGCGCTTCATTTAAAATTTACTTTTTTATTTAAAAGTCTGTCCCTCTTTGGCAGGCCCTCTCTCTCTCTCTCTCTGTCTCTTTCTCTGTGAACTTTTTGTGCAATCTTCAGTTGATACAACTGTTGTTGGGTTTGCTCTTTTATGGTCTACTTGCTGCTGCAGCTGATTGTTGTTATCACAATTGAAGAAGATTACGTTTATGGGCTTGCTACTAGAGGGAGGGCAGTGAGAGTCAGAAAGGGATGCTAGATAAAAAGGTCAGTTAAGAGGCGCAACTGGCATTTTGTATTGTTCGAGTTGTAGTTAAAGTTCTTTTTATTTTCTCGTTAAGTGGGTTCATTTGTGTTTTATTCTGTTATTTTTTATTACAGCACAGATAAGAAAAAAAAAAACAAACACGCAGCGGGAGAGATGAGTAGTAACTAAACTATGCTTTAGTTTAAATGATTGTTTCTCCTAAAATACTGAAAAGACCTTCAATTCTTTCATAAATCAAGCATTCACTCACTTCTTTTTGTACATACATAAGCCAAAAAGCTCTACAATGTGCGGTACTTTGACACATAAACATTTGATTTATGGGCGTCAATGCAATTTTTGTTTTTTCTTTCTTTTTTGCCTGTTCTATTCAATTCAATTTCATTTTCACAAGTGCCCCACAAGAGCACACAACAAGCCACATATATAGAGAGAGACGAGAGAGAGAGAGAGAGAGACAAAGAAGAGGTAAAGGAAGATAAAGAAAGAAACCAAGGCACTATATAAATTTTTGATATTTTATCGGCGTACAGCGAGAAAAGCGAAAACATAAAACATTTACCATGTGGCCAAATTTTTTTTTGTTGCCATTTGGTTTGCCATTTGGCTAGTTTTGTGCTCTAGATTACCTTCAATGTCTTTTGGCAAACGTTAAACTCTTTTCCCAAATGTTAGTTCGTGGTAGAAACCAAAATGAAAAGAGACAAATTGAAATTCTAATACACAAAAAAAACGGCCCATTAATAACCCTAACTTTGTGAACCTGTAAAAAGCATAATTTTTCGTGATTTTCTCAGAAAAGAGGAAAGTTAGTTTGACTAACAATCGTCTTCGCTATTATCGACACGCTTCTGAATAACCATCCAACCATTCAATAGCTAAAATGCAAAGGACATTAAATGTTTAATTTTCAGCAAGTTTCATATTAAGGATACTCATAGAGAGACCCTGGCAACTTAACGTCGATTCTCATTCATTTAGACTGCTTTCGGTTTGGTTACGTTTAATTTGCTTATAAATGACGTTCTGCTCACGACTTGGGATCTTAACTTATTTGATTCGTTGTTCGTTTTCTGATTCTCCAATTCAGTTACTTGTGACTTCAGTAGGACTAGATCTTTAATTTAGATCTTTAACTCATTCTCATGCCTTTCATTCATATTATGTATGTGTAACATTCATGCATTGGTTCGCCGTGAAATTTTAACAATTATTCATTTGTTTTGCGTACAGTCTGTCAGCAAAACTCTTTGTAAGTAGTTAAATTTCTTTTCCTCCAGCTTCTTCCACTTGTAAAAATAAGCTTGACATATTTTTTTCTTTGGCATCTGATAATTGACTAATCTATAAACAAATTTGAATTATCAGATTTTAGTTTTAACTTTTTCACTAACCTCTTGGTTGACCATTGTTGGCGTTACTTCTTGAAGTCCACAAACGATAACAAGAACACAAATTGTGAGACAGATTGCAGATTCATTTTGGCAAGGACCTTATGTAGTTGGAAATAATATTTGATGTTCCACTTGACTTGACGTTCGTCTGGGATATTGTCTGGGTCAGAGTGAAGAAAATTATTCACAGAAATTATGTGCAAACATTGAGGAATTTTTCCGATAAGTCGTTTCTTTTTTACCATTTTAAGATTTAAAGTTAGTGATACTGTGAACAAAATTCTGACTGTTATTACATGTCTTTAGCTTTAAAGAAACTACTGATCATTGAATTGTAAGATCAGTGGAATATCTAAGTCAATTTCTATTTCAAACTCACATGATCTGAAGCTGATAAGGGAGAGTGAAGTACACATGGTATTCCTTAATCTCTACGCCACTTTCATTCATATATCAATAAAGTTATGTTTTAGCTCAGTTATTGTGTTGCCATAGCCGTTTCCTCGCTTTTGGTTCATTATCATCAAAAAAAAAAAAAAAGAAGAAATATATGCTTGAATGATTTTTGCGGTTTAGTTGCACTACCCGGCCTCTGTGCACCGTGAGTTTTTGCTGGCTAAAGGCCAAAAGTCATGGACATTGTTGTCATCAGAAGCAATGGACAGACGGTGGGTTGGTCGGTAGGTCGGTCGGTCGTTCGGTTGGTTGGTTGGTCGATCAAAAGCTTCCAAACGATAGTCGAACTTAATTGCCATTGAGTGAATTTTTATGGTTCCCAAAATGTTTTTGCAATTGAATTGAAAGGCACATAAATTTTGCAGTTTTATGGTCAAAAAGAGGTAGGGCAGAAAGATCTGTATTGGTGTGTGTGTGTGTATGGATGAGGGTGCGGGTGTCCTTCATGGCTAATTAACTGCATTTTTCGCATGTCATGGCAAATGGCAATGCATCTGATTCTGATTCTGAATCTGATTCTCGCCTGCATACATTCTGAGTGTAATTAAGGTCAACAGAAGTCAACTGCAACTTGATGCTGCCACTTAAGTGTGGCATGCCACCCCTTCAGTTTCTCTACTTGTCTCCTAGTTGGTGTCTCTTGGCTATGTCTGTGGTTTTTTTCGTTCTCTTTTTTTATTTTTGGCAACTGGGCCACACCACCACACAGAGAGACAGAAGAACATTTTCAGCATTATATATATGTATATGTATGTATATATATCAGTATTACAGTAGCTACTTGCAAAAGATGCTAAAGATTTTGGACAAACTCTGCTTGCTTCCTTTTTTTATATATTTTTGTGGAGCGGGTGGAGACCCCTTCCTCAACTTAACTGATTTTTGTATGGCTTAATTGCTTGTTTTTATGAGGACATTTTCCCCGGTATAATTTGTCATGAAAGTTGCAACTTTTAGTTTAAGTTTATCAGCAAAAAAAAAAAAAATAGAATAAAAGGAGCCAAAAACAAAACCTTACTTATGTATATAAAAGCAAGTACATGGCGCATTAATGTCGACTTGCTGAAGCTAAAGACAAATGAATTGAAATGTGAATTGAAAGTATTAAAGTTAATACAAAATACAATGAAATTTAAACTGAAGCACAATCGATTAGGACGATTCTAAATCATTCAAGTAAATAGTGGAAGATTTATATTCTTTTACAGTGAATTTAAAACGGAATAAAATAAAAGTTCTAAAAACATGAATGAAATTTACATTAGATTATCTCTAAAGATAATAACTACTAAAGTGACTACTAAGTAATCAGAGACTTGTTAAACGTTGAAAAACTTTTAGTACAAAAGTTAAATTTAAAAGATAATTATTCGATTAAATGTCTGAATTAACTTGAGAGAAATTTTATTTTTAATATATATGTGCTTACTAATTAATCTATGTAATATGCCCTTTGACCTTTCTGCATGTTAAGTATAGTTGTTTTTTATTTCTTGTTAACCATTAAATATTATCTTTATAAGCTTGGCAAAAAACACAAAAAAAAAAAAAAAACAACAGCTTCATTTGCTGTCATTAAAAATTTCATTGTCAAAAGATAAAAAGAATTTGCACCCACCCTCCACTCCCCAAAAAAAGAAACCTGAAAAGATTATTAGTTTTTAAAGCTTTACAGTTTATGAGCAAGTTAAATTTTGTTGCCTGTTTTTCGTTTTTTTTTTTTGTGCTTTTTGTATTTTGTTTTTAATAATTTAAACCGTTTAAGCTGTTTGTTTTTTTTTTGTGGTGTTGTTGTTGCTGCTGCTGTTTCGGTCTTCGGCCTGGGCACTGTCAGTCTTTGAGTCTCGGCGCATCAAGTCGCTTAATAAAGTTTTCATATTTGCAATTAATTTCATTTCATTTTGTTCATGAATAAGTTGTATACGAGATGGAGAATGAGATAGAGAGTGGGGCCAGAATGGTTGGAGCTGTAATGGAAGTGAGATGAGACTGCGACTGAGACTGGATCCTGCAATTTGCTCGCCATTCAATATAAGTCCTGCGAGTCCAGCAAAGAGAGCAGGATAGACTGAGACAGAGACAGAGATGATGATGATGAGGAAGGACCAAAATGCATTACAACATGGCGTATACGTAATATATATACATACATATTCGTATACGTAATATTTGCAGGCGGATGCATATAGCTTGCCCTTGTTCCTTCACTCACCTCATCATTTTGCCTGCTCATCATTCTTGGCTTCGTTTTCTTTTTTTTCTTCTTTCTTTTATACATATATTTTTGTTGCAAATTGAGTTGGCTTAAAATAATTTTACTTTTAAATCCTTTTTCTATTTGATTTTGCTAAAAGAGTTTGTAATTATGACAAGTTTATCGTCTTGCTCTTCCTTTAGCAATTTAAACATTTTAAGTGCTTTGTGGGTGTTACTAATACACACACATACCAGCTCATATATATATGTATGCATGTATACATCATCGTCATATCATCGCATCGCATGTTTCATTTGCCTGAGTCAACAGTTTAATTAGAGTTTGTCTATAAATCATTTGCCTAACCAATCTCCCATTTGTACACATACATACGTATCTACATACATACATATGTTGTCTATGTATCTAACCATTTAGAGTTAAATATTTGATAGCTCTCGCTTGCACTTTCTCTGTCTTTGTCTTTTGTCTCAGCTCTTCCCCTCCATACTCTCGGTCTGTCTCTCTCTCTGCCTCTTAATTTGTCCTAATAGCTTTAGTTTGAATTCGTTTGATTTGTTTACGCATTTTTAAATGTGTCAAATCCATATACACACATAAAATGTATAAATATAGAATAAATATATTTATCTTTTCAAATGGAGTCAACGAGTCTCTTATCGCTGCATCTTTTCACTAAGAATTGAGCTTAATTATTAGAAATTTCAGTCTGATTGCGTTTAAGACATCTGATTTAGCAAGTAAATTTATATTAAGAAATTTGGCAATTTTTGTTTTTAAAGAGATAACTCATAACGTTCATGCCCTGTAATAAGTACGCCAAGTTATGCGATTATCCAAGAGGTTTTTCAGTCAAAGTTCTTAACGTGGCTAGATTTCATCATGTCAACCGATCCAACTAAATTCGATGTGCAAAAATTTACAAATATTATTATAAATTTCGATTCTTTGAAAGTTGTGGAAATCTTCGCCTCCTAAGCAAAGAAAACATCTAACCGCAGGCAAACCCGTTTGTGGTTTGCATTTTCTAAATTTAAAATAAATGAACAAAAACAATTTTAAGTTCTTTGGATAGCCAAATTTTTTTTGGAGAATGATTTCCCCACCGTTTTTTAGATGGCGAAAAAATGTGTAAATTTTGGATATGCAAAAAGGGTCAGCTATGGGAGCTATATGATATAGTGGTCCGATCCGTCTGAATTCTGGATATACAACCCCTGCAGTATACACAAGCCTACGTGCAAAATTTCAGCTCTGTAGTTTTTACGGTATAGAAGGAGTTCGCGTTGATCCAGACGGACGGACGGACATGGCTATTTGAACTCGTCTCGTCGTGCTGATCAAGAATATATATACTTTATATGGTCGGAGATGCTTCCTTCTATGCATTGCACACTTCTGACCAAAATTAATATAAAAAATGGTATAACAAAAACAAAGAGTGCAAAAAAAAGATTTGCGCCAAATTTTATTAAACCATTTTAAACATAATCTGAGATCACATTTTAATTAATTTTTTTATGTCATTTCACAATTCACAGAGCAATTAAGATATTTATGATCTAACTTGTAGGATAGAAATAAATCCTGCGATTTAAATAGAAATGAAGAGATTTTTCTTTTATTAAAAACACTTTGTAAAGCAATTGATTTTGTTTAAAAAAAGTGTTTACATTTTTGTTAATAATACATTGATACATAAATTAGATATTCTTTAAATTGACTTTGTTGGCAATTTGAATTTTTATACATAACTTTTCCCCCGCTCTTGCTTTGGCTATTTCTTTTAACTTCTCAGTCTTTCAGTTGTGTTTGTATGGCATATGGCATGAGCCCATAGTTCATAACCATTAATAAAGTACTTCAACCGTGGTAGAATCAGAGCCAGTTCATACTGAGCTGAAGCAGCAGTGGCAGCATTGGAAGCAGCAGTTGTGGCAATTGACAGAGTTAAAATTAATAGAGCTACCTAGGTCGCTTTTTGCCGCCTCTTACCCCTTCTTAGTCACCCAATCTCCCTCTCCCTCTTTCTGTGTATGTTTTTGTCGGTATGTGTTTGTGGGTGTGTGTGTGTTCTCTCTATGTGGAGCACGTGGCGTATACGTGATTTATGTTAAATGGGCAAACCTCATTTAATTGAAATCGAACCATTGCTGAAATCTCTCTCACTCTCAGTCTCTCTATCTCTCTCTGTCTCTCTTTCTCTTCCTCTCTGCCGCTCAATCTGGTCGCACGCGGCTGTTCAACGGTTTCTAAATCTGATTTCAATTTCAATATAATGGCATACGCGTCCTAGGAAATCATGACTTTAGCAATGAATAGATAAATATTGCTAACAGATTTCTGGCCTAGGCTTATTAATGACCAACTCAAATTGCAATGATGATGTTTTCTAATGACTAATTAAACTAAGGCCGAGCACCAGCAACACTTGACGTCATAAGCAGAAAGAGAGAGAAAGAAAATGAGACAGAGGCACAGTCAGACATAGAGACAGACATGCAGAGAAAGAGAGAGAGAAAGAAAGAGAGAGTCAACAGAAGGGAGCGAGAGAGAAAGAGCAGTTTTTTGGGCAACAGCTGTTCGAAAATGCAGGCCCACCCAAAAAAGCATCTCATACTACAAGCGGTCTTTCGGCTTCGTGGGGCTATGTGTGTGTGTCTCTGCGTGTGTGAGTGTGTGTGTGTGTGTCTCTGTGTGTGTTGGGTGTGTTGTGTGTGTTGTGTGTATACTCAGTTGTTGAGCCTTCATAATAATAGTGGGCTCGGACTTCGTTTCCCCGGCTTTTATCTAAGCGCAAGTCCTTTACTCAGGCATGCGTCGTACATTTAGCTTCCACTTTTGCGGAATCTGCACAACTCTCAGTTTTTTTCCTTTCTCTCTATCTTTTTCTCCCGCGACACACACACACACACACAGAGAGGAGCCGGCGTTTTTGGTTAAATGTTTAAAAAAGTTTCTGTTTTTCTTTGGGTGTGTGTGTACTTGTTTTTTATTATTCGTTTTTCGGGGGTGTTGGGCGGTTTTTCTCCTGTTGCTGCTCAGTGCCGCCATCTCTTGTTCTCATAGGCATCTCGACAACGGCATCAAAAGTTAATTAAAACGCATACTTAATGCGTTCCATAGGATGACCAGAGCTAGCTCAATTCCCGTATGATTATGTCACACATATGTATGCATATATGTATATATACATATGTGTGTGTGCCTCTGTGTGTATGCCTGTGCGTCAATGTGTGTGTGTGTGTGTGTGTACGTTATGTTTGGCTTTTGATTAATTACCACAGGTTTTTTTTCGGTGTTTGACTTTATCCAACCAGACTAAAATTTTTGCCTGAATGATAAAATAACTTTTCAAGTCTCGCTTGAATCTATTTTTACAGCAAAATATTGACTATTTAGTCAATTTTGGATTGGATTCTATTTTTTGCCAACAGACAACAATTCTTCTTTAACTTCCTCCTTCGAGTTTTGTAATTATCATTTGCTTTAGTGATCAGCTTAATAAGACTGTCTTCTATCTTAAAACACTAGAAGTATATTGAAACATATCACAAATGTTAACTACATAATCAAACTTTAGAGTAGACATTAGCTAACTTTCTTTCTCGAGTTCCAACCCCAAAGTAGTGTCAATTCCCAATGATAGTAAAATCGCAGATAAGAAAAACGATTGGACTATCGTGACATAAATTTCTTTACTCTGGCTGAATCTGTGTTTAGGAATAAATCTTTTTGTTTCTCAGTTTTCAGTGTTTAATCAATTTTAAGATTCTGTTCACCATCTCTCATAGTCCAGTCATAATCCCACTTCAATATGGGAGCCACCAGAGTAGGAGTGAATTTGTACCAAGATGGTTTCTGTTCTTAACCTTGCGGTTTACCTTTGCTTTCTTCTCTAATTACCCTTGGATTTAGCCTTAGTGTTTCGAATAAGATTCGCCTGAATTATTGGCTTAAGTTAATCCTTTGACCATGTAGACGTTCTAAGCATCCCTTTAACCCTTTATCTCGGTCATTTCAGGTTGTTCGCCCTGATTTTAACCTTTTTTGACCTGTAATCAGTTAAGAGTCCACTTTTTCTTTCCTAAAATAAAAAAAAAAAACTTTATGCTTTGCTTATAGTTAGCTGTAGTTAAAATTTGTTTAATCTGTTTCTTTGTTTTCCTATATTTATCCATGTAATTCGTTGGGCGAAAGGTGGGCAGCTTTCTGCTTTGGCTCGCGTGAAGCAGTCCTTTTCGAGGGGGTGTCGTATGGGACACTTGATACCCTAGTTAATGCATCAAGTTATTCATTCGTTCTCTAGTCTTGAATTAGAATGCTTTGGAAGAGCACAAAATGTTTACTCGCTTTCGCATATCCTAATTCAATTACTTAAAATAAAGCAATTTTTTTCTTAAACGAAAAGTCTTAAGATGACAGCCGAAAAGTATTTTGGATCTTTTAGGTTGTATTGCTAATCGAATGTGTTGATCTTGCCGTAACTTGTATGATCAGTTAGATCTGAATATAGGGTATTTAGCTTTGTGTCTACCTTTTGCCCTGTTCTGTTGTTTTATGTGATTTAAGTTTTAGCGCTGTTGTTGTCGTTGCTTCTGTTGCGGACTGACAACTGTTTTCTTTAAATAAATAATCGTAATAAGCATTTAAATATTAATGATTTCAAATGACAAAGAGCATATAAGACGACGAAGAGATTTTGTTTAGGATTTTTGCTTGTTGTTGTTGCTGTTTTTTTTTTTTTTATTTGCGTTTTTAGTTTTTTTCTTTTTACTTTTTCACTGGCTAAATGTTTCCCTTGAAACCGGATGTATGGGCATCGTGAAAGGAGCGAGGGGTCAGTGGGAGCTGTAGAGTTTATGTTGTGGTTTCATTTTAAACAATGAATATTGCACATGTGTGTGTGTGTGTATGTGTGTCTATATCCTTAACCTTTTTATGACTGACCCAGCCAAAAAACTCCCAGAAAAAAAGGGGAAAAAAAAAACGCTGGACAAAAGGCAAAAAAAAAAAAAAAAAGAAAACGCCAAGCCATGGCACGAAAAATTAGAATTGCTAATGTTTGTGGTAAAAATTTCATTGCATGTGTGTGTGTGTGTGTGTGTGCCCATTCTCCCTCTTGCCTCGACCCCTTTTTGGCCAGTGTCTCCCCCTTCTTGCTGCTATATGAACTGTTTGTGTTGGCTCTCGGCTTGCAGAAGCATGAAATTAATTTAAATTTTGCGCACTTGGCTAATTTCTAGTGCCAAAATATAAAAAAAACGCAAGGAAAAAAGACTAAACGGGAGCAGAAAAGAGGAAAAAAAGGATAAAACGAAGAAGAAAGAAAAAACGTATGGCGTGTCAGAGAAAGAAAGTGGAAGAGAGAGTAGAGGGAGAAAAAACTAAAGGTCCTAGATAATAGTTTTAATAGTCTCTTGGGTGACTTTTCGAAAAAGAACAAACAGGCAAAACGCAACGCAACGAAATGAATATATGTATTCAGTTCGCTTTATGAAACCGATAACAACCGAACCAAGGGAACTGAACTGAACTGAACTGAACTCCAGCTGTCCAGCTGGCTAGGACAACGTTCTATCTATCTCTCTCTTTCTCTTAGTCGCTTTCACTCTCCTTGACTCGTTTGCATTTCAAATCGCTTTTACATTTGCTGTCTGTATAGAAGCGCAGAAAGGAGCCTAACCATTTGGGGATTTACATGTGGGCTCTAGCATATATAATCTACTATGATTAGTTATAAACGTTAGGAAAAGGTAGACCAACCAACCTCCCAACTCCGCCCAACTCATCAGCAACAATAGCAATAGCAACAATAGAGTCTCCAAAGGGAACAACTAGACTGAATATCCAAGTAAATATGTTAAATTTTCAGCATTGGTTAGACTTCTCATAACTTGTTGAAATCGAAAAGCCAATTTATATAATGTCTGAGGGTCGTATTAATATTTTATCAAGCTCCAAATATTTCAATCTTCTTTGAGCGTAAATATATTGACCTAATTGAAGTTGGGTCCCTAAATGTACACTTTAAAAAGAAGCTAGCTAGTTTACTTCATAGACAATGATAAAAGTAACTTTTCAAATAATCAAAACTAAGTTCTAGACGGCTTGAAGTCAATATTTTAAAATAATCTTTAAGTAGATAAAGAATACAAAATGTATGGTTAAGATGTCTCCAATAGTCAAGTATATGACTTTCGCTTTGATAAACGAACGATTCAAGGATAAATATCTGGGACTATGAACACATATTGATAAGACATACGAGTTGATAATATTAGCTGTGTCATTCTATACTGTAATTAAGGCAAATTTGTTGACCATTTCCAAGTCAAATTTTTCGCCTTTCTCTCTGTTGCTAAAGTAATTAATCACAATTTGCGGATACACAAATTGTCGCAGTAAAAGTCACATTTCTTTTGCAAAAATCTCCAAACAAAAAAAAGTAAAAAAAAAAAATACAAAAAACATCCAGCCAGACAACAAATAAAATTCGGGCCAAATAAGAAATAAAACTGAATGAGAAAGATATATACAGTGAGATGAAGAGATGGCAACAAAAATGAGAAAGCGAGAGAAAGAGAGAGAGTGACAGTGTGGGGTAGGGTGAGGGGAAGAGAAAACTGGCTGCACTTCCGTTGCAGCGTTTCCGTTGCTCTTTTTTTTTTATTCTTTCTTTTTGTTGTTGTTAGTCTTTGGGTCGGTTGGCTGACTGGGTGGTTGAGTTCGTCCTTCTCATTGTCGTTCTTCAAACTCTTTCCTTTTGCTTGCCGCAGTCAAATAAATTTCGCTCTTAAAAGAGGCGAGCCAAATTCAAACTCAGTTTCGGATTCAGACTCAGACTTGCCCCCATGCCCCCCCCTTGCCCATTCCTCAAACTCCCGCTACCATTTGCAACCATCCAGTTTCAGTCACTATTTGTCTCACTAAAAATGGCATAGAGACCCCCAAAGCGAGAGCTACCCAAGCTACGCGACTGACAGACTGTTCCGTTGGACCATTTTGGTCTGGCCATTCGCATCCATCCTTCATTCAAGGCTGTAAGAATATATACTATATAAAAAAGGAGAATGTCGTCCGTCGTTCGTTGCCATTTGTTTGACTTCTTTCTGGCTTTGGCTTTGGCGTTGGCTCTTTGGCCTTTTCTTATTCGCTAGTCGACGACTTCTGCTTATATATTTTTTGGTTTTCTTTTTTTTTCATTTTTTATTCTTCTTAACAAAAGTCAATGGCAATTAAGTTGAAGCCGACTTGAACCTGACGCAATGCGGTGATGCGGCCCATACATACAGATGCAACTTCTGTTTTCCGGTCAAACAGCAACGAGAAAACGAAAAAAAAAAGAAAAAACTTTTCTTTTTGTCGCAAAATTTTGAGGCCACATACAACAGTTATAACCATTTCGTTTTTGGGTAATGAGTGGGTAAACTAAAAAATATTTGCAGGTCAATCAAAGTGGCTGCAACAATATGAATAGGATTGTTAATTATTATTATTATTAAAGTACAGGATATATGTACATAGTTGTAAACTATCAACCTAACTATATTCTACTACATCCATATACTAGCCTGGGATTGGAACCCGGATCCTCGTTGTTCAGTTGACTAAATGAGTGGACCACTTAGACAAGTCATCTACCAAGGACTGCACGATTGTTAATTGCTTTAGATAATTTAGTTACAGTTTAGTTTATTAATTCAAGGTTCAAGACAGGTTCAGCTTAGGATTAGGAATAGGGATTTTGTATTGAAAATATAAAGAACACTATGAAAAAGTATCAGGAATATAAAGAAACTACTAGAAGGACGAATTCCTTTGATTTCTGAGATATGTTTCATGTTTTTGAAATGCATCTCCTTCTGAGAAGTCCATTGATGGCTAACTATAATTTCATTAAGGCTTACATATATGTATATAATTTGGGAAACGCAAGACTAAATGAAATATTCAACATAATGCCATATGTAAGCACAAAAATATATGTGTAACCAGAAAATTATAAAGAGATGACAGAAGCTTTTAGATGAGGGAGGACATTCTAAGAGTAGATGAGGAGGAAAATAAGGCAAAGTAGAATGGGGAGAAAGATGGAAAGACACATGGCAGATGCGACAGTCGTAGCAAAGAATGTAAAGCATTAAAAGCTTAAAGACTTAAAACATTAACACACACACACATACACACACCCACACATACCACATGTGTAGTAGTGAGACATATATAGAAAGACATGCCTGAGCATAGCCAAACAAAACTATTTTAGAAGGACAAAGAAGGAAAACGACATGAAAAAGGATAGCAAGGGGCGGAGATAGATGTGTGTGGTATAGCAGCAGAGGAAGTCAGTCAGTGAACGGCAGTTGAGCTCATGATAAAATTTAAATCCGTCAGGTGTTTTTACACACACACACACACACATGGTGCACATACGCATACACACATGAATATAGTTTATTATGCGCCAAAATCAAGGCAAAATGCATTAAAATTTTTGCGTCTGTGGCCAAAAATGTCTGAAATGGTCTAGATATCAGCATGAACGTGAAGAGAGTGAGATAGAGACCGCTCAGCAAGTGGTAGAGGAAGGTTTGGGTATAGAAAAAGAAGCAGAAGAAGAAGTCGCTTTGGGTTTCTGTGGTGAATCTGTTTGTCAAATTTCCTTGGTCTCGTCCTCTCTCTCTTTTCTCTCTCTCGGTGTGTGTGTGGGTGTCGCCACGGAGATAGAGCGAGAGAGAATTGTGTGGGTGCTAGTTGACTGAAGGTGGTATTTGAAGGAGGGCAGTAGAAGTTGTCGTACGAGGGGGGTTTAACCATCTCTGGCTTGACAGCTCTGCGTGTTTGTGTGCGGGCACAAATGTCAACAACAAGATTATGAGCATGCCCATGTTGTCTTCTCGGTTAGCCAAAGCAGCTCAAAACATAAAACCAAAAATAAGAAGAAAATCGTTATAGTCATAGTCATAGAAGGCCAAAAAACACTAAACTTATATCAAGAAATGGCAGAATAGTATGCATAATCCATCAATTAATTCAACTGACAAGCATTTAATTAAATCTGTCCTGCCACAGCTGTTTGAGACTTAATCAAGCCAAGATTCTTTGACTGCTACCCACAACAACGGAACAAAAAAATGTGTACAAAAACTTTTATCAAGCCAAAAACCAAAACAAACAAATATTGCCAAGTCTTTTGACATAGCCCATAATTAATACTTATTGAAATTGCTGTTCAATATGACTAAAAAACACCAAAAAAAAAAAAATATTTAAACATTTTAACAATTAAATTAACTTTTGACCCAAAGTCCCCTTTGATGTGCCAACAAGAAAGTCAAATAAATGTTAACAAAAATCAATCAAAATCACTTCATTGTGCATTTTTCTTTTTTTTTTTTGGTTCCTTAATATCGTTTGGCATTTATTTGGCTTTATGACTATCCTGAACAATAAAATTAAGAGTACATTTATCAGTTATTTATCTACCTAAGCTGTCATTTCTGCCTTCTGTGTGTGTTGGATACATACGTAAGACTGAATTTCTTGGTGATTGAGGTGGATGATGGCCAATTGTGACAAATTATTTGATTGCTAAAAATATATTTTATGCATTTGACATTAATGTAAATCATTTTATAGAAATTGCACAATATATTAGAATATTTATTTAAAATATAAGCAATAAGCAATTGCAGTGATTGAAGAGAACTATAGTCATAAATTTGATCAAGGCGGCTAATATAATGAAATACTATAATACAAAAATAACAGTTTTTAATTGTTGAAAACATAAATAAAATTGATTACCTACGATCCATAAAGAAATATATTATATTTATTATATTTATTTATTGATCAAATTTTGAAATTTTAATTGAAGATTGATCCAGAAAACTCTTCCAGCGACTTTAGTAAGCATTTTCATCACCAATTCGTAGCAATTTCTTGAACAATTTGAATCGTTTCATGAAGTTCTGTAAAAGTTTAGCACAACTTTTGAAGATTTTTGATGGGATTATCCTTTGAATTTCGAAGAAACGTTCTTTTGGCCTTGTCGGTAGATCTGTGCTCCCTAATAGCATTAATACCATTTGATAGATCATCATTTGGCAAACAATGAAAAAGGGAATATCTCATTTATCTCATTTTCTTTCATATTTTCATTTTGAGTGAAGTTGAGACAGTTGGCTCTGCTGCCTGTGGCACTCTGACTCTGACTCTGACTCTAGCTCTGCTTCCGTGCACTGACTGTTCGGCCTTTTACCTTTCATTTTGTGTGTCGTCATACATTTCGTTTGCTCTTAATCCTTTATGCACACTCTGGGTTCTGTCTCTCGCTCAGAACAAAAAACCTTGATAATGGCAGCTCGCACAGACACAACACACACACAGAATGAGAGCGAGAGAGAGGAAAGTAAGAGCAGGGCAGGATGCCTGGGTTATATCCGTTTGCGCACATATATGCCAAGGATTAGTGAACATGAATGTTGATAGGCAACGTTTCACAGTGTTTGACAGATGAGTTTTATGGGTTTTTGCGCTTGTCAGACTCTAAGAGAGGCAGAGTAAGAGCGTGAGAGAAAGAGTCTCATCTTGATGTGCATGTGACTCATGTGAAAAGGGGCGGTCGGGCGGTGGCGGAAATGGCGGGGTTAACAGGGCGCCATAATAGCGCCCAAAATTGAAAGCATAAAACTCAATTAAAGCAACTTTATGTGCAGTCATTTCTACGGTTTATGTTTGCAGCACCTGGCCGCAACTCCTCCTGCAGCTCCTCTCATACCATTGCCATACCACCACGCCCCCTTTAACTCTCATCCTAGCTGACATTTCCTAATTGCGCGTCACCAACAACCAGCAGCGAATAACAACAGCAACAACAACAACAAGAACCAGGACAACGGATATTCAAAGAGCATATCCACACATACACACACAAATAACTACACACACACACACACACAAAAATAGAGAGCAAAATTGAAACTGCAAACAACTTCACTTCACTTCGCTTCATTTTCAGTTCACAGTTTGCTAACTATTCAAAAAAGCCCACCCCCCACCAAGTGTATCCGCCTCCGCCTGCCCCACTAAAATACCAAAAATACCAAATATTTGCAGCTGCAATCTGAAGAAGGAACCAAATTGAACGCAACGCCGATGAGTAGAAGGAAGAGGAACTTAGAGTAGTGAAGATGCTCGCATACCTTCCTTCTCTGCGTAATTTGTTGTAACTGCATCATTTAACATTTGAAAGACTAGTTCTCTACCTCTATCTCACTTGCCACTTCCCAACCACCCACTCAACTAACCACCCACCCATCCACCTACCTACTATCTACTACCTACCTTTCCCTTATTGCATCTTCTTCTTCTTGACTTTGCCTGACCTGCCACTTTAGTTGCCATTTGCCAAACGACAGCTACAAACGTTTCCTTCTCTCCCTCACTCACTCACTCAGCAACTCTTTCACTCTGTGTCTTTCTCTGTCTATTGGTTCGCTCTTCTAGTTAGGGTTTAATGGCAACAGACAGCAGTTAATGTTCCGAAAAAATGCACTACAAAGTGTTAAAAAAAAAAAAAAAAAAAGTGAAAGAAAAATAAAAAAAAAGAAAAGCCAACTGGAAACTAAGAAAAATCAAGACAAGCATTTGCTCCTGTCTCCCTTCTCTTTGGCTTTCTTTCCATCTCTTTCAGTTGTTTTTATATAGTTGAACAGATTTTCTTCTGCCAGAGTACATACTTCGTTTTTTTTTTTATTTTCTTCTCGTCATTTTTGTTGTTTCCTCAATTGTAATAGAAGTGCCTGAGTAAGTGGATCTTTGAATCTTACACACACAACTTACGCACACACACATCCAGATAGAAGACCAAAAGGTAAATTGAATAAGGCAAATTAATTAAATGACAGTTGAAATGAAATTAGAAAAAATCAAAGAGAACGAGGTATTAAAAGAGAGCAGCAAATCGCTCCACTTTACAGTTAAGTTAAGATTCTGAAATGAATGTAAAACAGACTTGATTATTCTTTAATTGGTGACCCCAATGTTCTTTATATAACCAATCTAACTGCGCTTGGTGACCCCGACGAACGAATTTGTTTTTATACATACATACATACGACGGTAACCTAGCTGATGCATTTCATATCCAACTATTCTCATTACAAAGTGTTTAATTAAAGCTGAGAAAATAACAAGACAACTTAAATGGAATTATATCGAAAAATACTAAAAAAGAACTAGTTATTCCCTTGTCATCATCCGCTTGCATCTGGGTTAATCCATGAGTTGCATCCATTTTCAATCTCACGAAATGATGAATGAAGTTTCCTTAAATTTATTCAGTCTTTTACATATTGTATATAATGTTTTTTTTTTTTTCTTGCTCTTTTTTTCGGAAGTCGTCAAGTGATTGATCCTTTTGCAAGATTTAATATACTGCTAAGAATAAACTATGCAAAAAACTCTCTTTGCACTTGTTGAAATACATTTTCATCCTTTAAAACTAAGCAATCAATCATCAAATAGCAACAGATTTTCCTTTCGTTTGCACATAAAAATTAGTTACGATTTTTGTGGAATTAATAACCAAAAATTACGATGGAAAAGAAAAAGAAACTGAAAGGAAAACCAAACCGCCTTCTCTAATGGATGTTAATGGGCACAAGGGCGCGAAGTTGGGGCCGAAGAGAAATTGGGTATCTGGGGTATTCCCTTGATATATCTATCTATATATGTATATGTATATGTATGTATATAATGTTGAAATGAAAGGAGAAACCACAGAAACACAGATGCGTCGCACATATGTGAGATGATATGTGGCAAAGAGTGGAGTGGAGTGGTGTGTGGTGGGCGGCTTTGGCTCTGTCTCCGGCTCTGGCTCTGGTTTTCGCACTTTCAGTTAATTCCCTTTACTTGGGTCGTAAACTTTACGCATTCACTGTAATCAAATTTTATGAAAATGCTCACACAGAATGAGTGGAGTGAAATGAGTCTGTGAATGTGAGTGGTGGGTGGGTGGTTCGTGGTGGTAGTCTTGGGGGGTATAAGAGGGAGAAAGGTGTCTTTAATATCTGTTTCTTGGTGAGAGCGCGAGGGAAGTGAAAGGGATTTTTTGGTTAGAATTGCGGCCATGTGAATGAAAATTTTGCGGCATAGATAATTAAATAATAAATAAATGTAATGTCTACCATTTGGTTCACACCTCCCCCGGTTTCACCTCCACCCACCCATTGATGTGCATGATGGTGGCCTGAAAAGCCATAAATGATTTATATGCACATTGAATGCGTCGACAATAGATTTAATTTAACGATGTCTTGGCGACGATGACGATAATGATGACGATGACGGCGAGGACGACTAGCTATGAGTAGAAAGAGTAGAGTAGAAGGGGGATGATGAGAGCAAGGACAACGTTGGCAACGCCATTTTGGCTTTGCTCCCATGCTTACCAAGCTCCTTTCCTTTCACTGCTCTTCACTTCTTCTTCACCCCGTTCTTGTTTTTGAGGTAATTACGCGTAAGTGTACATATATATAGACTACATATATATAAATATAAGCCAGTGTGTGTGTGTGTGTGTGTGTCTGTGGGACGAAATCATTGGCATATGAAACATCAACATTCCGCATATATGTATTTATTCCTCCTACTTCTCTATAAGTATTAAATCTATGTCATTTTATATAAATTAATTTTTGCCAATGACAATCAATGTCTAGCTTATTGTATAATGTTTTCACATAAAGGGAAGAGAGAGAGAGAGGGAGACTTAGGGCATATCTATGTGAGCAGAAATAAGAGGGTGACATCCTTAATGTAACAAGTATTAAATGCCATCAAATCTATGTTAATGAGCTTGGAAAGCAAGTAAGTTGTAAATATATAGCGTTAACTTTCAATATGAGCAAGAAATCTGTCAATTGACTTAAGATTAAAAGGATTTTCTAAGTCATAATTCGAAATGAATTTACTTCTTCACAATTCATAAAATATGTGTCAATGGGGGAAATAAGTATTTTGAACCCCATAAGTTATCTTCTGATCACGATAAACGAATGAATCGTTCTATTATTAAACGTCCAGCCGTCCGTCAGAGACGTTTTGATCAGATTGACGTGAAGAGGATCCAAAAATATTTATATTTGATTGTTTCCTTCTAGTGTTTGTTACGTAAACTTTGATTATTATATAACCATTGACTCTCTAGGGGAGGAATATAGGATTTCTCGGCTTAATTCCTTCTCTCTTTTACATCTATCTAGTAGTCACCTATTGTTCAAGGAAATATAAGCTTAACTTGTTGAACTCTTCAAAAGGATACCAAGGCCGCAATTCGATTTGGATACTTTGCAAATTCATTTTGGGTAGTTCAAATTGTTGTCCACTCCACAAATTTGGCTAAGATATAGCCAAGTCTGAAAGGCTATCTATTAAATTCCTTTTACTCTCTTCGTAATCTCGTAATGAAGAGAAGGTTAATGAAGAAGACGAGATGTGCCAAAATAAATTTTGATCCAAGTGCAAAATGTATCTAATTTTTATACTAAAGCTAATTAGATTTGCAGTCTTAAATTAGATACAGTAATCAACTGCAGTTTGAAGCTCACTGTAGCTCTCAGGCGAGTTTGTTTTTTGCCGCATCCTTGTCAATGTAATCTTTAATTTGCTGTAACTAAAGACTGGCCTTAGAATGTCACAGGATAAGAGAGGCAGCAGCAGTAGCAGCAGCATACTAACAACAAGGACAATTCCCAAGTAAAACCACTGGACAAAGCCGACAACTAAATGTTTAGGGAATACGTAGAGCTTACACAACGCCCACCATAGCATCCTTTCACTTGGCCATCCTCTTCCTCTCCCCGCCTGTCTCTCTGCCGTTCCGTTGTGTGTCTGTCTGTGAAAGGCTTTGAATTACACGAATGTCCTGTCAAAAATACTTAACACCAAAAAGTAGCTGCTAGACCTAAGGGAAAGAGGATTGCCAATGACAGGCACCAAGATACATACATACATACATATATATAAAAGCCCAAAATGTAGTCCCACTTTCGGACGCACTCACTTGCTTACTAGCTCACGAGCTCACTCACTTACCGACTCACTCATACACTTTAAATTGTCGTTATTTATTACCTAGACACATTGGTACATTGATGTCCTCATCCTGTCTTTTAGGTTTCCTTTTTTTTTTTCTCCATTTCCATTTTTTTTGGGTTTTCCTATTTTTTTTTTATTTTGGTTTTGGGCATGGAACATTTGCTGCTTAGCCAAGCGAGCTTGCTTCAACTTAAGCGAAGTCTTATTATCGAACAGGGGGGTGAGGTGAGGTGTGGTCTGGAGATTAGCAAGGGGAGTTACGGGAAGCGGACAAGCTGGCGGGGACAACTCCAAGGTGAATGGGCAATGTCCTGTGGCGCGTGATAAACGCAGTTTTTAGCCTTTTAAATATGCCTCATGAACGCAAGCTAAGTGGCTCAACTTTACCTCATCCTCTCCTCTCTCTCTTCCCGCAGCCTTTCTTCTCATCGTTTCCTTTTTGCGCTCCACGTTTTATTATTATTTTTTTTTTCTCTTCTTTTTGATAAATTTAATAAATCATTCGATTGGCAATGAGAAATGGAAAGAGAAAGACGGAGAGTCGAGTAGAGAGAATGAAATGCAATCGTTTGTATATAATAGATGGCATTTTATTTATGGCCTTGCCTTCTGGCTAATGAATGCTTATTAATAATGCGATTAAGCTGCGGGTTCTGTTCAAATGCCAGCCAACGAAAAGTAAAAAAAAAATGAATAAAAAAAACAATTGACGGCTTAAAGCAGCATAAGAACATTTTAATATTGATCAAATTTAATAATGTATTAGAAAATCCATTACAAAAGGATTTTTATTTCCCATTAAAGTTGTATTCTTTTTTTATATCCTTGTTTTGTTTTTAACTTGATGCCATGTAATTGGTAAAGATTATATTGAAAATCGATTAAGCATCACTGATCAGGTGACTATTCACATAATATTTTAGCTTAAGAAATTACAAAGAAAATGTATAGAGGCTAATTGCTAGAGCGTTTTGTGAATGATTGGCATTTAGTGAGACATAACCTGGAAACCATTATTTTGGTGACCCCGATGTGGTCTAAAAACTAAAAGTATAAATTGTAGTAAGTCATGTATTATTACGGAAACACATTGGGGAAAAGTTTATATGAACTTCTCTGTGGAGGAATGTTATGTGAAAGAAATTGCTAGGAAACAAGTGTCCCTAAGAACGATATTTTTAGGGACAAATTTCTATTTTCAACAGTCGAAATTTATGATAACTCAGATCCAGTTTGCTTTTACGTCTCGGTCTTCTTAATCTTAACCGCATCTCCTTCTAATAATCCCTTTTTTTATGCCAATGCTCTCAAATGTAAGTAAAAGCTAGTGTATAACAGAGAAGCCAATGCGAGATGAAGATGTAGGAGATGGTGAAATGAAATTCCCATACAGCGCCAAGCTGTCGCAATTTTGACAATCTAATCTGCTTTGGTATTAATCCTTTGCCACAGAGACCGACAACCGCCAACCATCCCTTGGCAACCCACGCCATACCCGCCATACTTCTCCCCGCATCAACCGCAATAATTCGCTCAATCCACAGTGCCCTCTCCATTCTCCCTTTACCATTTACATTCAAACTTGGCGTAGGCAATATTTGCGGTTGTACTTCTATTATCTTCTCAAGTCCGAGTGCGAGCCGCAACGACTTCACCCAAAATGTTTCAACAAGCTGGCCGCAGAGTCGCACCACTCCACCAACCCTCAACCCTTCACCCTTTTTGCCAACTGTTTGCTAACGAGCTTTAAACCGCGTAAACAGCTGTGCGAACAGAGTTGCAATTGCCTGTCTCGATATAGATAAGCAATGAGAAAAACCCTTTTTACTACAAATACCTAAAAGAAAAAAAAAAGAAAGAAAAGGACAAATACGTGAACAAGCGCAAATTGTATCTCAAGTGGATTTCCTTTGTCCTTGTTAAAGATTCGTGCTTTTATTTTTTCTTCTTTGTATACCCTCGCTGAAAGTTGAATAGAATTGGATCGATGAATGCTGCTTAGTATTTAGTTCTGCCTGGTTCTTGTTTAGTTGTTAATTATGCCAGCCATAGGATTAGAATCCGTGTATACAATGTATATTAAGTGTCTTTAGTATATGTAGGGGATCTATGTATTAAATCCTTCTCCTCCTCCTCCTCTTCCTCCTCCTCTTCCTCGTCCTCCTCTTCCTCCTCCTCCTCTTCCTTCTCCTTCTTGGCTAGACCAAGATCTCCTTTTAAATGGGCCACTTGCATCATCTCATGTAATTCTTCATCGCTTATGGTCAAAAACATCTCCTTGACAGCATGTTCGCAATTGTCCAATGACATTTTTCCACTACACAAATCAAAAAGGCCCCGGACGAATTCATAACCAAGATTCTCTTCAGCCATTTTGGCACAAATGAATAGCATGAATGTATTCAATGTAACGCGACCAGAGTTACTCTTGTCAAAAACCTCCATCAGGGTTCGGATTTCATCAGTCTCTGGCTCAATGCCCAAACGGAGCATGGCCAGTCGCATCTTTCGTACTTCGATGGAGCCAATTTGTTGAAAATCGTATATATCGAATGTCTTCTTAATTTTCGTGATCTCATCTGGCTTCAGGATGAATGGAGTCTCCTCTATATCCAATTCAAATGTGTTCAAATCGATCCAGTTCCCCAACGCCATATTCTTAGATTTTTCCATAGTTCGATCTTTACTTTTGTCCTTTAAAATTGCCGTTTATTTTATTTTAGATTTTTGTTTTTTATTTTATATTTTATATTTTCAATCTAGACTAAGACTAATCATATAGCTGGAAAGCGTATGACATTCACAATCTCGGCCAACTTAATATTGAGCGTGTTGTATATAAACTTTGTCAGTAATGTTTTTCTTATTTTTTGTTTTTATTTTTTACCATTAAAGGCAACAACTGTGTGGTTTTCCCTGTCTAGCTACCCTTTACCCTAGGTTTGATGGATGAGTATATTAATGTTGTCGAAGATATGGAAAGGAACGCACCATTTGGGACTATTTACTTATTGAGGCTATTAAGTATTTGGACTACAAAAATATTAGAAGAGTATTTAATATTCCTAATATTTGGTTTTGCCATACGGAGGGGATTTTTTTTTTTTTTTGTATTCGTATTTTCAGTTTTTTTTTACTTCTTTGTCCTGAAATTGAATTAGAGCAGTCTGGCATCTCTTCCCTTTTTCTTTTCGCTATGTGTGTGAGAATTGATTGGCTTAGGGCTTAAACTAATTTCGATGAACGTTCATTGTGCTTGAAAATGACAAAAACAACAACAGCGAAAAAAATATTGAAAAGAAAATAGAATATTTGATGATTTTACTGAATTAACTAATTGAAAAAAGGGGCAAACAGTTTAGCTAAACTATTCCAGTGTAAGCATGGTCTTTAATATTAATTAGTTTATGCAACAAAATTTGCAATTTCAATTATATTGAATTCAAAAATTGTTGCAAAACATTACACACATTGAATGCGTTGAACACAAGTTTCCATCTATTAATTTTCATTGATAGAAATTTTCATTATTGTAACATTTCACACACACAGACCAGCATTCACACACAGTCGCCCGCACAATTCAATTTCCCTTTGCAATGCCCTTGCCAAAAAGTTATATCAACATGCATATGAAACATAATTTTAAAGTTTTCCGTAAAGCTACACTATAGAATTTTCATGGGGAATTTAAGCATATTAAAGATCAGTTAAACAATTTGTAAATGGATGACTGACTTATATTTGTATGTAGCAAGCGTATAGGGACTTCCTTATAGCCAAAACTTTGACCGTCTAGTGTTATTTTTATGCTCTTCGTTTGCTGTCGAGAATGGAAAATTTCAACTATGCACATTAATATCCTAGAGAAATCCTTTATGTGTATGTGATAGCCTCGCCTCGCCTCGCCTGGACTGGTCTGGCCTCGCTTCAACTTGACTCCGACTATCCCCGCTCTTGCATCCGACGGCCATCGAATCGAAACATAAATTTCACTAGACTCGGAATAAATAAAATTCTCCAACATTTTGCCTCTGACCTATTTATTATTGTTGTAATATGTGTTTGTAATCCACCAGCAACAGCAACAGCTAACGCATCTAATTACAACAAAGAGACAGAACGAAAGAGAGAGAACGAACGAGAGAGAGAGAGAGAGAGAGAGAGAAAGAGACAGATCGAAAATAATGGCATGTGTTGACCTTTTGTAAATGACCCCAAAATAGATTATGCAGTTGATTCTCTGAAACTGCAAATCGTAAAATCCTTGCAGGCAAAAACTTGAAATTACATGAAGCCTACACACAACGCGATGAGCATAAATTGCAGTTCCAATTTCCGGTTTCTGTTTCAAATGTTGCATGCACCCCATAACCCAAGCCACCATATCATTGCCGCACCACCCACCGCAGCCGCAACTCTCCTTCTCCTTCTTCTCCTCCTCACCATAAGCCTCGAGTGAGCAACGTTGCACAAAATTGTGCAATTCATTTAATATATAATTTTTTTTTTTTTTTTGTGTATTTCTTTTTTTTTGCTGGTCTGGGGTAACGAATGTGCAACCGACTCTTAAGTAGCAAAAGTTTCAATTTGTTGGCCTCGTGTATAAAATTTTGTTGTTGCTACTGCAATTGTAGTTCATATATATTTAACCGCCTAAATACTGTTTGCCAAACGAAGCGAGGAGGAAAGGTTGTTATCGGCACTAACCAAATGGCGGAAAATGTAGCCCCCAAACAAATGAAATTGACGTCAACATTTCGTTTTTCTGTTGCTGATGTTGCTGCTGCCGGTGTGGCATTACGAGTGCAAGTGTGTCACTATGTGTATGTGTGTGTGTGTGTGTGTGTGTGTGGTGGTGTGTGGGAATTTCTCTGTTCGTCTGCGTTATCGAACAGAGAACATTTTAGTTGCAATTTATTTTTGTTGAACTGCATTTGTTGTAAAACATTTCTCTTAAATATATCAACATTAATGTTTTTGACTTTTTTCCTTTTTATTTTTTATTTTTGTTTCTAACTAGTTTTGTGCTAATTGTTAAGGGGGTGGAAATAAAAATACCAATAGAAGTCGTTTTGATTCAGTTCATTACGTACAAATAATGGACTTTCTTTCAATTGGTGGGAATTGAATTTTTTAGGTAATTTTGTTAATAGAAATCAGCTGTTAGTAGACTAAAACTATATCTAAGAGTTTGAAAACACGTTTACTTCTACACTTTGCATAAGAACGAACAATGTATGTATGTACCTACATATATGAAAAAACCGAAGTTTGCTTCGAATATTTGTCCGTAAAAGAAATAGGATATATTTGTCCTGTTTGATGAGGATAGTTACTGACAGTTTGTTATTTATAAAAATTATATAAGAATCAGCTAGATACAGTTTGTATAACAGTTAATTCGTATAACAGTTCCTACCAAATTTTGGCGCAGTTTATATAACAGTTGATTGTATAACAGTTTCTACTTAATTTTGGCGTAACAATCTAATTTCATATCGAATTTGAATGTCATTATAAAGTCAGACGTTACGCGTTCGGTTTTCTAGTTTCTCTAGGCCAACTTTGAAGTCTTTTGTATGTATAACAGTTAATATAACAGTTGTGCAACATAACGCGGCAACTTATATTGCACTTAATACATTAATCAATTGTAATATCTCGACACAAACTTGATGCCACACATTCTTTAAGCAATTTCTAAGCATATTTAACTTATTTGATGCGTTAGGCATGATTAATCTTTCCCTCTCTTATTCCCCTAACTTTCCATTCACCCACAAGGAAAGCAAGAGACATCAACAAGGAACAAAAAAAAAAAAAAAAGAGAACGAAGGAATGGAGGAGGACGACGAAAAATGTGTTTTTCTATATGTTGACTGAAAAATGATTAAAAACTTAACTTTCAAAGAAGTTGGATCTGTGCACACGGACACACACACACGCACACACACACACATACACCCAAAAAGACATTTTCACCCTCTTGTTTCTGTGGGGTAATCCTTTAATGCTGCAACGCGTATGTCACAGCAGCTGCAACTATTTCTCATCACCCAGACAAGAATGAGAACAAGAACTACGACGACGACGACGACAAGGGGAAACTTTACTTACTTGCCTAAAGTGACATTTTTCCCAGCTACTTTAGCTACAAATATATTTTATTTCAACTTACCGTCTTCTACTAAACCTTCACACACACACGCACACACACACACACACAGACATGCATACACCCCTTGGTAAATCCCAGCCAAAACATTTTTGTAAAAAGGAAAGTTTTTCTTCCTTTTTTACCAAAGATTTTTTTGACATGGCATAATAAATTGTGGTAACAAAACAAAACAAAACGCGACGAACAGTAACCAAAAAAAGACAGAGAGAGAGAGAGAGAGAGAGAAACTGAGGAAGAAAAAGTGCAACAAACACCTGTATAAACACATGCACACATGTCTTAGAGCTATGCAAAAAGTTTCAACAAAAATCCAAATGAAGGCCAAGAGGGAGATGGCAAATGGTATACAGTTTAGTGGATTTTCTCTGTAACAACACGATTTTGAAGCTATATATGTGTGTTTGAGTGTGTGTGTGGGGGGGTTCACAAATTTTCTGCCACATTAATTGCTTGTCATTTTCTTGGCGTCTCTCATCTCTCTGCTATCTGGCCGTGCCCACTTTTTAATGTCGCCTCGAGACTTGTCTCATCTTTTCTCGCATTTTGCTTCCTCTTTATTTCATTTTTGTGTTGTTTTTCTTTTTTTGTGTGTTCGTTCTTCATCTTCATCTTCTCATAAACTTTTGCACGCGTAAATTGTAAAATTTTCATTGCATACTTTGCTGCTGCTGCTGCGTCGTCGCCGCCAACGCACAAAATGTCTATACCCTGTAGGTCAATTGGGTATATTTCATTTGTATAGGATAAACAAAACATTATATATGTATGTGTATTACATATCTTTAATTAGTATTAATCTACTGAAAAGATCATAAATTATTTACAGTGCAACGAGTTCTCTTTAACACTTTGTGGATTATAGAGTATTTAAAAAACCTCAATTTCTCTTCTATTATTTTTTTTGTTTTTTTTGCCATTACAGCCTTTTAGAGAAAAGTGCGGAAATATGGTACATGAGGAGAGGAGCAAAGGCAGGCAAATGTTAGGGATTTTGTGCGTCATTCATTAACATTTTTGGCTTTGGGGCGTGTGAAATTTAAAATTGGACGAACAGGCAACAGCAATTTCTGCATAAGTTTTGACCAGTTTTGTAATTTTTGTTTTTGGCCCTAACACTTGCCAAATGTTTATGAATGTCGTCGTCATCATCATCGTTGTCACAGACCTCAACAGAGTATGCGTGTGTGTGTGTGTGTGTGTGCGCCAGAGTGGGTAATTATTGAGATAGCTTTAATTAAAGAGGCCAACTTGGAGTGAAAACTTTGTGGAAAAGTTAATTATGATGAGCTTTGTGGAAGAATTTGTTGAATTCACAGTGATTAAAAGGGTATCAAGTGTATATTAAACATAAAGTAATGTACAACTGTTTGGAAACTGTAACTGTTATACAACTATTTTAGAATAACTGTTAAATTGCTTCAACTTTACAAAAAATTTTGATAGGTGTGAGCTCAATCTCTTTGACTTATTTTATTTCTTTATAATGTGATTGTAAATTACAGTTAATCTTCTTACTAGCTATAGCTATTAGGCCTTAAGCTATTCTTTAACTTAAAATCTATTCAATTGAATAAATTGTGTGAGAAATGTTATACTATGTACTATGTCATAACTGATCCAAACTGATTTTCGTGCAATTTTGTAATTAAAAACTGTAATTTATTCATATCACTCCCTTAAAACGGATCGTTTTGCAACACAACACTTTAAAAGCTCATGGTTATCCTTAATTGTTACTAGAAAAATGCCGCTACCCCCTCCCTATGCAGACAATAGAGATTGCACATTGACCTGCTGCCAAAGAGTACCTCTAATTTACATCTCTCTAACGTTACTCCATCGGTTGGAGGTGGAGCTGTGGGGGGTATGGAATCTTTTGTCCTTGTACTAACCGAATGGAAGCTGCAATTCACAATCCTCTCGCTTTATAAACAACTCATTTTCTCAGCACATCGGCATATTAAATGATTGCTAAGCGCAAAAGGCAAAAAAAAAAAAAATGGAAAGCAATGGAAAAAGAATAAAACAGGAGGAAAAAAATGAGAGGAAAAAAATGAAAACCATTTGCAATTCATAAAATCCAACAGAAATCTACAGAGAGATAGAGGGAAAGAGAGAGAGGGGGGCAGAGACTGAGTGAGACAGATAGAGCGTGTGCGAGCGAAATTCCCTATCCATGACGAAGTTTCTCCAGGCCTGCAATGAATGGCTGGGTGAATGGCAGAACGTGGGGTTGGGGGGGTCTCATAGGCGGTATAGAAGTAAAATTGCAGACAACGCGCGACTATTAATAAAAATATGCGAACAATGCAAAGCGGAAAGGCAAAGGCAAGGCTGAGGTAGGTGGGCAGAGAGAGAGGCACAAGGCGCAAGGCACGGGGCTGGGAGTAACATTGATTTCAATATGGCGGCGGCGGCATCATGAATGACGAACGGCCGTTGAAATGAATGGTGAGCGCGGGCAGGCGGCACCGAAGGGAACCAAAACAAAAACTTTAAATCCTTTAGTTAAACAAAAGGAGTCGGTTGAAGGGGTAGTAGATTCCTCATTGTAGGGACGAAGGCTGCGGGGATTTTTCTCTCGCCCTCTCTCTCTCTCTCTCTCTGGGTCTGAGCGTGGGCTATACAATGGCATACAGTAAATCTGTATATCCTGGGGAACATTTATTGTTTACGCGATGGATTAGAGATGACTAAACATGGCATATTGGAAACGACGAACCAAAGCCACTGACGAACATTGAAGGACACAAAAAAATATATACCCATACATACATATATAACAACACAATAAAAGACTTGACTGTCGGTCTGACCGCATTTCTCGTTCGTTACCAAGGCAAAAGGCGTCTTCAAGTCGAATGGCGATTAACTAAAACTTTAAATGCTTTGACCAACAAGCTTACACAAGCAGCAGCATCACGAATGACCACAAAAAGAAAAAAAGGCACGAAATAAGAAAAAGGAAAGCTTCAATTCAATTAGAAATGAGCAAAATGGTGAAATTTTGAAACAATTTTAATGGTGTTTTTCATCATTATTAACTTTCATGAGTTGAAAAATAAATCATTGCATACAATGTAGTTAAAAGAATAACAATAATCTCTAATCATCCAAACTCGAAAAGTTCTTTTCACAGTTTTGAAATGGAGATTAATTAAATATTAAGTTTAAATCACATTTCGTTTGAAATTAGGTTTTCAAAAAGGTTCCTTAATTCGTTCGATATGATGCTTCTTATATAAAATATTTGTGCTTTTATCTCGCCTATTTTTTAGGATTTTTTGCTGATGAAATCACATATCTCATGCCCATGCTCTTAAAGCCATTCTCCATGCTAACCCACCACCCGCTAGCCACGTCTTTTGACTTCTTCCTATTTCTATTTTAACTTTGTCTTCTTCTTGGTACGTGACCTTTGCTCTAAATTCTTGTCTAAGAGGGGAAAATTGTAACTCACTCACTCACTGACTGAATGACTGACTAACTGACAGACTTGTTGTCAAGGACTGAAACCCAATATGCTTGAAATGAAATTGTAACAATGAACCCCAATACACACACACACACACACACACACACACACACACACACATTTGCACTTACATCCCGCATGGCCTAAAAGGACAAGCCAACAAAAACAATTTACTATATTCTGACATCTCACTCCTTCTTATTCTTTTCTGTCTTTTTCACTCATACTCCAATTTTCGTATCCTCTCTCGCTCTGTGCATAATTTTTGGTATTATTTTATTTTTGGCGTCAGAAATCTTTGCTCATTATTATTGGCAGCTCTTTCTCTTTAGAAGGATAAAGAAACGAAAGATAAATTTATAAAAATTTCATATACATATGTATAAAAGAATAAGTATGTAATTTTGTATATTTGTATTTATGTATATGCAAGCCACTCTTGTCAAAAGTTTTGTGGATAAGCAAAAACTTAAAGTCAAAAATGTTTAACAGAATTCTCTTATAAATTTACTTAATTATAAGTAGACAAGTTTAAGTACTTCATTTGTTTTTTGCTTGCTTACAATTGCCTAATTTAGCGTTAATAAAGTTTTTAAGTAACTAGTTATTGATTTCAACCAAAATCCTTGTAGGTATTCCAAGAACAAAGAGCCAAAGTCTAATTGGGCAGAAAATCAACGAAGTGGCCAAGGAGGAGAGACGCTTTAAGAAAAGATAAACTTCTTGGCAATGAACTGAAAATGAAAAGTGAGTAAATATATAAAATGTATATGTATGTATGAATGAAAATTAAATAAAATACTGCTATAGATAAAAACATAGTCCCTGTCAAAAAAAACATATAAATTAAACAAAAACTGTCTTTCAAATCAGTTGAAACTCTTGTTTAGTTTTTTCCCCAAAAACATTCAACTTCATTAACAGCTTCGGAGACATGGGTTCTACATGGAAAATCTAGCTTAAAACATATAACATATATCCAAGGCAATATCAGTTCTGAATAGTAAATTTGCTAGTATATTTCTTCCTCACTCCCTTTCTCTATCTTTTACGGCGTGTATGTTGAATTTTATGCTCACTGTCCTTGATGAAATTACCAAAACGTGTTAAACTTTGAAATGCGCCTCTAGTGTCCTCATCTTTCTTTCCTCTAATCTCTTGTCGGCCCCCTCTACTCTCTCCTTCTAGCTCATACTACCTACTACTGCTTTACCCTCAGCTAATGGCGCCGAATTGTTTGCCAAAAAAAAAAAAAAGGAGAGAAGAGAACACAAAACAACAACAGCAAAAACAATGGAATTGAGAGAAGGCAGCGGACATTTTGTAAATATTTTCCATGTGTGGAAAAGGCTCAGGGACATTGAGGAGAAAAGAAGCAAGCAAGCGAGAGATAGAGAGAGAGAGAGAAGAGATAAATAGATAAAGGCAGCAGCGGCTGCTGTTTTGTGCCCTTTGTTGCTGTTGTTTTAAGCAAATATGGCCGCCAACCCGCAGCTTTTTGGCTCATTTTGGATCTCAAACAACGCAACGCAATTTGGCAACAGCAAAGCAGCAGCAGCAGCAGCAGCAACAACCACTGGTCGGTCGCCTGTCATTCGTTCCATCATTCATTCATTCAAACAAACATTGACGGCAGCTGGTTTGAAACAAAATGTGTTTGTTTTTCATTTTCTAGTTTAACCTCTCTTCTCGACCCCGACACCGATCCCAATACCGACCCCGACCCCACCCCCCTACCTCCTATTTCTTTACTTCACTTCTGTTCTTCTTTTGGTTCTATTTTTTTTCCTCTCGTTATTTTTGGCCTAAGCCTTTTTTAAGTAGTTTTTAATAATGCGCCACACACGCGGAAAAATCACAAACAACAGAAAGAAAAGTTGTGTAAACAAAAAATCATCTCGAATTTCGTCATACCCTGTGTACTCCGAGCTTTAAATAGTTCTTTCAACTGTCTACTGATGATTTATATATTGTGAGGATAATATATAGCAATTGATTAATAGTCCTAGGCATTAATCGTAAGTCGAATGGCTCATT
This sequence comes from Drosophila equinoxialis, assembly GCA_018150345.1. Taxonomy (NCBI): domain Eukaryota; kingdom Metazoa; phylum Arthropoda; class Insecta; order Diptera; family Drosophilidae; genus Drosophila; species Drosophila equinoxialis. Next base: position 11,977,133 of record JAECWI010000868.1, on the reverse strand, counting down.
AAGCTCAATCAAGCATTTAGGTTGCTCCTGTCCATTTTACTGTCAAAATTAATATGCTCTTCTATCGAACATAGAGTAAAGGGTAGGAAAACAGGGAAAACCACACAGCTGTTGCCTTTAAAGGTAAAAAAAAAACAAAAAAAAAAAAAAAAACATTCCTGATCCCAAGTTTGGCAGTGACAAAGTTTATATACATACATACATAATATGTATTACATATCCTTCAATCGGTTTGTAAAAAACAATATCAAGTTGGCCGAGATTTTGAGTGTCAGAATGTTTTACACCTATGTATATATGCTTACCCTAGAAACAACTTCCAGATTAAAAATATAAAATATTAAAAAACAAAAACAAAAATACAAAAATCTAAAATAAAATAAACGCAATTTTAAAGGACAAAAGTAAATATCGAAGCATGGAAGAATCTAAGAATATGGCGTTGGCGAACTGGGTCGATTTGAACACATTTGAATTGGATATGGAGGAGACTCCATTCATCCTGAAGCCAGATGAGATCATGAAAATTAAGAAGACATTCGATATATACGATTTTAAACAAACTGACTCCATTGAAGTCAGAAAGATGCGAATGGCCATGCTCCGTTTGGGCATGGAGCTAGAGACTGATGAAATCCGAACCCTGATGGAGGTTTTTGACAAGAGTAACTCCGATCGCATGCTATTCATTTGTGCCAAAATGGCTGAAAAGAAATGGCTTGGTTATGAATTCGTCCGGGGCCTTTTTGATTTGTGTAGTGGAAAAATGTCATTGGACAATTGCGATCATGCTGTCAAGGAGATGTTTTTGACCATAAGTGATGAGGAATTACATGAGATAATGCAACTGGTCGAATTCGATGGAGATCTTGGTCTCGGCAAGATCTCAACTTTGAAGGAGGAGGACAAAACCATTTAATATCATTTAGAAAGCCATGACATTCAAAAAGAAGCAGCAAAAAGATGATGTTTTTTTTCTATACGGTGGTATCCATTTTCAATTCTATAAACAAGCAGCAAAGCAACTGTTCAAATTAAAAATACTTTCTGTAAGGGAATATAAACAAAAAAAAAAAAAAAAAACCAAAAAGCCAGCATAAATAAAAAGTTGGCATAATCATATATGGCCCCACTTTTCAGTTCCTTTGTTACTTTTTTACTGGTCCTTCTCGTGGTAGAAGTAGAAGCCTCTTTCTTGTCTTAGATTTAGATAAAACTTGTGTTTGGTGTTCCTCTCTAAGTCTCCTCGCTTTTCGTTTCTCATTTTAGCAAAAGAAAAATTGAATTTAAATGCTTGTCAGCAACAGAAATTAGTTTTTCCTGCCAAAGCGAATGAGTGGAAACGAGAGAAAGAGAGAGAGAGAGAGACAGAGCCGCCAACACAATGTAAAGAAATTATGATTTCGAATAGCATTTAATAGGGCCAACAACGAATAATGCAAAGCAAAGTGAAAAGAAGAATAAAAAAAACCAAAGAGAAAAATAAAAAGACACCAGTAAATTGGCTCATGGCTCTCATTCATTCTCGTCTCTCCCACCTAATTAAAAAGATGACATTTAAAGATTTTTACTTAGATTTCCCATAAGCGAAGGCATTAGAAATAATTAACTGACATCAACAGGAGGTCAAAAGCGAAGGAATCATGCGAAAAGAATAAGAATCAGAACAAAACAGAATAGAACTGCTGCTGCTACCGGATGGACAGAACGGTGTAAACAAAAAGGAAACTACTCGTGATATTTTTCTTGCAATTTCCCTTTTCTCTATGCAATTAAAATCAAAATGCAATGGCCAAGATTGTCATATACCAACAATTTGGATTATTCTTGTTTTTGCTTATTACATCGAATTGCAATTCGTTTGAGCATTGGAAAGACTGTTTTTATCAAAAATCATTTGGAGCAGTCTTGTTTCACGTTATTTTGATGACAAAATGGTATTCATTTTGTTAAAAGATTAAAAAGAAGGCCCAAAGTGAATTTCTCATATGCCTAACAAGTGATTTGCCTAATGTAGGAAAACATAAAAGTCAAATGTGTCTCGAAACTGGGGGTCATAGGCGATGCTTCAAGAAGATTCGCGGCTTGGGCACTTAAAACTTCTTGAATTAAGTTTTATATTGGTTTCCTCAAGTTTTGCTTAGCATTTCACAGAAATTTATTCGTTTTTTTGAACAGTCTTGAAAGATAATCTTATCTAATTGAAATGGATTGCAACAAAAAGTGTGCCCAAATAATTTGGTGAGTTGCTTAAAGTTGACATCAAAGTTTATTAAAACTTCAAACGAACAATTGATTTAACATTTAATAAGTAAAAGAAATGATCGTATTTCATAGAAGTTATTTCAGTTTTCGTATTAGCATTTTACTATATTTTCTGTGGTCCATTATGAGAAGAACCTAGAAGAACAAATCCAAGTACTTGGATGAAGGAAAGTAAGAATTGGTTATGCTTTTGATTGAATATCTTGTATGACATACCCTTTTTATCTAGTTTCCTGTAGCACTTAACCGCATTTGAAGAGAGAGAGACAGAGAAAGCTGAGAGCAGGACCCATTCGATGGATATATTGCTCGTAGTCTGACCAAATACAATTTCCTACCAGAACTAACGGAAATGTTCATCAATTGACCATTTTGGCACTTTTTGCGCTTTAGAGTTGGTTTGGCTAGTTGGTTGGTTGCTTGGTCGTTCCGTCAGTCTGTCGGTCGGTTGGTTGGTTGAAAAGCATATCATGTGTAGCCCCAAGACCAGTCAGTCCAGTGAAAAGTTCAACCACAAGCAATCAGAAAAGCAAAAACGAAAAAAAAAAAAAACAAAAAATACAAACGAAAACAAAAAAATGTCTATGAAAGAGCACGAGAGAGAGAGGGAGAGGAAATGGAGGCCGAAAATGCCAAACCAGGAAGTACAACTGGAAAATTTAATTATCACACACAGATAGAGGACACAGAGAGACGGGAGAAAGAGAGTAAGAGATTGGCAGAAGGAGAACAAGAGGCACAGAGAGACACTGACTGACTCTGTAGAGGAGCTTGTCAATGTCAGAAATAAATGTTGGTTGTTGGTTTTTGTTAGCCTTGGGTATATATGAAGATGTCCTTTTGGTTAGCCTTCAGCTCAGCCGGTTAAAATTTTCTTGTCATTTTCTCCTGCTGCTGCTGCTGCCGATGCCGCTACTGCGGTTGATTCTCCGAGTATGATGTCAACTTGTGACAGCTGCCAAGCAAAGAACAAAAAAAAAATAACCACACAGAATTTAAAGAAGAAAGCTGCAACTGCTGCTCCTTCTATCTGCAAAAAAAAAAAAACCAAGAGAAGTATCCAAGCCATGAAAGCAATTAAAGCCATACGTGTCTCGTCCAAAAAACTGAAACTTTAAATGGGGTTTTAATTAAACAATAAATTCAACTCGAAAGAGAATTAATCCAGGGATGCGTAGCCAAACGAAAACATTAAATAGTTTGAATTAAATATCGTAAACTGAAGGACAAGTGGTTGAAAGGATGAAAGCCAATACAAAATCCAAAAAAAATAGAACACTTGGACACTTTTAAATCGCTTTTCAGCTGTTGCATGAACTTTCAAAGGCTTTTAAATTTTAATTTAATTTCAAATTCCATTGGTGTTTAGTTAATTTATTAAAGTAAAACTCAGTGAGATGTCAATTTCAAGTTTAGAAAATAAATGCATTGGCATATTCGAATTGAAAATGCTTACCAAAATCTAGCATCCCTGGTCTTTATGTGGTGTGGCATATGGCGTATGAATAAGTATTTCTGCAATTCTAATTCAATTTCAAGCAATTGTCCCACACAGAAAGAGAAAAGAAAAGAACAAAACCAAAAAGAATGGAAAAATGCCTTCCCTTCATTCATAATTATATTTGGTGTTAGGCGGCCGACGCCGCCAACGACAACGACGACGTCAGAAAAACTTTTGCGGCCCATAATTAAAACTAAAAGACCGAAAATTTTTGGGTTTTTCTTCTGTTCTTCTGTTGGGCTAAGTGCAGCTGACAACAATTGCATTGCGAAAACGAAACGAAAACTGGGGGGGGGGTGGAAAGTCTCTTGAGGAGAACAAAAGGCAACTAACGCCTGATGCTGCAGCTGCTGTCCGCTGCCCGCTGCCCGCTGCCGCACGACATGGATACGTACACACAGCCTGCTAGAGAACTATGGGTGGGTGGTGCGGGGGGACTGGGGACACATACATACAAACGACAGGACTATTTTTAGAGACGCCTTTTGTGCTTTTAATAAGTTTTGAATTTCAGTACAAGAAAAACTTGAACAAATCTCTCAGCCATTTGGCAGTCTTTTCTTTTAGATTTGCTTTGCTCCTACTTCTACTACTCAGCATCATCCTCCAATTCTCTTATCCTTTCGTTTTGTTATACCATTTGCCATTTTGGTTTTTCTTTTCCTTTCTGTTGTTTCTTTTTTTTTTTCGTGTATTTTGTATGTGTGGTGGATTTGTCCACAAACGAACTGAAGCTGAAACCAATAATTAATACCCCAAACAAGTTTTTCGTTTATTATCCGTTGCGGACATTTTTTTTTGTTGTATGTATGTTTCTTTGGTTTTTTTTTTTCAATTTTTTTCTCTGTGTTTTCTGTCGCCTTTGTTGCCGGTTGCTTCGTTAGTTTCATGTTCAAGCAGTTGAATTGCAGCAATTTTTAGCCTTCATTCGAAGTATCTGCAGGTTTTTTTTTTTTATCCCAACCTTCCTCCTCCCTCCTAGCCATCGCATCCTTAACCAAACATTCTCCATTCGCTTCACAACCCCCCAACCTCTCGCAGTTTTTCCACATTTTTCCTGCACGTGCTTTTCTTTTTCTCTCTCTTTCGTTTTATGTTTTCTTTCTTTCTGTTCTTGCTGTTTTACTTGTTGTTTGTTTCTTTGGCTGCTGCTGCTGCTGCCGTTGATAACTTTGTTTTATAGACTTTTGTTCTCGCCGTTGTTACCTAGCGACCCAAATTCTACGTTCAATAGTTTTACCGTTCTTTGACCAACAAAAAAAAAAACAACAAAACGAGCAGAAAACGTATAGAAGAAAAGGAGGCAACGTTTGCTATTGCTTTCTTGTTTTTTTTTTCTTTTTCTTTCTTTTATTTTTATGGCCACATTTGGTTTTGCTGGGTTTTTCATGTCCATGTAGTGTTACCCTATGGTCAAAAGCTGCAATGGGTATATGTAGTTCCATTTCTCTTTCGTTTCAAACGAGAGCTGCTAATTGCTTAAGGAGGGCAGATGGGATCTTTTTATCGAATTGATTTAATATCGAGATATCGATTTTGAGAACTAGTTTTTTCATGTGCATAGCTTTTTGACGTTTACCTTAGAAATTGAGATTTTTGAATGATATTTAGTTTAGAACCGGTGCTTAGGATGCTACATTTTTGACATTACCCTACAGAGTTACCTATAAGTTTAATGTGTCAACTCTCAATCAAGTGCAAGTCATATTCATAATAATTTTCATAGGTTTCATTCACTTTTGCCGCAAATCCCGAACAGAACGGAAGTAAATTTCTCTTCAATTTTAATAAAATAAAATCCAAAAATAGATCATGCAGCAACTAAAACTGAAAACTTTGGATGGCAAGTCTTTTGAAGCCAATTTGGAAATCGTCAATGCGTCGTCCGTCCTACAGAATTTGCTGCTCGACTGCAAAATGGAAGATGGAGTTGCTGTTATTACATTGCCGACCATACATTCATGGACCTTGGATAAGATTCTAATCTGGGCCGAACACCACAAGGACGACGAGCAGCGCTACGAGGAGGAGAAGGTCGTTAATGATCCATGGGATGTGCAATTCTTGCTACAGCATGAGCATATACTCTTCTATTTAATCAATGCCGCCGAGGTATTGAATATAAAGAGTCTCTATATTGCCTGCTTCATCAGCTTCTTCGAAACTGCTACCATGGAGTTCGAGTACGATGAAGAAGATGATTGCGATGAATTTGACGAATACGACGATATCGCTTACGACTACTGAAAAGCGGCAATGAAGAAAACAAAATATGTAATTCATTTAAAAAATACACCCATTAAATGTTACATACTTTATTTTTCTGTTTTTTTTTTTTTTATCTGTGAGTAGTTTTGCGTTTGAGGTAACTCAAAGTCGACTAATGTTTATGTTTGAAAATTTTTTATTTAGAAATTCAATACTATACGATAGCATGGGATAAAAGTTTACTAGCTGTGTCTTATTCAAAATAATCCATGTTGAAATATATATGTAGAATATATCCCAGATGCATTTGTAGAATATATATATATATTTCATCTAGAGCAAATATTAAACCCGCAGCAGTAGCAGCAGCAGCTCTTCCTATTTCTCTGATAACTATAGTAAAAAAAAGGAAGAAAACAAATCGCATTACCCCGCCATACGCACATAGCCAATGGATTGAATTTACAACCCGCAATGCAAACAAATATCGAAACAAATAAAACTTGCAAAATTTATTATATTTAACAAACATGTTTGCCAAACAAATATAAATAAATTTTGCGCAAACAGCCAACAACCAACCAAAAAAAAAAAAACAAAAAAAATAAATAAAATAAAAGAAAAAAAAAAGTGTAAAGGAAATTGTAAGTAAAAGTTGTCGTCGCAAAAATATTTTTCTCTCGAAAATTTATTAGTGGCCAAACAAAAGAAACAACAAAAACAATAACAAAAAAAGGAAAAGGGCCAAGCAAACTGTTTCATGTTGCATCGAATCTTGGCTGGTGCAGCTCAGCTGCTGCTGTTAGTCCTCCAAACAAAAAGGCTCGAACAACAGGGGCCCAATGAAGGGAAATATGGCAATAAAATTGTATTTATTACATTTCTTCAAGTGCCAAGAGGGAGTAACTCTTACAAGAGTAAGAGTGAGAGGCTAAATGGTACGCTTAAGGCAAAGAATTTTCAATTAATTGTGTAAAGGAAATTGGCTTTTCATTTGTAGACCGAATCAATTCGTCATTTTTTATCATCTTCTTTTGGGAGAGTTTTTGTTGGTTTTTGTTAAACTGCAACCATTAAAAAAGTTGCAAAACTAAAAAGCACTTAAGAGATTGCACCAACAAAAGTTTACCATTCCACGCTTAATACCCTAAAACTTGACGGGGTTAACCTCATTTGTCATTAACAATGTTTCTACACAAAGCAAATAGAAATGATTTAGCTAGTGTTAGCCTTTTTTGTTGTTGTTTCACAAAATGTTCATTGGGATGGAAACATTGTCAGAAATAAAACTATATATACAAAAATTACTTAAAATATTTTGTAAATTGTTTGAACTAAGCAATTGGCTTCCATTTAACTACCTTTAGAGTATAGAATCATCGACATGAAGGCAAAATCGGTTGATATGTTTTTTTTTTTATTTTGTTATACTGTCTTTTGGTTTTTTTTTGTTGGTGTTATTTTTCATTTTGGTTTTCTGCCTATGTGTGGGAGATGGCCAAAAAGTGGCCCAACTAATGGATAACGTTATCAACGCCATCGCGAAACGCCAAACCAGAAAACAAAACTCGAGGATGAGCCCAGAGACCTATAGCCCATGGCTGGCTGGTTGGCTGGAAGGCACAGAATTGCCGCTCGCCTTTCTCTCCCGTTATGCCCCCTGTTCCACGTCCTGTTAACCAAGTTAAAATTCAATTTTGGACACTCGACTGCGTGCACAAAAACCGACAAAGTAAACAAATTGCGGTTCGGCAACACATGAGCGACCAGGCCAAAAGTTTATGTACTTTACAATCCCCCGCAAAAAAAAAAAAAACCCAACACCAAACAGCACCCAATCCTCTACTCAACCCTCTTACCTCACAGAGTCATTGAGTTTTTTGTTTTGGTGTGGGTTTTTGGGAGTTAGATGACAAATTTGATTTCGACTGAGGCAAAACGATTTTTTGGTTCGCTGTAAAATATTAAATTAATATCGTATGTAGCCCAGATATATGTACGTACACACACACATACACACACACATATACATATATACGAAGAACGACAACGATTCGTTGCTTTGAAATTCAAAAGTTAAATATTTGGCAAAAGCAAATAATAAAATTAAAGCAGATATCTAAAAGGAGGAAGGAGGGTCTCATGAAACTTGGAAGTGGAAAGGAACGGCAAAATATGTATTGGAGTAACAGTTGAAATTAGAAACAGGCTTTGGCCTTGGTAAATATTTGAGAGTTTTGGTCTACACTTTTTCCATCCTTCTATGGCTCTTTACCCCCCCTCTCACCCTCTCTCTCTCTCTCTCTCTCTCTCTCTCTCTCTCGTGAGTCTCTGTCAGTTAAAGTTTTTTGCAAATTTGCCAGGTTCGTTTTATTTCTTTATTTTTTTTTGTTTCTGCTTGTGAAGTGGAGTTTTTCTCTTAGATGTCTTTAAGTAGTTTTCCCTTAGTTGATTCAATATAATAATTGCGAAAGATATAAACCATTTCGCTTCATATTTATGTAAATACAATTTGGTAAAGCATTGCAAATATTTGTGCCAAATATATTTAAGTGAAATGAAACTCTGAAATTTAATGTAAATAAAGTGAAATATTTGTTATAAATTGAAGTAATTTGTCGATTAAGAACAGAAATGCACTCGAAATAATTGATTGAAGGTTAAATTGTAAAAAGTCTGCAATGTTTCTTTATTTAGAGCATTTAAATGGAAATGTATATTGGTAATATACTTTATTATGTAAGCGTTTTCCCATTTACAATAATTAAATTTTCATACAGTTAATTTAACAGAAGGAATAACTTTCATCTTTCAATTTTCTCCTCTCCTACCGCCAAAAAGGCAAACCAAATAAGAAACATCAGAGCAACTGTAATAGAAATTCAAAAAAAAAAAAAGAAAGAAAAAATAATAATAATATACACATGTATACGTAAATATATATATTTATCGATATTAGGGGCTGACCTCCTTAGAGTCTTGTATCTTAAGTGCAATATCGTGTAACATTTAGATTTCCTACTCTCAGTGTGAATCTCAGTCTCAGTCATCGTCCTCGCCTTCGTTTTTGTCCTCGTCCCTGTTGTCCTTGTCGTTGTCGTTGTCGTTGTCGTTGTCGAATGGCCAATCACTAGATACAGACACACTTTTTGCTTATCAAAGCAAAGTTTTTGCTTGTTGTTTTTGGTTGCCGCAATAAAGCAAAACTATGCCGCCAGCTGGCAATAAAAAAAAAAAAAAAGAAGAGAAGAGAAAACCTACCAACACATGAAGATTGGAATGTGGCAAGGAGGAGTAGGAGGCAGCCAGTCAACATAAACGAGTAATTTTTCGTATCACAATCAACACACAAGTCGTCGTCCGTCTCGTCCCTTCACACTTGAACCTCTCAATTTGCGTGCTAGTTGCGCTGCCTGGCATTTGACTTGAGCCGGAAACGGAAGTGTAATACAAACAAACAAACAAACCAAGAATTTCACATACACACACACAATACATAGGAGAGACGAAACGATGAGTTTTCGTGATTTATTGAACAACGATTGACGCCACAAGTGGAAGTGGCTTTTCATTCCAATTGAAGTGAAGTGAAAAGCGCCCCAAACCAATCCGACTATCAGAAGAATGACGAGAGTCGACGACGACGACGACGACGACAACGATGAACAACTACTCAACATTTGACCATTAAGAATCGAAATGGATTGAAAACGAAGAAAGCTACAAACAAACAACAAAAAAAAAGAAAAGAAAAACAGAAACAAAAACGGAAAACAGTACTAAACGAAATCGAAATCAAAAGGCAAAAGGCAGCGCAACGAAATGAATGCTGCAAGCTGATAAGCTTCTTTTATAAGAATTAAAGGCCAAGCTGACATATAAAGAAACGACTCAAAATACACACATACACACACACAATTGTTAATCACAGTGAAAAAGTGTAAAACTATCGAGAGTGAATGATTGGAAAAGTCAAAAAAGGGGATTGTGAGTTGTGTGTAAACTCCATATGGCAAAGAAGCTTAAACTCTTTAATTTTTCTCTTTTTTTTGGATCCTTTTGCAAAAAAAAGGTATACACAATTAGTCGGAAAGCATTTTGGCGACGAGCAGGAACAATTATCCTTGTAAAAGGTTTCCATGTTGAAGTAGCAGATACTTATCTTTCAAGATGTTTTCCAAATATTTTTAGAAGATTTCTTCCTATTTTAATATGATTTGTCTAATATTTAGTTTCTACATATGTCAGCTATATGTATGTTGTAGTGGTCCGATCCAACGAATTATCAATAAGAAGCTTAAATAATAAGCATCATTTCGTACGATTTCTAATTGAGAGAACGAACGCAAAAGTATGGCTTTAAGATTATACAAATAGAGATTGGAAAAGTATTACTGAAATCTCTGAAATTTTTGTTGTATTAATTTTTCTTTTAGCCTGAAGCGAGAGATCAAAAATAAATTAAAAGTAGAGATAAAAAATAGATACAAATGCCTTCTCACTCGCACACGATATCTATAGAAAAGAAATCAGAAGATATATCGTTCCAAATTTGATAATTTATTTTGGTTTCCTTTAACTTTCTCAAAAGGGGTGCACACACACACACAGTTCTCATTCGTATAACTTGCTCTATTTAAATAATGAAATTTGTTTACGTAATGCAATTTGGATATGAACATAATTTGTTTGTTGGGTGATGTTTGGCGTAAATAATAATGAAAAATGGATCCGCAGCAACAACATCATCATTGTGCCGGTCCTCCTTACTATCTTCTCTTAATCCCTTTTAGTCGAACTCACGTTCGGCCACTGCCGTGTCCTGTATAGCCTCATAGACACCATCGACAAAGATCATGATCAAACCAAGTTTAGGACGCAAATTTTCGGGCATATGTAGATTATCGCCGCCGAGAATAACCACACATGATTTCCCAGTGACAAAAAATGGTAGAAGACGAGTAGTAAACTCCCCAAAGCTATCCTGATTCTCACGACGAGATTCCAGACTGATCAAGCCATTGGGCCAACGATCCTCGTGACAACGATCGGCAATCTTATTGATCAAATGCATGGGGCAACTGCATGCGCTGAGGCCATCTCGGACACGCATATGCATAAATATATCGGGAGTCGAGATCAGGCTACCCCAATTGCGTATGGTGGCCGGTGGCAAAACGCTACCCCACTGCATCAACGAATAGCGATCGAGTTGATCCCCAATATTACGCATCACTATATTTGTGGAACGCAAAGCGAGTATATAATATTGAAGTAATTCCAATTCACGACGATGATTCTCAATTCGCTGCATCTGACTGATTTGTAAATCCTTTAGCTCCATTATTTCTGAGTGCTGTTGCTGCAACATTTCGCGCAATTCGAAGATACAATTATGTTTGGCCATCTCATCTTTGGGTACCTTCATGCCACAGCCCATGGAACACTCAACAACCACTTTTGGATTATGCTCACAGGTAGCTACATGCTGACGAAATTCCTCCAATTGCAACAATTGCTGGCAACCATTCTCAGCAAAGGCGCATTTGATCCGTAAGCGTGAGAGCATATTACGCATTAGGCGCGAAGCCGGAATCAATTGACTTGGTAAGAGATCTGTACGATCCACCGGGCATATTTGTTTCTCAATTATCCACTTTACTATACAGACGCGGCAATAGGCATGCTCGCAACTAGAAGATTGCACGGGATCCTCCAGAACTTCAGTACAAATCGGACAGATTAGTTCCTCGTCAACATGACCGACGATGCAAGTTAAATCGAAACCCATTATTGATTTATTGACGGATTATTTTGAGTGTCGATGATGTTGATGCTATAATGGTAATACAGAAAAACAAATGATAAGCAATCCACCAGTCTTACTTACTCCACTCCTGCTCCTATTTATTAATTTATTTGTTTTTTGTTTCGGTCTCTTACCACAGACTATTATTATAAATAATATCCGAATAACCGGATTTCTATAAATTTTCGTTCGAAATAAATAAGTCGCACCAGGCGGCAGACAAATAACTTTACTAACTTTTTGACGCCAAACTCTAGAGCTAACTGAGATATATATATACCCGGGTAATCTACAAAGATATAACTAAAAAAAAAAAAAGGTTACTTTCCAAATTTGTTTACTTTACTTAAGTGTTTCAAAATTTTTTCCAAATTGCTATAATTTTCAAGGAGCAAATAATCAATTAGATCTCAAAAAACAAGCAAACTACATATAACCACAATTTCAATTTGTTTGCCAAAAATTGTTAATAATTCATTTAAAATAAAGCACATTTTGTATGCCAATTTAGCACAATCCTTTTTTTCGCTTTGCATTTTGTTGTGTATTTATTTACTCGCCCATTGAAGCGCAAAAACAAAATAGGAGAACAAAAATAAAATGGTTAAATATTTGTTTGCTGACGAATTTTTGGGTTTGGCCATTTTTTGTGACGGGTTGATTGTATTTTTACTTTTGAAATGTTAACACGCAATCAATTTAAAATCAATTTTTGAGTTACTCATACACACACACACACACACACACACACACACAGGCAAACGCACAACGATTCAAACAATTGTAAATGGAAATGCAAATGCACCTGTGGCACTTAATTTTTGCCCACTTTGCTCAGATGTTGTACTTTGGTAAGGGACATAAAGTAAATATTACACATACGTCAGGTTGTCACACAAAATAAAAATCCAAAAAGGACTGCGGGCATTTGGCTTCTCTTTCACTCTCCCTCTCTTTCTCTCTCTCTCTCTCTCACTGCTCGTATCACTCTCTGTTTTTTTGTATAAACAAAGTTTTGGGGCTACTTTAGAAAATTTAATAAGCCTGGCAACCCTTATTATAAATTTATTTATATTTATGTGCAGGTAAAAACCAGAAGGTGAGTCCAGAGAGTGTTCACCATAGAAGACTGAGAGAGAAAGAGTGGTAGGTAGTAGAGGGGAGCAGAGGGAGTGGTGTTTGTGTGTGTGTGTTGTTTGTACTGACAGCCGCCAGCAGCTGCGACAAAGACACATGGAACCAGAGAAGAGTCGACTCGAGTTCTGTTGAGTTGAGTCCTTGCTAGTCTGCATACACACACACACACACACACTGTCACACACCGGCTCATACATATATGTACATACATGTAGTCGTTGCTTTTGTCAAAATATATGATGCTCATATGTTAGCCTGGCACTCAACGTGTGCCGCATTATTCACTCATCAGCAGCCCTCAGCATGCCCATCATCATTATCATTGTTCTTGTTCTTGTTTCATTCTCCTCTCTCTCTCTCTCCCTATCTCTTTCTCACCTCTCTCACAGCCCCTCACCACCCCCTTTCTTGCTGCTGTTTGCTGTCCCTTTGTCAGTTTTCATGCACTTGGCAAAGTGTTTTAAAGTAGATTCTCCTTTGTTGCGGTTGAGGCCATTGTAACAGAGTGGAAAAGAAAATGAGTCAAAAAGAAAGAAAGAAAACGAAAATGCAAGATGAAAGTAAAAAATGTTTCACTAAATGCCAAAATTAATATGTACTTAAGTATAAAAAAGAAAAAACAAAAAAAAAAAAAGTGTTAACATTTAGTTGGATCACTTGTTAAATTTGCATTTGCTCACTTAACCGACTACAAACAAAGAGAATTCTCAAAACGGGAACATGCGAAAAAGAGAGCTTAAGAATTAAAGTCCACATTATCTTGTGGGAAATATGCAAATTCAATGGGAATACAATTTAAATAGTAAATTCTCTATAAATCTCTAAAACTCTCAGTAAAAGGCAAAATTTTGAATAATTCTCTTTGTCTCTACCTATTAGCCTCCCCTGTCTAACTATGGGTTCGGTTATAATTAATTTGAATTAATCAATCAAAATCAATCAAAATTAATATGATGAATTCCATTAATGTGCAAAAAATTAGTTTTTAGCATCAATTTAGAATAATTTAGATTTAAAAATATGCAAACAATTCAGAAGATTAGGTTCTAGTATATTTAGACTAAACTTCAATGAGTTGATAATGAATGAAACATTTTTCCATATATGATTGTAGGGGAAGGGAAGATGATTATGATGGAGAGCTTAAGTAGAAAGCAAAGGTATTTGTTGATTTAGTTTAGTTCAAAACAAAGAGTAAACTTTTTTTCAGGTCTTTTCAGTTTTCTAAGCATTTCGTTTTGGTCGTTTTCTCTAGTATATTTGATCGAAAAATTCCTTGGCTGTGCTTTTTTTTTGTGAATATTTGGCATTTAAGCCTTGACAATGACTCCATCTCACATGCGATACGCTTTTTGGGGCCAGCAATTTCTCTTGACTTTTTTTTCGCCTCATTCTTTCGTTTTTGGCGCAGTACTCAAAAAAAAAAAAAAAAATCGCAAAAAAGCGTGTGCGAAAAAGTCATTTTTTTTATCTTTTTCTTTTTTTTTCGTTTTATGCTTTTGTTACATTTTTGTTGTTGTCGTTTAGGTCAAAAGCATTTAGACTCTTAGCCTTAGCCTGGGTCCTTTTCGGTTTTGCAGCTTCTGCCGCACATGGCAAACTCATCAACATTCAACGTTATTGTCACTGAAAAATACACACAATTATCGTTACAAATTGCTGTTAACTCTCCCATTCTACATACGGCAACGACAACGACAAAGACGAGTATGCAATGCAATGGAAAAGAGAATGACAGAGCAAGACAGAGAGAGAGAGAGAGAGAGAGAGAAGAGAAAAGAAAAAAAATTGAAAGTGTGTCGGTAGATGCCCGTCAGCTATGCGGGAATTGCATATTGTTTCCCATTCCATCCCCACATCGAGTCCCGTCGCCTTGTCATTCATTCAGTCAAGTCAGTCAATGCAATTCAATTATTGAAAGTGATTTTCCAGCAAATTTTTTATGGGTCCCTTTTAAGTATGCTATAGAAAACAGTCACTAACGCGTCTGTAAAAAAAAAAAGTTATAAAGAGAAACGTGCACACCCACACATACATATGTACATATATACACCTAGTTTTACTTCGCCCGCTCTAATGAGTTCATTTGACTCCATGACTAAGAAATGTCTAAGTCTATTCGTCGCTTAAGTCTGTCTTTTAGCAGAAGCTAATTTGCATTTCATTATTGCTTTCTCAGGTGGTTTAGCAAAGCGAGAAAGAAGTATGTCGAATCGTAAAAAGCTAAGGACGCATACAAAATCGACAGAATAACCGATAATTATCATTAACAAAAAGTAATAAACTCTAACGACAACTGCAAGTTATGAGCCAATGAGGCAATTTGTTCTATTTTCTTGTAACATCATCCATATGGTTCCAATTTGGACTTTACCATATGGTAAACTGTTCTTAAAATGATTTCAAGCCTAATGTTTTTATAATGTAAATTACAAAAACAAAAAAAAACAAGTTTCAAATTGTTTGATTAGATTTGCTAGAAAGTATAAATTGTATAAACAAATTTATTTCAGATCTCTCTTCATGGCGTCGACCGATTTCAATCAGTTATATACAATTTTGAGTGATTTGTTGTGATTTGAATTGTATCTTGTTTAGTTAGTATGCAACATTTTTGATTTTATGTCTGATAGATATCATTTATGCCATTTATGTGTGGGTGTGTGTGTGTGTGCATTTGTATTGTCATACGTGAGATATTGGCAACATTTATTGGCTAATGATAATTTGTTTGGTTTGTTTCTTCTGTTGGCAATTTATGCCAGTTTTCATTAACTCTTAGAGTCAATGATGCTGTCAGAGCAAAAGGCAAGAGACAACGGGCAAGAGGTGCCTTCTGTGCAATGGATTCCATTTTCATTTATGTTTCGGCATTAAATACTAAATTCCAAAATGTATTGCATACCCCCAAGGGGCAAATACTTGGCACATGAGCACACACATACACACAGACACGCATACGACATATAGGCAAAAAGTTGCTTTCTAAATTTATGCGTAATTTGGTTATAAACAAGGCAAAACACAAACAACACACACACACATATATATATGTATGTATGTATGTACGCATATATTCAACTCTGCCACGTGTCCTGGCAATTAAATTCAATTTGTCATTTAGTTGAAATTGACTTTGTGCATAATTGATTTCATTTGATTTTGCCTATTGCCCCTATGTGCCTCTCCCTCTTACTCGCTCCCGTTCTCCATCTCTTTCTGTATTGTATTACCATTCAAATTGATGTTCGTTGTTATATGTAGGTTGAAGTGGGGCATAGGGGGAGGGAGAAGCCTCTCGCACATTCAATTGTTTCTGACAATTAATAAATTTTGCGTATAATTAATTTATGTTATGTGCCCGCCCGCATGCCCGCCCAAAACAAACGACGGACCGAACCAGCCACCGACCTTTTGAACCCAACTTCTCTCTCTCTCTCTCTCTCTCTCTCTCTCTCTCTCCTTCTCACGCTTTTGGCCACGTTTTAAGCAAACAAAAGAACATTCGCCTAACTAAAACGTTTGACAAACGTGTCAGGAATTATTTTCCAACTACTAAAGCCGTTTTTGTCGAGTGCCGAGTCGAGTAGAGTCGTGTCGTGTTCTATCATGTCGTTTGTTTGGCTAATAAATTGACTAATTTTGTAAACAGTAATTAAACTACATTATTTAAAATTCACACACACACACACACACACACACATATATATATATAAATTCGATAGTTAGTCAGTCTGGGGTTAGGGAAGTAATAATTGCAAATTAAATGGCAAAAATTTATCAACTATTTAAATATGCATTTATAAATGTTATACAATATAATTAAAAACTAGCAATTAGTTTTATCTTTTTACGATTAAAGACTTTCTTCAATTATAAATATACATATAAAAATATAAATTATAATTGAAATGACAGTGAAATAGAAAAGTGTTCTCTAAAAATTCAAAGATTTTCAAAGTCATTTTTGGACCCCATTTGAAGAACAAATCTCAAATTGTTGTATTGATATATTGGTATATTGATATAGTGATATATTGATGTAATGATGTAATGATGTAATGATGTAATGATGTAATGACGTAATGATATAATGATGTAATGACGGTATAACGTTATGATGTAATGATATAATGACATAATGATGTAATAATGTAATGACGTAATGACGTAATGATGTGTTTCTTAATATTTCAATATCAATATTTCTCAAAAATTCGCAATATTTCTCAAAAATTTCCATAATTTTTCAAAAATTCCCAATATTTCTCAAAAATTAACATTATTTTAATATCAATATTTCTCAAGAATTCTCAATATTTCTCAAAAATTCACAATATTTCTCAACATTTCTCAATATTTCTCAAAAATTCTCAATATTTCTCAATAATTCTCAATAACTCTCAATAATTCTGCATATTGCGTCATTACATCGATATATCATTATGTTGAAATATTGATATATTGATATCTTCTCTTGATCTTCTTAGAATATGTCCAGACAAGTTGCCTTCATGATTTTTGTAAAAGTTTCATGGCATTCCTTTAAAGATTAAATAGCGTTAATTAAGGATTCACTGCGCAAAATGAAATTAATTAAATAATGGAAATGTTATTATTAAATATTACAAATCATTCATATTATGATTCTATGGTTGGTTTTAGTTGCTTTGGCTGGGATATATAGGCCTCTTTTTGTGGTCGGAGACTCTGCCTCTGTCCTTACGTCTACTTTCCACTTTCACCAGTTTAGTCGTTATAGAAACCAAAAAGTATTTCCCAACCAAATAAAAGTGAATGCAGAGAAGCACAAAAAAAAAAAAACAAAAATTGGGGAAATGGGGGAAAAAAACCGAATCTTAACATTTAAAAATGTTTCTCGCTTTGCCTTTCGGGCATTTTTAAATACATTCACACAGGGACACATAGACACAAACGTATTCATACTCAAACACACACACACACCTTTCGCTCTCTTTTATCCATTTTTATGATGGTGAAATATGAGACATGCCATGTAGTTTGTATTTAGTAAAAGGATTTTCCACCCACGCACACACACACACGCACACATATGTATGCGGTTTTTCTTCTATGCAAACATAGAGAGACGCTTTTTTTTTTGTTCAGACTCACGTATTTTGTATAACGGTATTTATTACATGTTTACTCAATAACAAAACACTTGAGCTTCTAACCCAAATACCCATAAACAAGTGAGCCAAACTCACACACACACACACACACACGCACACTAGATGCATGGTTGTAAGCTTACAGTTACTTCTGCTAGGTGTGTGTGTGTGTGGGATTCTTTCAAAAATGTGGATTGTGCGGAGAAGACACAAGGAAAAACCCCCTTCCAAACACACACACACGCACTCACACACACACACACACACACACACACACACACACACACACACACATATTTAACGCACACCCACTTAAAAGAAGCAAAAAAAACAAAAAAAATCTTACTGCTACTGCTGCGCGCTTTTTATAGAAATAATTTTTGTAAAATTACGACTAGGTAAGGTTAGGCTAGGCATGCCTTAATTTGTTAGAAATGTGCGTGGCCCTCCTCATACTCCCTTCACCATACCCATCTGCCCCTTCCACCATAATCATCGCCCTTCTGGGCATTTTGTGTGCATGTGTGTGTGCTAGGAGGTGGTCGTATTTGGTATTTTGTTAAGCTTGTTTAATGTTTCTTGGTTATTGTACAATGTTTAAATATTTAAAGCCATTTTAAAGTAAATTTCACTTGGAACTTTTAGATCAATAATCTTCTGTCTCTATCTGTCTAAATTTAAGTCTAAAGCCATTATTATACTCAACTCTTAAACAAATTTCCATTATCCTTGATATACATAAGTTGAACTCTACTATTGACCCAGTAGTTTTTCTTACCCTCAAAAGGTCATTAATGTAAGTAGTTGCAACTTGACCGCTTCGATTTGGTATCCAGAAAAACTTTAAGTATTTTTAATAACCAAGTGATCATTCGATCGATAATCAATTTAAAAACTGAACAAAAATATCCAATTAGTATCAAGGCTTTTCGGCCAAAGCAATCTCTGATTGGTTTCAGGATGCATTTGTTGCTATTAATTGCTATCCAAGATTTGCACGGTTTTCCACATTTTTTGATTATGACAAAATATTCTTTGCATAATAATAAAATAATGTCCAGGCCAAAGAAATAGTTATGTGTCAACAAATAATATCAATTGCTTAATTGAACATGTAATCGAACTAAACTAAACATTTAACTGCATTTATTTATTTATACAAAGTTTATTTATTACCATTTTGGTCATTTATTGTTGGTCGAGAAATAGACAGAAGCAATATATGTATGTGTGTATGTGGAGAGAAAGAGTTATGCTAACTTTTATATTATAAATTTGTATATTTCTATGTACATATGTCTAAACATTTAATTCAATTTGTAAAAATGAAAAGGAATGGAAATTCCTCTGCCACTGCTGCCCATTTCGATTCGTTTTTGCATATAAAAATCACAAAATGAATTTCATTGAAAACAATTTGAGAAGATTTGTTACGGATTTGCACCCAACTCAATCTGTTGGTGAAATGGAAAATAGAAAATGGAAAATACCAAATAAAAATAAAATTTAACCTAATGCTAATAATGTGCAAATTCTTTGCACAAACATAGACGCAAAAAACGGAGAAAAGACTATGTACAAACAAAAACTGTGGCGAAGAGTAAAGGGAGGCCTGGCCCCAGGATGCTAGTTAGTATTTATGTCTTGTGTTAGGCTTAAAGATAGCTAGACAGAGAGTGGAGGATATACTCCCAAGGAGTATGGGATGGAAAGCGGACGACATCATATAGTAAGGACATGCTGCTGTGAGCTATTTGTCTTAACCCACCTAACCTTTTTCTTCTCTTACTCCTCTCACCCCCCTCATTTTGGTCTCTACTTCTATTTTTTTTTTGTTTTGCCTGATCTGCATATTTAAAATGCTATATACCCTTTCTTTTTCCTTTTCATATCTAACTCTGCCACCTCTGCAATCATCCTGCACCTGCAATCTCATGTGTGTTTTGTGTGTGTGTGTGTGTGTGTGTGTGTGTGTGTGTGTCCTGTGGCATGCATAAATGCATATGGACATTTCACCATTTGCTTTAAAGCCCTTTGGGTGCTTTGTCTTGGCCTTATTCCTTGCCTTTCCCTTACATTCTCCGTTCTCTGCCTTGCATTGTTGTTTGTTCCCTTATTCCTTGTTTTTTTGTTCAATTTCTGCATAGTTTTTCCTCTAAATATTTGCACATTTTGAACAATAAATATTTTCAAATATTTAAATCTATTTCAACCACAACAACATTTTCCTTGTATCCTGCCTGCCTGCCTGTCTGTCTCTCTCGCTCTCTATCTCTTTCTAACTATGTGCGTGTGTGTGTGTATCTATGTATTTCCCCTTTGTTTTATTATCTCTAGCGCCATTTACTGTGATTTTTAACAATACAGTTTAATTTTGTCAAAATTTACTGGCAAGCTTTTTAGGCTTAACTTTTCTTTTTCTCTTCCTTTTTCAATTTTTTGCAAATTGACTTTAACTGAATGGGAATCATATGGTAAACTAGTCGTTTTGCATTAAACAGGTTATACATATGGAAAGTTCTTAAATTACTTGATAATTATTAAGTTTAAACTCAGCTAGTAAGAGCTTATCTCAGTTGAAGCTACTTACTCAAATGTCTTGTCCGAATTCTCTCTCCGAAATCGAGAGTGAACTGATTCAAAATTATAAATATACATAAATCAATCGTCTATATGCGTTTTTCTCATCTGAAGACATGCCAATCAACAAAAATTAAATTTGAACTACATTGATAATCAGCTTAACTAGACCTACTTCAATTTAGGTTTCTAGCAAATCATCTCTGAATTTGTTTTCTTTCAATAGGAAAAGACTTCTTCTTGCCCATATTAATAACTTGGAGTTTCTATCACTTTGTCAGACATTTCATGTCAATTTAGACGAGAAGTCAACTTTCATAGTATCTTGTTGGGTAAAGTTGGCGAATTTAGTTGTCTATTGAGAAACAGTTGATGCCAATTATTAGTAAATTTTACTCACTAGTTTTACCCTGTCTATTGAATACATAGATATGTATGTATGTATGTACATTCAATTCATTCCAGTTAGTGTTCGCCATTCAAGAATACATATCAACATACTCGTTTCTCTGGTAAACTTTTTTAAGAGAATTTCTTTGCCACCCGTCAGTCATGTCCAAGCTGGTTTCGAAATGCCTTTCCAAAGTCCTATGACTCTGGTCCTAGTCTCTGGCCCTGGCCCTCGAAAAAGGTCTTTTCATCCTTTGGCTTTTAGCTTCATGTTTGAGTTGTAGTTTTGTAGTTTTGTGTTGCTGTTGCTTGGCTTTTTCGGCTTGTCACTTTGGCATTTGCCTTAATTGCCCTTACACAATGTTTGTCAAGAGATTCAATATGCTGCTGCTACTGCCGCTTCTCCTGCTCCTGCGATTGCCTTGTTGCAACTTGTTGTTGCTGTTGCTGTTGCCTTATGAACGTATTGTTGTTTTTGCTGTTGCTGTTGCATTCAATTAGGAAAAGTTTGAATCCTGCGGCAATGTTTTGCATTGTTACCTAGCTAATCTGTAAATTTCACTCAATTGTATTACAATTTTTGCCTCTTAGCTAGTATTTTCGCCTCCCAACCGCCCCCCACACCGAAGACTTTACCACAAAAATAAGTATTTTACATGCATTTTACTTGCTCTGCGACAATTTGCAGGCCATTCATATGCTTTTTTCATTTCGGTTTTTCATTTTTCATTTATTTTGTTGTTGTTGTTTTTTGCTTTTGCTGCTCTGCCCTGCTTCTTTTGTATATTTTGCGTAATTTTTACATTTACGAGCCATTAAAAATATTTTATTGCATTTATATTTCGCTGGCTGCTTTATGGTTTTGCTCTGTTGGAGATTTTCTCTTTACTTTGTTGGTGTTGGCTGTTATGTTACTTCCTATACTGGCCCAGCGCACATGGAAGTCATCGCCGTGTGGGGATTCGTGCTCCTGCTGCTGCTGCTGCTGATGATGATGATGATGACGACGACAAGGTTGATTTATTTGACTCTTGTTTATGGTATATGGAACTATGGTCTCGTGTCTGTCTCGTGTCTCTCTCTCTCTCTCTCTCTCTCTCTCTCTCTCTCTCTCTCTCTGTCTCTCTTCGGCTTGGTTTTTTTCATCCGTCCATACTTCTACAGCTTCTTCTGAGCTTCCACCTCTTTTCCATCATCATCATTATCAAACACACAAACTTATCGTAATGCATGTACAAAGTTGCCAGCAACTGAAATATTTCAGCCAAATATTCTGCTTGGCAAAGTATTTTGAATAGTTTTATATTTGGTATTTCTCAATATATGCTCAAATTTTCAATTCAGCATATTCAATGTACTTTTTTTTTTAATGGTTGTACACATTTTCCATTTGAAATTCTAGAAGCTTAAAAAATAATACTTTCGTGTTTAAGCTAAAAATGTATTTCTCTCGCTTTGTTAATATATAATTTTAGAGAATATTTTATTTCGTTTTCTTATACGCATTAATTTGGTTCTCTGCTTGGTGATCTTTTATCGATTTCAGATCACCATCTGTTATCGATTTCAATGACTTTAGGCTGGCCAAGTTTCTCCAAGTTTGAAATATATTAATTTCATATTCCAATTACTAAAGGTCAAATGTTTTAAGAAATGTTTTAAATTGATTTACAAGGCTGAACATATTTCTCGATATATACAATAACATAGTACTAGGTATTAGTTAGAATATAGACTTTATGCATTTCTCTTAGATAAATGTTTGATAATCAAAAAAAATGAAGTAAGTAAGTCGTCTCGCCGACTTGGGTATACCATACACCAGTAAAACAAATATTTCAAATTTGTAATAACTAATGCATTTGCCTATTTTAAGAAATTCTGTTCACATGCTTTTTACTAGCATATTTCAGTATCTCGCGCACTTATGCATATAAGCACCCTAGCGCCCCCACCCGCCAACGGCCATCTCCGGCCTTATGCAAAAACGTTTATATGCATAACTCAGCTATTTTTTGTCCGATTTTGATCAAATTTGGTATTTTGCTGGGTATTAGTATCAAATTTAAGTGTGCCAAATTTGATTGCACAAGGTAAAAAATTACGCGAGATATTCGAGTTTTTCAAATTTCGGGGGCGGAAAGGGGCGTGGCAAAATCTTTATACATGCAAAATGAGCGCATTTACTAAGCAAATATACATACCAAATATGGTGTATCTAGCTACAATAGTTTTTGAGATAAACGTTTTTTTTGAATTGCGGGGGCGGAAAGGGGCGTGGCAAAAATTTGAAATAAACTTGATCACTCTACATACTACATGAGCCTACATACCAAATTTGGTGGCTCTATCTCTTATAGTCTCTGAGATCTACGCGTTCATACGGACGGACGGACGGACAGACGGACAGACGGACAGACGGACGGACAGACGGACATGGCTAGATCGACTCGGCTGTTGATGCTGATCAAGAATATATATACTTTATGGGGTCGGAAAAGCTTCCTTCTGCCTGTTACATACATTTTGGCGACTTTAATATACCATTTCACCCTATGGGTGTATGGTATAAAAATGTGTTCTATTCTTTCCATTACTTTTGTTCTTATCGTCAATTTACTTTCTCATTGCTAAGAAAATTTTCTAAAATAAATTTTCGTAAAAAGGCAGTTATCCAACCATATAAAAAGTCAAATAGAAATGAAAATTTCATTTACTGCTGCTTCAACTGGCCCACACATACACACGCAAAGACACAGAGAAAAAGAGACATGAGACATGAACAATAGGCATGGGGAAAAGAGGGCGAGTGGATATGGATATCTGTATTTTATATGGCCATGTATCTAAACCAACTTTTGTGTGTATTGTGTGCGATTGTATTATATAAATACGCACGAAATACGCTGGGCAGCTCACAATCCCACTCCGCATTTTTCGCCCACTCAGTGCATTACACTCACTGCCTATACCCAGACCCTCCCACTTAATGCCCAACCCCTCTGTCTCCCCACCCCACAAACCGTTTGGCAATCCAAATCCAAACTGACCAAAGCCAATTGCCTTTTCTTTACTCAGTGACTAAGATTTATTTGCATTTCCGTTTGAATGCATTTGCTGTTTTATTTCTATAGTCTGGACTCGACTGGACTGAACTCAGCTCGACTGGACTTTGGCTTTTTGCAATAGACACGCACATGTTACGCTTTTGGCAACTAAGTTGTACCCCTCCACCCACCCATTCGCCCACAACCACTACCACGAGAAAGACTTGGCTAGCCAAAAAGAGAGGGAGACATAGAGAGAGAGAGAGAGAGAGACAGATAGTTATTCCAATCTCCTACCAATAGCCTCCACTTTTAGCCATGAATAATTTCCTATAAAGCTGCATTTTTATCCATTTTTCGGTTTCTTGTATATCTCTTCTTGTATTTTCTTTACTGTTGTGTTTTTCTTGTTTTCTTGGTTTGGTTTTTTAGTTTTGTTGCTTTTGCTTGAAGCATTTTGCCCTATTAACAAACTCAATTTGTGAGCAATTTCTCGAACAAAAGGACAGCATCCAAGGATAATGGTTAAGGGATAACATTTTATCGTCATCCTCGTCGTTCTTGTCGTCCTTCTCGTTGCCCAGTGCAACACGTTCAACCTGAATCTTAGGAATTTCGCTGCCCCTAACAATGTTCTTACTTCTAGCCCTTACCTTTTTCCCTTTCCCAACATTAGTGAGTGTGTGTGTGTGTGTGTGCTTGGATGGTCCATGTTCTTCGCCTATGCAGAAGAGCAATTTAAAAATCGCTTACGGGCACGCCACGGCCATAAAATCAAGCATCATCATCATCATCAGCGTCATAATCATTATCATCATCTGTTTAAAACCAAAAAAAAAACCTCATCATCATCTTAAAAATTGTCCAGGAGCGGATTATCCTTCAAGCAGATTCAAATTTCTACAAATATATGACTTAAACTAGTGAACAAAATTCTCAAGGAAAGTATTCAAACTGTTTATAGAAAGAACAAGTTGTTTTTGTTTTTACAGAAATTTATATTGAAGTATATAAAAAAAATTTTCGTTTATCCTTCTAGAAAAAGAAGAAAGTTAATGGAATTCCAGTATTAAATTATTTTGAAACCGACTCTCTAGTTTCTTTTCCTACTGCCTAAAACTGGACTTTCATCGATAATGCATCGATAAAGTTAGGCAACTTCTTAATAATAACTGACAGCATTTTTCACATCTCATCCTTTTGAAATGAGCAGTTTCGTATACATTTATAAGCACAAAAGAAAAAATTGAGTAGATTATTGTTTGATTAGTCCTATTTTGACTAGTACAAAGTTCTTGTAAATATACTAAATATTGAGTTTGTAGATGAAACTTGGAAAAGTCAAGAGAAGAAAAGAGATTGGATATAGCCCTAAGATTTTCAAAAAATCCATAAGATTTGATGTGAATTCATTATTTATAAGATAAGTGAAACAAGGATGCATAATATTGGGATATCCATGGCCCTTTGGATGGGACCTTGCATTTGGTCGAACCAACCCTGTATGCAGTACCTGACGCTTACATTTCTGTGTCGTTTTATGCATTTTGCTTACTTTTACTCCGCAGCTACTCGAAACTCTGTTGGCTCCGGTTTCTATTTTTAACTTTGTTTCCTTTTGTGTCCATAGAAAATGTCTAGTACGTGACAGATTTGTTATAATTAACATGATTGACGAGTTTCAGACAGATTGAACAGATATCAAGTAACTTTAT
This sequence comes from Drosophila equinoxialis, assembly GCA_018150345.1. Taxonomy (NCBI): domain Eukaryota; kingdom Metazoa; phylum Arthropoda; class Insecta; order Diptera; family Drosophilidae; genus Drosophila; species Drosophila equinoxialis. The sequence continues at coordinate 11,951,346 of JAECWI010000868.1, read as the reverse complement.
AGTATGGTATACATATATGGATATACGTATTTGGTGTGTGTGTGTGTGTGTGTGTGTGTGTGTGCATATGAAACGAACGCTTCGTGTCTGGCAGCATAAATTTTGTGAATGTTAAAACACATTCTCGTAACGTTTCGTTTCGTTTCGTATCGTTTCGATTGAAATCTAAATTGCAATTGCAACTGTAAAAATTGCTGCAGTTAAATGCTGCACTTGATAACAACTACAACCTACAGCAACAGCAACAACTACAACTACAACTACAACTGCAACAGCAACTACAAATGCTCAATGTGTTAGATGCCATCATCCCATGGCTAACAAGTTGCGCAGGACAAGCCAACTGCGAAATGCAATGCAACCGGCAACAACTGCATGGCGAACTGAACTCGATGAACAAAAACAAACAGGATATGGGCGGGGAACTAGCAAACGATATACTACATACATATATGTATGTGTGCACGTGTGTATGGCTGTGTGTGCGCGTGTGTGGGTGTAGGACATACATTACATTACACTGCAGTTTTTGCTACTGTAAAAGGAGCTGGCTGCTGCCACTGCCTTTGGCAGATAGACAGACACTGAGACACGAGACAGGAGCAGCAACACCAACAGCCACACCAACAACAACAACAACTACAACAAAGGCAACCACAAGTACAACAAGTAGCAACAACATGAAGGTGATAAAAATAATGGAAAAAATCGAAATACCCTTTATTGATCTTAAATTCCAGTAAGAGTTTAGTCGTCGTCTCTTTAGACTTTAAAAAGAGATTTCGGGTTTAATTTTTAATGGTTGATTGGGGGATTAAGATTGGGGGAAATTCCAATGGGCGTGTCGTTCCCTTGGTTCACTAGAGAGTTACAAAGACTCAATTTTGGTTTACTCTTTAGGCCTGTTTATCCAGTTGTAAGTAAGAGAAAGGACCAACATGCAATTGTATTAAGTAGGTCTTAAACTTCTGTTGATATTACATTTTGTTTACTTGCCGTGACTTTTATTTAGATTATCCGCAAAATATTGGAGGTTCCTCTTCAGGGGACGTATGTTTCGACCGCCGAAGTTTGTTGACTATTGTCTTTCCTAAATATATTTCTTCATATGAAGTCTAAATTCCTTTTAAAGTGCTCTCTACTTTCATCTAATTCAAAAGTAAGCCACTTGCTGGGTGATGATCTCATCTAAACGACCGTTCTTGCCAATTGGTCTACAAGCTTGTATGCAGTTCTGTAGAAGACAGAGTCTAAGACTCCCGTTCGTCAAGGTCCTGCATCCTAGTCCTATTCCTAGTCTTTCTAAGGATCTTCTATGATGGGTCTGTAGTTAACATTAAATGAGGAAATTTGATAGTTGTCTATTAAATTGTCTCAACCTAACCTCAGCTATTTGCTGTAATCTTAACGATCCAGTTCTTAGCATTTCTTTCATCACAAAGAGTCCTGTGCTCAGTTAGCGTTAAAAAAAGATAGGAAAATGGGTTAGTGGCCCTGCCTGCTGATGGACTAAGCTGATGGAATTCAACAGTCGGATTCTCATTGGGATTCGCTTGCCCTTTGCTGCGTTTTCATTGAGCTGCCTCCGCTCAATGCGTTTTGTTCCAAAAAGGATATTGCCCGATGCTGCCAATTGGCTGCCCTTTAACATTTTGTTTGTTACTGCTGCTGCTGCTGCTCCTCCTCTTGCTGCTATCATTGTTCTTGTTGCTGTACGTTCCCTGCTTTTGTCATTTACAAGTGGAGCAGCAGCAATCGGATGAGGAGGATGAAGAGGAGCAGAATCAGAAGTAGCAGCAGCAGAAGTAAACCGCAGGCCAACCGCATAACGGAGATCAGAATTGCATATGCAAAAATTGTAACTGAAAATTTTCGTAAAATACCAAAGGGAAGCCAACTTCAAGTTCCATATCGGACATATGTATATCCGCTGCAGTTTTCCCTCTTCCCTCTCCCTCACACTGTTTGCTTTTACGTTATGTCCGAATTGAATACAACAAGGAACAACCAACGAATGAACGAACGAACGAATGAGTGGGACGTAAGGGGAACCCCCAGAAAAACGCAAGAAAAAAGTGCATGAAATATGTTTACTGTTATGTGTTGGCGTTTATGTTCCGCCTTTTCTGTCTGTGCGGGAAAGGTCAATAAAAGGTCATTGAGTAGGTTATATCACAGTCATAAGTGTGTGTGTGTGTGTGTTTTTTTTGTGTGGGCAGAGAGAGAGTTGATGCCATGCGTAGAGCATTTGTGTGTGTTTCATGTGGGTAGCTATTGGCATCTTCACGAGTGAGTGTGTGAATGTGCGTGTGTGTGTGTGTGTATGTGTGTGTGGGAAGTCAATATGTAGGTAATCCAAATTTGTTGATGCCTCTTGGCACAGCAAAAGCAACGGCAGCCGCCTAATCGATGTGAAAAACGACGATTTTTTTGTTGCCTCCCTTTCGACTTTTGGTGGCTGCCAAAAGTTAACAGATTAGAATGAAGTGTTAAAGAGGCAAAAAATTCACCCAAAAACGACAATAAACAAATTAAAGTAAAGCAAAACAGATTGAATCTCAGTTTTCTACATTCATACGATCTTCTTACTAAGAATAGTCCGATGGAAAACGATCGTTTGTATGAATGTTTTGTTAGCTAGAAGAACTAAGCTCACAATGGCACGTTAAGTATTCTAATCACTTTTTTGAGTTTCGCATCGAAATTTATGTGAGGCGGCTAATCTTACTGATAGGAATGATAGTTTACATTTTATTTGTTTTAATGAAAAGCTAGATTTGCTCTGTTAAATGCAAATTGACTCCTCAAATTTTCATAAGTTATATTTAAGTTTGAGAGCAAAACGTTTATAGATCTTCAGTTTCCAATATATTGAAGTAGTCGGTAAGAATGATTTAAGGCTCTTTCTATATACATATTTAACACATGTAATTTATGGAAGAGCTAAGAGTTTCAAACCTGATACCAACTGATCCTTTCGTTTTGTGGTTTGACTGCGAGTTGAAGTAGAATATTTCAATGAATAAATAAACTGAAGGATAAATTAGCTAAATTCCTTATTTTTCAATGCTTATTATTAATTATTGTACATTCCTTATTTATTTAAAACTTGAAAAGAATTAATTGTAAGATTGGCACCAAATTTAGTTTTTCGACTTAGACTTTGAATTTCCATGACAACTTTCATCTGTAGTTACTTTTATGATTGAAGAGATGCCTCGAGTAATTCAAAGTCACCATCTAACTTCATTTTTCTTTGCCATTTGTAGAGTTACGTACTCTCCGGCAATTAATTTGCTCACTTCTACACTTGAAGTAATTACATGTCTAGCCCATAAGTACTTAGCTAATTATATTGAAGTTTTGCATTTCAATTAACATTGAAGAGAGTGAGTGAATGGAGGAGAAAAACTTATTCTTTGTATACCACACAATAAAATTATGATAACTGCATGGCGCACAGCCTTGATAAATATTTTTGTTGTTGTTAATTTGCTACCGCTATCGAGAAAGGAAAAAACTTTGGACCACTTGCTGGTAGTTTCAATTGCAACCAGCCAAGCCAATCAAGGGCCATATTTTTGCACTTCAAAGTACCGCCAAACATCGTCTTGAGTAACGAAATATAAAATATCTATTTTATATCGAGAGAAATCTCAATCTCGCTCCACCTCAATCTCTCTATAGTAATCATAATCATAATAATAATGATGATGATGGGCGCGACCCCATCAAAACAAAAAAAGCAAAAAAAAAAAACTAAAACTGCTCAATCAAAGTTTCTTATGTAGCAAGGAAAAGTGAAGAGGTGAAGAGAGTTGACTGTGGTTGCGGGTGCGGCGGTTGCTTTTGCTGCTGCTGTTGCTGTTGCTGTTGCTGCTGAGTTGTATGCAAAAATCTTTTTCTCGAATCCATAAACTACATGGCAACGCCTTTGCCTGGTTTGCTTGTGTGTTTCCTTGGTTGCTTGCAGCAAAAGTTCTCAAGTAGCCTGGTCGTTCTGATAGTCTTTAAATTTACGATGCACTGCGGCCGGCCTCCGAACGAAACAGAAGCCCAAACTAAATGGAAGAATACGACGATGAAGGAACGCCAGAAGAAGTAAAAGGCCCAGGCGAAGCGTAACTGAGTAACTACACAGTGGCGAGGGTAGCTAGCTGGCCAGGACCAGGACAGGATATGGCAGTAGAGAGAAATTGTCATGTTAGAGATTATACTATTGGAAATGGCAATAACATTTCTTCTATTTGCTTACACAATCTCACAATTTGAATTCCCAACTGGTTTAAGACGAAAAATATCTCGTAACGAGTTTCCCTTTACCTGGCATTTCATTGCAACTACGTGACTCACGATGTCATCGTTAGTTACTGTTTCAAGACTCGTTCCTTGGGTTTGCTAACTGCCAGAGGCGGCCGGAAACATAGCTCTGCATGAGGAAGAAGCAAAAGAAGAAGAAATAGCTGTAGAAGCAGCAGCAGCAGCGGCAGCAGATGATGAAGAAGAACGCTATGCCAACGCCGACGCTGCTGCAGTTGCCTTTAATTTAGCGCCCATGGCTAGTGCTTGCGCTTGACACGCCCACATGTATACACACACACACACACACACAAGGGCACTAACACACACTGCCCTTCGCCCACTGCTGTTGCCCATTGGCGTAATTTTAATAGACTGCAACAGTCTCAAGTTGCAAAGTTGATTTGCCAGTGGTGGGTCGTTCTTCTTGGTCGGTCGGTCGTTTGGTTGTTTGGTCGTTCAGTCAGTTGCTTGTTCCTTTCTCCTCCCCCATATCCCATAGATGCACACACAAAACTTTATGTTACAAAACGCCCACCACCTACGCCACTATTATCCTCCCACCATCTTCCATCCCTCAGCTAGTAAGTTTTTTTTCGTACGATTTCTATTTATAACGCGGTATCTATAAAGACTACCCGAAAATTTTATTCAACAAAAATAACATTTTTACGATTTTTCATCTTAAATAAAAGCCATCTTAATATGTGAAAAGGGTAAGTTTAAGTAATTCCAAGTAAAACAATTAATAAACTAAAAAATTTTTAAGTTTTTTCTTTTAAAAAAATTCAATAACAAAGTAATTACAATGAAGGATTTCAACTACTTTTGTACTTTCTTTATTTTTATATACAAAGAGTTTGTACTCAGCTATTTACCTCAATACTTTCTTTTATGATATAAACGAAATACTTATTATTTCAAAGAATGTAGTCATGTATGTATTGAAGTTCTTTTTCTTATTATTTATAAAAAATTACCAAAAAGTCCATTATTTTTTAAGTACTTGTATAGATGTAATTATTGAAACTTTGAAACTTTTATTTGCAATTAGATGGGGGAACCACTTTGTTTTCCCCAAACTATGACTAAGGTATTCAACATGGTCGATCATTATGAATGTTGAAATCTATTTTATTTCCTAGTTTTTGGCTTTTTTTGGTTGAAATGGCGTTTTCTTACTGGCAAGTGGGCAGTTTCTTGCTTGCGTCCGACCTCCCTAGAGATCCTAGTAAAACTAAACTGCATGCAAGGAGCAATGGGCAGCAAGAAGAATGTGGATGGGGTATGCCCAAAAGGCAGCGCCAAAAAGCAAGCTACAAAAAATACAACAAAAAAGAAGACGCTAAATTTCCACACAAACACACACACACACATACACCAAATGTGGGCAGAACTATGGTTTTGTTTCGTTCATTGGAATTTATGTTCAAATTTCATGAAAAGAACTTGTTTTCCTGCCTAGTTGCCTAGGCCGCCGCTCTCTCTCTCTCTCTGCCTCTCCACCGCGTTCATCTTATGCCCACACAGTACGCCGTTCGTCCTTTTATTTCTTTTTTTTTTTTTTTTTTGGGAATATTTGGCTTATTAAACATCAACAGCAAAACGCCTCCGGGAATGGCTTTTGGTACACTTCAGTTCGGTTCGGTTTCAAGTATGGGTTTGAGTTTGGAGTTTGAGTTTCAGTTTAGCTTTTGTTGTTGCGGTCTTGAGTTTTTTAGAAAAATTATAAAATTACCATAATTAGTGTGTTGATATACGATGAAAGTTTTATAAGCTGATTTATATGATATGTATGTGCATGTGTATATATGTGTGTCTATGTACATATGTTTGTGTGTGTGTGTGTGGCTGTAGTGTTTCCATTCTTTGCCTTATTTTTATGCTTTATTTAATTTCTTTCGGCATTTGTTCGTTCGTGTTCGGCATTCTATATAGATAATTGCTAGTTAGATGTTTGCTAGTTCTTGGACTTGGTGGTTGGGTGGTTGTTGGGTTCGTTTGCTTGCCGTTGGAAATAAAAGTACTTTGGAATACTAATGAACTTTTGTCAGTTTGCCAGATGGTAATTAAAAAGCACGATTGGACTTGGTTGGTAAAAAGGTGTGAATGTGAAATGATAAATTTCTGAAATGAAGTATATAGTAGAGAGTGTTTAGCAGATAGAGAGAGAGAGAGAGGGCGTGCGAGACAGAGAGAGATAAAATTTAGTTACATTTTCACTGAAGGAATCGCCAAAGTTTTGGTGTGTGCAGAATATTTATGGACCAATCGAAAAACTATGTTTGTGACCTGCAAAACAAGTCACTAAGTATCTGGTACTTGAAGTAATTGATTGCACTGCACAAGCAAATATAATTAAATTATTTAAGTAATTCCACACGAAAATCTTGATTTTGGTTTGTCAATAAGATTGAGCAATTTTTGCATAGGTTTTGTACAAGTAATTAATTGTAATTATGCCATTATATGTTATCTACTGACCTCAAATACCTTATTACTTAATTACCTATATCAATGAAGGTATTTCATAATCCTTTTTGTTTGGTGTATCTAAGTGTCTCAATTGAATTGCTCAAGTGAATTCAAGTAATCTACTTAGTGGCCAACAAAGCTAACTTTCATTCAACGTCATTTCACTTTTCAAATTCGTCAAATTCCTTGAAAATTCAACAATAACAGCAAAAGCAACAACAACAACGACAACAAAAACCATTTGTATAATTTATCATTTCTCATTTACGTAAAAATGGGAAAAATGAGAACTCGAAAAAATTGTTGTCCTGTTTTCTGCGTCAACGAGCAAATTTATTTTCACACCCTAATTAACGAGCCTTTTACACACACACACCAAATGATGGAGTGACACATGGTGTTGTCTCTCTGTTTGTCTGTCATTTGTTTATAGCCTCAACTCTCTGGCTTTCAGCCTCTTTTGAAGCAACCAATTTACCTTCTAGGCCATAGATACGACATTCAAGTACCCACTTATTAAAAATGGATCGTGTTTATTCCACGAGGGATTCGGTATTGAAATATGTTTAAATTTCAAAATATTTAAATTCTGAAAACTCATTTCATCAATTTATTATTAATTTAGATCCTCTAAATAAGATTATGTTCGAATATTATGTTGTTTAGTTTTTCCTTAAATGTTATTAAAAATTTGGTTAAGTGAGTATTTTAATTAATTTAAAAGAATTATATGCATTTCAATTCGTACTGCCCAATTGGTGGACTTAACTTTTGTAATGACTTCCATCTTTGTCATTCTAAGGCCAAAGCGGGGTCCAGTAGGATGCGGAATGTGGATATTTGAAATGCGTTTTCTTCACAGGTGACCCTTAGATACGGCAAAGATTGAATCATCTATCAGGTGCTGCAAATACTCCTCATGCAACATGAATAAACAAATATATACCTACATATATACAAAGATATTGTTGTAATTTTCTTGCGAGTTGTTATTCGACAAAATATTCCAAGCGACTTCAGCTTTAATTTTATCGAAGGCTACAGGGTATTAAAAAAACAAGAAACAAAAAAAAAAAACTTGACAAACAAAATTAATAAGTTTTGTTTCACTTTTCGTCATATAAATTTTTTGTTTTTTCGCTTTTTGTTTGTGTCAAACATTAAGCTAATGACAAGAAAAGTTGCTTGATTTTTCCTCTCCTCACTAATTTGTGGACATATACATACATATATGTATATATTTTTTGTCTCTCACCTGGCGACAACAACGAGAATAACAATAATGACGATGATGATGATGATGATGATGATGAGTACGATATGCAAGGAAAAGTTGTTGCTTAATTAATATGTATGCGAAAAGTTTTTAGCCCCGCCACGCCCCCCCTTCAGCGGGCATAATGAAACCAAATAGATCTTTAATGCAATTGCCGAGTAAACTTTTTTTGTGTTTCCATCATAGTGTTGCTTGATTTTTAATGACTACTTGATGCCACTTTTTCCCACTCCATTTCTCCGCATTCTCTTTGCCTTTCTCTCTCTCTCTGTCTTGTTCGTTTTGTGCTTGCGTTTCCTTGGCTTAACTCATTCTACTGCATCAAGTTGTATCTCTTTCTGCGGCCCAAAAGTTAAATGTACTTAAACTTATTTGTTGTCAAGTTTCCTTGAGTCAAAATGATTTGCTCAACTTTCTCCTAAATGGATAAGGCAGGGGGAGGAATGGAATGAGTAGAGTTAGTTATACGGTAGGTGAGCTGTTTTTTGGGGGGAAGTTTAATAAGTTTGAAGAGTTTTTGGTTCGTTTGTTGCTTGAAGGAGGAAAATTTCGCATTTGAATGCTTGTTTGTCTTTGCCAAGCATAAAATATAGTTTTAATTGAATATGAGAGACTATGAGTGGGAAAGCTTGTTGTAGCAGGTCGAGAGGGACTGAAAGGCGTCTGAAGCAAGAAAGGGTCCCCATCAACAGAGGGAGTTAGAGACAGGGAGAGAGAGGCGAGTAATATGTGTGGGAAATTCTGTCTAAAACTTTATGGTCTCTTTATAGATACGAAATAAATTAAATTTTGATTGCTTGATTTGCTTTTGGTAAATAGAATAAACGCTATTTCTAATTGAGATGCCAACTTATTGATTAAATACATCGAAATGTAGCAGGGTATTATTTGCTTCATACCCAAACTTTCCTGCTCGGCCTAATACAATCTGTTATGTTTCTATTTGTTGTCAATTGGTCAGATTGCTTGCCTTTTTATTCATTCGCTTTTCTTGGAAGTTATTTGCACATTTAAATTTCATAGTTCTGGCAACATTCTGACGAATTTTTCAATTCAATTGAAACGGTTGAGATAGAAACAATTTTCGGACAGTGGAATGGACTATGTATTACAGGGATTCGATTCAACTCGGAACTGGTACTAAGTTTTCCCTTTTTGGCTTCTTTGAAATTGCCATTGAAATATGATCTGGCAACATCTTTATGTTCATGTCTCAAATTCTTTCACAAAACCTTTAGAACAGTGGAATGGACTATAACAGGGATTCGATTCAAATCGGAACTGGTACTAAGTTTTCCCTTTTTGGCTTTTTTACTCTATTCTTCGTAGAAATTGCCATTGAAATATGATCTGGCAACATCTTTATTTTCATGTCTTTCACAAAACCCTTAGAACCACTCAGACATGTGATTTGGAACTAGTACTGACGAAAATCTGGCAACTATACTTATTTTTGCATAGTCATATGAGTTGAAATGAAATCTGGCATCGACATTACATAATCATTTTCTGCCTGAGTTTATTCTAGCCAGCACTCACTTCGCCACCAACAGCCAACCTTGAACGATACGAAAAAAAGGAATTTTCTCTTACTTTCTGGTGTTAAAATGGAAGCTACAACTATGCAGTCAATTAAAATAAAAACTTTGGATAATATTGACTTCGTTGTGAGTCCAAATATCGTGAAATGTTCAGCCACCATACAAAAGATGCTTTTGGAATGCGAAGTGGAGAATGGAGCTGCCGTCATTTCGTTGCCGAAAATCCATTCGAAGATATTGTCCAAAATTCTCGTTTGGGTCGAACACTATAAGGATGAGCCTGTACCCCATCAAGAGGGGAGGAATTCTGTACCTCTAAGTCCATGGGATATTGAATTCTTCAAAATCGATTTGCCTACACTCTTTGATGTAATGATCGCTTCCGAACAATTAGAGATACCAGGCATAGTTGATGGCAGCTGTCAAACTGTAGCAGATATTATCAAGGGCAAAACCCCTGCACAGATACGTCAAATATTCAATATACGTAACGATTTCAACGACAACAACAACCATTGGTGATGGATTGACAATTATTCAATAAAAATTGTTTGCTAAAATGATAGTGTATTAAACTGATGTTTTTTTTTTGTTTTAGTATTGAAATTTATGGACATTGACGATGATTAGCACATGAAAATAATTATGATTGAAAATGTAGTAAAAAGCAAATAAAATCTGCCAAGTAAGTCAGGTTATCTGTACCCTTCCCGCCCCCCACTCACCCACTCACATTGAAGCATAAGTCATAAATTATGCTTAGATCACGCGCCAAGGCAGGCAAAAACAGAAGGAAAAAAATAAAATGGGTAAAATGGTTGAGGGTTAAGGATTCAGGAGAATCCTCCTAGCAACGTTTTAAGTCCAGCTGGTTGGCTTACGCAGTGACCTATACAATGCATTCCGTTAGGAAAACTTGGTCTACATATATATATATATGTATATATACAGATATTTTCTTTTTTAACTAGCCTGAATTCCTGGCAGTCACATGCCGGAGAACTCAGCTTAACTCAGGCTAGGCCAGGACATCCCACTCCTTCCACCTTCCCACCATACCATTTTGGCCAAGCCTAGCGCCAAAGAGTGACTTGCTGCCTCCTCGGCTAAAAAGATGATGGAAACAGCTGACATTTCACTTTCTTGATGCGATTACGCAGTGGAGGCAATACCACCACCACCTCGTACCATCATCTTTTTCTACTTCTCGTATCTCTCGGATGCCTCTGAGATGCCTCCAACCCGCCGGCCTCTTCTCATACTGCAAATTGCTTACGGTCACGTAGCAGGCTACTCCTCCTTCACTCTGCCTCTCTTTCTATTCTGTATGCTTCACATTGTGCGCGACAAGAATTTTTGCTTCCAGCGGCGAGGCAAGAAGAAAACACAAAAAAAAAAAAAAAAAAAAAGCCCCAGTGAGGAGTTTGTTGCTCAATGCCGAGGGGCTGTGGGCAGGAGGGAAAAATGGTGCCAAACTTAATGAAAATACCAACGCGTCGTCATTTTGGCCGCAGAGATGCTGTGTGTGTATGCGTGTGTGTGTGCGTGTATGTGTGTGTGTTGAATGTTGGGAGTCACCTCCTCTCGACCAGCATTTCGTAATATGTTATTTTTCATGCGTTTTAGGCGAAAGTGGAAACACTGCATATAAAGAGTGGGGGAAGGAAGAGGGCAGACGCTAGAGATGATAATTAATCGAGTTCTTAAAAAAAAAAAAAGTAGATCACATTTTGAAATGAAATTTCAAAACAGTTGTTCTCAAAACGTACAAAAAACCCCCTTGAATCCTTTTTATTTACAAATTCTCTGAAAATAAACGGAAATTAATATTTCTTCAAAATGAAAAATGTTAAAATTATCGTTTAACTGTTAAAAGTAGTGCCTTTGTATTGACTTCATTTAATTTCTATACTCATGCCATTTCAAAGAACTCTTTGATACTCTTCATTAATTGCAACTAATCCAACTTTTTATCAGTCATTTAGAATAGGAAAAGAATTTGCAAAACAAAGTTCATTAAAATATAATTCCCTTTTATTCCAAAGTATTTATTGAATTTAAAATGTTATTTGAAATTGAAACTGAATGAACAAAATCTTGAACATCTTTTGTATCTTTTTCTTCTTATTTCAATCGAATTCAAACCATTCAAATTGAAAAACTAATTCAAATCAAAATCCTTTTGTGGTTTGAAGCTGTTCATTGACTCATTCCAACTATGGAACATATATAATCTTTTGGAGCGCCATGGGGACAGTTGTTGTCGTTTAGTTTGGCTGAAAATAAAAAGTGATTGGCGTTATCGGGACTAACTGCGATAGCATACTCTCTACTCCACTCCACTTCACTCCACTCCATTCCACTCTGCATCATTTCACGCTGTCATCTCTAGTATCGCATTCTAGAGATGTGTTCGAGAGTATTGGCATTTTTGATTTCTTGCTTCATTTTTCTTTTCTGCTGTATTTTTCTCTTTTCCTTTCTTTCGTTTCGTCCTTCTTCGTATTCTGCTTCAGCATCAGCTTTTGCTTATTTTTTTTTGTTGTTTTTTTCTTTTGCCAATTTTTCTTTTATTTTTGTTGCTACTGCTACGCAATTTGCATATCTCGATAGTGTCATTAAATTTGCATATTTAAGATAAATTTAAATTCTTTGCATGTTTTTTTTTTTTTTTTTTTTGGTTCCCAGGCTGCGTTCCATTTCATTTGGTGTCCTTTTTCTTTTTGCTGTTGCTGTTGCTTTTGCTCATTCTTCAAATTTCGTTTGTTGTTATTGTAATTTATTTGTTGTAGGCATATGGCAAGACATTGCGATGGGTAAGGGATGGCTGGAGGGCTGGAGGTGTGAGGGGTGGTGCGACAAAGGAACATTGTTTACAGACTGTCTTCTCTCTATATGTTTGCATAAAGAGCATGGTTACAAGAAGTTGGTCCAAGGGCAAGTAGATTTCTACAATGTGTGGGAGTTGGTATTATTTTATTTTATTCTCTATATATACAAAAACGGGTATAACCACTTTTGGCATCAATTTGATGTTGGCCTCAACTGCATCTTCTGTTCAGAGACTAGATTTGTTGGAAAGGGTATTCAAAAGAACAACCATATTGTGTTGTTGTGATTGAATACTTTGGCACTCTGGTTTGCGTAGTCGTTATCATGCATCATTTGTTTAGTCCTTTTAGTCCTTTTGTTATGTGACAAACTTGGTTTGGAGGATAATACGGGTCTATGTATTTACTCATATGAGCACATGGCTGTGTGGGCCTGTGTGCGAGTGTGCGTATGGGTGTGGTGTGGGTGTCGCACTTTTATTTGCCGCACTTGTTGAGAATATTAATTTTATTTAAATTATATATGCATGTAAAAAAAAAAAAACACATCACACCGAATACAAAGAAAAAAAAAAATAAAATATACACAGTTGGCTTAGCTCAGCTCATTTTTGTGTAATGAACCAAAATGAGAGATTTTTTAGGAACTGATATCAAAATACCAAGAGATGAATGCAAAATAAAGAATAAATAAAGCCGAAGAGTGTGTGGGGGCGGAGGGGGGAAACGATAATTCAAAGTGCCAGACTAGGCAGAATTTTTGTTAAACATTTTGGTCAATCGTAAACTATGCCTTCTTCTTTCTAAGTTATTGATTTTCAGGTGTGCTGGATAACATCGAATCTCTGGGGCTTATCTTAACTAGTCATGTTTGAAAATGTCTTTAGAAAATGCTGACAATACACAGAATACTATTTAGTTTAAGATCCATGCTTGAATTTTTCAAAATATTTACATATAGATTTGAGTGGAACTAACAAAATTGACTTAAGAATTGGAGTAGGGCTCTATTTTTTGGTCTTGTGATGACAAACTATTATGAAATATTTCAATGTGTAATTTGTAAATTACAAACCGTTGAAAAAAGACGCAAATTTTGAAAAACTTTTTAAGGAAATATCCAAAAAAAACTGAATCTATCCAACAAAAAATAAAAATAGGACTGTTATTATAGCGAGCAAAATCAAATTTGGGTTAATTACTCAGATGAGCATATCCTAATAGGAACCGAGGTGCGCCCTAATAATCTGCGGTACACCAGGGCGGATGATTGTTGGAAAATTTACATAGAAAGTTAAAAATCTCTTCACTAATCTCTTAACTATATTTGATGCACATAAATAAGATCTTCTTATACTTTAAGAAAATGATTCAAATTTTGAATCTACGTATGCGTAATATAGACGAATAACAGGGCGTATGATTGTTTTAAGCAATAGATAATAACTTTATTAGTTAAAACTTAACAAAATTACATAAATGAATAATTCATTAAAACTTATTCTTTAACTGATGAACCATATTTGATTTGTCTACTGAAACAAGTTAAACAGTTTTATTGATAGAGAGAGATCAGAGTTAAAGCTAAACTAAATGAGATAATATTGGATAGCCAATTATTCTATCTAAGCAAGCCTTATAATTTTGATCGAACTTTAAAAATTTAAGAGGCAATTCCGTTGATTCAAATGGATCTTCTGCTTTATAAAGGCTATTCTCTTTCTGCCAGAGCGGAAAAGACTTGCCGAAAATGAATAGAAATAATTACTATTGATTAGTAAGAAATGTATATGCAGTGTTTATTCATTATTATTATTATAATTTTTTGAATATGTACATTATGTTTTTGCGCCACTGTCCATACGTCATAGAGAATGCAAAATGCAAAACAGCTGATGCCTGGCCTGACTGCCTGCTTGTTGTCTGATTAACCGTGAAAGCTTGTCAAAAAGCTCGCTAATACGTCACTCTGGCCAACAGTTGAGGCAAGTGTTGTTGTTTTTGTTGCTGTTGCTCTCTTTTGTGCAATTTAATTTCAACAATTCTATTACAACAACAACACAGAAGTAAGAAGAACAAACAGATTTGCTATTTTCATTTTAGTTAATTATTTAAATTTATATGTTTGAACAAATGAGCAAGCCATGACACCGAGAGAGAAAGAGAGAGAAAGAGAGAGAGAGTGTAAAGCCGGTAAGACTCAAAAGCAGCATGTGAATATGAGGAAGAGAGAGAGAGCGTATTGCTCTCTGGTTTTGCTTTTGCTTTTGCCTTTACTTTTCACTTCTCATTCTCATCGCGCAATTCTTCTCATCGTCGTTTTGTCGTCGTCCGCTGTCGGTTTTGGTTTATAATTTTTATTGGGCTGCGCGCAAACCGTTTTTTAATAATATTTTCCCACTTTTTTTTTGTTATTGTGCCGTCGTTTTGTACAACAAGAAAAACAAAATATAATAAAATAAAAACCGAAATTCACTTTTCATATTTGCCCGACCAAAAGGAAAAAGAATCGTTAAACGAAACTAAATAAAATTTGTTTCTGTTATTTTTTCTTTTTCTGTTCTTGTTATTATTATTATTGTTGGATCTTCTTCTTCTTCTACTGAATCATCAGCATTATTATTATTATTATTGTTATTATCATCTGCGTGTTGTTGTTCCTGTTGCTGCTGCTGCTGTTGTTGTTGTTGTTGTTGCTTCGAAATTCGGCAACGAAAGGAAAAAGCAAAAGTCAAGCCGAACAACATTTTCTACAGGTGAAACCACTGTTTGCGTCTGTGTGTGTGTGTATGTGTGTGTGTGAGAATTCCAAAAAAAAAAAACACAAAAAACAGAACACAAAATGTTGGCAAAAAGCAACAATTAAACAACCTTTGGAAGCCCCTCACAAACATTGCTATTGCTTGTCAGAACCCTCCCCACCCCCGCCAACCTTCTCCACATTCTTGTCCATTCTTGCCCCGTCCTCCTCTCCCCACCTCTACATTCATCGTTGCCGACGCAGCCCGCTGCCACAATCAGTAGTCAATCGTCTATGTTGTTGTGTGCGCTGCTCCTCTGTCGTAACAAAATTTGCAGCTTTCAGCTAATTGAAAGCGAAGTGAAGTTGTTGTTGTTGTTGTCGTCGCTGTTGTTATTGCAATGTCATTGCACTCGATATAGAAAATAATTTAACTCTTCTTCTTCATACAACTGCTTGCTGCTGATTTTTCGTCGTCGTTGTCGTCGCGCTGTTGTCTTCTTCATCGCACGTACGTCTATTGCTGCTGCTGCTTGCTAATTCTCCTTATTCTTACTTAGTCTTCTTCCTCTTCTGTTAGTAGGTGCGAATTTGAAATTGCATAAAACAACAATCACAAATAAAGGAAAAGAAAATAAACTACATAAATAAGCTAAGCAAAGGCAAAAACTTGGGGCCAAAAGTAGCAAACGAGCGAGAGAGAGAGAAAGAGAGAGCAAAGACCAGCACAATTGAGAGTGAACTTACAGTGAGAGCCAAAAGAGCGCAAACACAAATGCCGCAAAAACAAAACTAGACACATTGAGAGCCCAGACGATTAGTAAATTGCTTTTTGCAACGACTTGTCTATACCCTAGTAAAATTAAAGAACTTACGTGGGAAAACTAGGATTCTTAGATGCTTTCGGCTAACTAAAATAAAAAGAAATTCTTAAAGTACTTCTTATTCTCCACAATTAAAGTTACTGCTAATTACTTGAGCTTTGGGCTTTCTGTTTAAAGTAAATAGTAATTAGTAGAAGTACTTATTAGTGAAAAGCTTAGAATGTCTTCCAAGTAACAACTTGTAGCACTAAGTTGCCAAAAGTAGTTAAAAAGCTTAAAGTAGTTATGGCTTCCGCCGTTAGAAACTACTTCAAATTTAAAGAGGTGTAAACCGTCGGAATTCTCAAGTATTTTTAATTGTACTAAATATACAAGTCATTTCAAAATTGGAGTGGTGATTAAAATTCAAAGATTTTCGAAAACGAAAACACTGAAAAGTGATATAGCCTGATTAACCATAATGATGATAAAGCTTTTCGATTCTGTATTCTTAATATTTATGTCAGTTGACCAAAATTAACCTTAACCTCTTAACCTATTTAGTTCTTTATACTGACTGTTCATACCCTTAACCTTCTACAGGGTATAATGAAGTCAGAACTCGCTCTCTTAAAATATCTCATTGCTTATTCAAATGTTTAAAACTCTATCTATATTGTTCTTTTTTATCTCTGTCTAATTTAGTAGAATGTTTTTTTATTTAAATAATTTGGTATCAATGGTTTCTTTTGTTTTTGCGATTTCCCAACAAAAAGAAATTAAAGTTTTGTTTTGCTCACTTGTTGTATTGTTTTTGCATATGCCGGTCGCTTGAACTCTTCTTCTTCTCTCATTTTTCTTTACTCTCAGCTGTCAGATAAACATCTCCTTTTACTCTCTCTCTCTCTGTCTCTCTCTCTTCAGCTTTCATTGTCCTTGCTTGGCGCAATGCAACAAATTTTATTTTCTGTTATAACATAAACAATAAGTGCAAAATAATTTATTAATTAACAAAAATTAAGGAACAATTTTTACAGAATTACAAAAATCTGGCGAAAATCAATCTGGCAAAAATACTCAAACAAAAATTCCGTTGGCCCAATTTTTGCATTAATAAATTTTGCATGTCTGGCAACGTAAAAATAAACCAAAAAGCCAAAGAAAACAAAATACAAAAAAAAAAAAAAAAAGAAACTTGGCTATGAGCTATTTTTAATACTTCATGCAATGAGACATGTTGCAACCAGTGTGCAAGTGGGTGGTAGGGAGGGTGGTACATGGGTAGCGGGATGGGTGGAATAGCAGGATGCTAAAATAACTCGAGGAGCTCTACTAAACGAAAATGTGCCACAAAGTTGCAAATAAATGGACACAAGTGTTTTGCATACATATTAATTGCGAATTAGTTGACAAAAAACAAAACAACAACTGGAAATGTGTGAACAAATGGTCTGGGTAATTAAGAATTAGAGCTGTTAATTGCACTGCATGCTAAATTTGAATCAGTTGCACTGCTTGCACGGATCTGCAGTCTACGCATGCAGTGTACAGTGTTAAATGCAGCCCTGGTCGTTAAGCAGTGCAGCATCCCATTTCAAATTGGGATGTTGAATGTATCATTTCGAGTTCTTTATTTCTGAATTTGATCAATTCAATGCCATGCCAAATTCAGTGTTGGAAATGACAGTTTTAGGTCAGTCTCTTGTTAGTGTTGAAGCACGCCAAATTCAGTGCTAGAAAGCACCACAAATTTCACTTACTAGATAACTTTATTCAACTGGTTACAAATTCAAATGGGTAAAAATATTTCAATAACATATTATCTTTTGTTTAATTTGCAATTTTCAAAAGTGATTTCACTCCCCTCAAAATAACATATTTCTCTCCCATAGAGCTCCAATTCACTTTCTCTTATCAACAATAAACAATTTTCGTTTATGTTTTCTTTTCTTTTCAGTTTTTTTAAAAACGCGAGTGTTTATTTTTTGTTGTCTATTTCAATATAATAAATAAATCGAAAACAAAAAGGGAAAAATGCATCCACGTTTCAGTCCGGCGCCGCCTTTGCAGCAGCAGCAACAACAACAACATCAGCAAATGACTGGAATCGGTGGTCCAGGGGGCTTTTGAGAGGACCAGCAAATAATTCTCAACAATTGCCACCGCAAATGCCGCGATCTCAGAATTATGCAAATGTAAGTACATTCTAATCGCTATTTCTAGAAAATCTACATATATATAGTATATATGTACATATTAGAGAGCTGCATGAATGATAGAAAAATGAATTCGAATTAACAACATCTAAAATCAAATGAATGAATTGAATGACTTTGAAAATCGACTTCAACTGAATGAGTGTGTTGACGTAGAACTCGGTCGCACAACATTCAAACGAAACAAACCGAATTGAATGAGTTAGAAAGTGAAGCAATGAGTTGCTATGATTCGAATGCATTCGAATCCCAATTCTATGTAGTATTTATTTGTATTGTATATTTTTGAACTATATGTGATTACTATACGACTTAATCAATGTGGTCGGTGGCTCAGTGGGGACTATTCAGACCACAACAGTGTTGTTATAGGGTTCGAGCCCCCCTGCAGAGACTAATTTTTTTCTAACTAGTAAAGTACTATTAAAAGGTAGATGCATTGTGTATATGATGATGGATTAGTGAATAATATTTTTTATAATATTTTAGACAGCCTTATTTATGTTTTCTCGGTTCATGGCAACTAGAAACCCCTTCTAGATCAGATTTTCCGAGTTTTGTCCCAAAATGTCCAATCAAAAACTGCGCAATAATGTTTTTGGTGTACAGCATACTCAAATTTTAATAGCCCTTATTTCGTCTTTATTTTCCCTACATTTTTTATCAAATAATTAGTTGTTGTTGTTTTAAAACGTCCTAATAGAAATGAGACAATTCGAATAATTCGAATGATTCGAGTGCCTTAGTACATTTCGATGCTTTGGCATTCAACTCATTGCCTTTCATTAAACAGAGTTAGGTATTTTAGAGATTTGACAAGTACTAGCATTCACACTCATTCATTTCATTGTGTAGTTGTCACTCACTCATTTGAATTCAATTCGAGTGGATTCATTTGACTTTGACTTTTCTCTCATTCATGCAGCTCTCTAGTACATATATGCATTGTATATATTTTCAATGCGATAATTTCTCAAGAATTACAAGCGCTTAATCTCAATGCGAGATAAGCGTTTAAAGGAATTTCACCTGAAGTGAAACGATTATTAAATGAATCATTTGGCATTCTACGAACACTGATAAGTAGGGTACGTCGAAATGGTTTACAGGTCAAAACACTGCGCCAGTTTTGGCATTGTTGTTGCAACTGCCAATAAATAAAAATGAAATTTTATGAAATATTTACAACTGCATTATTTCACATTCTCCTCCCGGACCCTTCACTTCTCACTTATCAAAACTTTTATCACAGTTTATGTATTGTATTGTTTTTTATACCCTTGCAAAAAGGTATTATAAAATTGGTCAGATGTTTGTAACGCACAGAAGGAGACGTCTCCGACCCCAAAAAATATATATGTTCTTGATCAGCATATGAAACTGAGTGGGTATAGCCAGGTCCGTCTGTGTGTATGCGTTTTCCTCAGCCATCTTAAGAGCTATCGGGATGAAATTTCTTTTTTTGGGCATTTTATTACCTACGTGAGATCAAGTATGAAAATCATCAGGATCGGACCACTATATCATATAGTTGTATAGCAAAAGTAGGTGAAGAAGTTAGAGTATCGCTATAAAATTTACAAATATAATACTATTGGATATAAAACCTCAGATCCCAAAGTTTGAATCTGATCGGATAAATAGAACACAAGTTACAGTCAATATAAATCGGCTCTGCTTTAAGCGCAGCTGGCAGCACTGCTTGCTGCCTACTACGTCATCATCAAATCAATAAGGCACATGCATACACACACACACGCAACACTACATGAAACTTTAGTTTTGTTTGTATTTTGATGAATTGACTTGCAGGGAAAGAATTTTCAACAAGGACGGCAAGGGTATAGCTTCTTTGATATTTTTATCAATATTCTTCGATCATAATTTAAACATGGAAGTAGGTTTACCTACCATAAACCTTTGGAAATATATTGGATTTAATTTGGTTGATTTGAAGATGACTCAAAACATTGTATATATAATACATGTATATTAAGTTCCTTTAAACATTTGAACTAATGTTCTAAGCAATAAACTGAATTGGCTTAAGTTATTGATTCTTTAATGTACATATGTAGCGACCAATTTTCAGATTTGCAAACCGCCATATAAATCTATATATTGATAGCTGATTAAGAATCGTTTGTGGTGTGTTTTAGATAGTGTTTTTTCTTCTTACATTTAACGTTGTTCTTCATGTGAACGTAATCATTATATTAAAGTTAAAAAGTTTTAAAATATTATGATTAAATACAAATCTAACGAACAATGATAAAAAACAATTTAAAGTTAGTTTTCATAATAACAAGCAACATAAAGAGTAAAACAACGGAATTGAAAAACATTGTAATACTCTTTATTCAGCAATGGCAATGAACAACATAGTAATGTTCCTTTTTTTGCTTGTTAAAAAGTAAAGTGGTCAGAATTAGACATAGATAACAATTTAGATACAAAATCAGTTGACCACACAAATAGCACAGATGAAACTGCATGCCAATTTAAATGAAAAGTCAGTTGTCTTACAAAATCACTCACTAAATTAATCTTAAATGAATGCTTTAAAAAGTAGATAAGATAAATAGATGATCGTGAATTTTATTTCGTGTATGGACGGATACTTCAAAATCCTTTAGCTTTTATAGTGAGTCTTCGAAATTATCGCACGAATTCAATTGTTAGTTATCGCAAATTAGCCGAAAATCTTGATTAACTAATAAGACCGTTCCCGAAAATATTTGAGAGCTGTACTTGATTTCTTGCCGAGTAAATCTCATGAAAATGATCATAAGCGACTGAAATGTATTTCTTTTGATTGTCTTTTTAATGTCTTAGGTAGGTCTATGAAATATGTGTGTACATATGTTTGTAGATATATTTATATATGTATGTGCCAACATTTTTCTGTTCGGGGGCAATCAACAATGGCCCACAAAGCCTGAGTCAATCAATCAAATGCTCAATGCATCAATCAAGCAATCAAGCAGCAACTCACTAACATTCACTCACTTCCACATTCTCTAATTCCAAACACTCGCTTTCGCACTCACACTCATCATCCTTACCATACTCAGTCAAATTCATTCAAATCGCAGATGATTTCTGATGGGCAGCTGCGGCGGTATTCCACCGTAGAGTAGTAGAGGGCGGATGGATGGATATTTCTGCTGCCTGCTGCTAGGAGGCGCCACTGATGGCTGCAATCGACATGTGTCATACGCAGGCAAAGCCAGGCAGAAATCATTTGAGTGGAAAATTGCTGCTGCTATTTCTATTCTGGCAATGATATGGATTTCATTTCGTTTTTTCTATACCACCCCACCACCCAGCCCCCTTGCCTACCAACCCTACTCATCCCACCTTTGCATACCTTCTCCATCAATTGCTGACAATTGCAAGAGTAGAGACGAGATATCTCTAAACCACTGGCCCCACTGGCTCCCCCACATCAAATCATTATATGCAAAAAGCAAAAGGCTTAGCTACCTTACTACATCTAGCTAATTTCTCTATAGTGATTTCAATGGAATTATATATGTATTTGGGTTCTCGTTTTTTGTTGTTGTTGTCATATTTTATGCATTTGGTTTACACAAAGCCGGAGCGAGAAAGAGAGAGTGAGAGAGATAGAGAGGGAGATTCTATATATTATTATTATATTTTTTTGTAAACCCCCCTCCACCCATATACATATATATATGAATATACATATACACGTAATAAACTATTCAAAGTCGCACAATGTGCCGTTGGTGTGCGGTAGTTAGGTAGGTTTTTAGGCAACAACCTACTTCTTCCTCTCTTGCCTGTTACCACTTCTCCTCCTCCTGCTTCTTCTTCTTCTTCATTTCCACCTCCATGTTTACCTCAACCTATTTTTTGTTCACTTATTTTTAGTTCGCTTTGTGTAGACCATCATCTCTCGTCTACTTTTTTAATGGCCAACAGACGCGCCTAGGCGTTGCTGCTGCTGCTTTTTCTCTCTGGTTAAGGTTTGGGATGTTCCATTTAAACAGCTTTCAAGGAATGCAGACCACATCAAAACATACAACAACAACAACAATTTATATACAAAAAAGGCAACTGCAAATTTCATACATTCTGGAATACCCTATAACAAGTGAAACAAGCAAATAGCAACCAGCAAGACTTGATCATTTTTAGGTATCCCAAAGAGTTGTTTCAATTTCATTTTTTGTTTTTTTCTTTGTATTAGTGAGTATTAAAATTTAACAAAGCAACAATTTATTATCAGCCTACAACACGCTCATTTGATCCTTCATTTAATGGGTATAAATATTGTAGACACAGTCAGTCAGCAAGCTGGCTAAGCAGCGGTGAACAAGCGGCCAAGCCTCACCCATAGTTTGTGACTTTTTCGTCTCCTCCTCCTGGCATCTTCTTCATCTCTCTACTCGTTTGTCTCTGCCTTTTGCTTGTCTTTGAATCTGCTTTTCCTTTAGTTTGGGATGGGTTTTTTCTTTTTTTTTTTTGTCATTGTCATTTATTATTATTATTATTATTATTATTGTACCTAAAATGTAGAAATTTGTATTTGACAAAAAGCAAAAATGAAAAAAAAAGAATGAATGAAAGGAAAAGTTTCATTTTGCACTTAAATTAAAGAGTTTTAGTAAAGTATTCAAAATCAGCTATTAATAGGTGACAAATTTTCGTCTTAATATAAGTAAATATAACACATTATATTTTCATGTGGAAATGCATTGTTCGGAAACCAACTGCCTAGTTAGACTGTTTAAGGCGATACCGCCATTTGATTTATTGTTCAATATATTATTAACAATTTACAACAGGTCAATGTTTTTTCTTACAATTAGACTGCAAGCTTTCACCCGATATCGATTACATATCGATACTCGAGAACTCGATAACAACTTGCACTGCAATTCGATAATAATCTTGATGCACTAACGATGTGGCATATAATTCAATAATTCTTATACGCTAACAATAATAATGCATTTCGTTCAGAAACACGCAGTTAAATGCCAAGTCGTCTTCGTTTATAAAGAGTATTTAGTAGTCATATACACTCTAAAGTACTCGGAAATAGTGAATAAAACTCAAAGTTTTTGAATCTTCCTTAATATTTTTTTTCAATCTCCTTTAAAGTATGCTCCTTTCTAAATGTGCCATTGCTCTTTCTTTGTTTTTGTATAGTTTTATCCTTGGATGATTTCGAAGATTGTTCTTTTTATGTTTTGTATTCCAAAGGCACAATTGAACTATTCAAACAATAAATAGTTTTATAAGTTAAGAATAAATCTAAACCACTTTAAGCAATTAATTGCAGAATAAATATGGGGTTTTATTTATGATATTTATATATGTTTGATATATTGACATTGCGTATGATTTTTCATTATTATTGAACTTTAGGAATTGGACGAATAAGCATTTGAATTGCTTTAAGGGCGCTACTTCCATCCCAGCTCATACTGCCCGATGCAAAGAGTTGTCTCTTATAATGTACGCCATTCAATTTGCTAATTGGTGAAAAGAAATAGAATATAATTTCAATTTTCAATAGCATAATATATCAAATTAATTGATTACTTACGGTCCAAAACAGTTTTTACTAAACCACCAGGCACTATAATTCAATGCACAATTATAGGCATCAAATGCATCGACATCATGATCAAATGTGGAAAATTTACCATTTAAATTATATTGCATACGATTATCAATTGTTCCAAGAAAATCTCCCAACGATTTTAGAGCAAAGTCATTGCTTGCATTGGCAATCGAAAAATTATTATAACTAGCAAAATCGACAGTTCCATCAAAATCTTCAAGTTGTATGCGGAGTTCATAACGTTCTGAGTTGGTAATGCGATGCAATTGTTCCAGCCCTATGAAGAATTCGCCATTTAATTGACCAAAACCATGGCTAAAATCTGACCAACTTCTGTTAAAACTTTCGCTACGATCAAATCGCTTTTGAACGACAATCCATCCACCTCCTTGAATATCTGCATTGCAGAGAGCATTAAATGGCTCAAGTCCAGGAACTTTAATTTCATGAATGCCCGATGAGAGGCCTTTTGCAACCCGTGCTCGTTAAATTTTTGTTCAACTCAACTTCCGTTTGAGTTTCCTTTGCTTTTGTCATATTTTTCAACTGTCGCAATGGTTCAAGAAGAATTTTAAGTAAAAATTCATTGCTTAAACGTAGACTTTCAATTGTTTTACTAAGCTGACTATTTTGATCTCTAAAACGCATGTCCATCTCTGCCAATCTAGTAATTATTTCATAATGTTCCATACTTAGAAACTTTTGATTTTGTACAGTTGACTGTATATGCTCATTTAACTTGGATTTATAAGCTTGGCTTAAGCACTTTTGGCAATTAGATTCATATAGATCATCCTCGCCATTTGGAGCTCCGCCAGACTATGTAAATAGATTTATCAATTAGAATGTAAATCACTTTTGCACTTTTCATTTTTTTTTACTCACTCCATTGTCATTATCCATCCAAAAAGATGTTGAGATTACATTTTCAAATCCAGAAAGAAGAATGAAAACACAAAGTGAAAGGACACTTTGTAGATGCATTTAGGATTTAGGATGTTTCGAATTTATTTTAAAGTTTACACCACGTCCAACTGGTTTCAGATTTCAAAGCGCAATGATTTAAATATTAAACTATTGATTAGAATATACATATATTTTGCATTTTGACATTGCAATCGCAGTTTTTGCGATAAGGTTTTCTGTGAAAATATTGCAAAATTGATTTGTTATCTGTTCTCAATACGAAAATATTGATTTGATTTCCATAAAATTTAAGTATCAGCATCAGCAAAAAAAAGATAGGATATCGAATTTCATGAGAGAAAAACTGATCGATAGGGGCGCTAAATTGATCGCAAAAATTTTAACCATTTGTCTCTTTCCTCTCTTTCAATCTACTTATTTGTCATTCTATCAACCATTTCCAGTTAAAGTTTTTGGTTTAAAAATAAACAAAGACCCAAACTGAAATACTTCATTTGTTGTGAGTATTTGAGTTCTCTTTATTTGGATTACACAAAAGTTTCCTTTAACAAAATATTTATATTAAGATGGGCAGGGACAAGATGCAATAGCAAGAGGAATTGACTTGACCACGTAGAAATTTCTGATTAAATTCAATGTTGACAATTACCAACAACAAAGCAAAGTTGTTAAGGTAATTGCGGCTACTCCTTGTCGGCCTCGTAGGCTTTGAGATGCATTTCAATTGGAGAACAACAACCGACCCAAAGCCCACAACTCCACAGAGCATGCAGCAATCTACAACAACAAATAAACAATCATCATCCACATCATACATACAATCCACTACACTGCGAGGACGAGAATTGTATGCAGGATATGTTTTCTGCTGAATAGTCCATGGGGCGCATGCGTTGGCTTGTGGAATCTGTAAGTGAGTGTGAAACCGAAACCGAATCGTAACCGAAACCCAACGAAATGTAACGAAACCGAATCTTTTTGCCGGCCAGTCCAACGGCAAACCTTACTCAATGAGAAATTCAGAATCCATTCGACGATTGTCAAGTTAAGTTTAGAGAAAACGCCTGCCTCTTTTCCCTTCATTTTACGCAAAATAAGAAGTAAGAAAAAATCAAATTCGAAATAATATCCCAGCATTTTTAAAAAGTCCGTTAAATAAAAAAAAATTTTTTTAAACTAAAGAAAAAAGTAAAGTGCAAACTAAATTTCATCTTATTTTAAATAGTAAAGCAAAAGCAAAAAAAAAAAAAAAAAAAAAAAATTCCTACATAAAATATCACAAATTTTTTTTAAATATTTTTTTTTTTGAATATTTTCGAAAAGTTGTCGAATTTGAATCAGTGAGTGTTGTTGCATTTCCAAGAGTTTTGCGCGAAAATCAAAGCGAGAGATTTCAGTATATTCTGTCCAAAAAGAAGGGGAAGTTATCTATCTAAAATAAAGATCATAGCAGTATTATTTACCTAAAATACGGAAACATTCAAAGTAAATTCTGTGCTCAAAAGTCTCACAAGAAACACTCAAGTTGAAATTTTCAAAACAATAGAAATCAAATAATAGCAAGAACTCTAAAATAGTTGAAAGTTAAATTCTGATAATACTAAAAAAAAAACACCAAAACCAAAATCTTAAAACAATTGAATTCAAAGTTTTTAAAACGAGAAATTGTTTAAAATATAATACGAAAAAGAATATCTTAAAACAAAATTTAAAACTGTAAAGTAAAAACAAAAAAAACTACCAAAAATACTAAACAAAATAAAAAACTAAAGTATTAAAAATCATCTCAAAAACTTGCAAAGTGCAAAAATACTACAAAAAAAAAAACCTACAGAAACGAAAACAAAAACAAAGTTTTGAAAAAGATTAGAACTGGTAAATAAATAACTTTAAAAGTAACTATAAATAGTTGAAATATACTGAATTCAAAAATACTTAAAAAAAAATTAGTTGAAAGATCATAAAAAATTACGGGTTTAAAACTCTTAAAAACAAAACACCAATAAAAAGAACTTCAGTATTATTTTAATATTTAACTAAAAAAAGTAGACAATAAACAAAATCTGAAGATTAAATAAAAATTAAAAGAAAAATAAATAATTGAAAAAAATACCAAAATTAGCAAAATAAACTAAAAAGAAAAGCTTAGCTTGTTGAAGATAAAAATACCAAAAACTCAAAAACAAAAATCTCTGTGTGCTTTAGTCAAACTCTAATTTTCCTTAACACAAAAAAAAAACTCAAGAAAACATTAAAATTAAAATAAAAAAAAAAAAAAAAAAAATAATCAGTGTTTAGTATAAATTATAAAAATAATCATAAACAAGTAGAAAGTAATATATTATAAGGGAAAATACTAAAAGACAAGGCGTTGTTTCTTGAGAATTATAAATTCATTCAACCTTGCTTAGAAGAAAAGCCATTAAAATTGCGTCAATCAAGAGAAAAACTTCACCGTTGCCTGCAACAACATTGAAACTAAATAATTTCAATAACAAAGAGTACGAAGAGCAGCAACAGCAACAGCAACAGCAACAACAACAGCAACAGCAGCAGCAGCAACAACAACAGCAATTTGCTCAAGAATTGGCAACAGTTGGGCCCAAGGAAACACAGCAACAGCAGCAAAAGGACATTGAAGAAAACTTTGCACTACCAACAACAGCAGCAGGAACAAACTTAATTGATAAAAAAGAATTGACATCAGCAACAGCAACAGGAACAGGAACAGCAACAGCAGCAACAAGCACACCGGCAACACTAACATTAACAGCAGCAGCAGCAGCAACAACAACAGCAGCAGCGGCCATAACAAATTCTAAGGCTAACGCCTCGGTCAGTTCAGACACCAAATCCAATTCCTTGACAAACCTCAATCTACAACCGCCACCACCACCACCACCAGCAACAACAACAGCAACAGCAACAACAACAGCAGCAACTGGAGCAACATCAACAACACAATCGACAACAGCAACACAAAATTTAGGCGTTGCCAAGTCAACAACAACATTGAATCGTCCCTTAAATACCAGCACCACCACCACCACGACGTCGCTGTATACTTGCTCGAGTGCCTCTGCCTCATTGATTGCCCAACCGCCACCAACGAAAATCTTTAAAACGGATCATCTGTGCGTTAACGCCGCCGCTGCCGCTGCTGCCGCCGCTTACGGTCTGCAACCAACAACTGCCGCCGCTGCTGCTGTTGGGCATCCTTGTGTTTACTGTGTGATACCAGTGCCAGTGGTGAGTCGTCCCCCCAATTTCCAGTCTCCAGTCCTCAGTCTTACTTCAGCCTATTTTTTTCCCTGTAGTCTCATTTGCATACAATTTTCCCTTCCGAGTGCCAAATGCCGCCTGTTGCCTATTTTCCTGGTACAAAAAAGATAGAGACAGAGATACAAATATTCTCCTGCTTCATTTTTTTTGCTTCTTTTTCAAGTCATTAAATATTAAAATAATTACGCGTGTCGTCAGCTCTAAGGGTGGTAGGTGGATGGGTGGGTGGTGGTCCGGATGGTTGGTTGGATATGGGGCATGTCTTTGGTTTTGTTTAGCTTTTGATGATAGAACGCCTCCTCCTTCTCCTCCTTCTCTGTCTCGTCTCCCATTCCACGCAAAATTTTATCTCTTGTATCTTGTATCTCATTATCATTGATTATCCTGTTGTTAATGGTCTTGGATTTTTACCTGAATTTAAATTAAGGCCAAAAAGTCAGTCAACAATTTTGTTTTTCATTTAACTTTCTAAGACCTAACTAAACTAAACTTTAATACCTAAACAATATATATCCATGAACATAAGATATTCAGTTTGACAGAATCGTAAATTATTTTCATATTTCAAAGACATGAAGGATACAAATCGGTGCAACTGATAATTGATAATTGCACTCTGGGAATTCGTTTATAATATGGAATAACATTTTCTTCCAAACTGAACTTGAGAGATTCAAGAATATTTCCTAATTATATAAGTTTGAAGTTTTTTGATGAAAACAAGATTCTTAGGCTGAGGCTTTAAGACTTTAAGACTTTTTTCTCTGGCAAAAAAAGTTACTTATTTTGTATCTTGTTTGGATTAGTCCATAAGGATAACCTAAAAGCAGGGATTTAAGATTTCTTTGTTCTCCAAGACTAAGAACTAAGAAGCTTAAACAGAAATTTGATGAACACTTTGAAGACTGTCTTCAATTTCTTGACCAACTCGAAAGCAAATCTTTAGTTTAGCTTAATTGCTAAATTTGTGTTTAATAGAAAAATTTAGAGAACATTTAGAAGTATGATTTTATCAGAGAACTCTTCGCATTCTGACTGAAAGCAAATCTTTGAAAATCTTTTGAGATAGGTTTTGTTGAAACGTTTCCTTTTGCGCTAATCTTATTTGCATTTCTCATATCTTCTCCCACTCTATAGCTTCTCCTTCCGCTCGTTTAGAATAATTTGTCAAATTAGTTTGCCCCACATTTTGCGCTTTACTTGTTTTGTTTGTCCAGACATTTGTTGCTCACCGAAAAACAAAAAGGAATGAGGCAAAACAAGAAGCAAAATAAAAAAAACAACAGAGAGAGAGAGAGAGAGACAGAGAAAGAACAAGAAAGGGAGAAGGAAAGAGGGTGAGTGAGAGAAAGGCGGGGGGAAAAAAAGAATAATAATTTGCTTTCATTTAACCGAAAATTACATGGCACGAAACAGAAAATGTCAGGCCTCCATCATATTTCCTGTTTGCCCCACCATAAGTACCCATGGCCTCCCAACCATTGCTTTCAGTGCCATTAGACGAGACGAAATGAGCGGGCAAAGGGGGGTGGGGCAGGGGATGGATAGAAAGATTGCAGCGTCAGCTGTTTGTCCACTTAAAGATTGCCCAGATAATCGCCGCAACAAATGTGCCTAATGTCAATTTGGTTTGGGGTAACATAGACGCTTGCAACGTGGTTCATGGAATCGGGGCTGGCTTGGTGAGGGGGTAGCGGGTAGCGGAGAGCACTGGAACAATAAAGACAAATTATACAAATATTTGACTAAGCGGGCAGGAAAAATGAGCGGATGGGGTGGCGAGGTGCGGTGGCCAGTCAGCTGAGGCAAGTTGATTTTCGACTTGGTATAAATGATAATGACACTCAATTTGCCCCTGTGTATGGAAATAAATCAGAAAATAATGATTATTGTTGTTGTTGCTGTTGTTGTTGTTGCTGCTGCTGCTGCCGCTGCCATCGTCCGCCGTAGTCGAAAATATTTTCAATTAACCATCAAATGAGCAACAGCAACAAAAAAACATAATGGCAGCTGAAAAAATCCTTTCATATTATTCATTCATTTTCATTGTTTTGTGTTATTTTTTTCCTTTGTTTTTCAAGGGTTTTTCTTGGCCATGGCAAGAATGAAAAATATTTGAAACGAGAGAGTATTCAGTTTGAATGGGCATATCTATTATCGAATGAAACTGCAAATGAGACAAAGAAAAAAAAAAAAAATGCCAAATTTATGTGAAATAAACCTGAGTAACTAACAATTCTCTAGAAATTTTTAAATAGTTTTTGATGTATATAGATAATGCTAAGATCCTTTGTTCTCATATTCCTTTCATATTCTCATTATGCTAACTTCATTTCAAAAGAAGAGTGTATAACTTGGTGTATCTATTTTTGATTAGTCGTCACTTGCATAGTTGTTGCCTTTTTACATTTTATATATGGGCTTTTTCTTTTGGCTTTGCCTTTTTTCTTTCTCTCTCTCTCTCTCTCTCTCTGTCTCTTTCGCTCTCTCTATTCTATGCTCATTTTGTTGATTTCTAATTAATTTTACTTGGAAGTGAAAATGAATTGGCAAAATGCCCCACAAAAGAAGAGAGGGAAAACCCATAAGATATATACATACATATACAAAAGAATACACAGACCCTTAAGAGATTTCTTTCGTTTCGTTCTTTATTTATATATATATATATATATATATGTATACCTATATCTCTTCTTTTTTTTTGCAATTTGTGTATTGTGCAATTTTGCCGCAGTTTTTGTTTTGTATATTTTTTTCCTGCTGATTTGTTACTTTTAAGATAATTAAAATGGAAGATGGTAGACAGGGAAAAGAATTTTTACATTCAATATACATACATGAAGATACATATTATAAAATCGATGATAAGTTTAAATTGAAAAGTTGATATTTTCTGTACAAAGTATATATAGGTAGATATATTTTCGTTTAAACGTGTAATTTCTTTATTTGAATAGATTAGTCTGGTGCTCTTTAAATCATTTACCATATCCATTCTCAGAAATATTACGTATACGTCCACAAAAACGGGTATAAATATTTGTACTTCTTTTTACTCTCTATATTTGTACACTTACATTTCGGATCTATATTTTGAATGAGAAAATTGTTCTTGGATGTTTATAGAAGTTTTTTTCATCTATTCATCCCCACTGCTCTTAATTTTAGGACTTAACGTAATTAGTAGTGATAGCAGAAAAAGCAGGAAATCCTGTAAAAAGGAATAAAAAGTTTAGTTACAATTCTTCTAAGTGACGGAATATTCATAATTCATAACAGTTGCAAAATATCAATTCAAATCAAATCTACTAATTCTAGTATCGAATGAAATAATCATCTCTAATCATGTTCAAGTAATCGTTGTATGATTCCAATTTGATTGATCGACCTTAGACACAATCTTAGCAGTTCTCTAATTAGCATAGCTTTGTCTTAAACTGAGCAAATGTGGGTTAAGCTGTAAGAATAATTCGAACATTGAGGTCTACTATGTTTTATGCATTCATCATATTCGAGCATATGATTAAGTTCTAGAATCTAGATCGTTTTTAACTTACTTTCATAACTGATTGTTAGCACAAAATATCCATTAATTTAGCAACACGAATGTAAAGAGCTTGAAATGAATTTCCTTTTGCCCACGTACATAAATTCGTATCTGGCTTTCCTTTCAAGGACTCGCTCTCTCTTTCTTTGTATGGTGTTGTGTTTGTGTGTGTGTGTATGTGGCATATGCGTGACATGGTTATATAGTGTAGAATCGTGTTATAGTTGTTGCTGTTGCCTGTTATGCCTATGAATATGCATTATTATATGGGGAAAAGGGGCCTAATTAAGCAAGTGACATACATGACATACATTTTTGTTGTGTTGGAGTGTGTGTGTGTGTGTGTGTGTGTTGTTTGTTTTTTAAGTGTTGCAAATTTAAATTTTAAATTTTAACTTTTTCAAAAACAAAAAAAACCAAAAAAACTTTGTCCAGCAAATTGAGAGGAAAAATCTTGCTTGGCTTTCCTTTTGCTGCTGCTGCTGCTGCTTGTTGCTGTTGTTGGGTAATTGTTATTGATGTGGAAATATTGCGATTAGCTGGGCTGCTCTGAAAACCCAACGAAAATAATAATAAAAAAATAAAGAACCCGGCAGAAAAGAGAAAAGTTTTCACTAAAAAAGTGAAAATTTATGCGGGGAGTGGCGGGGAAAGGCAGAAAAAGTACAGGGACGCCATATTGGCTAACATATACAAAATGGCGTTTATGATGGGCAAAGTTTTTGATCATTTGCAATTTGAAATGTTGACCCAAGCCCGTTCTCACACTCACACACACAAAGTGAAAGAGTGTGTATGTATGTGTGTGTGTGTGTGTTTGAGAGTTTTCCAGCAAATTTAACATAAAAAGTGATTTTAGGGGCGGGCAATTTTCAGCATTTTCTCTCTGCTGCTGCTGTTGGACGGTCCCCTAAAACATTTAATTAATGTTGTATTTTAGATAAAAAAAAATAAAAAAAATGTGAACGAGAAAATGCCGGAAAACTCTTTCTACACATACGTCTATATACAAGCGAAAGATCCGAAAACCATTTTCATGCCATTTCATTTCATTTCTATTCATTTCAATTCCAATTTCATGGCTCTGTAATTATTTTGTAGCCGTTCCCCACCCAAAAGAACGTAAAAAAAAAAACAAAAATAAATAAATGGGGAAACATAGATAGAATATATATGCATATACATACATATGTCGCAGAATGTACGGCAGATGTACAACTAATCAACTACCAGTCAATGAAGCAAAAGAGTAAGAGAGTTGAAAAGGGTTTGCAGGGGAAACGAAAGAGGCAGAGCGAGCAGAGGGGGGCAAAGGTTATTTCGACAAATGTCAAAGTTGAAAAGGTAAAACTAAACTGTAGCAAGCAAAGGAATTTCAATTCAAATTTAATTAAAAAGTGTACCCAAAAACGAACTACGAAGTTTCTATACCCTTCAATGAGTTGAGAAAATTAGACAATGTAGAATTGTTGACTCTTAAATTGAACTTTTAGTATCTTAGATAGATAAAAATCACCAAATCGATCAAACAGATTCTAATTTGCATATATGTAATTAAAAGTTTATTCGTTTTACTTGCATAACGTTTGGCATTTCACATTAAGAAGGACAAATCGTGCAATCACTCTCTTTTTGTTAGGGTATAATAAAATTTCAAGGTATTTCTTTTGAATCTCTTCAATTTTCTCAACAAGGAACAACTTTTTTCTCTAAGCCAAAAATTGGCAAAATTGAATTAAAATTATGTATCAATTAAGCAGTTTATGATATAATAATATCTTTTAGTTTATGTGTGTGTGTGTGTGTGTGACTATATGTGTAATTTGGATAGGTTTCAAGTTAATTTCTTTGCTCTACTTTACGGTAGGCTTTTCACACATTTTTCACTTATTTTGTTGTAAAAAACTACTGTCCCTTGTTAATTAGTATATCTGTGCGTGTGTGTGTGTGTGAATGTATTTCTTCTTGTTGACTTTGTTAGCTTGTTTGTGTGTGTGTGTGTGTGTGTGCCACTTGGCTTAGTTGGTTAGTTGGTTGCGTTTTTTGGAGCATGATGGTTTCTGCTGCTGCCACTGACGCTCTTGGGGGTTGTCTGGCTGAGTGACTCTTAAGAGGAAATGTCCTGCTTTGAAGATACACACTGAGCGAAAGAGAGATAGAGACGGTTAGATAGGCAGGTAGACAGACAGTGAGAGAAAAGGAGCTTATTTAAAAAAAACA
This sequence comes from Drosophila equinoxialis, assembly GCA_018150345.1. Classification (NCBI taxonomy): domain Eukaryota; kingdom Metazoa; phylum Arthropoda; class Insecta; order Diptera; family Drosophilidae; genus Drosophila; species Drosophila equinoxialis. The sequence goes on along the minus strand of JAECWI010000868.1, from coordinate 11,917,587 downwards.
AAAAATTTTAATAACTTTTACAATATATCAAATTTATATTTACATTGTAGTCACTCTTAACTCAAAAGGTTCTCAGCATTGTGGAATAACTTGTCTTACTTTTAGTTGGTGTTTCTCCATCATAGATTAACTGAGTTGGCTTACACAATTTAAGCTTGAGCACAGCATTAATAACTTTTCAACTTATGTAAACATGTTGGCCAACACACAACTTTTCCTCCATAGCACACAACTTAATAAACACTTGTTTTAATTGCCATGAAATTGACTTGACTGCGAGTGTATTTACATCGTTCTGACCAAAACTACAAAATAAACCGCTTGGTTGAAATTTCGAATGAATAAACGTAACTTGGCAAGCAGTTTTTAGCATCAACTGTGATGACTTTTTCTTAAAGTATATTTTATAAACAAATAGTTGCAGTTCGCAAAGAGATCATTTGGCTTATGTCTGTTTAAGTTGCCAATTATTGTTTATGCTCGAAATTTACTAGCCAAAGCCAAACTTAATAAATGTTTGCCAATCTAAAATAATTTAACTATGCAACCTTAAAAGTATGCTATAGAATGTTGTGTAAATTGCTTAGGTTTTTTGAATGAGTTTGGATTTTCTTAGCATTTGGGTTTAATTTTTGCCCCAAACACACACGCACACACACACACACACACACGCAGGCATGTGTGGCATATACATTTCACACGCACACACATACATTATTTTTGGCATCAAGCAGCCTTTTGAGATTTTGCTGCTGCTGCTGCTGCTGCTGCTTCTTGTGTGTTTCTTCATCCTTGCCTTCAGTCAACTGACATCTCCTTCATGCTGCCGCCATAGCTATTGCTGTTGCTGTTGCTGTTGTTGCCGTTGGTGTTGCTGGCACTGTTGTGTCTGCCTGCCACTTGGGCTAAAGTATTTTAACCTAAAAAAATTTTTTGTTAAAAATAGCACGCCAAGGCGCCTTCATTTCTACTTGAACGAACCGAGAAGACTTCAAGTGGAGGCTCTAGAGAAATACGTCACATGTAGCCTCTCCTTTACCCACCAACACCTCCTTCGACTCTCTTTCCAGCGCCCATTCTCTTTGCCTTTCTATGTCTGTTTTTTCTTTTTTTTCCTGCTTTCTGAAATGTTAAATTCTCGGCGTATTTTATTTGGACAGAGTGACAGAGAGATAGATAGATAGAGGGAGAGAGAGAGTAACACAGGGGCAAAAGAAATAAAAAGAAAATGTGAGATGGTGAGAGAGGAAGAGCAAAAAGCGTAACATGACCATTAGGTCCGAGCGTTGGGATAAAATATTGTCCAGCAATTTGTCAACAAAATCATTTCCTCTACCGCCTTCATCCTCTCTTGGTCTTTTCCGTTTCCCCTCTCTGTCACTATCGCACTCATTCTAATGAAATGTCATTAACATTAAAACAACTTTCAACACTCGACGACATTTTTCCTTTTTTCCAACGATATACGTATGTATGTATGGGTATGTTTGTATGTGTGTGGGAAATAGAAGCGCAAACCCAACGAAAAAATCATCATAAAAACTGCCAGAAAAGGGAGATTTGTATGTCGCTTTGACTTTTTTCCAATTTTGTCTCGTTTCTGTTAATGAAAAAGTTTATTCTAGGCTACGACAACGCCTTTGACAGGGCTCAGGCAGGGCTCCATCAACTTTTCATTAATTTATGACACCCTGTATCAATGCCTCTTCCCCGTTACAAAGTTGCCCCTTGTTGTCCTTGTCGACCATTGTCTGGGCTTGTCTTTTGATAATCATTGTAATTTTTGTGTTCCGTTTCGTTGTTGTTGTTGCTCTTCGATTTCTCTTTGCACTTGTTTCCAATCAATGTTTATGTAGCAGGGCCAAGGCTAGGGACGGGTACAAAAAACTGAATCAAAAACACAAACAACCAACGAAAAAAATTATAAGTTTTCCTTTTTGCCCAATGAACTTTGACATTTTCCTTCTGTCTGGTACTTTTGAAGACTACTAATCATTTTTTTCAACTTTCTTTTTCTTTTCTCTTTCTCTCTCTCGCTCTCGTTTCAGGTAAGTTTTTTTGAGACGAAATATTTGTTCGTTTTTATTCTCAAGAAGTCCCAAAGACTGGGAGTGTAAGCATATTTGCTGAATTTGGTAAGCCTGTTCATCAAAAGGCTGAAGAATTAGAGTCAACTCCATTCTTGGTTTAATTAAAGTTCATATTTGGTGACACCCCCACGACGACATTTTGACGACTTAAATTCAATATGCGTCACACTGTTAAAGCGTGTACCACTTTTTGGTGCTTTTGAAAATCTTGTCATCGGCTTTTGGTCTATACAAATTGCAGAGCTCGCATCATTAGCTTTGTCCGAAAATTGTCACGTTCGGCACACGTGTGTGCAAAAAGCTGCATAATCCCTTGTCCCTATTCCTGTTCTTGCCACACACACACACACACACACACACGCACTCACCTAACTTGACTACACGATAAACGGCATCGGCGTCCAAGCATGGCCACAGTTAGTGGTTGGCTGCTGCTGCTTTTGAAAACCGCCAACCTAAAAACCGCTAAGTGCTTCCCCTTGTTGCGTTCTCAATGTTGTACTTATTCCTGTTTTTGTTGTGGCCCTCCGGCTAAAACGGAAGTTTGCTATTATTGCATTTGGCGTTTAACAACACTGTTTTCTCCATGTTGTCAGTGTTGTTGTTGTTGTGCTATGTATACATATATGCATGTACGATGTACGATGAGACCGAGGTAAAAATGAAAAAAAGGAAAGGAAAGGCAAAATTTTTGTTCCCGCTAGCAGCTACTCTAAGCTGATTTTCCTGACGACTTTCACATGAAACGTGCTTGGCATAAATCGTTTAGGAGAGTGGCAAGAGAAGGTAGTTGCTTGCTTGGTTAGTGGGTAGAAGCATCCTTCCTTCTACACACACACACATACTCACAAACATATAAGTATCTTTTGACCCCTCTAGAAAAACACAGAATGTTGATTATGCCTTAGTTTAGTTTAGTTTTCTCCCCTTCTCTCTCTCTCTATCTCTCCTTCATTTTTCTTTAGCGAAATAAAAGTTACTCAGCTCATTTTATAAGGATTTTTATATATGTATGATATTTGTGGCAAGATTCCATTGCGTTTCATTCTGTTTCGCTCATAATCTGAGTGATTTGTGATATGGCAATGAAACTATGTGGGGTTAGACGGGAAAGCAAAAATCATACATTCATATATATGTATAAAGTCATAAGTATACTCTATAAGAGTTATTCTATGAACTTTTCTTTTCTTTAGTTCTTCGATAGAGCTGAGTGGGTAATATATTTTCACCCCATAGACTAATGAATAATAAGTCATCGAGTGTAAAATCCTTTCAAGTAGGAAGTAAACGCACATGACTAGAACTTTTTTAATTTTTTACTATTACTTTGCTTTTTGCATATGAATTATGTTTTCCAATCAAAGGGGCACAAAAAACAAAAAAAAAAAAATGAAAAGCAGAAAACTTTCAAAAATCCATTTGAAAAATTGAAGCCACATAGAGCCACACCTCAAATGCAAGAATACCACCAAAGCCATCATGTGTGTGTATAAATCAAAAAGAAAAAACTGTTGCAAAATGTTGAAAATGTTGCATTCTTCCAGGCATTATTGTTGTTGTTGTTGTAATGCCTTTCCTTTACTTTCCTGACCAAAAGCAAAAGAAGAAGAAAACACGCCATCAGATAAAATATCAGTGGGTTAGGGGAATGACAAAGGGAGAGAAAGAGAAAGGGGATGTTTGGGTTGTTTGGTGGCACATCGGGCCCATAAAGTATGTGTGTGTGTGTATGTGTGTGTGTCTGAATGCATTTGCCTTTCAGCCAAGCACGTACAGTCGTCACAGCTGCACTTTGGCTATGTTTTTAATATGCTAAGCACTTTTTTTATGCATTTTACAACACTATCAAAATGTGTCTCTACTCTCCAGCTCTTTGTGCACTTATGTGTGTGTGTGTGAATGTTACTGACAGTCAATATTGCGACAAGTCACAAATGTGCATATCAATAGATGTGTCAAAAAACGTTGCCGAGAGTTAATAATACATCGAAAGAGCAGACAGGGAAGGAGACACAACCAAGCAGAGAGTCTAAAGGGATGAAAGAAAATCCACTTTGAGCAGCTACTCCAAATGCAGCTGCAATGGCTAAGTGCATTGCGAAAAATGTCAATGAAGTAGAAATGCCAAAAGATGTGACTTGACTCCAACTCCGACTTTGGCTCCACCAACTTCAACGTTTTCAACTCCTCCTGATTATGACACAGTTGAACATTGAATGAAGTTTCTTTTTTTTTTTTTTTTTTGCCTGTTGGCATGCAAAATCCACTAGAAAGGTTATCGACTACTACGTGAGGCCATGAAGTAAGGCAAAGATGAAGAAAATCACAAAATCTAACGAAGCATAAATGCAATAGAAAGAATATTTAATAGGAATATTATCAATTATTTATTGACAAAGACAAACCAAAAAACATAAATAAACTGAACTCAATGACTCTTTAAGTTCAATTTGGCAAATCTAATGAAAATTTGTATTGTTCAATTTCTGATAAAAACCTTTTCTTTCATCGATAATTTGATTTATTTGAACGAACAGTTTGGATTTCGACGAAAAACAAGAGATAAACTCCCTAGCGATTTTTGATTTTGCTGCTGCCACTTTTCGTTACAGAAAATTGAATTGATGCACCCACTCACATACACACACACACGCACACACTCACACACACTCACACACACCCATGTCTATTGCAATGTTTCCCACTTTGCATACGTTTCTAATAATTCATCTTCATGTTTTGCTGCTGTTGGTGCTACTCATTCACATTTTTTTTGCTTTTGTTGTAACAGTATCTTTTGCTTGCTCGGTAGCTTGCCTTCATACTGTCTATCTCTTTTGGTTTTCTTTACGTTTCGTTTTTTGTTCTCCTTGTTGTTGCAATTTCTGCGCTGCGCTCGGCTCAGCTGCCATTACCAATTTTGTTGTAGTTTTCTCTCAACGTTTTTGCATATCTGTGTTTGTGCAGCAATTTTTTTTTCTGCTTCTCCTTCTTCTCTTGATATCTAACTGTGAGTCATATGTGGGTGTGTAAGTGTGTGCAAGATGGTGGTGGACCCTATAAGTATGCAATACTTTCTGTTACATTTTTCTTGGGTAAAATTGGAAATAGTTTTTTCTTCTCAACTCTTTATCGACTTATTTGTTTTGTATTGGCTTTGTGCAAATGTTCATTGTCTACACATGCCACGCCCATGAATTTAACAAGAGAGGCGCAAAAAAAACGTGGTTTACTTAATAATAAAATATTAAATTTTACAGATGTATGTATAGACGTTTTTTTTCTTTTTGCTTTACCATAAAGCAGCTGCTGCTGCGCTTGCTTGGCTTTGCCCATAAATTTTCATATTTTCCAAAGACACTTTTCAATTGCTTTATATCCACTTGTGCATTTCCTTTGCGCCAATTGCACTTTGCCGACTGCAGCAGATGCTGTTCCTAGCACATTTTTTTTGCGTCTCCCTCACTACATGCCCTTTTGCTCAAAGTAGAGCTTATACACTTTGCTATCAAATGTAAGTATTGAAACTATTATTTATGCTTATTTTAAAGTAAGGTAGGGTCAAACGAAATCTTTCTATATATTTCTTCTTCTTTTAGGTAAGGGTATAGAGATTCCGTTCTAACATTCTAACAAGTTTTCTTTTTTTCTTTGGTTTTTGTTTTGCATCATCTGGCTACATTTCATATTCGACATTCCTAGCCTGGCTTCTCGCTTACGCCTTACTGTCAGCTGTGTCATCTCCCAAGCCTCGTTTCCTGTCGTCCTGTGTTTCCATACATTTTTATCTTTTATTTTTTGCCGCCTCTCCCTTAAGTAGGTTTTTTTTTTTTGTTCGTTCGTTCGTCCGTTTTATTTTTGTTCACTTCTGGTGAGATGGAATTTCGGTTTAGAGAGAGTATTTTTTTGTGCCCATCTTACGTTTTAAGCACTATTGATAGTTGAACTGTGCGGCAGCGGCATTGGCATCGGCATTGGCATCGGCAGCTACTTTACCAGCTGCTCCTGTGAATGGGAATCACTTTTTTTTTTTTTGGTTTTGTTCGTCCCCATCCTTCCGTTTTCTGCCACTTCACATCAAAAGTATTTACGTTAAATTGAACTTTGGTGTTTGAAATTTTTAGCTCCTTTTGCCGCCTCTTTTCCTTCGTCTTGTACTTCTTCAGATGCCTCTCTCTACTTCTTTTTCTTCCGGTTTCCATTTTCTTTTTATTTCTGCGGCTTTGTCTCTGCATTATCCAGTGAATAGAAGAAATTGTTGACACTTTTAGTCAGCAGCAGCGAGTGGCCATAGCTATTTTTATTTGAATTCCAAACGGAAGAGAAATTGTATAATTTTGCTTCAACAACATTTTTTCACGCCGCATTCTTAAGCAAATTAAAACAAGCCAGCAAATATATATGTACGTATGTACATAGATAGATATTCGTGCTGTGGTTTTTGGCTTTTTAATTTTCAGCAAATCAACATTAAAATGCCAACATCGCCCAAAGGACGATGGGACGCGCAATCTTTGGACAGAAGTTAATGTTGCATAAAGTGGAAACACCACAAATAAATTACTTTAAAAGCATAGAAAACGAAACTAGCAAAGAAAAAAAAACAAAAGAGCGAACAAATAGCTGGAAAAACGAACAAAACGAATCTCAAATTCTCTAACTCTAAAAGAGAGAAACAGAGAGAGAGACAGAGAGAGAAAGAAAGAGTGAAAGAAAGGGAAAGGCTAATGAACATACAATACAATACAATTAATATTATAGATCAGTAACATTAAGACGCATTTTGGTGACCTTTTGAAAAACATAAAGAGAAAGGAAAAGAGAAAGGCAGAGAGTATCGTCTATACCCTACAAAACTTATCTAGCTGACTGTGGGCTGACTTCTTAAGTATCATAGGTCAGACAGACGACAATGTGGCGTATGCTTAATATAGATGTATGTATGTATATACATATATATATAAAAAGACGATGACTACAAGGAAAGTAAAGGAAAGAAAAAAAGCGCATAAGGCGGTAGATAGGAAGCAACTGCAGCAATTGCGAGAAGATAAAGTATAAAACATAAGTAGATAGATGAGTGGCTGCTGGCTGCTGTAGTTTAGTAAAAAAATAGAAAACGAAAGAATCCAAAACCGGAAATGAAAAGTGGCAGCTGAGAACGGTGGCGAAGAGCAGGTGTCCGAAGGGAGGGAAGCTGTCCAAAGGAGGCATAAGGCAGAAGGTTGCACAGCTGCAGCAAACACTTTGTCCATGTGTCTGTTTCCATATCAGTGTGCATGTGTGTGTGTGTGTGTGTGCGTGTTTGTCTATGTAATGAGGGCAATTTAAGGGCACTTGAAGCAATTCAATTCTCACATAGACACACACACACACACACTGGCTTACACTCGAATAAACGTTTTCGTGTGGCACATATAAAAGTGAATGGTCGGTCTGCTGCTGCTGCTGCTGCTCAAACTGTCCCTCTGTCTCTTAGTGAGAGAGGCAAAAGGTGGCCGGGGCAAGTTTTTAGTGTTATTAATATGCATGCAATGCCTCGTGCTCTTATGCTCTCTCTCCTCATCTCTCACTCGCTCAATCTCTCTCGTCGTGTGCCGCCATTTTGCATTTTGCCGCCACTATTGCATCCTCCATTCCTTTTACCATCCACCAGCCTCTTTCCGCTCCTCCTCCAGCTGTTGGCTAGTTCCCGCATTTTGGTTAGCAGCTGCAACATCCTCCTCCATTCTCCATCGAGTGCCGAGTGCCGCCTAGTAATATTAAGTGGCTGGGCCATGGGGTTATTAACCCATAACTGGGCATATCTACATATGTGCTTAACAAAAAGAACGGTAAAGGCAACAGCAAAAAAAAAAAAAAACGCAGACTTAAATGTTCCAATTTTTAGATGCATTAATGGATTATTTTCGGCTAGAATTTCACCATTGTGCAGCTGCCATCCACTGCTGCTGCCTTTCAATTGTTGTGCTAAAATCTCAGTACGTTTTATTTTCAATTGCAATTCATGTTCCTTTATTTTCCACAGACCAAACCAAAATTTTAATTTATATTTATGTGAAAAAAAACGTTAGAAGAAATTCGCGAACGTTTGCCATCAACATTTTTTCTCATTCCTGAAAATCGAACAAACAAAAAATTTCATAGCCTACTTTTTTGGATGCTAGAAGCTTTCTAGATTCGCATGAAAAAATGTACTGTTAATCAAGCATGAAATGAAATTTGTATTTGTTTTTTTTTTCCTTTCGAAATGCAACTTTTTTGGAATTCTTAGATTTTTTCACGACGTCGAGGTTGAAAGAATTCAATTTTGGCTGATTCTTTGAGGATTCCGAACGTTCAAAACATCAGTCAAAACAAAAAAAGGACGAATATTTCCAAAGCCCTCATTCCTTTTTGGAAAAAAGAAATTCCAATTAAATTTTGTTTTTCCTCACATCATCATAATTAGAGAGAGGAAAATGGCAGCCAGTTTGCCAGGTTTTGTCTGGTTTCCGGTTCATGAAATTTTCGCTCGGAGGCGACACAAAAAGGCTCAAAACGCGAAAACATCGAAATGAAAAGGCAAGAAAAAAAGGGAAAACCCTGAAAGGGAACCCAAATGTATTTGTGATTCTAAGGAGATGGAGACGCTAAAGGAACGCGACACGAGCAAATACAATTAAAAATTATGCTACATGCCACGAATACATATATGTATACATATGTACATTTATGTGTATATGTGTGCTGGTGTGTGTGTGTGTGTGCTTGTGTGTGTGTGTGCTTGGTGTGTGGTTGCCTCTATTACTGTCAAAACTAAAATTGCGAGGGGTTTCTTCAAAGTAATTTACACTAAATTACATGCGAGCACAAGTACAAAGCTCTTACATTTCTATGCGTGTGTGTGTGTGTGTGTGTGCAGCGGAAACAAAATAATGAAGCGAGCTTTTGTGCGCACACGAAGATGAACAAGAGGAAAAAGTACAAGTAGAAATGGAGAAAGACGGACAAAGAGACGGAGACGGAGACGATGGCGCGAATTGTGCGTTGTGTCATTTTCCCCTATACTACTTAAACCCCCGCTCCTTCCCTCTTTCTATCTCTCGCACTCTCTGCCACGCCCCTTTCTTAATATGCTTTGTGTTTGTGTGTCGATGTCTGTTACTTTTGTTTTTCCACCCCTTTTCTTGTTCGTTTATCTTCATGTTGTTTTTTTTTTTTTATGATTCTCTTTTCTTTTTTTTGCAACTGCTCACACGTTTTGTAAATTTACTTTTTATTCTGCTTATGAGGCACAAATGCTTTGCTTCTCTTTCCGCCATTCCTTTGCCGTTTTGCTTTCTTCTCCTTTTTCTGCTGGTTCGTGTGCTTCTTTTTTTTCGCTGTCGTTTTTTTTTTTTTTTTTTAGTTTGTTAATGAAATGTAAATTTGTTTAAAAAATTAATGCAAAAACAAAAAACCCGCGACCAAGATTTACCCTTTTTTCCGATACCCTATAAAACAGGAAAATTGTGCGAGCATATTGGAAAATTCTAATCCAAATTGGTTGTAAAACAAAGAGTTTCCATTTCGGTTTCGGATGTTTTGGCTTTGCCGCCTTAGCTTTTTAATTTCCCTGAGATTATTTCTCGACTTTTCACCTTGCTGGATATCAGGGAAGTCGCTGCTGTCGGCTTGTTTATCTCAATGTTCTTTCGCTCTCTTTACTCTAATTAATTTTCTGGTTTGACCTTTTGCCTAGTGACCTGAAGATGTTGATGTTGTTGATGATGATGAGGATGAGAATTCCTCTTCATTTGTCAAAAGCTGCTTACCTTTTTTTTACTGCGGTTCGTATTTTTTTTTTTTTTTGTTTTCGTGTTTTGTCTTTTTGGTACTTTACTTTTGACTGGTTTGTTCATTTTTTTGTTTTTCGTTTGCTTCCTTTTGATATTTTTAAATCGTTGACAGTTGGTCGACCTAAAGCCGATTTGTGTTCAGTCGTCGTCGACGTTGTGTTCAGTGTCCTTTTTAAATAAACGTTAATTTTTAATGCCGAATTGAACATCCGTTTCGCAAGTTGTATAATTTTGTTCCAGATTTTCCGTTTTACTTGGCATTTTTCATTTTTTTTTCTTTTTTTGTTGTTGTTTTTCTGTTTTTCAAATTTTATTTGCATTTGATTTTTATAGCCTTCAATCAATTGCAGCTGCTGCTGCTGTTGCTTATAAAAATTCTGAATTATTAAATCAAAATCCGAGCAGCATTGCGCAAATGTCGCTCATCCATTTTCATCATTCCTTGTTAACCATCCCTACTCCGACCTCTTTCCCGCCCACTCTTCGCACACGTTGGCCTGCAAATAATTTTCCTCGAATTACATACAAAAAAAAAATACATATATATACTTTTCCCAGTGACTTTTCACTTGATGTATTATGCATTTTTCGTTCTTCTTTTGGTTTTTTTTTTTTTTTTGGTTCTCTGATTAAAATTCTTGGAAATATGAAATTATTTCCTTTCTGTTCCATCAGAATTGGTTAACAACAACTGCAAAGGAGTCAGAACTCTGAGGTAAACCACCAAAATGACTATTGGACTGCCGGACGGGTGGAGGATGGAGCCGCAAGAACAGCAAAAGAAGTTCGACAGAAGTTTAGTTGTATTAAAGTACACATAAAAAGCACACACTATAAAAAACAAAAAATTTAAGGACCAGGTGGTTTCTGGAAATCATAGAAAAAAAGGAAATTTCGTCCCAAAAGGGACGGTAGAAAGTTTCTCTTTAACCTTATTTCGTTGATATTTTTAAATCATTCGAAATGAAATGAAATTTAATAAGAAAAGTAATCAAATTTATATCCAAACAACAAAAGATTTCTTGAACAATTTTCGTTTTTGGTCTAGCGCCCAGAAAATCGCATTCAAATATTTGTCACATTTTTAACTTTGAAGTTAGCTTTTTGTGATAACCAAATATCACAAAAAGAAAAAAATGTTCCATTTCAATACCATTAGCTTGCCCTACCACTTCCACCTCTCTCTCTGTCTCTTGTCATCATCATTCTAAAAAAGAAGCTGATGCTGTGAGGAAAATAAAGAATATATACATATACAAGCAAAATAGTGAAATGAAAGAAAAAACCTCAACAGCTGGTTTTGGGCACACACACACACACACACACACAAGATACACAGACAAACGAAAAATCAACACAAAATGACGGAAGTGTTGATAAAAGCGTCACAAAGGCAAAAAGAAAAACCAACTTCACATATGGCAGAACACACAAAATGTTTCCTGAACGTGGCCAAATGACCAGGGGTTAGGGAAAAAGAATGGGTATGGCTATATGGATATTGGTGTGCCAGTTGATTGCAGAGAATGGTGAGGGATGGTGAAGGAGGTGGAGGAGGTGTTATAAAGGATCGGTTGGGCACCCGTTTATAATCAGTTCACGCCCTTAACAAACGACAAACTCATCAAGTTTTAATATTATTGACAGGACAAGACAGGACAGGACAGGACAGGACAGTGTCAGGACAGGAATGGGACAGAGTGTAGACGGTTGTAGACCAGAACAATTCAAGCGACCGACCCAACAGCAACAACAACGACGACAATGATGATGACAATGACGATGACAATGTAGATGACGTTGACAATTATCGTTAGAGGTTTTTCAGGTTAACTCCACATTTCATTTCACATTTCGAAACCTATTCACTCTTTAGCTTTTTGTCCTTTCTTTGCCTTATCGCCAAATGACACATGTTATAGAAGCGCATATAAAATATAGAGAGAAAAAAAAGAAAGAGAGAGAAAGAACCAACCGCACTTTGCCATGGTGAATCCTGAATGCACTTTAACAAGTGACCTATGTAACAAGATTACGAAAGTTTCTCGATGGCAAAGTGCTAAACTAATATAGAACTAATAAACCGTTTGGTAGACTTTCAGCCAAAAAAAAAAAAGAAACTCTTATTAAAAGAAAAGCTTTCTAGTCCTTAAGATTACTAAGATTTTTATGCGAGTGCTGCAAATCACAAATCAAAGCCAATATACCCTCTTGATTGCAAAGGGTAAACAAATGAGGAAAACGGGGAATACTAAAAAAAACCCAACGAACTGTTTGTAAAGTTTATGCACTTCTTGCACTTTATAACCAACAATGATGGCTGTGATGATGACGATGATAATGATGATAATGCTGATAATGATGATGATGATGACTACGCCTCTCCTCCGACCCTCTCTATTATCCATGGTCTCCTGACTCTTTCTATGTGTGTTGGAAAATTATTCAATTGAAATACTCTTGTTTGTTCTGTTCAGTTAGTACTTTCTGGTTTGCTTTTTTTTCTTCTCATTCTGTGGCCAGAGCAGACCTACAACAAACAGAACCTCGATTCCTTTCTCCTTTCTGTCGTAGATAAACATTGTCAAAGTACAAAAACGCAAAAAAAAAAATGAAAACCTCAAATTACACACACATCACAGGAAAAGAGAGAGAGAGAGGGGAGAGATGTAGATAGAATGGGGCGTGGTTGCCGCCTCTCTGGTGTTTGTCTTTCGTGTTCTCGTACGTGGCAAAAAATGCATTGGCTTGGAATTGACAAGTCGGTTAAACTAACAATATTTGAATAGCAGAGAAACAGCAGCAGCAGCAGCAGAAGAAGGACGAGGAGAAGGAGCAGCGGACAGCAGCAGAGAAAGCAGCCCTGGGATAATGCATTTGGCCCTGACTGCACTTGGTTTACTTTCTCCAACAAATCCTGGCTAATGACAGTTGAGCGAGGACGGCCAAATGACAGGAGATGTGGCGAAGCAAAGGGTGGAGCATGTTGGGGAGGGGGGAGGGCAAAAATGGTCTTGCAATTATTTTTTGACATGCCCTCAAAACCAAAACAAATATAAGGGGAGGGTCTAAAGCAAAACGGGAAGTGGAAATGGAAACATTCCACAGCTTTTGTTTGTGTTGTGCGATTTGTTGAAAATTTCACAACGAATTTGTGTTCAACAATTTGTCGACAGTCAAAAACTTGATGAAACAAAATTAACAATTCGATACATTTTTTTTTTTTTTTGTTTCATTTAACTTTATGGCTTTGCATACGAAAACTTTCAAACTGTTGGTAGATGTTAGTGAAAATCGGCCAGAAATAATGTATATAAACTTCTAGTTTGGTTTTTACTTTCTTTTAAATAACTTAAAAACAAAAGTTAATTGGCATTAAAATTTCAAAATTAAATGTTCACTTACACTGCTTAGATATATCCAAACATATTGTAGATTGATTTACGATAATAATAATTGGAAAAAATTATTCATGTATGTTTATGTTTAAACCCAGAAGCATTAGGGTTTTATGTTTTTTGTGGGCGGATGCACTTAAAATCGCTCTTTTCCCTTTTTAACTGTCCTCTCTCCTCGTTTTTCTTGTCTAATTCTAAAGGCATTATCTTTATGACCAGAGCTCACTCTCTTTCTGTCTATCTCTTTCTACTCAGTAGCATCAATTGAAAGCAACCAAATTGCATTTAGAGTCGTTAAAATTCTTCAACTGTACACATTTTGACAATTGTCATTGTACATAGTTAGAGATATAATAAAATTTACACTTGTCACTTTGATGACGAGAAGAAGACGGCAGTAGAAGGAGGAGGAGGAGGAGGAAATAGAAGTAGGTGATGGTTGGTGAAGAAGGAACCAAAGTAATGTGAAACTTTTTATGGGCCACTTGATGAGAAAAGAGATGAAGAGAGTTTCTCATAATGATGATGATGATGATGATGAAGATGATGGCATAAGGATTTCACTAACTGGTGATTAAAAATTCAATGGTAATGCTAAAGAAAATTTTCTTTCAAAAGTTTGCTGTACAAATCGATTAAAAAAGGCTACGTTCAGTTGCAATCAGTCAGGCAATTACAAAAAATACCCCAGCACAACTTGTAGTCAACTCTCAGGTCAACTTAATATTGAACATTCCTAGAAAGATTGCCTGAAGCTTTAAACTTGATTAGCTTACATGCTCGAGGCACATTTGGACGACTTTGGGATAACTCTTTACTCTAAAACCAAGGATTAAAACGACCAGAGTGGAAGTGGAAGGATTTCTGCGGAAAGTTTCGTTTTGCTTGGTTTTCAAAGTTTCCCTCACCCTCCGTCCGTCCCGGCAAGAGCTGAAACTTGAATGATATGTTTTCGGCAGAGGCAGAGTACGAGATGAAGAGTAGAATCATCCCTCAGTTACTACCAAAACTACTACTGCTGGTAATAAAATCGTCTCGTTCAAAAAAGACTTAAAGGCGCCAGTTGGGTCATAAAAATTGTGAGCCGTTTTTACTTACATACTTTTCCGGGGAAATGCGTTGTCGTCCTTCGATTGACATTTGCAAGAAGCAACAAAAAGTACAACCAAAAAACGAATGGAAAGATGGCCTTCTCTTTGGTTTTGGTTGTCGCTGATTTGCCCGATGCCCAAGTCGAAGACGCCGCCGCCGTCTTTTCTTTTGCTTGGCGGTTTTTGGTTTTGGTTGACTTATATGACAATTCGCTTTAACTTCTTTCCATACGTTCTCCATTTTTGTTGTTATTTTTTTTCTGGTCATGAAAGTTTAATGAGTCCAACTGATGCCTGTCAGAGCCATAAACTCCATAAGGGGAGTGAATGAGTGTGAGGGATGGAGAGAGTTGTGGGGGGATTGGGTAAACCTTTTTTATGTTGTCGCTTATGAGCCAAAATTTGTTGCTGATTTCGTTGATTTTTTAATGCTTCTTCTGTTCAACTTGCGGTTTTTTACGTTTTATGCTTTAAATAATAAAAATATCTTCAAGCTCTAAAAAAAAAAAATAAAAAAAAAGAAAAAATGGAAAAATTGTAGCATATTTTTATGAGTTTCAACTTCCAACTGGTCTCAATTTATAGCATATAGATTAATTGATTAATTCAAACTGAAGTAGAAATGTTACAGAAAGTAATTATAAGTTAGGCTATTGATTAAGTCATATGAAAATTGCACAACTTTTTCTTGCTTCAGATATAAATTAATATAATTTAGTTATGTGAATTTCTTGCCTTCAAAGTATTCCATTTAAATGTTTTCTAATTTAATTCATTTTGTTTCATTTCAGGTAAGTTAACTCTATTCATAAATATGTTTTTAATGTAAAGAATGACTCTCTCTGTGGTAAGTTGGGTTTTTTTTTATTTTTATTTTGTTGTGCATATCAGTAAAATGACCGAAAAATACTTAAAACCCAAAGACGATACACAAAAATTCAAACTTATCTCATTCAATTTCTCGATTCATATCCCCACAGCCCCCAAAACATACATACGTATATACATTCCTTCTCAGTCGCTTTCTCTCTCACCCTCTATCTTGGTCTTACTCTCTGCTTTACTGGGATATCGGGTCCATTATCCATTAAACCAACTGCCAACCGCACATTTGTCAAAGCTAATTGCCAGTCACCCTTGGAGCTGACACGCAGCATACACCTATCCAACAATAATAACGACAACAACAACAACAATAATAACAGCAACAACAACAACGAGAAGAAGAACCACAACAGCAACAGAGAACCAAGGCTCAGCAGGATACAGACACGCATCCTGGCTGCCTTTACTGGGTTGGGTTGGGTTGGGTTTGGTTTGGATTGGGTTGAGTTGGTTGGCTGGTTTGGTTTGGTTTGACTAGCTGTCTGGTGTGGATATTTCTTCTCTCGTTTCAATGGCATGCTTGGATTTTTAATGGGTAGCCCCTTCATCTCTCATTCAGACACCCACCCATTTAGGCCAACCAATACAAGTGGAGCCTATCGAGAAAATATTTTTGCACAAGGATTTTTTTGGGCTACACACACACTCTCAGGTTCGTTTCGTTCATTCTCATAACTTTTGCCACAGACAAAAACATCAACAGCAACAGCAACAGCAATACGGAAAATCGATGGCTACATATATGAAACTTGTTGAGATTGAGCCCCAAACACCGTTTACACTGAGAGAAAACTAAAGTTATTTAGCAACAGAACATAAGATTGATATAAAGAGGCCAATTTGGACTTTGCTTTAATTCTTTATTACCACCCAGACCCCCTCAAAAATCCAACTAGATTCCAATTGAATTTTATACCATAAAAGTTGACACTTTCGCCGTCCATTTTGGACTATCAAGACGATGACCAGACTCTCGTTTAAGCCATAAGAAAAGCAACCAGTTTGTTAATAACCGCTTAAAGCACAAATATGATATTAGTTCCGGAGCAGTTTTTAGTTCAGAATCTAAAGAGTTGATGGAAAATTTTAATACCTTAAAGTTGGTTTAATATTGAAATGAAGTCTTAAGCCTCAAGTACAATACAATTTGTTGTTGCCTTTTGGAAAAGTATTATTTCATTTCTGAAAATTTGCTTCCTAGACTATTTTGAGCTTCTCTAAAGCGATATTCCTTTGCCAGATGCCATCAACTTTAAAGTGAATACAACTAATAACAGTCGCCAAATGGATATATTCGATGAGATACTTTTAGAAGAAAAAGAAACTTTAAAATAATTTTAAAAATATTTGCATAATTAGCTAGACTTTTTAACAACTTTTCTCTTAGTGTTTGTGTATCAAGGAAAGAGATTGAGGAGTGAAGGTAAATCCTTTTTACCTGCATGTGTAATTTCATGTATTTTTAATGCAAAAACCATGAAAATATATCAAGGCGTCTATGGCCAACTCTCTTTTTACCTTTGCTTGCCTGCCTGCCTGACCGGCTTCTGTTTTCTATGACGATGACGATGTGGATATTAATCATGTTTAAACTTCTGCGTAGGAAGGAGCAGAAGCAAAACGATGAACGCATATATAGAGCCTTCTGCTTGAGCTACTAAGACCCAAAAATCCATTTATTTCGGGGGCTGACTAGTTAGAAGAGTCGAGTGCAAGTGAAAAGTGGGAACGGAAAACCACAGACGACTACGCATGAACCAGGCCAGGACACGACTAATAGTTTTCCTTGTTTTCTTTCTCTCTCTCTCTTGCTCACCCTTCCTTCTATACCTCATAACTTGCCTTGGCTTGAAGTGCGATTTTACCTCCTTTTTTTTTTTTTTTTTGCCATTGGCCACTTTTCGGTTGAGCCTGGCGCACTATAGTCGTCGCCGCCGCTGCCTCTTCTCCATTTCACCTTGCGGAAGAGCAAATGATTGAGCATACCTAGGCAATGCCTTCTTTAGCCTCAACAATGTCACCATTTTTGACTCGGCCTGCAGCACTTGGTAACGCTGTGCTATGCTGCTGACTGCTGTGTGCTGTGTGCTGTGCTCTGCTGTGTGGTGCCCTGCTAAGCAAAACCACTAAACATGAAAATTAGAGAAGGTGAAATTGCACGAAATGAGTTTAGGGCAGAAAAGTACATGCGTGTACAAGGGACGAAACCATATTTACATGTCGTTCTAGCGACCATGTGTTGGAATGTGCTGGATTCTCTAGCATACACAGAGACTGCCACAGCTTGGCAGGTATAATGGCCATTTAGGAGTGGGCAACCCCCAACTCACCCAAGTGCCACCTAGGCAGGGCAACCCGAAACGAGACACAGTGGTGGGTGGCCAAGAAATCGACAAAAGTCAACGGGGGAGAAGTCTGACATGTGAGAATTTAATTTTAAAGTTATAACTAAATTTAATGAACTTATCCATAATGATAAAGTCTAAAGAGAAAACCAATTAAAACAGGTCTAAAATTTAGTCTACAATGGAGTAAAATCCAAGGTGAAATTACGTGAAAAATATTTCCAGATGAAAGCTAAAGAATATGAATAGATTTGGGTATAACTCAAAATAAAATATCTACTTTAATAAAGCGAAACGCAAAGATATTTATATAATTGAGTCAAAAAGGAAAGGATGAAGGAATTGACACTAAAACTTCATAAAAAGCTCATTCAAAGCCAAAGATTCATATTCATTAGTTAAAAAATTTAGTTACCCGATACCGAAGATCATGTAATGATCATAATCATGTTGGTATATAAATGATCGTTTAGTACCGATTGCCAAGATGGCGAATTCGATTGGGAAACTTTCAATACCATGAAACTTGGTATCGAACATCTATTCCTAAACCCACTATGAAGAATATGAATATGTACATATATGTACTAGACATCTGAATGGTTTCATTCGCATACTAAATAAAATGAGTATACTCGAATTGAATTGAAGTGAGTGAGAGGCTCATACTGATTGAGTGTGTATGAGTATTTTATTGTTTCCGTACTCATACAAAGCGAATGAATGAGAATGAATACTGCTTAGAACGAAATGACAATTGAATCAAAAGTGAATTGAATATCCGATGTATATAATATATAAAACAAACTATGTAAACTATAAATTTGCTTCATTTTTTATGTTTTTTCTGTACTATTCACATTTTAAATAATACTTTATTAATTAAAATAAAAAGTAATTCGTTTTGGATTCATTCCCCAATCAAATATAAATCAAATTTTATCCTCAACAGAATTTAATGTTTTAATATTTTCTTGCAAAGTTATTTGCGTGGAAACGTTTGAACGTTTAATACTTGGTTGTGTTTTTTTATGTAACAATTTTTATTACAGGTTTTTTTTTTGCATTTATTGTGTTATTGTAAAACTTTGGGTTTTCTTTTTAAACATTTGAAGTAAAAAAAGTCATGTTTCTATTATTACTTTGTTTTTTTTTTTTTTTTTTAACAAATTTTTTTTTGTTCTTTCTGCCATATACCGATTTAGCTTACATCTGCCCACTCTCCAGTTTTTTTTCTTCTTTATTCTCCAAACTTTCCACCTTTTACAGCTTACTAAATAATTTATCATCATTTTTCTCTGGCACACACACTCACACATAAATGGAAAACTTTTCAACTTTTTATCTTGAATTTCTCACCTCACCACTGACTACCACCTAAACGTCCCCCCGCTAAGCTAAGCCACTGGGCTTATGGCTTTAGGCGTAGACCAAAAAAAAAAAAAAGGAAAAAGGAAAAAAAACCGAACGAAACGAAAGAAAGAAAGAATGCCTCCTCCGGAGGTAATAACAAAGGTTTTCTAAGTATATGTATGTGTGTGTGAGTGTGTTAGTGTGTGTGTGCGTGTGTGTAACCTTGATGAGTAAGTTGGCGTAGGCTCATAAAACGCGTCGTATTGTACATGGGGGCTGGCTCTGGTGGTAGGCTTTTGGCTGTGGATTAGATCCAGCTACTTGTCAAGTCGAAGAGCTGGAAAAAGAGAACGCAGGCGAATGAAGTAGCAGAAGGATGGGAAATGGGCGAATTTGTGTGTCAATTGGGGGGGTGTGAACAGGAGGGGCGGCTTCTCTACGAGGAGGGATTGTAAAGTAAGGGTTACAATACGTAGACCCGCATGATGCCACTTTCAGTTGACCATAAACATGGCTAAAAACTGCAAAGTGCATAAAAGTATCTTTGTGTATCTGTAAAACTTTTGCGTTTGCGTTTTTTTGTTTTTCTCTTTCTCTTCTCTCTTTTGTTGTATTTTGTGTTTTCTTTTAACCCACCTCCCTTCCCACCTCCTCGTCGTCAGCGTACAGAAATCAAACGACAAAGCCAGATTTTTCAGAGAGAAAGAGCGACATAGAGAAAGAGAACTTTTCTCTGCTTGGATGCCCTCTTCTAACTACTCGGCACTTGTCAAGCAACATTCCAATTTATTTTAGTTTTGTTTTGTTTCATTTTTTTGTTTCCTACTATTTTTTATTCGAATACCCTTTGACAATATTTAGTTATATTCGCTAAGTTAATTAGTTAAAAACTCTCTAATCAAAACCAAATCAGGTCATGTGGAAGTTGCTGGAAAAACGATCTACTAAGCATGCTATGAGTTGTGATTTTGGATCAAAGTCTAGAGTTCTTCGGTTGAGTGATCTCTGGATGGAATCTCTTGATCTGCTTGGCTAACTTAGAACCATTAACTAAAATCGTTTAATGTTACCATGAATGCATTAAATAGGAGAATTAACGAATTTTCGGGTAGAAACTCATCAGTTTGTTGTAATTTTACCTGATTCTGCCTGATAAGTTAATTAAAGTTTAACAAAATGGCTCTTTAATGTTTTTAAAGTGTTTGTTTATTGATCATTTGTATTTTAAATTTATTAAACCTAAGAATTTTGAATGATTTTTGACAAATCAAATTCTGTTAGCTGACTTAACTACACGAGAATTCATTTTAGAATGTTGTTTAAATAGATTAGGCTTAATATTTAATATAAGTGAATTTCTTTAGTATGTTCTTCTGTCGTTTTAACATCGTTTTACTGACACAAAGTTAAAAAATTGGAAAATTTAAAGAGTATAGTATGATAGACTTGGTCAGTATTAGCTGGTCTTTTGGTCTCTCCGAATTAAACTATTCTCGCTCGGTCTCTATCTCTCTTTCTATCTGTATGGTCTCTTTAATTCACTGTTTCCGCTTCTCCTTTACGAGTGTTTTTGCTATCCCTCTGTTTACGGTACTTTTTGTCTAGTTTTCCAGCTAGTTGAAATGGCCTTCGCTGGCATTTTGGCTAAAACTAAGACAACAACAGCAACAAAAAGTTGTTGGCCTTCTTTATCAGATAAACCAACCACCACCGCCTCTTAAGTCCAAGTTAGGAGGTTTCAGTTTCATTTTTTTGTCTTGTCAACTTTTTAAGGCTTTATCTTTTGACTGCTAGAAGCAGTATGTGTACATATGTATATACTTATATAAGTTTGTACGATTTGGTCAAGCCCAATTAATAATGGCCAAAAATCGTGTATCTTTAATTAAACCGCCAACAGGCGAGCAGGCAGGAAGCGGCAGGCAAGCAGCAGCTCTTCAAAACTTTTGCTCTTCAACTTTGCAGACAACATCACCCTCAAAAAAAAAAAAAGGTTCTACCAATTTGCTGTGGTTCCCCCTCTCATCACCCTCTGCTATCACTCTACTTTTAGTGGTCAGGGGACCCTCTTAACAGTTGTTAATAACTAATGGCCAACGAAAAGTTCTTTCGACCATTTTATGGCTGTTCATTTCGCATTGAGTGCCACAATAAAACTGTTGGCAAACTTTTTATGCCATCGAACTAAAAACATATCGTAAATTTGTCACCTTTGATTGTCCCTCAAAATGTTGGAGGGATTATAGAAATTGACTTTAATGATGACGGATTTGAGGCTTGAAATGTTCAAAGATCTTTAGAATTATCAGCCAGGAAGTTTCGAAAAATATTTCGAAGACGTCAACTTCGATTTGTTGAAATATTATTCGAAAAATAACATTTTCCGATGGAAGATCAATTCGGAATCCTTAAATGGCTGATCGTATTTCGATTCGCTTTTTCTCATATTATTGAAAAGATTTAAAAGCTTTATTATATAATTGTAGTTATGGTTGGTCATCAGTTATAATTGAACTCGATCTTAACACGTTCATCAGGCAATCGAAGAAGGACTAATGAATTATTGATGTGGAACTGGTGAGTTTTCATAACGAACTACACTTTGCATAAATTCTGATGTAAGGAAACGATACTAGCAATTGAGAAAAGAGTCTCCTTTGCTGGAATCTATGTAAATATGAACTGGTTCACAGGATTCTAAAAAGAACTAAAACACAGAGAATTTTTGGAATTCGGTTGTACTCTTTGATCATTCCTGTCATGGGTCCGTTGAGTGTACTAGAGAATAAGACAGACAGACAGTTAGAACGAGAGAGAGAGAGAGAAAGAGAATCCGCTAACCACATGGCGAAAGGTTCCTCTTCTTCTTTTTGCTTAGGACAGACAAAACCATAATCTATGCAGGCAACAACAGTAACGCAAAGAGAGAGAGTGAGAGATTGAGAGGATGAGAGAGACAAGAGGAAGGCAAGTCGGCATTGGAGTTACAACTGCTGCAACGGTTGTCGCTGACGCTGTTGTCGTCGCTGCCATTGACTCTGCTGTTGCAGTTAACGTCGCAGCCGGCAAAAATATTTGCAACCGGCAATAGAAGAAGCAAAAGCCGAAAGCGGCTTGGTCTGGCAACTCTATCCAAAGAAAGAAAAGAAATAATAACAACAACCAAAACAAAAAAGCGAATGTCTAGCCGGGAAAACCTGCTATATCATGTTAGCTTGCCGCGTCCCCCTCGCTCAACACCTCTCTTGCCACAATGCACGTACTCACTGTACCTTGCTCTCTTCCTTCCTCTCTCTCTCTCTCGCTTGCTCTGTCTCGTTTGCATCAACATAAAAGTGCATGTGAGAGAGCAAGCGACGATAACAGTAGAGAAAAAAAAAAAGAAATATATGTATTAAAAAAAAAGCTAGCCCAAAGTCTCACATGCAACGCCCGTAGCAATTGAGAGGACGCTAAAGCTGACGCTGACGTCAGCGTCGTTGTCGACGTCGACGCCAACGTCAGAGTTGGAGCTTCGAAGCTGGAGCTAGGCACCAGAGCCGGCAAAATTTACCGTTCGGCAATTAGTTGAACTTCGTTGCCCGTGCCGACGAGACTACACGAGAGACAGCAAGCAAAGAAGATACAAATTTTAAACGGGCGCGCTACAACCCCCCAAACCCGCCCTCTCGCCATTGCTATTGCTTTTGCTCTCTTCACGCGTATAGTGATCCAAAATATATATAAAAAATATAAAATTTGTTCAACAAATAATTATTACAACCCAACAAAATACAAGTGAATTGAGTTTTTTTTGATTTTTTGTTTTTGTTAATGTTAAACTTTGTTGAACTTTGAACATCAGCAGCAGCAGCAGAGCCGGCAGTAGCAGCAGCAGCGGCAATAATAACAACAGCAGCAACAACAACAACCGCAACAATAACAACAAATGTCATTTGTCTTCATGTCTGGGGCTGTTTGAAACAACCCTCGCTGCCGCCATCCCCCGCCATCATCATTCCATAGCTCTATTTTGCTCTTTCACCCATTATTGACGCCGCCCCTGCTGCCGCCGCCGCTCAGCTACCGGCTCCCTGGCGTTTGTCTGTCCTGCCTCCCCTCTGCTTGCTGCGCTGTTGCCGTTGTCGACAAATTTATCGATTTTTTCAGCCGCCTTTTGCTGCTGCTGCTCTGCTGCTTTTGCTTTGCCTTTGCCATTTGTTGTTATTATTATTATTGTTGTTGCTGTTGCTGCAACAAAAACAACAAAAAATTCCTACTAC
This sequence comes from Drosophila equinoxialis, assembly GCA_018150345.1. NCBI lineage: Eukaryota > Metazoa > Arthropoda > Insecta > Diptera > Drosophilidae > Drosophila > Drosophila equinoxialis. Next base: position 11,894,340 of record JAECWI010000868.1, on the reverse strand, counting down.
TACAACAACAACAATAGTTGAATAAAGACTTGAAAATCGAATTAAATTTTTCTCCTTCTTCTATCTGTTTTTTTGTGTTTTTTTTTTCTAAATAGAATAAAAATATTGTAAATTGTATAAAAGATTATACACACATATACATATATATTTTTTATATATATTTATTGAAACATCTGTTCTGTGTGCGTGCGTGCGTCTGTGTGTGTGCATCGTGTCTCTTATGTGTAAGGAAGAAAAAGAACGCAACACAAAACTCAGGCAACATTTGCTCCTGTCTGCGGCCACTCCCCAAAACAAAAATCCCACACACAACCAAAACAAGAAAGGTTAAGAAACAAAAGAAAACTCGGTGGGACAAAAGTTCTTAAACAACAAACAAAAGGTAAGAAATTATTATCCAAAATTATAGTCCTGAAGACGAATTTGAACCAGAAACAACAAAAACATTAACATCTAATTTGGGTTAAAGTTTAAATACTTTTTGCATTTCTTTGCTGGTTGAGTAGATTGGTCCTGCCTTTAAGGACCTTTCTGAAAATCAGTGTAAAGGGCAAATCGGGATAGTGTTAATATTTGAAATTTTCCCATTTTTATTCACTGATTATTCCATATTTATAGATCAGAATTGCTGTAAAGTTCTGATAGCTCTGACAGACACTTTTCAACTTTCAGGTCATTACTTGAGGTTTACTTTTCAAATATTCAAGAAAATCAGGTATAATCATGGAATTAAGAAAAATGAAGACCAAGAAAGAAACTTGGATCAGTAAAATCTTCAAAGTCTTAGTTTATGAATTAACTAAAGGTTTATTTGCTTAAGCCCATCTTGTTCTCTTTCTCTCACACAGGCCCCCCTCCCACCACCAAAAGAAACCTCATCATCATTGTCATCGCCTACTGCTGCTTCTTTGCACATCAACGTCGCTCCTTGTCGTCGTCGTCGTCGTGGGCGAATCTTGGGCTTGCCAGGAAGTTGAGCTAATTTTGTGCGGAAGTTTATTGCCAGCTTCATAATTTGTCTGTCGCCCCCTCCGCCGCCCTATCCCCCTCACACTCTCTCTTTCTCTCTCTATCTCTTTCTATCTCTCTCGGTCTGCCTTTCTAGCGCTCGATTTGGTTGTTGTTTCTAAATAACGCCCCCATTTTTATCACTTTTGCTGCTGCTGCTGCTGTTGCTTGTTTCTATTTTTAAGGATGGATGAGGGGAGGGGGAGGAGGAGATGGAAATGGAGCTGAGCTGAGCTTCTCTCTGTCCTGACTAAAATTAAATTTTCCCTTTTCACAAATCCCATTAAATATTTTTCGTGAATTTGTTGCTAATTAAGTTCGTTAATTTAATAATTGTTAAATTTTTAATTGAATGAAAATGAAAATTCATTCGGCTTTTCATTTTGTCTTTTGTGTTAACTTAATTAAAGGAAAAAGAATGTTTTGAATGAGCCAACAAAATGTAAATTTGTGAAAACAAAAAATACTAAACAAGAAATGACAGATCTATGTGAAACTGCCGATTCCAATTTGTTCCAAATTATAAAATTGTGAAATTGAAATTAAATTTTTACATTGATTTCCTCTTCTCTGTTAGTTTTCACTTTCGACCTTCATTTCAAGCTTAATCCTTGCAAAATGTTTGAATGAACTTTTATTGGACTTTAATATTTTTACTTTGACGTCGTTGACCCAACAACCTCGATTTAAAAAGCAAAAAATAAACAGAACCTTAGCTAGCATTCGCTTACGCATCAAATCAAATGTAATTGCCAAAGCCGCACCCAGAAGTGTCTCGACTTCTCCTTCTCCTCCTTCTATGACGATCTCTTTCTTCTCCTCTGTCTCGCCCCTCGGCGCACTTTGTTAACAACAAAAAGGCAAGGCTAATAAGCTCATACAACACACGCGTTCATACGCGACACACACATAAACACACAGACACATACTCATACGCCCCGTGGAGCGACGACAACTGCGACAGACAAGCAGCAGCAGCAGCAACAACAACAACAACAATAGTACGGCCAACATTTCAGACGTCTGCAATTTTCAATGACTTTAGCCAGCAACTTTTTGTCGCCTGTTTCTATTGCTTCTGCTACTTCTATCCGCAACTGTCTCTCTCTCTGTCTCTGTCTCTCTCTCCTTGTCTCTGCAACAGTCCAAAGATTGCTAATGGCAATTGTTAGGGAATCTTGTTTTTGCGGTCTGACGACTGAGCAAACTAGCAACAGCGCAGCATCTTAGCCAACAACAACAGCAAACCAAATGGCTTGTGCTTGGTCAAAGCTCTTGCAAACCAATAACATCGCATGAATACACTGCAAAAAATAAAATATATGCTTAGATATACTCGAACAGATCCATCCACCTGATGATTGCAAGCAAAAGAGGATCTGAGTCTATGAATTAAGGAATTTATTGCCCCCTAAAGTAGGCAATCGACTAGAAAATTGTCTATAAACATTTCCGATTGCTGATGGAAAAAAGAGATCATCTAATCTAATTCTAATCTAATTTTTTAGAACTACGATCACTTTACTTTGTTTTTACCTCCTTTTCACAGAGTTTTCGCTAAAGGTTCGAAGAAAAATGTTATAACTGGATAGAATTTATTGTTTATGGTCTATTCGAAAGTGTTAATAAATCGTTTCTCTCGTTTTTTGGTGAATTCTATGTAATTTCTCTCAATGTTTTGGCACATGGAGTCCGACTAAACCGTTATACGTTCTGCCAGCCACAAACGACTTTGCTGCTGCGCTCCATTGGCTGCATTTGCTGCTGCTGCTCCTCCTCCTCCTCTTCCTCTCCCCCTGTTGTACTCTTCTGGTGGATTCAGTTCAGTCTGGTCGGAAGATATTCTTCTGTTTCGTCTATGTCTCTCCTCTATGGGATGTTTTCTATGGTGATGGGGTTTTCTCTACATGTTTTTTTTTTTTCCTTTTTTTTTCAACAAGTTTTTCCTAACATTTTCACTTTTCTGCATTTTTATTGCAATGTCTTGTTGTTGTTGTTGTTGTTGCTTTGCTTCTTCTTTTCCTAGTCGTAATGCATCCGCTTAGCCTCTGAATGGGATTGCTAAGCCAGTTAACGCAAGTCGAGAGGTTGATAAAGATGGGGGTGGAGGACGGGCGGGCGGACTGGCGGACGGTCGACTGACTGGGCTAGTCAGTCAATGCACCTGCTGCCAGCTGCTGGCTCACGGACGCAATTCCTTCTCGTAAACCTCAACACATTCTTTACCTCCCGCCATCCTCTCAATCTCTTCCTGGCTTTCGTTTTGTTTCCTTTATACTTCTTAGCTTTGGCATTTCTTTGTCTGCCATTTGTGCTTTTCTCTATGTCTCTAAACATCTCTCTCATTCTCTCTCTCTGTCTCTCTCTCTCCCTATCTCTCTATCTCTTGCTGTTGAATTGTCATTGTCTGTGGGATATTCTATGATTCTCTTTCTCTCTCTATCATATGGCTCTTGCTCCATTCTATGGCTTGTTGGCTGCCGCCAACTGCAGCTGATTTCCATTTAATTGATTTCACATTCCAAACGCGTGAATCATTTTTCCTGCAATAATCATTCAAAGTGTTTTGCTCTCTGAAGTTTTTGTTTATTGTTTGCTTGTTTGTGTTTTTATGGTCTTTTTGGAAAACACTTGCCAAGCTCTTTTGCACTGGAATGCAGTTCAGTTCAGTTGGGAATTTCCTAATTGAGCTTTGCAAATATCTCTAAATGATCAATTATCAAATTTTTGCAAATGCAACCAAATCCTAAATTTCCTTTAAATTAAGAGCTTAGATAAATGTTGATTGAAATTGACTTCTCTAGTCCCCTCCTGGCTACTCCTCCTACGTCTCATGATTCACCATGGATTCGCATCTTTGGGCGATTGTGTAAAATGTGTAATCAATAATTTTCCAATTTTTAACCCCAACAATCAAGCTCCTCCCTCCATTTATGGTCACTCTTCAGCAAAACAAAGAAAAAAAAAAAACAAAAATTAATGTATATATAGTTTATGGCAAAACTTGACGCATTAAGTATGCTTTTTACTGGCTCTCCCACCCCTTAATTATTATCATAATAGCCCTCATCAATTTCCGTTACAATCGTCCAACATGCCACCACCATCATCATCATCATCATCGTCATCATCATCATCATCGTCGGCATTGTGAGCCGAAACGAAACCAAGTGAAACCCCACCCACCACTTATGCCATTGTCACCTTTTATTGTTCGATGAAGTAGGAGTTACTATTACTATGAAGAGCGAGGGTTGCGAGCACAGTTTATGATAAGTGTATAATTTTTGTTTTGCATGGTCGATCCCGTGCCCTTTCCCCCGTTTTGATATCCCCCAACAGCAAGAGCAAAAGCAACCATAAATCACATCAAGCACAATCAATGCAAACAATTTTCTGTCTATTGTTGTTGATGCAATGACATCAATTTTCGCATGCAAACTGCAACAACTCCACCCATCGCTCTGGCTCTGACTCCGGGTCTGACTCCTCCTGTGCTCCACCTCCACTAACGAGGCAAATGGTAAACTCCTCTACATTTCGCTTTCTCTCCCTCTTGCTCTCCCTCTTTCGATCAATTTGGCGCCCACAAAAAGAGGGAGAGAGAAAAAATGCATACAAAAAATGGCGTAAAAAACTGCACAGAAAATACAGTTATTTAAGGCCTAAAACAATTGCATGCCTGGTTGGCTTTTCGGGTTCAAACCCCCGAACCTTTCTACCACAGTATCCTCACCCCCTTGGCATTTACCTTATTTCTCCACTTTTTTCTGTTTTTCCCCGCCCACCGATTCTATATCTCTCTGCAGACTGTTTAAATAGACAACTGTCTGGGTCTGGGTCTGGGTCTCCTCTGCCCTTTCTCTCTCTCTCTCTTTGTCGCTTTGTACCATCTCCCCCTTTTCTCTTTGAGTCTGGTCGTGCTTTAATGCGTTGTAGTCACCCGCCTGTTCGAATCTTCCGCCATCTCCCCTTCGCAGCCCCCTTTGAAATGCACTTGAAATGCTTTTTGCCAAGCGCATTTTCATTTATTTTATTGCAGGTTGTTGTTGTTGTTGTTGTTGTTGTTGTTGTTATTGTTGTTGCTGGGGCCTCTGCAACGATATGCAATTTGTTTTATACGCTCATTGCCCCTACCTCTTACTGGCCCCTTCTCTTCCTCCTCTTCGTCAATGTTTTTCCCCCATTTTTGGTATGTCTGTCTGGCCTAGCCTAGCCTAGCCTATCCATCTTTCTTTCTTTCATTTCTTTCACGTTCTTTTACTGTCTTCTATAAACAAAGTTCTTTCTTTGCTTTGCGGAGGAAGAAATGAGGACGAGAAGGCAAAGGAGAAGGTGTAGTGTAGTGTAGGGCGGTAGGGCAACTGTCGTAGATGAAACTCTCAAATTGCATTAACTCTGATTTAACCTTGCTTGCCTCTTCTGTGGCGTCTCCTCTTCTCCCCTCCTCTCTCCACTGCTATATTTCAGTTAACTTTTACATTTAATTGAACTAGAAAAAGGTTTTTCCCAACAAAAGTCAATCTCTTTACCCTACAAGAAGCTATAACCTATGACAAAACAGCGAATAAATCTATATCTCTATAAACATTCTTCCTTCCCTCCTCTATTACCTAAGAGTTGAAAACGGACAGAGTTTGTTTTTGGACAAGTTATGACAAGAAATTTCAAAAAGAGTCACTCACCTTTCGAAGAAAACGTTTGCTTCTAAGATTTTTTTAGATAATTTCAATCGACTTATGCGAATTTTCACATAGAACAGGCCAATCAATTTACAGTTTTCTACTATAAATAAACTCTGTTGCCATCTTAACTCTTAATACCTCAGCTGCTCAATAATTGTAGCCTTAACAAAAAAAAAAATATGGCCTGATAATAGAGCTCTAAAGTTTTAGCTTGAAAGTTTTCGACAATTTGTGGGTAGTGGGTAACAGCTGTCATTTCTTTTTGTTGCAATCAAGAGACTGTACTTTATGACGGTTATACACAATTCGATTAGTGGGTATAGGCAAAGTCTACAAAGACAGATACCATGTGGCATGTGCCATGTGGCATGTTCGGTCTTATTACTTTCAAAGAGAGCCACTTGATTCCTGTACAACCTTCCGTCCTCTTTACTCTTCTCTGCTCTCCTCTTCTAGCCAACGAAGCTCCCTGCAACTACTACTTATGCTACCTCATCTCCTCCTCACGTCCACCTCATGGCGTTCTAAATTAAAGCCTGAAGAGGCTTGTGTTGGCTGTTGGACTTCAAACTTCAGCTCTCTCGACTTGCCTCCTCTGTGGCCTATCTTCTCTCCACTGCTCAGGCCCGAAACGCAAAAAAGAAAAAACTCGTCTGCGATGGAATGAAACTTAACAAGTGGAAAAGTCTACTAAAACCGCAATCAAGTGGCAAAAGTCCAACCACATGAAGAGAGAATATTTTGTTTTTTTTTTCTAGTTCTTCTTGTTGTTGTTTTATTTTTAGAAATTTGCCAATCAAACGTAGAAGATTCCATCAATGTTTCTGTCTATAGGGGTGAGGGAGGGAATAAAACAGAAATACGCAGAGAAGAGAGAGAGAGAGAGAGAGAGAGAGAGAGGGAGAGCTGGTAAGTGGAATAGAGGAGGGAAAGAGTTAGACAGTGTGCAATATTCTTCAATTTGTTGTTGACAGACAACCTTAAGTTGGTCAAGTTGGCATTTCAATGGCTTCTTTTATTGACACTTTTTCTTGTTTAGTGTTTCGATTATTAATAAACTGTTGAAATGGTGAAGCAGAGGAAGAGCAAGTGAGACTTATATCCTTATTTTCTTTTCTTAGTCCTTCACATTAGTTAGGCATTTTGAAATTGTATTTAGAATGGATTTAGTTCATATATCATTTGCTATTAAAAATTACCTAATTTGAGTTAAAGTTTAGCCATTAAAAGTTTGTATTTGCCCTGGCATTGCCCTCTCCTCCCCAATCCCCCCCCTCTCAATCACTCTCTCTCTCTCTCTCTCTTGCGTCAAACATATTTTATGCATATAAATTGCCATTTGCCGTTTTGTGGCCGCAACAAACAAAAACGGGCAAAAATATTTATTTTTCTATACTTTATTTCCATATTTTTCATTTATTTATTTATTTATTTCATTTTGTGTGTGTGTGTGTGTTTTTGGTATTGTGTGTAATTGCCCGCCAGGAAATGGCCATAGAGAGAAAATAAAATGATTTCAGTTCTTTTTTTAACTGATTTTGTTTTTTTTTTTTTTTTTGCTTTTTGCTTTTTTCATGTAAGCAAATAATATTATGCGCAAAAAAGATTTGTTCATGTTGATATTGCTGACAAAAATTTAAATCTATATTATTTTTAATATATATTTAACTTAGTTTGTTTATTCTATTTATATACATTTGTGTGTGTGTGTGTGTGTGTGTGTGTGTTTGTTGTTTTTTTCTAGTTTTTATTGACATTTGGTTTTATTTGACTAGATGTCGATAAACGGCAGTTTATTCCGTTTATGGTTCGTAAACGTGGTCGGAATATGTTTACCTTGAACATTTTATTGATGCTAAACAATTTCTAAAATTTGTGTTCTTGCAGCGATTTAATAAAATATTCAATTTCTTAAGCACTTTCTGAGAAAATTGCATACTAAAGCAAATTAAGGTCGTTGAGAGAAGAGATTGAAATTTTTAAATCTTTTTGGCACTTCATTTGTAGATTAGAACTAAGTATCCGTGTAATTTTTCTAAATATATATTGATTTGCCTTCGATGAAACAAAGTTAATGGTAAACGACTAAAAAAAGGTATGGAGCAATTAAATTGCACATCTAATTGAATATTTGCTACTACTTTGAGTTGAGACGATTTAAAAGGAAAGCATATGCAATTTGATTAAGAGAAGGAGTTGAGAAGCGGTTCGATGCGTGCGGCAGGGATAGAAAGGACATAAGCGGCTTATTTAGAGAGTTTATACGCAAACTCCCTTCTTGCATGTAATTTTGTGATTTTATGGCTTGGACCGAACTGGACTGGTCTGGAATGGACAGAAAGACAAGACAGAAAGACAAGATAGACAGACTGACAGACTTGCCTTGAGTTGAGAGAATCCACACAAAGGCAAACACGCATACACAAGGACACCCACACACACACAAACACAGCCACATACACAAAGGTACACATAAACTTACACACTTAATGAATGAGGTGTAGAAAGAAATGTAAACAGATACTTAACCTCCAACGCAATAAGAAAAGGGGCAACAGCAGCAGCAAATGAAATAAAAATCAACACACAAGTGGCTGAAATATATATAGAACTAGGTACAGGAGATGGACGGGGGTGGACTGGAGATGGAGGTAGAACAAACTGAATATGTATGTTCAGAGGTTGTGTGAGTGAAGAAAAGAGGGGCGAAAGTAAGCCAAATAAAAAGAAAATGTAAGCAAATAATAAAAAGAAAAACAGCTAAGCGCTTTTCCTACTCGTACAGCCCAAACCCTTCTTCTTCTCCTCCTGCTCTCTTCACATCATCAGCGTCCTCAGTCAGGTGTATATACATACATATATATGTATGTATGTATGTATGTATAATTAAGTGTCTGTGGCAAGCTGGAACAAAGTCACGTAATTCTATTTAAGATTATTTAATAAAACAGAAAAAAATACAAAATACAACCAAAGCAACTGAGAGCGAGAGGGGCGGAGAACAAAAACCAACAAGTAAAACAAAAGTACAGTTAATTAACATTCATTTGCTGTGGTCCACATGGCGTATGCGCAATGTACACACACACACACACACACAGGCACAAAGGATAAATTCATTGAAAATTAAATACCAGTTCAAAGGCAAACATAAGAATTTCATTTGATTAAACTTCTTTGGCTTTATCATTTTTGTTTTTTGTTTTTCCTTTTTGGTTCCGTCCTCCTCCTCCCCCCTCCCCCATGTTTCATGTTTATTTGGAAATAAAAATTAATTGCAATTCAAACACACAGCAGAATGAGATAAAATATATTATTTTTATGCTAGTATTTTTCATTAGTTGATTTAAATAATCATAATTTTCAGATTTTGTTTTAATTATTTCTAGTCCTGTTTAAATGATTTTCCTTAGAGGAAGCTTCAAATTTCTACCATTTAGTATTTGGCAGTATTTTGAGTTCTCTTTTGGTTGTGATGAGTTTTTTTTTTTTTTGGTTGCATTGTTTGTTTTTTTTTCTTTCTTGTTTTGTGGCACAAGTTACTTGTGTGTTTGGGTTCGTTTCGTTGTTGGTTTATTTCAATGACTTTTGGCCAGGAGCAGTTCGAATTGAATTCGATTCGTTGACGAAGAAAATGGTTTAGCTGCTGTTGCCTGCCTTGCCTCGCCTTGCCTGCTTATATTAGCTTTGGCGTTTGCTTATTTGCTCCTTCTTTTTTTCTGCTACTACTTTCTTTTGCTCTGTCATAAAAAGTTCATTCGCTAAATGGCCAAAAACAACGAGAGAGAGAGAGAGAGGGAGAGAGAGAGAGGGAAATACACCCACTCGTATGGGTTGTTATTTGCGGTTGCCATTTCCAATTTTGTTTATATTTTGGCTTATTTTTATTGGCCCTTGTTTCTTTTTTACCCTCGTTTTTGGCATTGTTTCGTTTTCGATTGCTTTTGTCCTTCTTGTTGGTCTCTCTGCCTTTGCCTCTCTTTTTTCTTGGGCTATATCTGCGAATTGATTTGCATTTGCTGCAGATCTTGGACGATAATTGAAAATTGTATTTCTTCGCTAACATCGGTTTCCAGCTCCTTGGTCCTTGGTTGTCGTTCGTCTGGGTGGTTTCGTCTTTGCTGGCAAATCACAATTGCAGGGTCAGAGGTCATTTTACTCCCTCTCTTTCGCCCATTGCAAATATTGGATTGCTTTTATGATTGTAGCTGTGGATAGGTGGAGTAAGGGAAGACTTGATATGAGAGGTAATTTTGACTAAAGAATAAGATGAGAAACCCAAGATATCATAAAGTGCGCTGGGCTATATTGGTAAAGGGTGCATGATGTCGACATAGAGATTGCAAATGTATGTTGCCTACTTTTGGGCCTTCTGTTGTCTTAAGTGAGTCCTTATTATGTTTTGAGCTCGCCGACTCTTTTCTCTTTCAAGAAATTTGAAAAACTTAAGAAATTTCAGCTCTGAAAAACTTAAAACTTAAAGCTTAAACATTTATCTTTAGGTGACAAAAATATGTAAAAACTTTATGCAAATTGTATTCTAAATCTTTTTTTTGCTTTGGGCAAAACTTTTGATTCCACTCATTCATTTTCAGTTGGTTGCTAATCTAACTGAAACTAATTTAAATGCTTTTTTTAACGAATTGAACCGTAAACAGATCTACAGGAGTGTCTCGTTAAATATTCATTTAGGGATACTAGTCTCAATGATTGTAAAACTACCTCACTTCATGCATATAAATCATTATCATGATGCCACTCACTTACACTTTGCACAAATTATGCATGTGCAACATGCATCATGCAGACGATATCCGATCCTTTCGAGCCCATGAGACCACCGCCCATCCCATCATTCTCATCCTGGTCGGTTCTACACTTATTTCCGACTGCGTACAACTGTCCCGCATTAACCACAGCTTAATCCTATGGCCCAGTCAGCCTGCACATCCTGTGCACTGTTCTTACTCATTTGCATCGTTTTGTGGTCATTACAAAGTTAATGACAAAACTTGTGTGTGTGTGTGTCTGTGTGTATGTGGAATGGGGATTTTTGGGTGGCATTTGGTTGGTCAAGTTGTGTGTGTGTGCCTAGATGACGATACTCCCTGCGTTTTCCGAGTGCATCACGGCGAATGATTGACCAAAAACCAATGCAGGCTGCAGGATGGAATGAGATGATGGGTGGGTCCCAAGGTGGGGACGGGGGACGGGTGGGACGCAACCGAAAACTCAGTGACAACTGGCAACTGACAACGACGCCAACTTCGACAATGAGGTTGAGGTTGAGACGGATGACTACGACTATGACGACTGTTTGATGAACACAGGACAATGCTAAAAGGGATAGAGTACAGAGCAGGACATCAACGATGGCTCTTGTGTTTTCCGTGCTGTTCCGTTTCTGATTCTGTTTCACTGCTCTCTACTGTTGCCTCCTGTTGCTCCCCCTTAACTTTTGTCCAGTTGAATGACCAAAGCTGCGAATGAAGTTGGCGCTGTGTGTGTGCAAATACCGAGACAAGGCTGCAGTTTTTGCTGCAGTTGCCAAGTGGAAAATTTAATTACATGCAAATACCGTTAACTGAAGGGAAACAACAAAAAAAAAAAAAAAAAAAGAGAAATAGCGATACAAACCAGCAAGAAAGAGACACAGATAAAAAACTCTAGGGATAACCTAGGACAATTCTGCATATTTTCTTGTCTCTTTCTGTCTTTGTTATTGTCACGAGAAAGAGAGAGTGAGAGAGAGAGTTAGTGAGGGGGGTAGGGGGATAAAGTAAAGTAAAGGGGAGACTGGCCTTTGTTTTTCCTTGCACCCACATATGTCTGGTTATTATTCCCACTTGTTTATTTTTCCTGTTATTTTTTTGTACTCTTCCTGTTTTTGTGTTTTAGCCCATTCTTCCTTTTGGGGGTTTTTTTTCGCTTCTATATCTTTGCTTTGAATATTTGTTCAGCATAAACACAAATATTTGCATATTAGCTTTACCAACAAAAACCCAACTGCTAAACAAAATGAATGAAATGAATGGCAAGTAAAAAGCATTTCCATTTTAACAGCTTTAAATAGAATTTTTCCAATTACATTCCTATTTCAATTTCGAGTGATTGTTCATATATACATTCTTTCGCTCTCTCTCTGACTCTCTCTCTATCTCTCTCTCTCTATCTCTCTATCTCTGCTGATACCCTTTCGAGTGACCAGAAATTCACTTTAGATTTAGTTTCAAATTTGACATTTTTCTTGACTTTTTGAAGGCGGTTTTCTTGCTAAAACTATTTCAAGAATTGAAAAGAGTAAAACTCAAATATTATTTGTAGCTGTATGGACCAAGTAACGTTAATTTGGTAAGTGTATAGAAATTGCGTCATAGCCAGAAGATTTTGTTTTTTTTTTTTGTTTTTGTTTTAAATTTTTGGCCCTATGCTCGCTCAATTTGGTTGAGTGCCTAAAATGGTCACCGCAAATTCTACTGAAGAGGGCGAATGGGTGGGTAGGTGGGTGTCTGTGTCTGTGTGTGTGTGTGCCTGTGTGTGGGTCGAAGCGATAACTGGGGATCATGAAGGGTTGAGGGGAGAGGTCGACAGTTAAAAATTTTAGCTAAAACTTTTCGGCTGCACTTTTTGATTTGGACTGGCGGCAGCAGCAGCAGCAACAAAAAGTTGTTTTGTGGCTTCCCAAGGGGATTTGCATTTACCAACTCCTTGGCCTCCTTCTATCACCCCTCTCACTTTCTCTCTTTCCACTCGTTATTGCTATATCGCTTTGTGTTTACACATTGTTTGCGGATTTTTTAAATTTTCTATCCCGGCTTTAACGCAATATTAAAGGGAATTATGCAGCACTAAACACAGACACACACACGCACACACACACACAAACAGTAGTAAAGGTCAAAGGGGGCAACGCATTTGCTAATAAACTGTCTCCAGTCCAAAGCAGTCTCAAACCATTAAAAGCTTTTACACAAGTTAGTGGAAGGAAAAAATAAAACTTAGTAACAATAAACTATTGGGTAACAAGCTAATCAATGGCTTATCTTCTAGTCTATTTTATGATTAGTTTCAAAATAATAGCAACATAAATTTTCGAAATATAAATTGCATAAGGCCATAAAAGCAGTTTTCAACTTGTTGGAAAGCTAATTAACATTTCAATAAAAAAAAAGTTGACAGAAAATTAAAAACAAGATTTCTTACTTTTAAATGTATGCAATTTTATGTTTTTAAAATCGCCAAAAGAGCTAACAAGTTCTGAGCATTTTAAACAGTAGCAAACATCTGTATACCCTTGCAAAAAGGGTATATTCATTTTGGTCATAAGTGTGCAAGGCATAAAAGGAAGCATCTCTGACCATTTAAAGTATATTTATTCTTGATCAGCACGCCGAGACGAGTTCATAGAGCCATGTCCGTTCATCCATCCGTCTGGATGGTCCGTCATCATAGACCCAAAAAACTACAGAGCTGCACAGTTTGTATATCTCGGATTCAGATCGGACCACTATATCATACAAACGGCAAAGTCACGAACAGTGACTTTTCTCAATAACTTTTTATTTTCCAAACTATTTTCGTGAAATTTATTAAACCCATAAATAACTGTGCTAAATTTCATAATGTTCGGGTGACTATATCTTGAAGCTTTCATAGAAACGATCGGTGGAAATCAGGGACTTTTCTGAATAACTTTGTTACTTCTGACGGAATTGCCTTAAAATTAAATCAGTTTAATGTATCTGTTAATGGCTGTGCCAACTTTCATCAAGATCGGGTGACTATATCATATAGTTCCCAGAGGAACGATCGCTAGAAAACAGTGACTTTGATCAATAACTGCGTTATTTCCTAAGCTAAGATTGTGGGCCGTTCTTTCGCAAAACTTTGGACTTTTTTAGACAAAACGTTTTTCCACTTTGACGGGAATAGATAAGGAAAGGGGAATAAAAAACTTGCAAGCGTATACAAACTTTGACGCAGTCGAAGTTAGCCCCGGTGTAAACTTGGTTCCAAACTCTTAATATCCTATATGTCACCTTCAATCAAGGTTTTCTTTTTAAATTAGCCTAAAGATAATTCACTACGATTTGGCAAGTCAATTTTAATTGATTTTCTGCCACTTTGCTTTTTTGCACTCGGATGCATCTGAGAGGGGGAAAGCAAGAGGCAACGCTTGGGGAAAGGCAGGGGTCTGTGGGTCGTAAAAGGCATTCAATCAATTAGTCAAAATTTTGCTCATTTACATACAGACAAAAATACATATATATACATACATACATACATGGTTTGAATATCAAATAATTTGGCTACTTGAATGTGGAAATTGTTGTCGCTTTGAGCAAAGGCAAGAATCAAGATTTGTAAGATTATTCGTATCAAAAATATGGCCATTACTCAAAGAGTAAGTGAGGGGTGTCATTCGATAGGCTGTGCAATGCTCTAGTTTCAGTTCCACCTCCTTCCCCTCCCCTCTACTGACAATTAATCACTTTGTGCCTGCTGCTGGTGTTGGGGCTTCACATGCTTCTCTTCTGTTACCGCTGCTGCCACCACCAATCATTAATTTATCATGTGCACTTAGCACGAAAATTGCGCCAAATATATCCTATCCCAGCTCCTACAATCGTTAGTGTGTGTGTGTGTGTGTGTGTGTGTGTGTGTGGCAGGTGCAGAGTCCTGCAGTGTGTATCTACCGCCCCAACCTATTCTCTCCCTATGATTCTTTTCTGTTTATTTTTCTAGGTTTTACAGTTTGGTTTCTGCCTTGGTGGTCGGTCGGTCGGTCGGTCGGTTGGTCGGTTGGTTGCCGCTGCCGCTGCCATTGCCACTGAAACTGCTGCTGTTGACATGTTTGTCCCAGGCAAAGAGGCGTGGCAGCCACAAGCGTAATTACCGCACTGTCCTGCCCTATCCCCGCCCACTTAAGTGGGCAGCAGTCCGTACGGTGGTTGGTGGGCGTGGTTATTGGTTCGTTTCTACAAATTGATTGCGCTTGGGTTGCACCACATTTGCATAAAAAATTAAAAATTAATAGAGCAGTAAACAGAATGCAACGAACAGGACCCGTGCATTTCTTTTTGCACAAATGCAATTTTAATTGTTTATTGTAAATAAAATAATTAATTTATTCATAAAATTTTCATACATTAATCTCTTTCCCTTTTTCTCTCTTTCTCTCTCGTTCTAGGTAAGTTTTGATATGTGGTTATGAATGGAAATCTGATATATTGAATGTCATTTTTTGTGTGTGGGTAAGCAAAGTGAATCCGAATTGAACTAGTTTCTTTTGTGTGACAGTAATTAAGTAAGGATAAATGGGCTCTAATACTTAGAATAGCAAATATTCGTTTTGTTTTCCCCATAGAATAAACATAAAACAAGCAGAACTAAGTCCTCGCCTAAGAAGAAAAACTAGTTGTTTTTTTAATTAGCTCAGATCAAATCGTTCAAACTCGTTCACCCAAAGGCAACTCACAATCGACACAAGTTTACTAGAATAGGACACTTTAAAAGCTATCAATTAATGCTTAAGAGATTCAACTACTATACGAAACTGAAGGAAAAAGTTCATGCCTGATAAAATTGGTATGCGGCTTTATTTTGTGGATGTGGAGGGAAATTCGAGGCAGCGACTGTTGCGAGATGCTGCGACAGACAACAACCAAGAACCCCATCAATAGTCTCAAATTAATATTTAAACAAACCATTTTGTGAAACTTGTAAAGTTGTCGCTTTGTGCATGCAAATTTCACGCCCAGCAAACCTCAAGTTGAGCGACAGCGTAACACGACAACGACGTGCCACACCAGGTATTCTGCATTTTGCCACATGTCGCGCACTGAACTGTTTTGGTTCTTGTTGTTGTCTCCATTATCTGAAGACCACATTGTGTGCCTGCTTCGTCACTAGTTTTCCTTTCTCTCTTTCCCCCTCTGCATGTGTTGTATGTGTGTGTCATTTTGTTGGCTGTGAAAAAATGCAATTTTTAAATTTCCATTAATTTCGCGCTGTCGACTTTTTGGTAAAATGTCACTTGTGAATTCAAAACGGTTTTCCCTACCCTAAGAAAACATGCATGGAGCAAGGAAAAATGCAAGAACCGAGTCAGCCATCCAGACAGACAGACAGACAGCCAGCCATCAGCAGTAACAAGAACAACAAAGGCGCTGTCTAAGTGACTGAGTGGCTGAGAATTGGAAGCAGGACCCCCACCCTACCCCACAACGTAATGCACCCGTGAAAACAGATTCATTGGCCTCCTGTATGTTGTCTACTCTTCTCACCTGGCAGACACCAGCAAAGAGCGAGAGAGCCTCCAGGCAAAACAGCAGCAACTAACAAACGATATTCGTCGGGTGTTTTTTCTTTTTTTTTTGTATTTTTAATGACATACATGGACCACGCCCTTCCACCAGAGATACACCTCCTCCTGCTCCTACCTGAAGTGTACCTACTGCCTCTTGTCGTTCGTGCATCTTGTCAAGGAGCAGACTATTTTAGCCACCTTCCATTCTTTATGCAGTTCTTTCGTTTTGTTGCTGAACAAGGAACTTTACACGAGAATAACGTGACATTTAATTCAAAATGGGTGTTGCATTCCAAGGGAAGGGTCCACCTTGTTAACCAACGAAGAAAAATGAATATGAAACCACAAAAGAGAGGCCCCCAAAACTGGTCTGGAGGATGTGTCATAGAGGAATGATGCTTTAAATAGAGATGAATGGGCCGTGTCTTGTGCTCCGTAATTGTTGGCTAATGGCTTGGAATGAGGTGAAAAAGCAAAAAAGTGAAAAGAAAGAAATATTCGAACAAGAGTACGCAAATACAAACACATTAACACACGCCTTTAATTTTGCTACACTAAACACCAAAAATTGAAAAAACTGACATTTCGAGTGTCGGATTTAATCCTCCTCATCTTCTTCATCGCCGCCCTCAGCTGGTCCTGCTTCGCCACCTTCCTCCTCTTCGACCATCTCTTCGGATGAGCTAACCTCCTCGATGGGTTCAATTTCGGAAGCCAAATCCTCTTCATAATCACTAATCTCACCCAATTCCTCCAGACACTTGTCATAGTTCTCATCGAAGCGTATATTCTCGTTGAGGGAACGAACCTCAATGTCTTCGTCGGGTGGCAATAGGGCCGGAGCCGTACCCGGTGGGCATTCCGTAATATTGCGTATTTTTAATGTATGTATATGAAAAATGGCCGAACGATTCGATTCTAGCAAAATCTGATGAAAGACACTCAACAAACGATCGATATTGCCAAACATTCGAACTGTGGCACTCTTTGGATCTTCACCCTCTTCCAGTATACGTCCGACAATATGATGACGATATGGATCCATCAGATAGATAAAGTCACCCTTCTTCCACAGTGAATACATTTGATTGTTGATCTGAAAGATGACATAATCACTGTCATTCAGCGCCTTCTCCAGCATTAAATGGAAATCATTGAATTTATACATTGGCACACATTTCCACCATCCCTCATAGACATTCGGGGTCAGCAGAACTTCAGCTACAAATTGTCCCATACGAATTTGTCGTGGAAATGTATCCAAATCCATGGGTTGATTAATATCAATGCAGGGCTCCCAACAGTTCTTACACATATTGACACCATAGCACATAACCTTATCATACATTTTCTCATCCCATGTGGCCGGATGATCGATTTTCGTGGCCAATGCCGTGGCCACAGCCACAGGCAAGGCACTACGATTCCGTAGAGCATCCTTGGGATTTAAGGTAAGATGTAAATTTGATTTTAAATATGCATAGTCCGAGGCAATGACATCAAATTGACTTAAACGCATACCAAATTCCCTTTCATAACTCTGACCCTCGGGTCCAGGTGTAACCATTCTGACAACCAAAATCTCTCTTAACGAAAACGGATCAGTTTTCTCCAAATTACTTTCGTTCTTAATCAGCCAGATGACATTGTCCAATGATTTGAGGGCCAACATCATGGGATAGCCACTTTCATGATTCGATTTTAATGTCTCCTTATCACGGCCATTCAGATCCAGCACCATCCAAATGCCCTTCTCTTTCCAAATGAGGAGATACCAATCGGGTGTCCAGAATACACCATATTGAGATTTTTTAAAAAACTCCTTCATCACGCGACGAATGTTACGTATAATATTTGGATATCCGTTTATTTCAAAGGGCGTCTCCAATTCCATAGCGAATTCAATATCATTTAGTTTGAAGTGTCGCGTCACCTTTTGTTCGTTCTCGTCATAGATTTCCGGATATATATTATGATTGGGTGGATTCATATTTTCGGAATCACTAAAGAGTACTTGTCCCTCCACAACCAACATGTCAATTGTCTCTGGTGACCATTCATCGCGCCTTGTATAATAACTATGAGCGAATCCCTTCAAATTCCCAGCGAAACGTATGCTCTCCACATTGGGTACACCACTCTGAACTTGCTTGCTGCCAGCCATAATGCCAATGGGAAATCCCAGTGATTTATCAACATTACCACGACGTGAACGCAAACAATCCTTCGGATCGAAAGTGCCCGTATTGTTATAGGGTTCATCGAGGCCACCATAAATCTTGCAATTTTCTGGTGAGCAAGGATCATTGCAAGTCTGGCGAGGCACATCCCTATAAAAAAAAGGTCGAAAAATTGCAGACAAGAGTTAAATTTGACTTTCTTCTTCTCTTTTACTTACTGTGGATCACGTCCTTGAGCTCCAACAGCTCCTTGCGAGAAATCCGCATTCTGACTCTCTGGACAGCAAGGCACTTCGCAACAGGAACCACCTTTTGAGCGTTTTACACGATATGTGGGCATGTTTTTTTTGTTTCTAATCCTTTTCAACTTTTCAATTTGTATAAAAAACACAAAAATAAATATTTATTCTAAGCAACAATATGTACAACACATCAGAAGAACTGAAACTATATGAAATAAAACCTGAAGGTTGATGCAAAGTTAGGCTAAGCTTGCTGAGATTTCAATTCGAAAGTGAAAAAAAAAAATTACTTTTAATTTTTAACCATTAAATATGGTTAAGTTAAATATGGATCAAGTCCCAAATGTTTTGCGAATATTTTCATATCTACACTTTGCTAATCCCTGGGGAATGGATTTTTTGAACTGTTGGGTAGAAGGCACAGTTAAAATGCTTAGCAGATGAATAAACGGGTTAAGATCGATTCATCTGCAGCGGAGAGTCTCGATAGCCCATTAATTAACATATCTATGATATATAAACTAGGAGCTTTTTTGACCAATTGCTATAAGTGGCTCTAGGCATGCCTCTCTATAGAATGAATCAACTCGTTCCTTGAGGCGGAGAAGATTTTTGATCACTTAAATTTCAAGACCAATCACTTTTCCTAACTAAAATGACTCTTATTACCCTCAAAATCTACTCATAGATTCACCACTGTATATAGATCTCAGCCAATCAGAGTAAACTAAACTGTTGCCGATTTACATAATGCTTAAGCATTTTCAAATTCCGATTAACTCTTAGTTACGATTGTAGCAATCAGCACTTGAGTGTGCTATACACATCTGCTTTTCATTAGCTATATCACACATTGTTTTTAATTTATAAAGCATTTCATTAACCGCAACCAAAGTAGACGAATTTTTATTACTAAGCAGCGACTGACTCTAGCCTGCACCTGGCATGGCCGTGTTCTGCTCTTGACAGGCAACATGAACATGATGGGAGCGGGGGGCAACTCATTGTATATTACGTGCCGCACACACACACACACCTACATAGCATATAGTAAACACTAGTTGTAGTAGTAGCACTCACTTTCATTACACAAATTGCCATGGAACTTAACCTGAACTGAGTTCAGTTGAACTGAACTCAAATGAAACTGAACTGAAGAACAACCAGCAAATGAATGAAGAAAAGGAAAGAAAGACGGGGAAAAAAATTTCATTTATGATAATTTTTATGTGGGCAGACGATGAAACTAAAGAGCCAAAGCTCAAACTAGCTATGAAAATGATGTTGATGGTTAAGGCTTTTACGAGGCAGCAGTTAATTTCTCTCAGACATTGAGAGAAGACTGAGACAAAACAAAAAAAAAAGAAGAAAGAGACTGAGAGTGTGGAAGAGATGAAGCGAGCAAGCTAAATGTAATTGGAAAGCTCATCAAGTGAGCACTCCTCGTTGTTGTCGTGGTCGTTGTCATAGTCGTCCTCTCCTGTACGGAGTTTGCCACTTGACTGAACGCAGAAAAGTATGCAAAGCGTTTTTGTTGTGGTTGGTTTATTGAAAACCTGAAACGCTCTACTCTCCAGAACCTGGACGGACTTTACTTTCCATCTCCCCCCTCTCTCCCTTTCTCTCTATGTCATTCTCTATTTTTTTTCTCTCTGCTTAGCTAAGCTGATTTCAGTGACTTTTACGAGCATTCCCTTTATTGTACTTTTGGTATTTTTTTTTTTTTTTTCTTTTTTTTTCCTTCTTTCTCTCTCACTCTAGCTTACTCTGTTTTGTACTGTACTGTACTCTTATCCGTGTAATTGGCTTAGTGACTACTGCTATTGCAGTACGTACTCTTCATTCGTTCATTCCATTAACAATTTTGTTCCGTTTTTATTTCGGTGTCATCCAATCAACAGGATCAGAGTTTTGCCCAGTTTTCCCAGTCACATGTGAGATTGATTCCCTTAGCTGCCATCAAAAGGAATTTTCGTTGTTTCGAGGGTTGATTCGCAGCCCTCCATTCCCTGTGCCCACCCACTCTCTCTAGTTTCATTTTTTTTTTTCTTTGGCTTTTCGTGTTCGCTTAACCATCCTCAAGCTTAAGCTATAAATTTTGCCTTCGAAATCGTAAATTTTAAACACTTCATTTAACAACAAGAGTGGTTAGAGAAAGATGCCGAGAACTCGTAGAGGGAGAGAGAGAGAGAGAGAAAACGAAGAAAAAATCGCTTAACGATTATCGGTCCCGGCCCCGCCTTGATTTTCGTGTGATTTTCGTTTCGGACCTCTCGGGGACCGCTGGCATTGCCCGTTGCCGTTGGCATTTGCCGCTGGGCAGCAAAATACAATTTTTGGCCATGAATTTTTGGCTTACTCCAACAGCCAAACAACCATCATGATGACCATTGTGAATTGTGTTGTTGGAGCAAATGCATCTCCATTCATCCCCTTGGTCTTACTGGTACCTCTCTTCTTGTCCCTGTCCCTGCCCCCATTCCACTCTCTATCAGAGGTTGAGAGCCTGTCATTCTGTCTGGTTCAGTGCTCAATAATGATTTCCATTGCGAATTATTTGCATTTCCCCAAACTCATTATGTTTGCATTGTGGAATTTTCTTCTTTTTGGCATTTGGAACCTTGGCACCTGGAAAATAGCAGAAAAAAAAAAAAAAAGGAAAAACCAAGAAGAAAAAAAAACTACAACAAAGCATTCTTCTTGTCAGTTGTTCGCTATATAGAGAGATGTGTATATCCTTACGATTTCCTAATGATCTTCTAATGGTATTTTCATTCTTACTGATTGAGTTATTGAAAATAAAGCTGAAATGGCAGATGAAAGAAAAAAATTAACGGAATTGACAAATTATTAGGCTTTTTCTCTTACATTAAATCGGAGATTAGAAACTGTGCCAAAAATATCTTTTAAGTATTTGCTTCATTAATACTAAATCTGCAACTAAAAACTTATTATATAATACCTGATTGCTTAAAGAGAGAGAGAGAGAGCCATTTTACAGTTGTTGTTAAATTTTATCCCTTTGTTTTTTAATCTCCTTCCATTTTCATCGCGTCCTCTTAACAACAATTCAACAGAAAATTGATTGAATTATATATTCCGGCTGGGCTATTTTGATTTTCCTTTTTTGTCGGGCTTTTTTTTCATCTTTTATTTTAGAGGGTGCGGAATTTCACTCCCTCTGGTAAATTAAATTAACGCCCTTTAATAAATGCAATCAATTTGTATCAAACAAAAAAAGGAAAAACCGAAAAGAGAAGAAATAAATGGCTCGAAAAATCATATTTCCGATGCCCACTAAAAATAGAAGGAAGAGAAATTGTTTGATTTTCGTGCAGTATTCGCATTCGCATTTACACTCGCTCACTCATACTCATACTCACACTCACATGCACATTCACACTCACATTCACATTTTCATTTCGTAACATTTCGTTTCGTTTATTACATGTCAAGCGTCAATGAATGTCAGTTTGACAGTTCATAAGACAAATACGACCAATGAATAGGGGGCGGCAGCAGGACAAGAGGGTGGGCACACACACACACACACCCATAGACACACAGGTGTGGGTCGATGGTTGTGCGACAGCTCGAGTAACATTTTGCGGACATTAATGTCAGCGTGTGAGTATGTGCAACGTCTTGTGGCAATATGAGAGACGTGAGCCAAGGCAAAAGACTACCACATACTACTACTTCCATTTCCTCTTTTACACATTGCCACTTGCTACTTCTCGCCTTGGTTGCTTTCATTCTGCCTCCTTCCCCCCGCTCTCTCACGCTCTCTTGCAATAGCCAATTTGGCCTAAAGGAAAAGCATATCGATGTTCTTGTTGTTGGTCTTCACTTTAAACAAATTGAAAATCAGTTATGTATCATGAGATGAAGGATGGAAGAAGCATGAAGGATTTTGATTATATGAGAGAGAGAGATGGGACATAAAACAGGAAGGAGTTGATTCGAGTTGGAGGTGAAAAGTTCCTCAGCTCCACTCAGTTCAGTTCAGTTGAGTTCATTCGTATCATTTTAATAGACGACGCTGTCAATGGGCCATTGCTTCAAGAGGACTTTTTTGTCATTGACAGCTGCTTTTGCTACTGCTTGTCCATAAATCATTTTCCCGGAAAACACACTCACGCATACGCACGCCCATCATGTCCACCCTTAAAGAACATGCTCAGCAAAATTCCTTTCTTTTCTTCTACAACCTCAAATGGGTATATTAGGCTTATGTAAAGGATATGGAATAGTCATGTAATGTTGGTCCTTCATGCCCATTGCCAAGTTAAGTTGTTTGTATGCTGCTTTATATGTACACCTGCTTGGATTCCAGTTCTCATATGGTCTGGTCTGGTCTGGTCTATTCCGTTTCCGATTTTTATTGTCATGCATTATTATTATTTTATTTCTCAATCATCAAGCTGTGCCTGTGCCGCAAGTGACCTCAACAATGCATTTTCTTGGCTCCATTCAACACATTCCTTTTGCCTCGTATTGTCCTTTTGTTACACCACTCCTCTCTCTCTCTCTCTCCCTCTGTCCCTCTTACATTTCAAGTTGCTCACATTACGTATACGCCGCATTGTATTCACGCTTTTACTATTGTACTTGCACTTGTAGTGTTAGTAGTTGTACTTACTTCCTTATACTTAATATATCTTGTTATTTTTAGAACTTGATTTTTATATTGCATTTGGCTGTAGTTTTCTTTCTTTCTCCTCCACTTCACATAAGAGGGTCACAAACGGAGAGTGCCCAAGCCCAAGCCCAAGCCCAAATAGTAGCTCCCAGTTCAGCCTGGTGTAAAATTTCTTTCTCGAACACAGCAGCTGTTACGTGTCCTGATGGGGGTTGTGGGATTTGAGGGTGGCGGAAAATGGTTTTCTATTTGGCAACATGAGATTTTGATGTAAACGCTTGACGTTCGCTCACTCGCCATATGTTGTGTGTTGAATCGGTTAGAAGTTGAGATGTAATGTGGGCCATCAACTAAAGGAAGAGAAACTTTTCTCTCGTAACATCCCACCCGCTTCAAAAAACATACTATGGATGGCAAATTTATGAGTTTTATAACCCAAAAAAAAAAAAGTAATTCAAATTAAATTGATATTTTGCTCAAACTTAGTCTTACATTATGTTAAAAGACACAAAAGCGTTTCAAATTTAACCAAATTGTTTTTAGGTGGCGGTAGACAAAAACATGTTGTACTTATATTACATATTTGTCTATTTAGAATCTAGAGACTAAACTTTAAATCTCTACAAGTTTTGAAAATTTTCAGTCGCTTTAATTTCTACAGGTTCAAGTGTTCCTTAGGATTGCACTGCTAAAACTGGTTGCGAATTATAAAGCGTTAAGATAGCCGTTTCTCTTTCTCTCTGCGAGATAGATTTCATTGTGAGACTCAAAGAAAAAAGCCAAAGCTAATTATTGTACGTATAAGGATTCTATCAGACTTATGTATGTATTCTGTATCAATAATCTGAAATAGCTCAGAAAGAAAGAGAAAAATCATTTCATCTTAGCAATGTTTGTATGTATGTGGGCGTTTGCATTTTTCATTTATGCTTTTTGGCATTTATAAAGCTTTAGTATTTTATCAACTTCTTTACTATAAAAAAAGGAAGAAGGAAACGAAACGAAACGGAACCGAACAAAATGGCTTCCTCTAGCATAATTTTTTTATATTTTATTTCTCCACTTTTATTTCTGTCTGATGTCCTGATTACTACTGGCAACTGCTTCTGTTTTTAATATTTATAATCCAGTGTAATTAAGACGAGAGCCAAAGAGTCAGCGAGAGAGAGAGAGAGAAGGAGTCAACGAATGGCAGCGGTAACGGTGGCTATAATAATTAACAGGAGAGCTTTTACATTTTCGTCGTATCGTACGGTAGGACTTCTCGCTTCCTTGCCTTTGCCTCATCTTGGCAAAGAAATACAAAAATGGGCAGAAGAAGAAGAAAAGGAAAAACAGTTACTTACTGGGCATGAATATAAATATCGCTTGAAAAAATGTGTAATTAGTGGCAGTTAATAACTTTTCCTCTCACGCACCAGAAAAATATATAGAGAGAGGAAGAGAGAGAGAAAGTGAAATATATCAAGTAGACAGAATGTTGATGAAGGTGTTGGTGGGGGACAAGGCAAAAGTGAAATGTTATGTGGGCGTGGCATTTAACTCTCAAAAACCGCACGCACTAATTAAATCTAAAGTGGAGGGAAAACCTTTTGCTATAAATTATTTTTAGTTGACCGCAAAAACTCGACTCAGTTTCCTCTTTACCGCTGCTCCCCTCTCTCTCTCTCTCTCTCTCTTTCTGTCTCTCTGACTTCTTCTCATCATTTACTTTCACCATCTTTGTCTATTTGCTGTTGACAAAGAGCAGAAGAAGAACTACGTTGAAAAATGCGTCTCAAATTGAGATAAGTTAGCCTCCAAAGCAAGCATCCTTTCCGCTCTGTCTCTCTCTCGCTCTCCATCTCCATGAACCGAAAAGTTGCTATTTCGCGCTTTCTGTGTCCTGTGTTCTTCTGTGAAATGTCCTTTTTGTTTGTTCTTGGACTAATTTGTGGTTTTCCTTTTTTGGCCCTCTTAACTAAATTAGCTTCATTATGATAATTAACTTTGAGTGTACATCAGAGAAACAAAAGCCAACAGCAGCGGCAATAGCTTTTGACTTCAATTTTTAGCAAATTAAGGTGTATAATGAATAAAGCAAACAAAAATAGAGAGAAGCATTTTCATTGATTTTTCGAAATATTTAACACAACAAAAGTTGAAGAAGAATTCTGAGGGTCCCCTGAAGATGACTGAAATGAGAATAGATGCTGAGATTTGCCAAATTAGAACAAAAATTTGTTCTTAATATTGAATGGCAACTCAAGAATGATTTTGGGCATTGTCTTATTCAGTAGTTTTCTCAAGTTTTTTTTGCTTTTATAACCTAGCAAGTAGTTAAATGTTTGTTTAACTTCTATTCAAAATTGATGGACTTTGATCATAAAGATTACTTTACTTTTTGGCCCCTGACACTTTAACTTTAACCTTAGACTTTAATAGATTTTTCATGGCTAAAATTGAGAGTTTGTTTTTTTTTTTGTGAAGACTTTCTTATGTGAGATCTTTTTGAGAAAAAGACATGTTTTTTAGTTCTGTGTGTCACTTACCTTGACAATTTCCTGCCTTTTATCCAATGGCTAAAAATACAAAACGATAAAAGAGACCTTTTTCATTTTTTTTTCGGTTTGGTTGGCTCTCGAACATATGTACCCTTTAAATGAAGCCTGAAAACATTTTGCCTGGACAACTTTAGAACCCAAATCAAAATTCAATTCATATATGTATGTACATATACAGTATGTGTGTGTGTTTGTGTGTGTGTGTATGTCTATGTGGCTGTGTTCCGTTCTGGCTCTCTTTTTCCGTTTCCGTTTATGGCTGATTCTTGTTGTTGGTGTAGCTGCCACGTGGCTGACATGTTAAAAGCCTAAATAATTGCCCACTTTTTGATTACACTCGGGGAAAAAAACACACAAAAAAAGCGACATTTTCTGGGAACATTTGATGAGATTTATACCTATTTTTGATTCACTTTAAATAATACTTCTTTATCAAACATTTTTGCAGTGAGGAATGGAGCCCAAATTTATTCTATATATATGTATGTGTGTGTGTATAAATCTAAATTAGTTTTGGGGTGGACAAAAAATAAATGCGCATGAATTATGGTTGGTTAAGTGCTTTTTAAGTCCTTCCCTTTGGCCCACCACTGCCGTCGACCTCTCCTCCCGTGCCATTGAAATCCAAACGCAATCCAACCTACCCATACATACATTATATACATTTATTATATTATGCACATGCGAAAAGAAAGGGCAACATTTCGTAGCCATCTTTCTCTCTCTCTCTCTCGCTCTCGTTCAGCCTGTATCAGTCTGTCTCTGTCGGTTTTGGGTTTTGGTTGGTAAGCATAAAATATGCAAAAATGAAATATGCTCTGAATTAATACAATTATTTGCATCAAACAGTAAAACCGAAAATATCATAAATGTTGAAAAGAAAAAAAAAACAAAAAGTGTATTTCATTTCTATTAAACTTGTCAGTTATATTAGAATAAATATATGCGTCATATACATATATTAATATAAATGCATAAATGTAATAGAAGATTGTCTCTTCTCTTCTAATCTTGTGTGCACATTTTTCAAAATCAGTTCATATTATTTAAGGTAATTATATGTTTGGCAGACCCAATTCGGTTAGAATATCACAACCGATCGTTTCTATAAACAGAAAATGATTATGTAAAGCATAAACTTAAAACTATTTAGTAGTATTTGGCACTAAGAAGTTAAGAAACCTTTTATTTGGATGAAAAAATGAGAGCCAAACAACATCGGATGACTTCCTTTGGTCCACCCTGTACATACATTATGCAATGTTTTGCAGTTTAAAGTTTCAAATTTCTACAAATCAATCTTCAAAGCTATTTTTGTTAAATAAATAAATATTTGATTAAGATTTTCTGCTTAGCTAAAGTAAAACAAAAACTGCATAGAATATCAATAAATTGATCTCATATTTCATCCTCTTTTGTTTTGTGGCCTCTTTGTACTTTCATTCCTTTGACTCAATGTAGAGGACTTGAATCGCTGCATATATTGAGAATTGAAAAGTCAGCTTACAATTGGCTGTCGTGGACATAACTTGGCGAAATCACTGAAAAAGTGTGTGTGTGTGTGTGTGTATGTACATTGACATATAATGCCATATACAACTGATTTTACTTGCATGGAGCGTTTGCGTCGCTTGTCATTACAGCGATGGCATTTCAATTTTCATGCCATGGGCGATCATCAGCAACGCCAAACCAATCAATTTGGACAGCAGCTTTGGCAGCCCCAGCAGCAGAAGCAATGGCGACATGACTTACCCGCCGGTTCCTCTTCTGTAACCGTAGTCTCCTCCTCCCTCATCCTCCTCCTCAGCCTCCTCCTTCTCGTTCTTGTTGTGCCACTCGAATTTCCATTTCCCCTCGCCATTACCAATGCGTTTTCGTCATGGCCAGGATTTGGTTGCAACAACGATGCGCGAACATAATGTGAGTTATTTGCTAATTGCCAACAAAAAGAAAACAACATTTTTACTGCCACTGACGTTTTGTGGCTGCTTGTGTTGCTGCTGCTGCTGCTTTAGATGAAAAGAGTGGGGAAGAATGAACGGTGGTTGGCGGTGGTGGTTAGCATGGCAAGGGAGGGGAAGGGAGAGGTCGTGACCATGTGTCAGGAGACAGACAACATGACAGGCAAAACACACAACAAAAGCAGACGAAACCACACTCTGAAGCTGGTTGGTTGGCTCCATGGTGGGTCGGTGGGTCGGTGGAACGGTGGCACGGTAAAACTGTCTGACTGGTCGGTCTGGCATGCTTTTTTGGTTTACATTTCGGCAAATGAGTGTTAAACACTTTGCATAGTTTTCACAAAATTGTTTGACGACGACGACGCGAGGAAAGAGAAGAGATGGAATGCATTCTCCATGGCATGCCGTGTGTGCTTACGTCCTCGCTCTCTCTCTCTCTCTCCTCTACCTACTCGGTGACTTTGTGTTTTACAATGAATAATGTATACCTTAATGTTGAATAGGGTAAATGGTATTAAATCAGAATTTGAACGGAATGCCAAACTTATTCAAAAATGCATATGATGTTAAAATCTTTGTGGTGCTTGTGCTGCTAGCCTTCAGATTCGCATTCAAAATATATGTGTGTAAAACAGTAAGAGGGGGGAACTTATAGAAATGCCAACGGAAAGCGGAAACGGTTTCTTAGTTGCATGAATCATGATGTTTTTGTTTATTTCAGATAGATTAAAATGTTAATTAGTAAACGATTTCAAATTCAGGAATGAAGTTAACCATTATGTCGGGCATATGGCATTATAACAGTTGTATAACAGTTTTATAACATAATTATAATTGCAACAAATATAAGAATTTGTTAACTATTTTGTAAGCTACTGTATAACAGTTAAGAGCTAGAACTGTTCTTACTGTTTTTTTAGCAAGTTTTGTTGTAGCATAGTCCCTATGATTATGACAATATAACAGTTATGTTAAAGTCTTCTTAACAGCTTGTAAGTCTTTCTATCCCTTAGATAGCACTGAGTTAATACTAGTATAACAGTTTATCACAATAATAAAAGTTCAATAGGTCTCCTTTTGGTTAATATCGTTTCTACTATTAATTGCACATAGATTGATTTCAATTTGGGTTCGATGACTGCATATTTTCGGTTAGTAATCTGTAAACTGTGATGGAAAGCTTTGCACTGCTGCTGTGTTCCTTCAACGTGTGCGAGATACCCATTAGAAAGCTGTCGATGCCTATCAATTTGATCTCCCTTACCCTTTACCGTTCCTCTCGTTGTCTCTGTGTGTGAATGTACATATGTATCTTCTACCTGTATGCCTTGGATACACACACACACACACACACATTTACATACACATATGTACATCGATACATACCTACATATATTTTTGTGCAGTTTTCAGTCTTTGGGGATCGCGGGGACGATGGCAAGAGGAATAAGAGGAGTGTTGTGTGGTGGCAGACGGGGGATTTGTGCAATTTTCATTGTTATTGACAAACAAGCGAAATTGTGCGGCTTTGATTGTCGTTCTGGAATCCTGGCTAGCTTCTGGCACACACGTATGTTTCACATGTGTGTGTCGCTCTCTCTCGTGTGTGTGTGTGTGTGTGTGCACCGCATATTGTCGCTGCCTGACTGCTACCACCTTATTCACCTCTCTCTCTCTCTCTCCATCCCTTTCTGTCGCCCCTCTTGCTTCCACCTTACTTGTCTGTGGCTTTTTCCGTCTTCGTGCGCTTTGGACGTGTTGGGACACCACTTAATTTCCGGCAATGCGAGTCACGTACGCTCCTTCCTGCCTTTATGTGCAATGACATTTTCATTTTGTTGACTAACACACACAAACACACACACACAAGGACATGTTACAAAATGACAGAAAGAGTCAGTTGTAGGATCCAAAGGGTCGGAGAGACAGAAAGTGGAGGCAGCGGCACAAAAGTTTGTTTTCAGCCAACTCATTTTGTTGCAATTTGCACAAAAATAAAAAACAACAAAACAAAAAAAAAATATGAGAACAGAACCAACAAAAAAAAAAAACAAAACGAAACGAAAACTCGATTATTTTTAATTAAAACAAAATTGACACGGAATTAAGGCAAACATAAAAACCAAAAGAACAAACATACAAAAAATGAAAGAAAAATGAGCACAAAACTCGACAAAAATAAGCGGAAAACTAAGAAAATTTTCAACTTGTACTACAGGCTTTTTCTACTCGTCATCCTATACTTCCTCTCTCTCTCTCTCTCTATCTCTCCTGCGGCCGTCTTCCTCTCTGACCTCTTCTTCTTTTCCTGGTATTCACAAGCCTCTTCTTGATTTGCTTTGATTTCGTTCAGCAGACCGTAAGTTGTTGAGGACAAAAACGAAACGGCACGAAGAAAACTCTTTTTTTTTATGCTGGTTTTATTTTTTTCTACCCGTTAAGTCTCTCTGATGAAATCTGATTCATTTAACTCATCATCTGAACTACAAATATAACCTGAATTTCCCATGCTCTGGCTGTATTAAATTTGATGATGGCAAAAACAAACACGAAACTCTTCTTCGATTTCTACATCGATTTATTTACATTAAACGGAAACCATTTGTTTAGACTGTTACCATCATCAGCCATCACCGCCACCGTCACCGTCACCGCCCCCGCACCACCACCACCACCACCAATAAACCAACCTACAAACTGCCGTGTGCCGTCTGCGCCCCACTTCCAGTTTGAGTTTCATCAAATACATAGAAAATCCATACCATATATACGATATATATGTATATACATACATACGTCAAACGTGTCTGGAATTCTACTACAAATCCTAGAGTAACGGAAAGAAAAGAAACGTAACGAAACGTACCGAACCGAAACGGCGGAGGCATTAACCAAATAACATGCAACCTTTCAGAACATGGGGATTTTGTTATCGCCTATATATGATAGCCCCCACCTTTCACCATTGCCGAAACGTCATCATCATCTCCGTCTCCTCAACCTCAACCACCTTCAAATCCATAATATAGATTTGTTACATATGCCAAAATTAAAAAACATGTTTTATCATCAAAAGAAAGAAGCAGAGTTTCATTTACCTTTTTTTTCCTTAAGGTAAATGGAATATTTTTTTAAGTTAAAATAATTTTAGAAAAAGTGTAAATGTTTGTAAAATTTCTTTTCAATAAATTTTCAATGTTTTTTTTTTTTCAATGCAAATATATTGACGCTTATTTATTTGATTTTAATTTAGCTTCTTTTTTTGCGTTTATCCATTAATTTTCATATGAAATTACTAAATAAAGCCTAGCATAATTGTCATGAAAAACCGTTTAACGACTATCTTTTTTTTGTTCTCAATTCAACTGTTGTTGTTCTCTCTCTCTCTCTCTCTCTCTCTCTCTCTCTCTCTCTCTCTCTCTCTCTCTCGCCGTCACTCTCTATATCTGTCGCCTCTTATTCTCTGCCATTTTAATATCATTTAAATGAAAGTTATTTATATGCTGCGGGCAATGTAAAATAAAATTTAAATTCGTTTGCCAAATTGTTTAAAAATTGTGAGTGTGTGTGTGTATTTCCTTTTTTTGTTTTTTGTTATTGTTCTTTTCGACTGTTAATAAATTCAAATGCAACTGCAAAGTGCAACTTCTGTTACATGGGCCCGTCACGGACTCATTTAAGCCATCATTTAAGTGTTGCCTGGGTCACGTGCTGGCATCATAAATTCTGTTCCCCACCCTCTGTCAGGAGCCAACTGGTTCCTCGACTACTTGCAGCTTCTCATCCTCGCTCTCTCTCACTCTCTTTCTCGCCAAAATGTGCAATTTTAGTTTTAATGAAAAATTTTTGTGCTCTTGTTCTGAAATTTTTATTGAATTTTTAATGAAAATTACAAAAACGAATTTTCCATCGAAACGGCCCAAAAAAGTAGGCAATGAAATTTTATGGACAACAATTAAATGATAATTATTGGTACAACCAGAGAGAGAAAGTGGGAGAGAGAGACCGAGAGGGGGCAGAATGTGCGAGAGTGAGCCACTAACTAAATAAATTAATGAGTAGAACAAATTAAATCAGATTCAGACCGCCGACTTTCGTGTCCTCGCATTGATGATGAGCAGCGCATGAATGAGCCGATGTCGATGCCAATGCCAACAGCCAAAAGGGAGTGATAGAGACAGAAGATAGGAATGATGTTGGTGATGGTGGGAAGATGGTAGGGAAGTGAGAGGGTAAAATAATTATTTTTCGTTACGGTTCTTAAATTAAAATCTTTAAGCGGCTTTATGGTAACTAAGAAGAGATCCATCGGTTGCTTTTTTTGTTCGTCGTGCTGTCCCTTTTCCAGCTCCTCCCTCTCCCTTTGCTGCTTATATATGTATATACAATATAATCCCTCCATGCAAGGCAATAAATCTTTGCTCGGCAAACGGAAACCAGCTGCAAGCTTTTCTTTAGCCCATTTGCTGTTGTTGTTTCCCAGTATTTTCTTCTTTTTTTTTTTGTTTGGCTTGGTTGGTCTTTTGTCTTTCCATAGCTCAACATTCAAACCGCAGACAGAAAGATGTGAGGGTGCAGCAGGCCGCAGATAACTGACGAGTAGCTGAAGACAAGAAGAGAGAGAGAGAGTGGGAGATTGGAAGAGAGGGAGAGAGGAGTGGGTGCGGCAGGATGGCAGAGGTTAGTTGGGGCCAGCTTAGCGGCCCATCTCGAGGCTAATACAAAACGCAAAATTTAATTATAATTTTCTGGTTCTGGTTCTAGCTCTGACTCTCTGGTTCTTTGGTTTGCCATCCCCCACCCACCGCTTCTCACTTGTACAATGGTTTTCCCATTCCTTAGCCATTTTTCATGTTTTTCTCTTTGTTTTTTACTTTCTAGTTGATTTTTTTTTTTTTGGCTTGCTTGGTTTTTGCAATTGGATTTTCTTTCTTCGTATATTTTTGTTACATGTTTGTTGTTGGTTTTTCTTTTTCGGGTTAGCATGAAAATTTATTGCATAGAACTAGAAGAGCCAAGGCAAAAAATTATTTCATTTATGGAAGGTAATTGCCGGAAAATGTTTCAGCTAAACTGCAAAAAAGGTAGAAAATAGATTCAAATTTTAATGCTCATGAAATTGTATTATTTAAGGCCAATTATTGTATCATGATTTTGAATTGTTGATAATACGTAATTGCCAAACTTAACATAGAGAAACTTAAATGAAATCAAAATGTATCAAATTTCCAATTCGAATTTGTTAGCCCAAAGCTAATTATAAAGGTTCTTTTGAAACTGATTCCGTTTAAAGTAAGCAACTTTACCAATCTCTCTCCCTCTCTCTCTCTCTCTCTTCGTGGTCATAAACATAAAATTTTGCCCAAACATAAAGACCAACAATTTTAATGGCCGCTGCAGCCATTTTGCTGTTTTATGTAGTATTAAAATACCTATACACATATACATATACATGTACATATATATGTACCTATATATATACATAAATTTAGTACATGTCGTTCCTAAATCAAATAATTTGTGCTTCAGTTGCTTTACTCATTAATTTGTAAGCCCCATTTAAAACACACGCCAAATCCAATAACATAATTCATTTCGGAAAATGCATAGCAATAAAAAATGCGACTACCTAACCGAACTAAAAATGACTATAAAAAAGGGCTCAATGGAGCAGCCAAGAATAAGAAGCAAAGAGCCAAGATGTTGGGGGGGGGTGGCTGAAAAAATGATTCTAACCATTTCCATTATGCAAAAAGATAAAGATAAAAGGCAAGCAAAAAAGATTGCCTGATTTTGCTGCAATCCATCTCTCTCCAGGACGACTCGTTTGTTTCGTTTCGTTTCGTTTTGTGTGTTGGCTGCCGTTTATTTATTTTATGAGGACGTTTTTGTTGCCCCCCCACCACCACCACCATCAGCACCATGAGGACCATCTCCACCTACTACTGCTGTTAAAACCAAGTGAGGCATAAAAGTGGATGGTCCTGGCAGTGCCAGGACTCAAAACCAAATCCAACACACGCACCTAAAAGTAAGCTGAGCGCGCCACCAAAACATAGCAGCAGCAGCAGCAAACGACGCGTGCAAGTTTTATGTTTTCATCATAAACGTTAATATATTACACAGAATGAACACAACAACAGCAACAAAAGCAATAGCAAAAGCAACAGCAAAACATTTGCTTAACAACAAAAAGAAGAACTACAGGACATCTTCAACAAAACATAAGCCTTTTTTCTTTCCGTTTTTGTATATACCCTTCATTTAGGGGTCATAAGAGTCTATTAACTGGGTCTATGCCTGATTCAAGGTTCAAAAGCAAAGACAAGAAGCTAAAAAGCCATGATAAACCTGCCTAATCTATTGGTTCCTAACCAAAATCAACTTTCCTCTCGATATTTGCTACAAAAATCGAATTGAACAATTGTTAGAGGTTTTTTGAAAACGTTCTAAACGATGATTATGATTAACATTTAACGATTCAACTTATCGTAATTATGGAAGTTTCAACTGCTTCTTCTATCTGTCTGTCATTTTGTAGTAGGGTATCTTATAGTCGTCGCTATTTACAACTCAAATGTGCGAAATATTTCTTGTTGCTGTTTCACAATAATCAATTTAAAATTTTGCACGCCTTTTCTTTGCCTGCCTGTCAGAACATTCAACAAATTTTCATTAAATCTAACAACCAAAACAGCACAAGAATAAGACCAAAAAAAATAAAAAAGGCAACACAAGCTGATGAAGAAGAAGAGCACAGAAAGAGAAAAGTAATACAGAAAATCCAATAAAATGAACGAGTTGTGAGCAAGAAAAAATGACGCGCTCCACAATGAGAAGGAAAGGGTGAATATGATGGGGGGAGGGGGAGCTAAGGCGATAGGGAGTAGGGCTTACGTTTTGTGATTTGAAGACATTTTTCTTTTTTTCTCGCTTTCTTTTCGTGTATTTTGCTCTTTTTATTTTTTGGTAACACATAACAACAATAACAATTGCAGACGACAGCCGAAACAAAAAATAAGAAAAGAAAAACATAAAAAATGACATTTACGACAAAATTACATTTCTAACGGTACGAAAGGACTTTGGGTTTGTGGCGGGGAGACGAAGGTGGTGCGATTTCAGTTGATGTTTGGCATGGAACGCGGCAAAAGCGGCGGGAACGTTAACCGTAACGTTCCGAGTAAGCCTTTAACGCCTTCGCTGGAGAGGAGAAAAAAACGATGGGTTGGGTAAGTGGATGAAAGTGGGTGGCGGGCGGCCGGCTAAAGAATGCGAAAAGAAAAACTTTTGGCTGCTAAGTGATTTCAGTGCGAAAACTAAAAACAGATGTTTCAGTTATTTATGTTTGTTGCTCTTTGTTTTTTTTTTATTATTTTAGGGGGAAATGAGGCCTGACAGAAATATAAAATCAAGAAGCAAATTGTGATATAAACCTTTGTATGTATATACAAATTATATAGAACCACCAATCTCCGTGAGGACATAAACTGTGTTTCATCATCGTCATCATCATATAATAAGCAGATGTTTCAGTCAATAAGGTCACCAACTACATAGTTTGATATGATTATGATGAATTTTCAGTTCTTTAACTGGACTTTGTTCTATTTGTAGTGTCAAAAGCAAAACAAAGAGATCAAATAAGGGCTTTAGAAATTCAATTAGTTGAATTTGACGTTATAAATGGCATATAAATTCCATATAAATGCTTCAATTTTAACTGCCAGCAGCAGTAACAACAACAACAAAAACAACTAGAACATATAAATATAGCATATATCTAGAAATATATATAAATGTATATATAAATGAAATAATAGCAAATGCTTTCTCTTTTGCTCCAACAGCCGCTAGCCATGAAAGGGAAATACAAAACAAAAAGCAAAAAAAAAAAAAAAAGTGTCACCATACAAAAAAATATGCAAAATAGGCAGGCAGCAAAAAATAAAAATGAATAAAGTCCATTTCATCTTTCACATATGAATTTTCATAAAGCATTCTCCCTCAACCCGCCCCACCCACTATCCAGTTTGTGCCTCATTTTCGTTTTTCTTTAGCCGCATATAAATACTCTTCACTTTCTCCGGGGAAAATGATTTGTTGAAGATGAAAATAAGAACTTAATTAAGTTTAGATGCTTGGCCTAAGTTGGAAAGACGATCATTTAATATATAGAGTATAGAGTATAGAAAAATCCGCCAAGATGAAGTCTTTAGTTTTGTGTGGCTCTGATTATTTTTTGTCTTTTGTTCTGGCGATTTTTGTTGTTTTGTTGCTGCTATTTTTAGGCCGCGCGGATGTTTTCACTCGTGAAAATTATTGTCGTTGTTGTTGTTGTTGTTGTCCAAATGCAAGGACAATACTGGAAAAATTTAATTTACCGCATAGAATTACGAGAGGAAGGGAAAACCGGAATAAAACAAAAAAAATAAACTTTTGTTTTCTGCTCTTGCGCCTTGCCTTGGCATGGCTTGGCATAGTCTTTATGTGTACGTGTGTGTGTGTATGTGTGTGTGTGTCGTCGTTACGCCAAACGTCAACCGTACTATGCCCCCGCAATGCGCCCCAAACCCTTAGCTGCACCCCCCCAAGTCCGTCCCCGTCCCAAAAAGGACGCTGCGCTGTCGGTTTTAATTATGGAAAAAGTTTTTTGCTTTATTTAGTTTAAACAATAAGTGGTTGGAAAATATGAATTATACAAAAGGCTGAGTAAAGTCTCTCGAAGTGTATGTGTGTGGGTATGCGGGTGTGTGTATGTGTGTGTGTTCAGACAGTTCTTAAGGCAAATGCAAATATTTTGCTTTCTACTTTTTTTTTCCTTTTTTATTTTTGTTTTTTGTGCTTTCTTTATTGTTGTTTTGGGCGGCTTTGCATGGCCAAGTGAGAAACAGAGAAAAAAAGTCAGTCCTAGTTTTCTTTCTCTTTAGCCCCCCTCTAGTTTGTTGTTGTTGTTGTGTTTTTTTGCATTAAGTAATTTGAATTTTTTAAGTGGAAAAAGATTCTGTCATGTGAGAAAAATAAACTAACGAATCCCCACATTCAACCAGCCAAACAAACAAAGCAAAAGAAAGAAA
Source organism: Drosophila equinoxialis (assembly GCA_018150345.1). Taxonomy (NCBI): domain Eukaryota; kingdom Metazoa; phylum Arthropoda; class Insecta; order Diptera; family Drosophilidae; genus Drosophila; species Drosophila equinoxialis. Next base: position 11,857,690 of record JAECWI010000868.1, on the reverse strand, counting down.
AAAAGAAGAGAAAACCCGCCCAAAACAGAACAAAAGTCTTGAAAACTATTTTGCATCTGCTGTAACCTGGAGAAACTAAGTGAAGGTAGAGGAAATATTTGAACTAAACCGTTAATCTTTCTATCAGCAAATGACATTTTTCATCATTTATAAATATTAATTGAGAATAAATAAATCTCACAACATTATATAAAATTTCAACTCATCTGGGATTGGTTTTCGGATTAATTTCTGATCATAAAGGCATCCTGCCCTTGATCTACCTTCCGTTAATCAGTTTTGATTCCTTTTAGAGACTTTTTTTAGCCTTATCTTTTATTATTTTACTTTAAATATATCAAATCAGATTTCGACAGAATGCTAGAGTCATTTTGGTGTGAAAATAATCAAAATCGTTCAACAAAAGAGCTCGAAATAATCATCCAAATGCTGGGTTGAATGTATTTTCCTATATATTCTATATTCTATTGACTAAATAAAAACCAAAAAACGGATTTTCTAATATGTATAGCAACATTTTTGTGAAGTGAAATTCCCTAAAGTCTAATTTATGTTTCAACCTATTTACCTCAGATAAGTATATACTCTAGTCTATAGGAATTCTTGGCAGGTTTTGAAAAGGTATGAGTCTGCAAGGAGGATGAGATGTACAACGAAGTAGGCTATGAAGGCGATGGAGGATGATGGAGGAGGAGGAGGAGAGAAGAAGGAGGTGGTCATAAAAACGAATAGGCAAACATTTTAAGCTGCACAAACTGCTATAAATTTAAGCCGCTAAATTAGACACGTTTGGCACATTGAGGCAAACACTCGCACACACACATACACATACACAATTGTTAGAAACACGCCTACAATGCCGCCCAAATCGGCAAAGTATTCAGGCGCGTCGTTCTAGGCGAAAAATAATCATAAAGGTAATTATTTTATCGTTCGCTTCAAATTCGCTTAATTTCCCAACGACGACGACGACGACGACTACGACGAGGACGAGGACGACAATGGCAATGAACGGCAAAAAAGGCCCCAGGACCACAAACATATAACGTAACGTAACGCTAATGGAAAATATGAAGCGACACCCCCCAACGCCCCTCCAGCTATTCCCCTTTCTCTAACTGTGTGTGTGTGTGTGGCCTGCAGGGCAGCTGTGGCCTGAAAGAGAACGAGGACGTGATTAATTACCAAATTGGGAGCCATTATCGCGTGCAGTTTTCGTGTGGGTGTTGTAAAGTTTTTTTGTGCCTCACGCACATAGAGAAATAAAGAGACAGAGAGAGAGAGAGAGAGAGAGAGAGAGAGAGAGCAGTAAAAACAGCGACAGAAAGAGAGAGAGGGAGAGAGAGTGTGAGAGAATGTCCTTTTACTTCTTCTAGTAATATTGTTTGACGCTTTTGTTCTATATTCTATTACATTATTTCTGGCCACTTTTTATGCAAAGAACGTTTTTATCCTCCCTCTCCACCCGCGCCTCTCATGCTACCTACCTTGTCTCTGTCTCTTCCTGTCTATACGTCCATCCGTCCGTCTGTCTGGCATTTTTTGTTTTTGGTTTTTTGCGTCCGTTTGGTGGTGGCAAAATCAAGCGCAAAATATTAATGATAATAATTTATTATCAACTGACAGGTGAATGTGTGTGTATGTGTGTGAGTTGCTGTGTGTGTGTGTCGAGTGGGTGGCAGCATTCTGGAAGGTTAGATTAGGGTACGGTGTATGGTGAAAATGCCATCCCTTGAGGGCTTCTTCGAATGCCGCCGCCCACCGCACCGCACCGATAAACGTTTAGCGATTAGCGGAACTTTTGCCAAACGTGTTTGTTGTTGCTGCTGTTGTTATTGCCTTCAGTCTATGTCACATTTTTCGTTGTTGTTGTTGAAAATTTATGTGCAAAATTCGATTTTGTCAAAGGAATGTGAGTGGAAGTAGCAAGAGAAGCAGTAAAACGGAAGGCGGAGACATTTGACTACGTGAGTTGGTATAATTTTTATGTTGATCCATCGAAAATTGTCGAAATTCCATTTTCCCAAAAATTTAAATAAAGTCTCCACGAAATGTGCCTAAAAATTCGCACATTAAAGCCATAAAGTTAACTGAAAATTGCAAAAAACAAAGACACATAATTGAGTTCTTATTGAGAACAAACTAATTGTTGCAATTACAAAACGAAATACCCAACTGAAATCTTTTGAACTTCAAACAAATTGTAAAATGGCTTCTCTTTATTTATTATCTAAATTTCCAGTAAAGAGAACGGGTTTTCACAACTTTATTAACAATTGTTATTATGGCCAAATACAAAGTCATTTTTGCCACATTATTGTAAATACTTTTCGTTTTTTTTTATCTGCATCAATCAAAATTAACTTGGTAATAATTTCAAACTGGATTTAAATCTTATTACCCTGCTATAAAACAGGGGGATGGAAGAATTTAAGGAACCAGTTGGGAATTACAACATTATCAAATAAAAAATTTATTTGCCCGTCATTGAAAGTCGTTTTGTTGACTGACGACTACTTTACTAATATTCTCCCTACACACACACACACACACACACATAATTTCATTGCCATAAAGTGCACACACACACACAGTCACCCATCTTTTCAACTTGATTCAGTTCGTTTTGCTCCACCAAATTGGAAGCCATTTGCCTGCCAAATTACAGAACCAAATCCTTCCTCTTACCCACTGAAAAAAAAGGGCAAAAGAAAAAAACAAAATTGCATGCACATAAAAATTAACTAGCAATGTGAAACCACCAAAAAGCAAAGCAACAAAAAACGGATCTTAAAAAGAGAAAAACCGAAATCTGAATGAAAAAAAAAGGGCGACGAAACTGGCGAAACGCAACACACAAATCAAATATTTGCCTGCCATATTCCGCTTTGGCAATTCCAAAAATAAAATTCAAACAAACGACACGCAAATGCATGAGTAACTCACAAATAAAAATGCCCGAAAATTTCTACCTAGCAAACAAACCAACACAAAAACAAAAAGCAAAAAAAAACAACACAACTTAGGCACGAAAACTTTTTTGCACCTTTAGGCTTTAGGTGGAAAAAAGCAAAAACATATCATAAAAAATATGAAACGAAACCCACGAAATGCGGCACTACAACAAATGCCGCTCTGAAGTTTCTATGCCCAAAACAACAAAAAAACCAGAGGGCCGGGGTTAACTTCGACCGCGTCGAAGTTTGTATACCCCTTGCAACTGTTTTGGTAATTCTTTCCTTACCCACAGCCATCAAAGTGTAAAAACGTTTTATCCAAAAAGACTAATGTTTGCGAAAGAACGGCCTTCAATCTTAGCATAGGATATAACGAACTTTTTGATGAAAGTCACTGTTTTCCACCTATCGTTTCTATGGGAGCTATATGATATAGTCACCCGATCTTGATCGAATTTGGCACAATCATTAATAAGAACATAACACTGACAAATACCAACTTTTATGACAATAGCTATAAAATTAATGAAGTTATTGAGAAAGTCACTGTTCGTGACTTTGCCGTTTGTATGGGAGCTATATGATATAGTCACCCGATCTTGATCGAATTTGGCACAATCATTAATAAGAACATAAAACTGACAAATACCAACTTTTATGACAATAGCTATAAAATTAATGAAGTTATTGAGAAAGTCACTGTTTCGTGACTTTGACGTTTGTATGGGAGCTATATGATATAGTGGTCCGATCCGGCTGAATCCGAGATATACAATGCCTGCAGTATATACAAGCCTACGTGCAAAATTTCAGCTCTGTAGCTCTTACGGTCTCGGAGGAGTTCGCGTTGATCCAGACGGACGGACGGACGGACGGACGGACGGACGGACATGGCTATTTGAACTCGTCTCGTCGTGCTGATCAAGAATATATATACTTTATATAGTCTGAGATGCTTCGTTCTATGCGTTGCACACTTCTGACCAAAATTAATATACCCTTTTTGCAAGGGTATAATAACGCAAAGGCTTCTAGGTGTTACGGTTAGCCCGAGGGTAATTCGAGAAATACAACAAAACTCTCAGCAGAGTAAACCGATGGATCACATTGGATTTCGATCCTATCAGTTTGTGTTGCCCTGTGAAATAGTTACTCATCTTGGCTTGATTCTAAACTCCTTAAAGCCGAAACAGTGTTGGAAAATTCTAACTTTTCCCCCAAATTAATTGAACGATCTTAATTCTCATTTGGCTCGCAAAATTTGCAAACATTGTGAGCTGCCTTTGTGGACATCTGAACAAATCTGCAAGCTGAGATTGTTAGGCCCGCGAAAATCTTCTCAAACGAAAGGTAAAAAGTTTTATAAAGTGGAACAGGAAACGAAACCGACGACTGTTGCATCTCGGTAGACCCCGAAAAAAGAGAATTTATTTATGTCAGGCTCGCACTCGAAAAACAAAAAAAACCGTGAAAACCACCAAAAGGAAGGAACGCAAAAAAAGAAATAATGAAAAATTGAAAATAGAAAAACAAAAATGGGGGAAGGCGGTGAGAGGGCGAAATAGGTACAGTTGTGTGTAGGTGAATATGTGATTTATTTTGTTGTTTTTGTATTGTGTGTGAATGTGTGTGTGTTGGTTCGAAAAACCGGATGTCATGGCGGTTTTATCCAGGCAGGCAACAAACAAACGAAAAATAGTTTACAGCTGACGCTTTTTTGCGGTTTTCATTTATTTATTCGATTCTCATCCTCTCTCTCTTTGTTTCTCCCCTTCTCTTTCTATTTCTATTTCTGTATCCCATCTCTCTCTCTCTCCCTCTGTATCTATCTATCTCTCTGTTCTTCTCTCTCACTCTATGTATCTATCTCTATCTCTGTGTATCGCTTAACAGGGCAGTTCATCTAGTGCCGCTGCAGCCTCTGCTGTTACCGCCGCTCCACCAACACCGCGCAGCGCATTTCCCGTTGCTCCATTAACCGCTTCAGCCGTTGCCCTAAAAGGTTCATCGTCGTCGTCGTCGTCTGCATCGCTGCAACAGCACCACCACCACCACCAGCAACAACAACAACAACGTCCACCAGCCATGACTAGTCCAGCTGCTGCTGCTGCTGGTGCCGCTTTGGCTGCCGGTGCCCCATATCGTGGTGCAACCAGTTGGACTCCGCAGGGCTATGCCCCGGCAGCTGCTGCTGCCGCTGCTGCGGTTGCCCAACAGGCAGCCGCTTATCGCTATACGGCCCCGTTGCCACAGCCAGCATATGCGGCCTATACACCGCATACGGCCACCACACCGGCCACAACCACGGTGAGTCTTCTTCCCCAACCCCCCAACCAACTCCCCATCTCTTATATATATATATACGAATATGCAGTAGTTACATATTAACTAACTAACTAACAAACTAACTAACACTCATGCCCATCACAGTATTTGTTTTTGGTTTCGTTTTTTTTCTTGCATTTTTAGTTTAGAAAATTTGCATTGCAAATTTAATGGAAAAAAAAATGGATAACCAATGTTAAGTGCATTTCAATTAAATTTTCATATAGATTTTAACAACGCTAACGGGCTAAAACTCACTCGCTCTCGCTCTCACTCTCTCTATCTCTCTTTCTCATGGGCCACAGAAATCGTTTCTAATAAAACGAAACCGAATCACTAGATGATGCAATCATCATTTTAAATTGATTGCCTCTCTATAGTGTTTCGTTGTGAGACGAAATAAAGCCGCAATGTTTCTGTATTTGCTGCCACACCTGCCACCTGCCACCCGCAATTCGCCTAGCACCTGCAGCACAATTACCATCAATATCAAGTTACGTTACGTTGCCTGCTGCTGCTTTCAGTTTTTAAATCTGTCACTTTGACATTCTCTCATTGAATTTCAATCACATTTCTACCATTTAATTAAATTGCATTATTATATTTCTGTGGGTGCATTCAAGTCAAGTTAAGAAATCTCTAGAGAGACCTTTTGAGCCCATGTGCAAGCAAATTATAAAGAATATTTCTGAAAACTTAAAACTGGCTTAAAGTTTACGTACTTAAAGTTTATTTTTTATCTAACAGATTTCTGGATTAAGGATTTTGTATATAGCCTTTCTGGTCTTTATTTATCTCAATAAACGAAGCATTCGGCTTAGATCTGAAGTCTCTAGGACATTATTCAATATTAAAGTGACTTTAGCAACTTTTCTCATTTGCCTAGACATACATACATACATAGTTTCTCATTTAAGAGATGTTGGTGGATCATTAATTTTCCCAGCATACTTTTGGGGGGCTTGCCAAACTGTGCTTTTCATCAATTTGCAAATCTATGAATTTATGATGGCACGAAATCAAATTTAAAAGTAAAATCAAACGCACACACACAAGAGTGAAAAAAATTGTATATACGTATTATGGCCATTTGATTGAAAAGCAATTTTATTTATAGGACAAGGCTCTCTAACTTTGACTCTTTTTGGTTGTAGTACTTTGTCATCTTCTTCTCATCCTCTTTTGCTGGCCCTGTTTGATTGGCGTGAAAAGTGCTGAAATTAATTTGCCTTGAATTGACTTGAGTGACTTGCTTTTAGTAGTAGTAGTAGTAGAGGGTGGCAGCAGGATGGATAGACAATCAATTAGTCTGTTTTGTGGTTCTCCCTACTACTCCTCGGCTTTTTTCCCTTTTATTTTTTTGTCGTTTTGCTTGTACCCCCAATCTGAACCGACCCGAAGCAACCAACACAGACAGTCCATCAAAGTCAGTTGAAGCCAAGGGCTTTCAGCTTTGACTTTCGACTCTTGTTGTCATTTTCAATTTGAAAAGTCGTTGGCAGTTGGCAAACGGCAGGCAGCATCATTAATAACACAACAATTAAGAAAACTTTTCCAACACACACACACACACACACACACACAGGCAGCGGGAGAGATAGACAGAAAGAGAGAAAGAAAGAGAGAGCGTTGAGGACAGACAGACAAATTTTCTCCGATTGGAATCAGCATCATGACGAATGATTTGGTGGTAAATGATTTCCATGCTCCAAATGATTTTTCCTGCTGCTGACAACTTTAATTCAAAATTTTCTTCACCAAACCCACAGAAAACCACAAAAAATAAAAAAGGGAAAAAAACCTGCCAACCAAAAGTAAGATAAAGGACAAACAAGCAGATATAGACATAAGAAGGGAAAATGACTTGAAGAGCGAGAAAAATAGAGAGAGAGAGTGAGAGAGAGAGAGAGAGAGTTGGAGTGTCCTAAGGCTGTTTTATCTTCTTCTCCTTCCTTGAAATCTTCTTTGTTCAATTTCTTTTGCATTTTTCGTGGTTTTCGTGTGGTGCCCTCAAGGTGCCTTTTTCTTGTCATTTTTTTCTCCCCATTTCTTGATTTTGTTTCTTCTCTTCCCTTTCGTCCTCCCCCATTTCAGCCATTTCCATTTTCATTCATTCATTCATTCATTCATCGAAAATGTATTTTTGTGGGCGTCGTCTTGACATTCCTTCTTGCTTCAGTTTTCTTCCCCCTTTTTTTTTCTCTTTCTATCTCTCCACTTTGTTGGCCATTAAAAGTGCCTGCTGAATGTCCTGGCCACTTACAAATTTTTTTTTTTTATTCTCCTTCTGATTCCATTTATGAAAACAGGACACACAAAAAATATCCTTCTTTGCTTCTGATGATGTTCTCTATTTGGTGGGGTCATAGATTATGGCTTTTTGGGATTTCAAGTATCGAGGCTAGCAGTTGCTGAGGGCTCCCCTCACCCCAAACTCTTGAACTCTTCAAAAAAACGACCACTGAATGCTGAAAATCTTGAAAGCCACATACAAAAAAAGTTGTCAATTTCCTCCCAAAACGCTTGTTAATGCACGAGGGCATTTCTCCTCGATAAGGCCAATCTATATACACATTTTCTTAATCAACTATACGATATCTCACTCAGAAACTTGTTCATATTCTTAGGTTACATTCATTGCTAAAGTTTCTCAGAGTTTCTTGTTAATTTTATATTATATATTCTTGTGCTGAATATATATTTGAGATATTTAAGAATATTTTGGTCTTTTTTAATCCATTTTGCTTAAAGTAAAGCTCATTGTTGTAACTACGAATAAAGTTCGATAGATTTATTCACACCCTTCGTTTACTTAATTCCATTTTCATATATTTTAGATGAAACATAAAGTGTTTCATAGTATATATACTAGGTCTACCCAGTAAATGTGATTCATATTTAATTACTAGCCAAAGGGTCAGCAAGTTTTCCCATTTATGCCACACCCCTTCTATACTGCCCACAGCCACCTCCGTAGTACACAAAACCAATATCTTAGACAAACATTAAATGGAAATATACAAAATTCATTTTTGGGTTGTACATAGCATGAAGCAAATCATCATCATCATTGTCGTCATCGTCATCGTCATCGTCATCGTCGTCGTCGTCGACGTTGACGTCGACGTCTTCGCCATGAGAACAAAATCCAATTCCAATTGTCTCTAGGCTATGTTCTCGCTTTGCTATCCCCTTCTCTTTTTCTCCATCGTTCTCTCTCTCTCTGTCGCCAGCTCTGTACTGCTTTCTTCACTTGACACCCCTTTGCTGGCCACGCCCACAACTTTGACTATTCCATTAGGAGTGAACAGATATAATCATCAACTGGTTCTCTTGACATCATCGTCGTCTTTGTCATCATCTTCATCGTCGGCGTTGTCGGCTTCTTGTCCATTTCCTGTGTGACAATTTCAATCGTTGTCAACATTCATTGCAATTCGAATGTGCAATAACATTTTCCCTGGAAAACAACAACTTCTACCAGTTGTCAGTTGGTTTAGTTTCTGTCCTTTCCTTATGAAACTAGAAACATTAGTTTAATTTTAAATAAGTTTATTTTCACAGTTGACTTCTTTCTTTTTCTCTTTGGTTTCTGCCTCAACTTGTTGAATGAATTTGAATTTATAATAATGATAAAATGGAAAGGAAAAACGCACAAAAAAACATGACAGAGGAGAGAGAGCATGAAATGTAGATTGTGACAGAGAGCAGAACAGGGCAGAGGGAAGGGCAGACAAAACGCATAAATGTAAATGTTATTCTTGTGCATTTTATTTCTGTTTTAAATTTTAATTATTTTTTGTTCTCCTCTCGTAAGCAAAAGGCGAAGGCAAAGTTCTTCATCTTCATGCTTCCACTTTTCTCTTTCCCTCTCATGAGAAAATTGAATTTGTATAGAGTGAAAGCTCTTGGGGCGGCGCGAGTTGAGTGGGTGATAAACAGAGACAGATGCAGAGAAAGCGAGGTGAATGAGTCGACGGTCATGGAGTTTCAAAAGCAATTATTGTTGAAATATTATTTACATATTTAGCTGGTCTGCATATCTACCATATCCTTTCTCTATCTCATCGTCTCGCTCTTTTCTGCTCTTGCTCTTCGCTCTCACTCTACTCCCTAGCAATGCTCATGGGGCGTATGAGTGTTATGCAAATGCATTTTGCCAGATAATGCAACTTAATGTGGCCTCAACTCTGGAGAATCCTTAACTAAGTGCAACAGCAACAGAGCAAGAAGGCTATATACATATATATAGAGCGAGAGAGTTATGAAATTTAAATGAAGCTTGAAAATTTTGTGAAACAAATTCTCTTTGGGGAAATGAAGGAGAATATATATACATAATATATACATACTTATATGATACACATATATATTATTCTTCATGCTTGGTAGAAAGAAATTATGAAATTTAGCACGAAATGAAATGGAAAAGGTACAATGAAATGAATTAGAGATTCAATGAAATGAGAAAATGTAAAATGAAATGGAAAATCCATATAATGTGCTAAATAGGACTCTAAATATAATGCCATAAGAGAATAAACAGTTTGATGAAATTAAATTCTAATAAAATCGTGATGAATTGCGAACGATTCAGACAAACATTTACTCATATACTCATATCAGTTATATAGTGAAATCAAATGCAGTGAAAAAAAGCAAACACCCAACTCAGAAATGTCACCTGGAAAATGAAATGAATAAATATTTAATTAAATGCAAATAAATGGTTTGCCATAAATTTCCGCTAAATGGAATGGAATTTAACAAAGTACTCATAAAAGAAGAGGCAAGATGACACACACACACACACACACACACATATGTACACAAAACTCAATTAAATGAAATGCAAACCGACCCAAAGTTATGAGTTCAAAAAGAGCCTTTGGAACACAAAAAAAACAACAGAAACCAGAAGAAGAAAAAACTATAGTATACTTATGCGGGCGTTGTTCAACTCCATCCTTTTTTCCCAATCGCTTGCCAATGGATTTACCATATATTTTATAATACAAAATTAAACATTTTTCCGCTTGTGCATATTAAATTCCAAGCTGTTTATTTTGCTCCTGCTTTTGCTTGTGTTGTTGTTGTTTTTGCAATAATAATAATAATAATAATAATAATTTTATTTTCCTTTTTTGTGATGTTGATGTTGCTGTTGTTGTTATTGTACTGCATTTTCACAATGACCGCACATAAATTCCACAACTGGTGCATGCAATAAATCAACAAGCATGCTCAATCAAAATTCCAACTGTAAGCAGAGCAAAAACGGAAAGAAGAACAAACGCGAACTGAGGTGGAAGAGAGAGTAGTAAAGTGGAGTAGAGAGTAGAGTAGAGTAGAGTAGAGAGTGAAGTGTAGAGGATCCGTGATGCCAAGGAGAGAGAGAGAGAGTGAGATGGGATATGGCGGTGTCGGTATGCGGGCGAAAGAATCAATAAAAATACATTAAACTTTATTTGCTTAAAGGGAACAACAACGACAACAACAACAGCATCAACACGAAAAAATCACACAAAAATTAAGTGGAAGCAGCTGCACAAGCAAATGCAGGTAGCATAAAAACCAAAAAAAAAAAAAAAAAAGGGAAAAGCGTAAAAACGATAACACAAAAAAAAAAAGAAAAGAAACGAAAAAAAAACTATCGCCCATGCAGATTAATTAAAAGTGTTGAGCTGGCAAAAGTGCAAAAAGGCAAATATGGTAGAACGGGGGAATGAGGGTAGAGTAAGGCATGCCAAAAAGAGCCAAAGAAAAAAACCGAAAAGGTAAGGGTAAGAGAGAAGGACAAAGAGCAGAGGGTGAAAAACAGGACATAAAGCGATTAACTCAATAAAGCGTAAGCGTAAAAACAAAAGTGACAAAGTGTGTGTGTGTGTGTCACTCTCTCCCTCTGTATGTGTGTGTGTGTGTGTGTGTGTGTTTGTGGCAGACGCGAACACAATGTAAATAAACACTCAACACCAGCAACAAGAGTGAAAACATTCATTCACACACTCTCTGTCCCACACACATACACATACAAGGGAAAAAGCTGTGGGTCGTCCTCTCTTTGGTTGACAAGGAAAAGGACCGCCAAAATGACCAAATGAGTGCCGAAACACACAGTCGAGTAAGAGAGAGAAGAAGGTAGTCGGGAAAACATCCAAAAACGCTGGTTGTATGGAAAACGTTATTGGCATACTGTGAACCTACTTAAAACCTATCGCACTTTATGTGCGACATTTAAGCGCTCTGAAACGTTTTTACAACACAATGCAGTTGCCCACATCAGATGAGAATGAAAACCAAAAAAAAAAAAAAAAAAAAACAAAATAAGAAGAGAAACATGCGTTTTAGACACAAACGCAATGTAAGTGTCTTAGCCATTAAACACGAAATCACTGCAACTAACAGTAAAGTAAAGTTTTTAGTGGCCCAACAGTATATAAATTACTGTGAGATAACCAACTTGTTTCCATTGACAAGTCATTACAGAAATAGTAACACTCAAAAGGACGTAAATTATTTTAATAACCCAAGTTCCAATTGGCCAATTAACTTTTTTCTTCCACTCAACCTGTAGACTAAATCTTGCCAGTTCTTTTTAACTTCTTATATTTTAGTTCATTTTAAATTATTGAATAAACTTTATTAATTAAGAAACTTTATAAGATCAAAGCATTTTATTTGAGTATTTTATATTCTATATACGTATCCTTTGACCCCATGAAACATCACGTCGATATCTGCCTACATGCATTTTCTTTTCATGCCAGGCACGATGTGTGACAATATCGAAATCTTTACGATTTCGAATCGGTGTCCTGTGTATTTTGGTCCTTTGATGTTTGCTTGCTAGGACAGAGAAATTTTTTATTAATTATTTCAGATTTATATTTAAGAAAATACTTTTTTCTGGTGCTCTCTCTTCGCATTCTCGCATTGTAGTACGCAAGAAATCCAAATAAAATGGAACACTATTATAAACGAAAAGATTGGATCAATAAATTTACATAATTTAGATGAGAAATTTAACTAACACTTGCCTAGCAAAGACATCCTAGAAATCAAATCATAGAGAGACAGAGAGAGTGAGAGAATTAGAGGTTCATCTAGTTATTAAAGGAAACCTCATTTTTTACTTACCGGTAAACCTCGAGCACAGGCCATAACATAACTGGCTATGCCAACCAATTTGCCATGAAAAACCAATGGACTACCCGAATCGCCACTGCAAGCGCCTTTGCCAATATCGTTGTAGGCGCAAGCATTACCCGTATCAATGCCTCCTGATCTTTCCCATGCTTTATGGCATTTCTTGTTGCTAACAGCCTGAAATGTCAACGTATGGAGCAAGTCGGGAAATACCTCATCATAGACAGTGTCACCATTTTTAATTGAACCCCAACCCGTTAGAATCAATTTGCCATTTGAAAAGGGAAATCTCATACCCAGCGGAAGGGCCTTTAGTACACTTGATAGATGAATTGTCTCAACAATTCGCACCAATGCAATATCATTTGTGAATTCTGGATAATCATAATTGCAATGAACAATCACCTCTTCGGGCGTAAAATAGACAGCCTGTTTCCGATCGCCCAAATTGTGAGTGCCAGCCAGGATTTTGAAATCATCTTGCATGACACAATGTGCCGCCGTTACGACCCAACGTTTATCCACTATGGCACCACCACATAAATGGATGTCTGTCACCTGTATGGAGACGTGATATGGAAAATATTCCCGACCAGCCACCTCATCGCCTCCTAATATTCGAGGTTGTGCTTTGAGAGGAGTTTGTGAATTATTTAAACCATGACCATGTCCATGCCTTGCATAATGACCATAAGCGGTCCTTGAAGAAGAATGAACATGACGACTTGTCACCACTTTAAATTGCCAAATGCCGATAGTTAAGATACTATAGTAAATAAATCTATAACAATTGTCTCTGTTCATTCTCTTGGGGTTTGAAATATTTTACTAAAATTTGACTCGCAATATAAAGCGGAAAATATATATAATGCAATCGATTTGTTGCGCATTTAAATGAAATTTAATATACTCGAGAATAAAACAGTGTTGCAAATACTTAACTTTTCGATTAACTTTAACGTTTTCGATAGAAAATGTAATCGATATCAAAAGAAAAAAAAAACGATAGCCAATATTTTTAAACACTCTAGTGCGAAGTGCTTACTGAATTATTGTCATAAAATTGCCTTCTCTGCTGTAAACCTTTGCGCAATATCAACTGAAAATCAGTTTATACTTAATGATATTAGGTCATAAATCGATGGATAAAATTATTTACAGATTATTGAAAGGATTTTCACTCCACAAAATTAAGAACTTTGACAAAATTTTCGCTTTAAACCCAATAGCTGGTCTGCAGCTGTCATTAATGGTTTAAAGAGAATTAATTTGGTTTACTCTACTCTCGCAATCGTCTCCCTCCCTCCCTGTCTCTTGTTGTCTCTGACTCTATCTCTCTCTTTGTGTGTGAGTATGGCAAATTATGAATTATAACTGCAAGTGACGCGTTGGCGGCGCGTGGCTGGTTCTACGCAATGCTGACATTTGGTGGCAGGCCGCAAAAACTGGCCAATGTCCTGACACTTGACATTTGCCCACACCCACGGACATAGCACAAACAGCAACACAGTGAAGAGACACACAGGGAGGGAAAGAGAGAAAAAAAGAGAGAGCGAGAGCTATATAGGAGAATTGAGAGCCATAGACGGATGTTAAGGATGCAGTAGAATCCAGTGGGGCCATATCATCTGAAGTTCAAAGTGCAGCAACGACAGCAGCAACAGCAGCTTGCTCATATTTCAATAAAAATGCAGGCCACAATGGCGGAATGCCCGGACATGGACATGGCCAGGCCAACATTTCCTTTTCTCCTTGCCTCTGCTAGTGCCTTTTCCATTGCCTTTGCCTTTGCCGCCTCCTGACCCGAATGCTTAGCCAGCAGCATCAGCTACCCACTCATCATCATCATCGTCATCATCATCATCATCAGCAGCAGCAACAACAACAGCAACAGCAGCAGCATCCTTCTCTTGCTATGTCCGTGTGTGTGTGTGTGTGTAATATTATCCACTTTAGTCTTCCTGTTGCTGGTGCCTGCCTGCTGTTGGGTCTTTACTTCCGCTCTGTTCCTCAGCTGATTCGTTCGTCGATTGTTGTGGCTGCCGCAGCAGCAACTCTTCAGTTGTTTTTCATACTTTTTTTTCTTTCGAGGTTGTTCTTTTTTTTCTGCTTTTTGCTGTTGGCAGCATTTCGAAGCGCAATAAATTTGATTGCAATGGATGCATTTCGCCATGGCATACAAATCTTGACAAGACCACAAACTCCCACCACACAGTTGCCACAGATAGGCTAACAACAATGTCGTCTGCACAATTTTTAAGAAAATATCCACACACACATGGCTAAAAAGGAATTTTAAGTGAACTGAATTTAAGAAGTAAAAGTAAGAAGGTTTAAGCGATCAATCAACCAATAACCAAACGGACTAACTTTAGCTCAATGAATGAGACCTTCTTTGCACTAAATGTAACATGTGGGAGTTAATTTGTTTATGCTGCAGAAAATTTTACAAAATTTCCTGTTAGTTTATGGCAATTTTCTCAACGCAAATTACAAAGTTCTCTTAATGCTTGACCCTGTTATTAGACAATTTGTAATCAAAGGTCTTTCAACCCTACATATATCTTTCCCTCTCTATCTCGTTCGGTCTATGCTAAGTAGAAAATTGCTATAAATTGGTTGAACATTTTTATCAATTACCCAACGATTCTGATGAAAAAGCAATTTGCATAGCTGAAATGATTTGCCTGTTGTGTGGTGTGGCAGGTGGCAGGAGGAAAAACTCCATTTTGCCAATATTACGCATACGCCCCATACGCCAATTGTTTGCCATACCAAAAATAGAAGAAGGAAAAAAAAGAAAAAAGAATGTCTATTTTGTAGAACGACCTGTCAAAGGCCAGACAATTTTCACTCATTACAATACACACACACACACACAGAGAGAGAGAAAGAGAAATACACACTGTACACCAAAGAGGGGTGAATCCTTCCAAATGGCATAAGGACCCACAAGCAGTGTTCATGCAAATTGCAGGCCATTGCCACAAATGACCACAACAAACAGACATACTGGCGAACAGGGTGGGAGAGAGAGAGAGAGAGGGGGGGAGAGAAGAAGAAGAAGATGGAGCTCAAAAGACCCGAGACTGTACCAACAGAAACCACCCTTGAAACTGACCAGTTGGTCACCCAACCGCCCTCTCTTCTCTTCTCTTCTCTTTCTGGCTTTCTCTCACTCTCCACCAGGTGTTGAGAGTCAACTGATTTATGCTTCGTCTATGCAATTGTTTGTTAGATGGTCGTCGCTCCTCTGTTCTGTCTCTGTCTTGTCTGGCAATTAAAGCTCCAGTTGAAATCGAGGCCAATAATTAATGTTATACAAAAGGTGACCCCGACATCCCACACACACACATGAAGAGAGGGAGAGAGAGATAGTAGAAGAGATAAAAGGCTTTACACTTTGCGGTAAGGTAACACACTTGATTCGGTTTGTGTAGGTGGTAATGCAACAAGGATCTATCTAACTTAATTAGTAACCAAAGAGAGAGAATCCTGTTTTGAGGTTACTTACTTAGTTGGTTTCGCCTCTTTGAGAGCTCTCTTTCAATGGTCAAGATTTAATTTTGATTATAAAAACTATTTAAAAAGGAAAATTTAATATAAGAAACGCGAACTGGTGGCAAACTTCTTTTCTCCTTATTTTTTTTTGTGTTGGGCTCTTTTGCAAACGAAACTTTTGTAATAACTCTTGGCCAAAGCGGGTGAACGCAGAAACTCAAGTGAAAGCAGCGAGTATTAGGGTGGGGTATGGGCGGTAGGGGCAAGGCAAAGGCAAAAATTGCTCGTGGAAAATCTGCAAGCACTCATAAAATATTGTTCTTCTTGTTGCTGTTGTAGTTGTTGTTGTTGGTTATTAACGCAAACGCATCGATGTCCAAGAGCACCGAGAGCGACCCCTTCGACTGCGACTGCCTTCCCTTTGCCTTGCTCTCACATCCGGGACTATCCTAGGGAACGAAAAACCGCGTAATAATAAAATATGATACCGAAAAAACCCTGTAAAGCGACTTTCAGACAATTTATAACAACAGCAGACGGAGCCAACGTGGCCCTGGACAGTCGGACGGACAGAGGGACGAATGGATAGACGGTAAGTTGTGCACCCACAGTCGAAGCCGGCTGTTGCCATCACTACCGCTGTTGCTCTTGGCATTCGATTAAAAATTAAAAAAGAAAAGTAAAAAAAATCCGAACCCAACCCCAACCAGGGCGAATATAAATGCCTTATATTGGATTTGGCACATCCAGATAACGAACAATATAATGGAAAGCGCTACAGACAGAGAGGGAGAGGAAGATAGAGTGACAGAGAGGGATGGGGAGGGAACAACTGATGGTTGCCATGTGTGCGGTTATGTGGATATGCGGATGTGGTAGCATGTGGTTAAGAAATTGCAGCTTTCTCTTAGAATCAAATTGCAATGATTTCAAAATGCATTTTAAACGTTTGCTTCAAATAGATTAGGCAATCGTTTTGCAGCTGCATTCAACTAAATAGTAAATGATAGCAATTTAATATGTTATTTTTTTGTTGTCTTTCAAAGATGAGTCCCCCTCCCCCAACGTTAGTATGTAGTATACTCTGAACTTAATGGCTTTATGCTTTTAAACTGTTGTTTC
This sequence comes from Drosophila equinoxialis, assembly GCA_018150345.1. Lineage (NCBI taxonomy): Eukaryota > Metazoa > Arthropoda > Insecta > Diptera > Drosophilidae > Drosophila > Drosophila equinoxialis. The sequence continues at coordinate 11,840,639 of JAECWI010000868.1, read as the reverse complement.
TTTTGAAGGCCTTAGCTGGGATGGGATTCGTTAAGGCAACTCTTTTATGTGAAAGTGATGGATAATATGATATTTTGGCCATGGATTGAAAATATCCTTCAAAGATAACGCAATTCAGGGTCACTTCAGTCTACAGTTTAAACTTTAAGCAACTAACTGACTGATTTCTTTAATGTTCTTTTCAAGTTTTTAAGCAAACTTACATAGGCAGATCACTTTAAAGAGGACTATTTTCTGCCTAAAATTGTCTGTTTATAGGAGAATTTGACTGCTTGTAACCAAAGTTTTGGATCAAAGTAATTCTTGATGGAAAATTGAAAACCTTAGCTAACTTTTAGCGAAACAATTTATACAAATTTCGAATAAGTCCATAGGATAGTTTTAGTTGGAAGTAACTAATTAGTGAAGCTCATTGAAATCCTCTTAGACTTAGACTTTTCTTTCTTTTTCGAAATATCGTATATGGGCTACTGCTTTTAGCCTTAATTCTTCCTCGCATTGTCGGCTTGTGTGTTTGTCGTGTCTATTTTAAGAGCAAATTAGAATGGGATGCAAAACTAAATCCCATTTATATATTCGTATAATCAGCATGCACAAAATGATAACCTAAAATTCTCCAAGCTTATGGAAATTTGCAGAGTGATGCAAAGATGAGGTTAGATGGTGGTGGGCGGCAGGGGGAGGGGGCGAGTGGGCGTTAAAGCGTGCGGGTTTGAAGAAGGTTGCAACAACTGAAAACAGTTACGAAATGAAATTCATGTATGTAAATGGAAAACAACAACAACAATAACATCAGCCACAATGGATGGAAGGAGAATTTAGTTTTGGATTTTGGTATTTGAACAATCCTAGAAACCCCCGAGCTACCAATCCCCCTTCTCTCTCACTCTCTCCCACTCTCTTGTTGGCCCCAAGGCAACACAGCGACTGCTATCTAACCTCCAGTTCCAGCCCACCGCCTAACACGTGGCTCCTTCTTTAGCACTCTGGCAGCTGTTAAATTTGATTTATGCTCTACTGAAAAGGCGCACGAGAAGGCGGCGACGGCGTGTGGTGGTTGCGCCTGAAGCTATGCAACAATTTAATTGCTGAGCAGCCTCGCTCGCTTATGCTCTCCTGGACTGCTTATTGATTTATGTGTAAAATGCATATTAATGGCCAAAACTCTGAAAATTGGCTTAGAAAATCATACCAAAAATATTATTTTAATAACCCAAACAAACAAGTTAGCCCGCTCACTCAGAGATAGAGACAGAAATAACTGATGTGTTGTGAGAGTAAAAGGGAGATGGAACTAAACATTAGCATTCCAGCATGCAATTTATGCCAAATTGCATTTCGGTCTATTTATTTAGAAGTTACAATTTGCGAAAAACTGCAAATTGTAAAATAGTTTACAAATATTTGCCCATTTATGTGTATATGTGCACACATGCATGTTAGTCTGTGTGTGTGTGTGTATGTGTGCGGTATGTGTGTTAACCACTTATAGAACTTTTATTTAATTAGTGTCGCAATTAAATCAGATTAGCAAATATTATAATCTACTTGAAAAAATGCACACCCAAATGTGCACAATGGCATAAAATGTGTACTTGTGTTTGTGTATTTGTGTGTGTGTGTGGGTAAATGAACAGAACATTTTCCACATAGATTTCTCATGCCATTTCAAATATTCTATTTCAATTTTCAATTGCTTTTGAGGTTTAGCTTTTACTTCGTCCCGCAAAGAAGAAACATTGAGATGATTAAGCATACATATGTATATTCCCTTTAGCAAATGAAAAGTGTATTTCAAAGTCTGTGTCTTTTCTTCTTATGCATCATTCATGCTTGTCATATATAAATTAATTAAGCCCATTTATTTTAATTGCCTCATTTCATACGTGAGCTTAACATTTATAGATTATATATATGTATGTATATATTTAATGTGATTTTCATACATCAATATTGGGTATATACATATTTATCTTCTTTTTTTTTTGATTTTCGGTCGCTTATTGTTGTTGTGCTTTGTTTGAAGTAAATTAAAGCCGTTGTGATAAATCACTGACAACAATCAAGTTGCAAATAAAAACTTTTCCCAAACCAAGTGCCCCGCCCTGCTCTCAAAGCTCCTCTGTCGCCACTCTTGAAAATCTACAACTTGCATACATACATACATACATATATGAAAACGAATAACTCACGAAAATCATAACTTTTTTGAACGCTACATTTGTCTATTTAAAATTTTGCAATGCATCATATTGCACAGTGATCCAAGATATTGAGGGAAATGCAAGGAAATTTACCTTAAATTCGTTTTGAGCATTTAGCCTGTTCTTAGAAAGTCTCTTAACATGGTTATGAGAGCGGAGAGTTGTCGAAAAGACCAACTTTAGTTAGATAAAGGCAATTCATTAGCTAAATTTCATTTGCATTTTCATTATTTCGATAATGAGATGGTTCCACTGTGCCCATACATACATTTCATATTCAGAAAACTTTGGCAGAAGCCACAGAAACAATTCTGGATGGATTTTCACCCAAAAACATTGGGGCAATGGGACACCAAAAGCCATGTTCCGCGTCCTCGTCAGTCCACCACCCATCACTCCCTGTTTTCCCTCTCTCTCTCTCTCTCTTTCTATCACTCTCCCTCTCGCTCTTTGTATCCCCCTCTCATTGTCACGCTGCTGCTATCTCTAACTAACACCCAACTAAGCAGATTTGTGATGGCGCGTCGCATGAATAATTTGCCAAATTAATAAATAATCACGGATTTTCTGGTTTGTTAGCTCGACTTTTTTGTTTTTCTGTTGGTTCTTTTTTTTCCGGCCAGCAGCTCCCGTACCCCGTCTCTGGTTTTCTATTTTTTTGTTCCTCCTAATTCAAATGCCATGAAATTTTGTGTATGCTCCCCAATGAGCAGGCAAATTGGTTTTGCTGATGTGAATATGAATGGGAAGTGAATATTCACTAGTAGGTAGGTGAGATACATATGTATGTATGTATGTGTGTAGATACAATGTTGCCATGAAAATGGAAGTATTCAATGGGGAATTGTGTGAAGTTTGGTGCCAGAGATTCTAATGGATATTGAATAATTGGAAAGTAGAGAGGGCATGGGAGTTAAAGAGAGATAGAGAAAGCGACAAAAAAAGACAACGAAAAACTAAAGATTTCGATTCCAATTTGCATAATAAAATAGTTGCCCGAGGTAAGCTAAAAATCTTTTCACATATATATATAGACAGAGACATAGAGAAAGCAACAGAGAGAGAGAGAGAGAGAGCGAGGCAAATGGATGGATGGATGGATAACCGCTGCTATGGCAATTAAGAAATTTTCACTTCCGTCTGTCATATTAACGGAAATTAATTTTCAGTGTGGCATTATTTTGCACCATCCTTTTGGCATCCTTGGTTTTTCTTTTTTTTTTTTTTTTGTTTGCTATAACAATGGCCCCGACTCAACACAGTCCATCCTGCTATGTGTCCTGTCTCTGGTTGTATGTTCTCCTCATCATCATCGTCGTCGTCGTTGGCGTTGTCGTTCTCGTTGTCGTTTCTGCAATTTTTCTATAATTTTCGCTCTCTTTTCTCGCGTCCTGATGTTCATTTCCTTGTGAATGCACATAAAATGGCAGGCCAAAGCGAACAAAAATGAATGGATTCCGTTTGCCCACCCACACATATGTGTGTGTGTGTGTGTGTGTATATTTGTATTGAATGCATCGTCATATGCATGACTGACTGACTGACTGTATGAATGAATGGATGAATGAATGAATGAATAAGCGACTCAGTGAGTGAGTGACTGATGGGCAAAAGTTTAATGCTGCATATGATGAATTTTCCTCATCATTCCTGTGACAATATTTTAAATGGAAATTTATATATGCACATTTATTTGAAAATATTTTACAATAAGACTTAAAACCAAAATGCAATTAAAAATCAGAGACTAATGACCCATAATTCATACATTTTGCATATATGTATATATATATGTACATACATAATAATATTTGCATACAGCTTGAATACATTTAATTTCCTCTTTCTTTTATTTCTTTTCATTTTAGGTAAGCTTTGTGCCATATTCCATAAATAATTCCTTTCAAAAATCGGTAAGCTTTAACAGATATGAATGAGATAATCGTGAATGTCTTTTTTTCCCCTTCTATCTATATATAGCTGTAGTTTTATTTGTCTCTAATCTGTGCAAAAGTTTTTGATAGTATTTCTCTCTTAACTTTACTTTGTCTTGTGTATCACATTGACAAACTAGAATCTTAGTGCAACGAAGCAAATCGCTTAGCAATTCATATATATATATATATATGTATATATATATATATTTATATGTATATACATAGTACTATCCTTCCCCTTTTTATGTGGTGGTTGTGGTCCTCTTCGCCTGCTGCTTCATGCTGCAATGCAAATGCAAAATGCCAGAGGAAACTTGCTGCAAAACCAAAACTATAAATTTCATATCATACCATCATCAAAGAAACTAAATTCCTTCCTTGAACTAACCTCACTTTTCCCCTTTCCGTCCCTTTTGGCCGGCCTTTGCGATTCTTCCTGTTTGTTGTCAACTTAAACTTGGTCAAACGCAAACTTTAACTTGCCTAGACAATTGCTTTACATCTAACTATTTATCTATATTATATATACATGCATATAAATCCTAAAATAGAGAAGATGGACAGGGAGTGGGAGAGGAAGAGGGGCACTGAGGATAAAGACATGACAGTCTAGCAAAAGTTTTCAATTACGTCTGGTAATTCGAAACTCTTGTCCAATAAGGAAATCTACATATAACAGCAAAACAAATCCCCTAAAGGCATTCAAAAATCTAAAAGTATTTATGCTTACTCTAAAAAAAAAAAAAGGGAAAAGAAAATGGCAAACCAAAAGAGAACAAAAATAAATAAATCTACACCAAAACATTGGATTTCAGGTGTCTGGCAACTCTGCAACGTTAAATTTTAGTTGTTCCAAGTAAGTTTATTTTTGTTTTACTTTCGCAGAAGCTATGAAGTAATTCTTAAGATGAAGCTTAAACGTTTGCATTTGTAGGGTTGTCAAACTAGACAAATGGGCATAGTTTTTGGATTTAAAGAGTTGCCAGACTGGTAATTAATGAACAATAGGAAATAAACACTTTAGTTAAGTCAAACTGATGCACAAAAATCATTCAAGTCGATTAAATACTTGGTTCTTAAAGTGACACTGCCCCAACAACAATTGAAAAAAATAAAAAATGAAATAAAAAAAATTTAAATACAAGTATTGGAAAGTTCACAGACAAGCATATGTATATATTTTTTTTAATTGGCTAACCGCCACCCAGAAGAATATAGATTTACCTGTACCAACAACCGCCCTCGCTTAACACCTTAATGCCCTGCGTTCACGGTCTCTCGGTTAAGCGGATTTAAAATGCAATCTGCCAATCTGTTACTCGACTTTTGCGTAAATTGAGTTTCCCCCCGCGGTCTACACGAAAAGTTAATTGCCGGCACAATGTTAACCTCGAGATGCTTCTTCCTGCTTCTGCTGGGTATCAAGTTGGCCTCGACTACTCCAACAGCGATGGGCAAAAGCGAATGCAAAGGACAAAGGGCTTAGGCGAAACCATAGTCTCTTTTACGACAAGAACGCGTCAAGCAAATGGAAAGAAGCATAGGATATTATAATTTAATTAAGTGCCATTAATTTTATAATTAAATTAACTATAATGGAAAGTAAAAGAAGATAGAGAGACAGAGAGAGAGAGAGAGAGAGAGTGTGGAACAACCAACCAATGTTATGCTAGCCAAATGAGTTGCTTCCGGCTATCTGGTCTTATCTATGTATCTTTTCTTTTCTTTACATCTTAAACTTATGAATTTTTTAAAGTCTACATTTGGGGGGTGAAACAAATGAAGAACCAAAAGCAACTCACACTAAACAGAAAACATTTCAAAACTAAAACTAACTAAAACCAACTCAAGTTATCCATTGCGGTTATGAAAGTTTTTTCTCTCAGTGCATACAAATTGCTGCTCCCTTCAAGTGCCACCATATCGTGAAGAAATATATATATATATATATATATATATATGTATGTTTGTATGTATGTGGATATTTTTCGCTGGCGCGCAACTTAATTAAGAATAAGCAAACGCTTCAAAAACACAAAATGAAAATGCCACAGCCGACGTGTAGATGTAAAAAGTGTACATACTATGAGGAAAAGGCACTAACTAAAGAAGACAACATTTCCACTGCTGATGGTGCTGATGATGGTGGTGGTGGTGGGTCACAGAGAGGGTGGGATGGGTTGGCAATAAAGTGCGAGCGAACAACAACAACAACAACGATGACGACGAACTACACGATGGCGACGATGCGCTTGGAATAACAAAAACGGAAATGAAAGTAATTTAAAGTGGTATTAAGTTGTTCTATAAGAGCAGGAGAACGAGAAACAGGAGCAGGAGGTGCAGTCAACAGTCGCTCGACTCTTGAACGGAAGTGTCTACTCTCACATATAAGTCATATGCAGCCATAACAAGCGGCAACTGAAATAGCAAATACTCCAAAAAAAAAAAAAAAAGAAAAAAAACTGAAAGAAAGTTCCTCCGACAGTAAATACTCTCCCACTCACACGACAGACTCGAGCAGAAACATCTACTTGCTTTCCCCCCTTTGAGAGCTGTCAACTTTTGTGAACAAAGGGAATGCGGAAAAAGCTTAAGAAAAAAAACTGTATTACACCAACTGTAGAATACTCTTTAATTTTGACGATAATTATGACTTAAACTCAAACTAAATGCAGAACTGTATCACCAATAAACTGTCTTACGATGAATTTGGAAAAAGAAGTGAACTAGGAGAAGATAAAACGTAACCAAGCTTAGCATATTTCTTCCATTCGACTTAAACCTTCTAGAGTAATTTACATCTAAAACTAAGAGAAAAAAAGTAAAAGTCATAGATAATCTAGACGAAGGAATCCTTTGGCCTTACTCATTCACAGCGGGTGAAAGGTTGAGGCAAGCGCCCCCACAGCCATAAGGACGAAGAAACAAAACAAAAAATTCCTCTAATTCCTTTCCACTTTTTCGTGTAATCGTTAACTCATATTTCGAGGGAGAGGTGTGTGTGTGTGTGTGTGTAAATGGGTGGGAGGGAGTGCGGGTGACTATTAGAATTCCTTTATTTTATTTATTTTACTTTTTCGTCGTTTTTTTGTTTTTATTCTATTTATAAATGACAAACGCCCGACATTCGCTGCGTGAAGCCAAAATGCCATCAATCAAACCTTCCCAAAAAAAAGAAGGAAAAAAAGGGGAAAAAAGAAAACTGGAATCTGAAATAGTGTGGGGAAATGTGGGGAAGCGGGGGTAAATGCAAATACCTATAAAAGTGAAATAGAAGGGAACCCCTTAACGAATTGCATGACAACAACAAGGGGCAGAAAGACGAAACAAAGTGTGATGGCAAATGAGCGGGGCGGGCAGTTGTCTGGCCTGACAAGGACTTCTTTTGCTGTTCTTCATTTAAATAGATTAAATTGAATTCTTAGTTTTTACGTTCAACACCCCAAGAAAGCAGACAGACTTTTTTGGCAGTCTCCAAAAAAGTATGCTATGGCAAACATAGCTAAAGGGTATTTGGTATTCATTGAAAATGAAATATTGTAGCTTTTCACTCTGACCCTGTGGAAAAAAAGCTAAGCACAGGCATTTAAACCAACCGACTAAGCATTGAAGACTCCCAAATGTCTGCTACACTTCATATGGACTTAAATTACTTACCTTCTACTAGGTAAAGGGTATTTCATAGTTGTTTTGCACTAAAGAAGTCAAACTGGTAGTGGGATTAGCTTGTTTTCAGAGTAACTTTTCGATATGTTGCCACAAATGGGCAACATGTGGCAGTGGCAACAATTTTGAACTCATGTAGGCGGCAAAGTTTTGCGTCTTGTATTACTCTTACTCCATCCTTTTTTTCATATTTCATTTCGTTTCGTTACGTTATGTTACGTTTCGGTTCGGTACGTTTCGTTAAGCATCTTTGCCGCCACTCCAACTGAAGGAAAAGTTAAACTAAAGTCAGGAGAAAGGAGCAAAAAAAAAAAGAAGATGAAGAAGAAAATCTGACAGCAGGCGTTGCTCATTAAGCCAGCAGAGCAGCAAGAGGAGCACACACAGAGAGTGCAGGACATAAGTATATATATATATATATGAGTGTGTGTGTGTGTGGGTCTGCTTAAGTTGTCACATCCTGAAAACCACAGTTGTATGCTATGCTTGGTCCATGGGGCCAGGGTTGGGCATTCACTCTCTGTCTCTCTGGCTCTTTCTCTCTCTCTCTCTCTCTCTCTCTCTCCCTCTGTTTCTGTATGTCTCTCTGAGCATAGCAGCAGCTTTGAGTTAATTGAATTCCTTGTAGTTTAAGTTTATATGGGCAAAGTCATAAAGTTGTTCCACACCCACACTCTCTTATTCTTTCTGACATATCCAGGAATAAGAAGAGGGGAATGAAGAAAAAGTCTCTCTGTGTGTGTGTGTATGTGGGAGGTGAAAAGGCTTTTAGCTTCACCCAACCATACACCCACACGCAAAACACTCGTGACGCGGCACTTAAAGTGCTTTATTAAATGCAGAATGGAAAAAAGAAACCATCACTTGCTTCTTATATAATAATCAAAAAGAAAACCTATAAAAAAAAGCAAACTTCTAGTCTAAATTATGACACGGAAATTGCTTTTGTAGTACCTCATACAATTTGAATAAGAACAACTTAAAAGAACATGATAAAATTCATTTATATTTCAAAACATTTTTCGTGCATATATCTGAAAAAAAAACAAAAAAAAATGTTGTTTCAATAACCTTTCCAATAAAGTTCTTGACTCTTCACTTATGGGACATATTCTTAACTATCCGAAAATCACAATTCGATTTAATTTCCTTCCGACTGTTTTAATACTTTCTAACAAAACATTTCTCAACTGCTAACATATTTGAAAACTCATTCAACTGATTCTTAATTACTCGTTGTCACTTAATCCTTTTCGACTCCAGCACTTTTATTAACTTCTCAGTTTCCACATTTTCTTCAAGGGTTTTCAAATATTTTACAAAGGTGTTTTTGGTTTTTCTTCTACCCGTTTAATTTTGTTTTTCAATCTTAGTCCTATTGGTTATACAATTCCAAATATCCCTTTGTTTATTTTTGTTTACATCTCATAAATTTTGGCAATGTTTTGTTTCTTTGTTTTTCGTTGATTGATATTATTTGTTATAAATAAAGTATTTAGCTATAAAGAATCCTTACTCTCTGTCGGATATCCTCTTTAGAAATTGTTAAACTATTTATTCTATTACTCAGCTCTTGAACGTTTTTGTAGTATTTAAAAAGAGTAAAAGTTCTCAAACGTGATTCGTACTTTCTCAGTAAGTAATGATAAAACAAATCAAATAATCATGGTCCTATATATTCAAAGTCCTTCCAAGACATCATGAGTTCTGTTATTAATTAGAAGGCATTGATTTCTACATATGCAAGTCGTTTTTCCAACATTTTTCTGTATACTGTATAGAAATTCAGTTTGATTTTGATTAAACTAACTTTACCTTGTTCAAATTGCAAGCAGCTTACGGCTAACATTGATCACTAGGAGCGGTTCGTCCTTCACGTGCTCACCAGAGTGAGCGGCATTTGCAGAGTATTTGCAGGTCAATGGAAAGACTTTATTTCTCTCCTCTTGGTTAGTTATATGAAAAGTTGTCACATTCATTTTGTACCGGAATCGAATATTTAAGTGTATTTGCACTTAGCTGTCCGCATGTTCTCTTACTTCTGTTGTCTGCCTCCCCTACCGACACCGCCCTTAGTTCGCCCTCCTAAGAAACCCAACATCCTGTGCCCGTTCGTTCTGTCAACAAAGTAGCCATTTTGTATTCTTCTCAACGCCGCAATGTATGCTGCAAAATAATTAATTACAGCATTCTCAATGGCAGCGCCAACAACGAAAGCGTTGTTGTTGTTGTCCTTGCTACTGCTGTTGAAAATTGTTGTATCCTTGACATTTAGCAAAAAAGGAAAAAAAAACAACAACAACAAAAACAAGAAGGCAAATGCTTCGTCTCCGGCGTCGTCGACGTTGTCGTGCAATGTTCGTTGTTGGCTCCTCCGTGCGTCCAACCGGAAGTGAATTTGAGTGGGACGACAACAACGATGTGAACGAGAACACTTCGTTTTTTGCGGTATTTTCTCGCTCTTTCTGTGGTGACAAAAATGTTTTCCCTCTGCACTACTCCACCCTCCTCCACCTCCAAGAGGGATCAACCAAGAGGAGGAGATTCACCCACGCTAAGCACACCAAAACGAAAAAAAACACCAAACTAAAAGAGAGCAGAGAACTTTATTTGGCAAGAGCGTAAAATGCCTTTGGGGGAGAAGTGGTTAGAGATTTTCTAGTTATGTAGCTTCATTTGTTCGACCCCCACGACTCCTGCTCCTCCTTCTCCTTCTTGTTATTCTCCTCCTTATTCATTCACTAGCACAGTGGTTACATTTCTTGCGGCTAGAAACGGAATTTGATTTTGCTCATTTTGGTACAAACTAATTTTGCATTTTCTCATACTTCTTCTTGTTGTTTTCTCACTTTTTTCGCCCTCTCTTACTCTCTGTCCCTCTCTCCCTCTCTCTCTCACTTGCCACCATTTTCTCTATCTCTCTAATTCACTATTTTGCTGTTTTTTTGTTCTGTTAATGCGTCGCAGCTGTTGCTGATTGGTTTTTATTTTATTATTTTGGCATATGTTTTGGGAATAGTTTGTTTCCCACCTTCCCTTGCCTCCCCCTTTCGCCCCTCATTGTGAGTGTGTGTGTGTGTGTGTGTGTGTGTGATGTCTGTGAGCTAATGATAATGGTCGCCTAGGGGTATGCGAAATAGAGTGACTAGGCCCGAGAGGTGGAGTTGGTGGAAATGGAGGTGTGTGTTTATGTGTGTGTGTGTGTGTGAGTGAGAGAGATTTTGGGATCTAGAGACCCTAATTAGATTAAAATGTGTGACAAATGTAGCAAAATTAAGCTCCAAAATGATGAATGTGACATGCTGGAACTTTGAAAGCTGCTGCCAAATTGGTTTATATTCAATTATTGAAAAGGCCACAACATAATTTTGCCTAAAATTGTTAAATAATTTGACAAAGGCCATCTTTACTCTAATTGCAGTTAGTTGAATTGGAATTTACAAATTAATTCTTTCTAGGTAGTTGAAAGTACATGGAAATTTATTATAAATTTTGCACATACTTCTTCAAACATTTTGTTTCAAAATAGTTTGCAAGTTTTACATTTATTCATTAAAGTGGAATCCGTTTGGTCAATTTACCTAATGCTTTAATTAGTTTGAAAAGAGTTTTTAATTTGGTTTTTAATTTGATTACCAGTTTAATGAATAGACTACAATTAACAGAAAAAGATGACTGTACTAAAGAGCAGAATTCCAAGAACTAAAACTTAAAATATGCATTTATTTAGAATCTTCTTAAACGAATTTCATTAAATCTTTTTGGAATTGATTTGAGCGCATTTATTCAATCTCTGTTATTCATTTAAAGTTTTTACCATAGTTTCACCTCATTTTTAAAGGTATTGTGACGTTAATAAACCAACCATCCATCATCTTGCAGTTATAGAAAGCAAAAAAAAAAAAAAAAAAGGGAAAAAATTAAGAAAAAAAAAGGGAATCAGATTCTATTTTTAAAACTGCTTGAACTTTACTCGTCATCCATCAAAAGCAATTTTCAATCCCAATCCCAGAGACGCCACCGCCTGCACCTGATGCTGTTCCTGTTGATGCTAAAAGTGGGAGAGAAAAAAAAAAAAGCAAAGCAAAAATCTACTTAATATGCACAACTGATGCCTCTTGCCTCGTTCTCGGATTATTATATGAAAGAGGAAATAAATTCCTTTTTATTTTAAATGCCAACTCACTTGTAGGCCATTTTCTTTTTTTTTTACTGCTTTGCCTTTCGCCTTTTCCTTTTTTTTCCTAATACTTTTTTTTTTTTTTTTGCATAACAAACTTTTCTTTCATACGCCTAGCAATGTTAATTAGGTTGAGGCAGAAAGCCAAAGCTGAAATCCACTTGAATCAACCCACGCCAGGAAACCATGACGCACATTGGAAACAGAGAAGCAGCCGCCTACGCAAAATAAAAAATTATAATGGCAAATGGCAAACTTGTAGATTGTAGGCTGTAAAAGTAGTAGTAAAAAAAAAAAGAAGAAGGCTCCCTCTAGCGGACGGTAGTGGCTATCCCAAAACAACAAGGCAAAGTCCTTTTTCAATGACATTGTCAGGGCCAACAGCAAGCTCTCAACTGAAGGAATTCTCCTTATTCAACAGGTTGCAGGCAGAGACAACGACTGCCCAGCAAATAGGACCTCCCACCTACCTTTTTACCCAAACATCCTTCTAATACCAACAAAATTCTCCTTCCACAGAATTTGCCTGTTGTTGTTCTTGTTACTGCTGCTGCTGCTGCTGCTGCTGTTCTCGGCCGCTTTTCAATCATGGCGACGCTTCGTGGTTGTGTTTCTTCCTACTCATCTCACTACCAATTTCCTCTGCTTTGCCGTATTTCCGTTTCTTTTTTTTTTTTTTTTTGTATAGCTCTCTATCGGTGTGTGTGTGCGTCCTTAGTCCTGTGTGTATGTGTGCTGAGGCTGACGCAGAGGCAGCGACGTTGCAAGGCCGATGAATGTGTTTCGCCATGTTTCCTGTTCTGTTTCAGTCAGCATCGGACAACGTTTCGAGCATAATGTGCTGTTAGTGTACTGCTGCGTGTGCGTGTTACCAGAAACAATAAGTAGAAGGAAAGAAGAGCAATCCAATTGCAAAAAAAAAAAGAAAGAAAAGAGAAAAACAGAAACAAAGACCGAAACATATCGCAATCACTCCGGCTTGCGTGTGTGTGTGTGTAAGTCTCTCTGTGTATTTGTGTGTGTGTCTGTGTAACAGCTGTTTGCCTTTTTGGCCAAGAAAATAAAACGGAAAGTTGTCATTAAACAAATTTTGTTGTTTTTTTGAGTGATTCTTAACTTGTTGTTGTTTCTGTATTTTTGTATTTTTTTTTTTGTTGAAGCTTGACACTTGATTAAAAAAGTTTCGTTCCGGTAAGTTTTTTTTTGTTTGTTCTTCATTCATAGGCAACATATGGCCACACCTTCAATGCCACCCACCGATTCCATAACCAATGCCGGCTTATCCTTTCAACTGGTCGGTCGGTCGGTTGGTTGGTCTGTCGGTCGGTCGGTCTATCGTTTTTGTCAATATTGATTTTTGTGTGATTGTTATTTATTTTTCATTTCAATCTACGCTCCCCGGCTGGGCAGTTTTTTTTTTTTCTCTGCCTCTTCCCCCTGATAGATGATTGTTTGTAATTTTTTAAAGCGTTGACAGAATGGACACGACAATTGTTGTTGTTGGCACTGTTGTTGTTGTTGTTGTAGTTGTTGTTGTTTTTGCCAATAGATAGATACATTTGCCATATGTGTGTGTTGTCATTTCTGAAGGGTAAGAGCCTTGATTGAGCCTTGGCTTAATGACACAGACGACGACAATAACAGCTGTTTAGCTATTATACCAGCTTCCAGCTTGATTGAAGGCTATATGTGGGCGTGGCTTGACTGCGTAGATTATTGTCATTTGTTGTTTAACATTTACTTCCGCTACATCTATAAATAGCAACAACTAATTTAGATACATACATCAAATGAAAGTTGTATCGAAACAAATATATGATCTATGTATATCTTTAGAACTCTAAATGTCGATGTGATGCCAGAGTTTACACATAATTCAAATAGAAAGGTTCGTAATTTCTAGAGTTTTTCCTGTTGGGATCGTCCATATTGAGCTAAATTTCTTAAAATGTGTTTACTGTTCTAGAATTCATTTGAAATACTTAGCTTATTGCTTTTGTTTAGCATATCGATTGTTTTCTTATAATATTTTAAATCTCATTTAGTTGATGGACTTTTATTAATTGAATTTTTCTCTTATTTCTTTTAGGTAAGTGCTATAACTTTACAATCTTGTAACAATTCATTGCCGGTAAGTTACATACATATGTAAATTCTAATGCGAAAGTATTTGGACTAGAAAGTTGCCAGATCAATGGAGCATTACTTAGGTTATCAATTTTCAATAACAATTTGAGTCAATTATTAGGTTATAATTACGTTGAAAGGTTGCCACATCAACGCAAAAGTCAATAAGGTAGCCAGATTGCCAGACACAAGATATTTTGTTTGAAAACGAAGAAAACTTTATTCTTTTGTCGGTATTTTACAGACCATTTAATACCATTTTCTTTTGATCTATATGCTTGACCACAGAGAATTCTCAATCTAACCACAAGTTTCTGCTGTGGTTAAAGCAAAAATCGAAATCATTTATAATTAGAGAAAAGAAAAAATAAAATCCCTCCCTCTCTCTCTCTCTCTGTCTCTGACTCTGTTTGGTTTGCATCTCCATCTCCCACAAGAATATTTCCACATTATAATGCCATTTTCTCGAAAAAGGGAAAGAAAATGGCAAACCGCAAAAAAGGCAAACGGCAAACGGCAAAGAGGCAAAAAGACAAGAAAACTTCAAACACAATAACCATAACAATAAAAATTGCCAAAAAGCAGGGACACAACTCGCTCCAGTAAAATGCTCAAGAAATAAGCAATAATAAGGGCAAAAGGAATCAAAAAAAAAAACAGTGAGATAAAAAAAAACAACAAAAATGAAAAGGGAATCGAACAACCAAAAACTCATGAAATTACTTTGCAAATAGTTGCAACAAAGCTAAAAAAAAACGAGCAAAAAACAAAAACCGAAGAAGAACAAAACTCACACAAATAATGAGCATTGAGCGATAAAAATGGAAAGCAAGAGGAAAAACTCCAATCCATGGGGAACAAAAAGTGAGGAGGATAGACAAAAGAAGGTTATGCCATTTTTTGGAAAACGTTTTCAACTTTACCCTGTAATAGTCATGGGAGAAAACAAACGAAAATTGAAAGGACTCTTTTTAAACCATCTTATTTTTCTTCTTCTTCCACCTCACTTAATCTTAACTGACAAATGTCATTCTCTTTCACAATTTCTGTAATCGTTATCGTTATTTAATGTCATCTAACTAGTATGAGAAATCACATCACAGTTGGCGAATTGAATTTAATCAAAAGGCGTTTGAATTTTGTTTTCCGTAATTATTTAACCAGAACCAGCTTCATTCAGAGTATTAATTCTTCTCGTGAAAAGTGATTGTGTTTAAATTTTTTTCATATAAGCTATCAAAGAAAGAAAAAGAGATTAAATGAAGCGCTGCTGCCTAGATGATCATCTTTATTCTTTGCCGTGGAAATACACAAGAGTAAGTTGGCGATAATTCTTTAAAAGAATAGCACAATCATCTGCTTAAAAGGTTTACAGGGTACACGGGGTCGAAAGTCCTTGTTGCCATTGTGTATAAAAGGGCTAAAAAAACTTCGCAGAAGAAGTTTCAGATGCCAAATGGCAATCCTCTTGAGCCGGGGGGAGACAACCAAAAAGGAAAGAAAAATGGGCGTGACTGTAGTTTTTGTCTTCTTTCTTTCCATTTGTTTGCAAGTTCTTACTTTTCAAAAGTAATTTGCACAAATTTCCGCAAATGATTAAGACATTCAAAAATGGGCGAAGCATATTAAGTGAGAGGGGAGACGCAAAAGAAGGTGAAGTGGCGTGGATAGATGGTTGGATGAGTGGGTGGTGCTGGTAGGTAGAGATCATCATTTGCAGAACTCATTCAAACGCTGGAAACATCAAATTAATTATCATCATAAAATTATGCAGAGTATCAGCCCCCAATTCAACCCATCCGCATACTTCACCTCAAGTATGGTTGGGATGGCGCAGGGTAGAAAGAAAAAAGTTGCAACAAAATATTCTTCACTCCTTTAGCTGCCTGCCACAGGATGCTGTCCGCCCCCACCGCTCACTCACTTACCCCGTTTACCCCATCGCCGGCAGACAAAAGTTTCATATTTTCTCCCACTTTTTGAGTGCGTAATAAATGTTTACGCAAATTGCATATTCTTGCCGGAAGTGGAGCTCCAGCAGACAAAGTGTAGGAGGACATGCAGGACTTGTAGTAGAGCAAGGTGGGTGTAAAGAGGCAGGCGGGCTGCCTCAGAGCCATCTGTGTGTGAAGGTGCCAAGTGCATGTCCCTACTCGCTGCAGTATTTTATATGAGGTGCCATCATTACTTAAGCGCTTCTCCTTTTGCCTTTTTTTTCTACTTTTGCTAAACAAGTTAAACTAACTAGGACAAAATAATACCACTTTGAGAATAGTTTAGAAACTTTTAAAAGTGACAGGAAGCTCTAAGTGAACCGTAGTATAGGGATGACATAGTATTTGAAAGAGTAATTGTAATTAAAATGAATTTAATTATAACTACCTTTTACGAGAATGGTGATTTTGTGTTCTATACTTCAGTGGTGATTATGTTTGATAATTATTGACTAAATGCATGAGAATTAAGTCGTCGGGAAAACTTCTATTCTCTCTCGCTTTAGGCAAAAGTAAATAAACTCACTAATACATTTGCCTTCTCTCCCTGCTCTCTATAACTATTGGCGAAAGTTTTCCACTGCCAAACTTCTTGACAATTTTGCAGTAGCTAGCTCTCTCTCTTTCTCTCTTGGCCGGGTTGTTTTTGGGTGCATACCAAAAAACATTTAATTTCAATTTGGCCTAAAACGCAAATGCAGCAACAAACAAAAAGAGGGGAGAAAGAAGAAGACGGGAGAAAAAAGAACGACAGCAACTTGCAGTTTATGCATTAATTCAAAAATCGTGTTCAGAAGCGAACCGCAACTCAACTCCCTTACCCCTTTTTCTTTTCGCCACCGCTAACCGACCCTTCTTCCATCATGCCACACACATGTGGAAAAGTTGGCAACTCTGGAGCAGCAGCAGGGCATGTGGTGCCAACAACTCAGCCGAGCGAACCCTAAAAAAAAAAAAAAAACAAGAAAAATATAGAACCTAAACCAAAAGAAGCCTCAGGATGTTTTTACACCTGCTACACATACACACACACACACAAGACACACTTAGAGAGGGGAGGAGGCAACTTGGAGAAAACTTCAAGTTGAAGTTGGAAGTTAAAGTTTGCCTCCTTCTTCCCAAGAAAGGAGCACGCAACTCGAATATTAGTAGGGAGAAATATTTGCCAGGAATCATGAAAATAAAGGCACACAGGCTCAGCACAGCAGAGGGCAATGGGTGATAGGTGGCTGAGCTGGAGGCCACCAGCACAGGACTAACAAACATAGTTATACTGGCTAACCAAGCAACCGACCGAGCAACATGTACTCCTCGTATGCCAGGCACACGCCAAGCAATTATCCTTAAGGAATTTCTTAATTTTAGGTAAGGCCTCCTGCGTCCTTTCTGTTTTTGCTCTCTCTCTCTCTCACTCTTTTGAACCTCATTCTGTTTTTTAAAGACAAAAAATGACTTTGTGAACTCCACAGAAAGAGACAGAGAGATGGAGGCTAATGCCCAGATAGACAGACAGTCAGGACCTTTTCTTGTCCTCGCCATCGTTCTCGTGCAGGACGTGTCAGCAGCTTCGTGTCTTTCTTTTTTCTTCTCCTTCTTTTTGCTGCTGCCTTTTTTTTGTCTTTTTTTGTTGTAAATATCATTAAGTTCTTCGCGTACGTGCCAAATGGCAGTTTAATTATATATCTAAAAAAACAAAAAAGCAAAGAAAAAACTCTACGAAAGTTAAGTTTAGAGCCCAAAGAGAAAGAGATAAACGTTGATAGCTAGAGAAACCCAGCCAGAGAAAGAGAGAGAGAGAGAGTAGAGGGAGAGCGCGTGAAATAGAGTAGGAGTATTTGCAATTAAAATAGAAATAACATTAAAAATTTGCGAAACTATAGAGTAACGTAACGATAAAACAACACACCGAACGCAGAATACCCTAAAACAAATCTAGACAGAGCTTTGCTCACAAGAACAACATGGTAGATGGTGATCAGGGATATGTCCATATGTATAAAGCAACTTCCTTTTGCCTGTCAAACTTTATTTTCATAGCCTTGAGATATTAGAAGAGACAAACAGAAAGAGGGTATAGAAACATCCGCGCGATGAACTTCTCCAAACGAAAATTTTGCGCTTCGCTGAGTTTTAATGAGCCTGGCCGGAGGGATGGAGTGGCTGGTGATGGGGGGCTGAGTTGGCGTTTGGGGCCAGCCGGATTGTAGGTAAACGAACGTGTGAGTTATTAGAGTGAAGTTAATGAAGCAATGGACAACAAAAAAAAAAATAATAAAATTTTCAAAATTGAGATAGTAGAACATGGCAGAAAAAAAACACAAGACTGGCCAGACAGACAGGAAGAAATGAAGAGAGCTCTAGGAGCCAGAAAGACCGACTGAAACGACAGACAAGAAAAGCTGCCTCTAAGACATAAAGTTTGGCAATCAACTTCAGTTTTTCTTTTACCTTTCTTTCTTTCTTGTTTTTTTTTTTTTGTTTTTTTTCCTTAAATCTTTTTTGTTGGCTCTCCTTGAGTTTCGGAAAAATTTTGTTTGACAACTTGATTAGATGGCGAACAAAAAAAGAAACATTAATAAGAAAAAATATGCATAAATTAGATATTAAAGCTAATTTTGTAATCACAAAATATAGAATCAAGTTTTTTTCTGCTTTTTCTAAAAACAGAAACTATTTTGAGAGCACAAATTTGAATATCCTTTGAGCTGAACTTTAATAAGGATAAAGATATTCGCAAGGGTATTTAATCTTTGTCATGACCACACTTTGCTCAATTTTTCTTAAATTACGATTCCATTTGATACCTTTGTTTTATATACATACAATCAATTTGTTTCTACTTACTTTTGATATTTGTTTAAGGCCATTGCTTAATCTATGTAAATTATTGAAGAAGTCATCAAAAGTTATTCTATCGTCACTTTGGTAATCTCTTGGTTTGTTAAAGTTTCAAAAGTTTTCTCCAAGTTTTCAACTATTCCAATTTGATGACCAGCCTGCCCAGCCCAGCCTCATCAGCCCAGCCTCATCATTCCATATTGATAAGCATATGCAAACAGAATAAATTCTCGCTACAATATCACATATATACATATGTATGTACATATATTCCCCTTCTATCATCTATCTTGATTTGGTTTCTAAGATCAAATGACAAGTTCATACATTTCAGTCACTTTCCAAAACGACAATTTGTCAAAATGGATAAGAAGAAACATTGAAAAACAAAACCCCAAAAATCTCAGAGTTAAAGGCGTTGAAAAGTAAGAACAAAGGAGAAAAGAAAACAAAACAAGAAGAATCAGAGCAAATACGTGAATGGGCATCAAGATGACTAGAAAATGCAAAAATATTGATTGATGTCGACCACAAACTAAAGCACAAGAGGCAGCCCCAATGAGATGAGAGATGGGTGTCGAAGAGTGAGAGACAGAGAGAGAGACAGGGTGAAGAACTCTAGAGATATAGAGGTTGAGAAATGAAGATTCAATGATTGATAGTGTCACATAAATATTAACAATTCATGACGCACAAGTTTCGGGCCAAAGACTTTTCGATGACTAGAAGAGAAAATGTGCAAAAACCAACAATTTCGCCGACGTACATACGTTCACATAATAGAAATACCATTTGAATCGTTAAATACCCTACACTAAAATATAGAGAAGTCATTAGAAACTAAATGATGCCAACAGACAGATTTTAATGGTGATTACTTAAATCGCTTAGATTGAACAAGAATAGATATATTGAATGAACTAATATACCCTCTCAGTCATTCAATGCGTAAGTGTAGGGTATGCAAAACAACTTTAGCTTCTGCTTTCTCACGCAAAAAGTCATGGAATATTAATGAAGCTACAAATCGGAGGTGACAATGCTCCACCTACCAAACAATCCTCCCCCACCCGCCAGCCGCCTCTACTTTCCTCTCACCCTAGCAATACAATGTCAGCAGCTTCTGAATAAAACCAAATCAAAGCAAACAATGGGCAAGTGCGTGGATGCATAAATAGGCTGGAGAGCTAACGAGGAGAACGAGTCGAGACCAACTGGAACGAAACTGGACAAAAGGTGGACCCCAACGAAAAAATTGTGTGAATATTGCAAGCAACGCGTTGCATACAATCATGGGACTATGATGCATCCAGGTCCTCATCCTAAACACAATAGTGTGTTAAATGCAAGACAAACACGCAAAGAGCAGAAGAAAAAAAAATTGAAAAAGATGTGAGATGAGAGAAGAGAAAAATGAAAGATCTGTGAACCTGAAATTGAAACTTTTGCCTATTGGATGGATGACTGGATGGAATGGACAGATGATAGAGACACTATCCCCATGTTTCCTTCCTTGCCTTTTGTTCTCCACTTGCATTTCTCCAGTCACGTTTGACATTCATATTTGTTTTGGAATTATGTGTGTGTGTGTTTTTTTTTTTTTTTTTTTTTTGTCGTTGTTCGTTTTCTCAACTGGCAGAAGTTGGGATTGCGTGTGCCAGGGGTTTTAACATTTCCTTTTTTGTTCCTTCTATTTTTTGCTTTCCATTTTTCTGCAGTTTCTCGTTTAACTTTGTTGACACTTCGTTTGATGAAGTGTTCGCTCTGGGCTGCCTGATGCTCCTTCACCTCTTCTACCTCGACCCTGCCGCCCCAGAACCCCCGTGTTCATCCTTTTCGACTCCTGCTTCTGGCATAATTGAATATGTCTTCGTTTTCTCTATCGCCTTCTCGCTCTCTTTCTATCTAACGCTTACTCTCAAGTTTTGAATTTCTATTGCTAAATCTTCTCGTGCCCAAGCTCCTATCATCCTTCTGCGCCCCTCTCTCACTCTCTTGCCCCTTGCCAAACCAAACCATTCTCAATGGGGGAATTTTCCGTAGCTAAAGCGAGTCGATTGGGAATTTGCGGAAAATTGAAAACGAGACGTATGATTGAGATGTTCCTAAAGTCAGAGAGATATTTAGAGAAGAGAGTTGCCTGATGGCGTGCAGAGTCATGGACCAGGGACGAGGGAGGAGGGACCAGGGGGCAGGAGCAAATGCAGTGGCAGCTGATTCTGAACTATATAATAATAATGATGGCATGGAAATGGAATGAAAGTACGTGTATATAATAATGCTGATGGGTTGGTGGGGTTTGGTGATGGGGTAAGAGAGTCATGAACACAACAACAACAACATCATCATCATTGGCATTCTTGTACCAAGACAGTTCAATAACAGACTCAAAAACTTGAGAAATATTTCGAAAATCGCAAAAGCGCCCAAATAGTTGATGGGAATTATGTTTTAAGGAATGCATCTTCCAACTTTTCAAGGCTCCTCCGAAATATCTTACTGTCACATTCAGCACTGAAGACTGGCGGAGAGAGGATGCAAAAGTTATTAAGTTAATGAATTTATATGATATAAGCTGATCTAAAGAGTGGGAAGTAAAACGAGATGCCATTTAGAAAGTTATTCGACAGATTAAAGAATCTGCAGCTTAGTTGCTGGTCAATCTTCTTGTTCTTACTCTCTGACAAACATGTCAATTTACAAATAATCCAATTATTA
This sequence comes from Drosophila equinoxialis, assembly GCA_018150345.1. NCBI lineage: Eukaryota > Metazoa > Arthropoda > Insecta > Diptera > Drosophilidae > Drosophila > Drosophila equinoxialis. The sequence goes on along the minus strand of JAECWI010000868.1, from coordinate 11,818,972 downwards.
ACACTTTTGAATACACCTGGGATAGATCAAGTCCAAAGTTAACACACACACACAAAAACACACGGAGAGGCAGAAAACTTTCTGCCTGTGTTAGGGAGTTCATTTGCTGTAAACTCTTTACCCAGCAAAGGGAAAAAACTTGCCACTTTCACTCTGGTCACATACGAAAAATCCCTTGGGGGAACCATTTACTCCATTTTTCTCTCTCTATCTCTCTGTCCCCTTTGACATATAAACTTGACCAATAAGCACTTAAAACTAATCTCTAAACACCATCTACTTTTACCCTTTTCTTTCTCTTTGCAGGTAAGTTTGATAATCCTAAACTCAAAATAACAAACTCAAATAACAAAAAACACAAGATAAAGAATAACCCAAGGGTAAGTCGTTGCAATTTTCTGTTTAATTATTAACTAAAACAAAAAAAATAAAAAAAAAAATTATAATAAAAAAGGAAAGGAAAGGAGTTAAACACAAAACAGAAGAAAAAAAATGAAAAAAAAAACGTGGGAATGATGTAAACGTAAGGGAAAAGGGAAGAGGGAACTAGGTTGCGTTTTAGAATTGAACAAAGGACGGGACAGGTTTACACCTCTACACCCAGCGTAAAGTAAATCACTTTGTTTGCCTAGCACTTAATGCGGCAGCCAAAATAATCGGCTCAAAGTTAACTAAAAAGCACAGTTAACAGAGGCAAACGAGTCCTTCACATCCTGCTGGCTCTCCGCTTTGGTCGTTCGCCCTCGTTGTCGTCGCACATTTTAATTGGCAATTTTCGTCTACAGAGAAAAAGAAGGCTGACAGGCAGCAGCAGCACCAGGCAGGCAGGCACGAGGCTGGCAGGAGTCAACCAGGAGACAGAAGCCAGGCTCCTGTGTAACACAATAAGCCGCGACATGTCCCAGCTGGGCTGCTGCTGTTGCTGCTGCTTCTACCCCTTCCTCCCTTCCTCATCCCAGTCATCCTTCTGCCGTAAAGAAACAACGCTAGAGCGTGGGAGTGAATGAGGATGTGGACGATGCTGGAGTTGGAGGCAGATCACCCACGCGTGCTGTTGTCGCTTGTCGCATTTTTTTTTTTTTGCTCCCTCTCTCACTCTGTGTGTCTCTGCATCTCTTTTTCTCGTTAAGCGAAAATTGACACTTTTAACAAGTTGAGAAAAAAAAAAATGAAAAAAAGAGACGAAAAAATTTGTCGAGGGCTTAACCCGAAAAAAATTTGAAAAAAAATGAACCAACTGAACGAAAGCAAAGTTGTGAGAAGGAAGAGAAAGCGGGTGGATAGCTAGAAGACATGAAGGAGATGGAGGAGAAGGCGCTTGTTGAAGTGGCAGATCCGTTAAGTGGTATTCCTGTTAGTCAAAAGCCAAACAAAAGGCAGCAACCAGCAGCCAGCCGCCGCCAGCTCTTCTCCATCCTCAATCTCACGTCCTGCCGCCCTTTGCCCCGACATCGGCATCGACAAACTTTTCTTTCGATCTATGATGTTAGGGACGATTTGGCCAATTTAACTGTTGATAAAGGTGCGTTTTTTTCCCCCGTTTTTCCGTTAGCGGATACCCTGCAAAAATGTTGAGAGCACAAAAAGTCATGTGATGAAAGTTGAGTCAACTAAAGAGAGAGCTTATTTCTCTTAAATTTAAATGGCTATCAAAAGATTTACTTCAACTTCTACTTGACTCTTTTCTTTTCATCGTTATCTATCCCTATCCTTTCTTGCAGGCCTCAATTACTGTACCTGAAATTGGTAATCCAAATGAAGTATGTATGTTCTTTTTGTCAAGAGTTTATTCTCAAAAAATTTTGCAAAGGCCAAGTACTTATAGCCGTGTCGCTTGAAGAATTTTGAAGAACTCAGCCTAATGAACTTTTTATCTAAAGGCTGCAGTAGCTCGGTCTTCACTTGATGATACCTATTATTCTATTTTGAATTTTCATCGCTTTGTTTAACAAATTGTATAGGTTTTAATATGCCCCCTATCTGGCTTAGTAACAGGGTACAAAAAGTCAATAAGCCAGAGCAGTTTGCCTTTACTCTCTGGTCTGGTTTGGTCTCATCTGCCCTCTTTGTCTGCATATCAAACACACACACACACACACACACACACTCATATGGTTTATCGTGTAATTTTAGCTAGGCAAAAATTAAACATGCCACATATACCGAGGGAGTAGGAGCGCTCGTTGTGGATAAAGCAGGGGCTAGGGCTGGGGCAGTGGCAATGGAGGAAGATATGGTCACAGCGGACGTTCATAAATCACTTTTGTGTGATTTTTTTTTCTCTCTACCCCCCTCCCTCCCTCTCTCTCTCTGTTCTCTTTCTTTTTTAAATTGCGCTTTTTAATGTTTGCTTGGTGTGTGATCAAATTCAGATTTGCTGTCAACCGAAACTGGGCCCCAAAACACACACAGTTAGTCAGACAGTCCCTTGCCTCGCCTGGCCTCAAGTTGCGCCTCATCGCACCCTGTTTACACACACACACACACATGTGAAGGAGCGTGTGTGTGTGTGTGTGTGTATGTGGCCAGTATCGCTTTACATTGAATTACGCTTGACTGATGACTGAGTATTGAATTCGCCACTTGCTTGGGCATCGCCCCCACATGCCTCACCTCCAGACCACGCCTCGCTCTCTATTCCCTCCTCTCGCCTCTCACCCACGCCTCCACTCTGTCCAGATGGTAGCAATTGTTTCTTCTTATTCTCTACTCTATCGCACGGTGGGTGGCTTGTGGTGGGGAGTTGGCTTGGTTGGCTGGGCTACACTTAATGTTCATTAAATTTATGGAAAATTCAGGAAAATGATTTATGATCTGATATGTCTCCGAGGTTTGACTTTTGAGAACCGAAACAATACCAAACCAAACCAATTTTAATGAGATTAAAGTTACAGGAAATTTAATGATTTCTATAGAAATCATCACATGATATGTGTATGTAAGCTTCTGTGTAAGCTTCTTATCATAACCATTTATAATCAATTAAATTCATATTAGGACAAATATGAGCTGGTTTTTGTACTGCATACTTTCGGGCAATTAAACATACTAGGTTTACTAAAGTGACTGAGAAAGTTAGCGATTATTTTATTTATATAAAGTCTTATATCAGTGGCCCAACTATTTTATAGCATACTTTTGGGTAACGTTTGCATAATGAACCTTTCTTTATTCGTATTTTCTGCATGCCATTGCGATTATTATGTTAATTTTTGGTCCATTTCACACATAAATTATGGCAAATAAACAAGATCAAGATGAGTTTCTATCCCAGTTTCATGTTCGCAGTTGAATAGGGCTCTCGTTTTTGAAAGATAATGCTTACATTTATTTCTTGTCCGTCCTTTCTTCAATAACCATTACCATTCTCAATTACTATTCGTAGTCCTACTATATGGCAATTAAAATTAACTCTCAAAATTTGAAACTAAACACGCACAAGTTTAACCCAACTGACCCCGATGTCCAACCATAATCCCCATCGTCTATACGCTTCTTCCGTCCTTTTACCTCTCGCTCCACCCTCCATCCTTCTGTTAAGTTATCAATTTTATGCATGCCCACAATTTGGTATAGAAAATTATATACCATTATTCTCCACATGTCCGTGGTGATGGTATGGGGTGGGGGCAGGGACGAAGAGCTGGGCAAGAGAGTGAAACACGACGGTCACAGATAGATAGAAATGCCTAATTTAACATGAATTGTATGCCGACTTCGATGCCGTTGCCCCTACCTACTACTCCTCCGACTTCACTCCAATCTAGGGTGGAGTTGTTGCTTGCTTCCTCCTTCCCCCTCTTTTCTATTTATTGGAATCTACTCCATACACACACACACGTACACAAGGATATCACAGATGAGCGAACAGATTTCTAATGCTCATTAATATAATCGTGTGTGAACGACAAAAGTCAGGCGAAACTAATGACAAACTACTGCCCCTAAGCCTAGATTTTAGTCTTCTCTCAACCACAATCCACGGGTCACCACGCCCTTCATTTTCTCCTTGGCCTTGGAGGATGCGTTTAATGCAATTCCCTTTACTACATTACTTGGCACAACATTCTTGGCAGTTTCTTTAACGTAAAAAAGTTATTCCTACATTTATTAGCATATTTTTTAACAAACTGTTTCACTTTTATTTCAAAGTTATAGATGAAATCGTACCAAAAAGAACCCAAAGGTCTTATCTATTCAAATTTCGTGGTATTTCGTTTATCACAACGCAACTAAAGCCAAAACATTGATAAGCTGTTCGTCCCTCAAATTTTACAGTTTATTTTTATGCATATTTCTTTTTTTACATCAAAAATTTGTTGCTTTTGCTTTGCCAGTCCACACACACCCCACATATGTATCAAAGTCGAACACAACAAATTACTCATCTATATGTCTCCGATTTCCATATTGTTTTTCTTTTTTTTATTTGGTATTTTTCTGTTTCTTTTTTATCCACCGTTTGCTTCTTTTTTTTCATTGCTTTCTTTGTGTGTGTTATATTTGCTCTAGAGACTCTCGTGCATGATAACGACTTACGTGTATTTATTTTTAGACGATTTTTGTTTCGCATTTAATGCAAATGTTGACATCGTAGCCGCCCCCGGTAAACTGACTGACGTCAGGTGGGAAGAATTAGTTAGCCTGTCAGTCATTCAGTCAGTCAGTCAGTCAGTCAGTTAGTTACCTCCATTTTACCACCTTTTGCAGGAATGAATCTTTCCTTAAATTGAAACAAGAAAAAAAACAATAAATGGAGAGACCATTAAATCTCTGTCAAAGCTAATACTTTCTTCGATTAACTAGTTTTAGTGAAGGGTTCTTGGAACAAAATAAAGAGAAATCTTACTTTAAAGATATTCAGACTGGAAAAATAATGAAAATTCTAAACCCAATACCATATTGAAATCATACAGATTGCCTTTTGGATGATTATAGGGAAAGTACAGCTAACTTATTTTTGTTGGCTTAATCGCTCTCCTGTATGTGTGTGTGTGTTTGTGTGTGTGTAGGAATGTGCCTATCAATAATCATTGTGTTTATGGTCATCATTTATACATATATAGCTCACATATGAATCAGTTTCCGTGCGGTTATATTATAAACCAATTTATTACATCCTCCCCTTGTTGTTTTTTCACTCACTCTCTTTCTCCCTTCCTCCTGTGCCATTTAATGTTTGCGCAAAAGAAACTAAGATATGGCCAAATGATTCAGTGTAACAACGACTTATGGATATCCTACAAAAAAAAAAAAAAAGATAACCATTAGGAGGATGTACACTAACAATAAGAGAAAAGAGTTGGAAATGTTTATCTTCTGCACAGTTACATGCTATATCGCTTTATGATTTCAATTGATGAAGTGTTGCATACTTTTTGGAGTTGCTGATATACCCAAAGGACAACGGGTGGAATATGGGAAGTGTATACAAATCACGAAAAGTGTGTGTTGTCATTAACAGTTACAGTTTTATCTTTTAACTCCACACACCGCCCACAAAAAAGAAACAGAAAAAAAATCGCACTAACACACATCTTCCTCTTCCGTCACCTCCCCTCCTCCACCGTATTTCTATCTGATTGGCTGGCTCTCTCTTGCTTATTTATTTGGATACACATTTATACATATTTATTTTCCCCCTCGCTCTTTCGCTCTCTCCCTCATTTTCTCTCTCCCTGTTGCTCTGTCGATAATTTTCGATGGCGTTGACAACAACAACAACAACAACTGCCGATTGACAGGGTGACATGCAATAAAAATGTTTCACATGTGGGCTGCTGCGGGTCAACGCTAAAGAGAAAACAAAGAGAGGGGGAATAGAGGATGGGGGTGATGGTTTTGCACACAATGCCTCACAAATTGATGAGTGACAAAGCGAGAGAGACAGCGAGCCTAAGGGAAAAGCAAGAGACAGAGAGAGCGAAAGCGAGAGGGAAAGAGAGAGGGCAAAAAGTAGTTAGACTGATAAGAAAAACGTAAGAACACTGAGCACCAAAAGCGACAGAAGAGGAAAATAAACGTTAATAATGAGCATTTAATTTCTTGCAAACCAAATGAAAATGGAATGAAATGAGGAAAAAAAAAAAAAAAACAACAAAAAGTACATACACACACAGAAGGAGAGAGAATAAGTTGGTGGTAATGGTCAAGCAACAGTCTCGCCTTTTACTACATCTCCACTATTCTCCACCCCTCACTCTTCGTCTTATGACCTCCACCCACCCACGCAACGATTCCACGACCATTCCGTTTAACAGTTGAACAAACACCGTAAGCAAAAGATGCTGCGTCGCTGCTCTAACTACATACGTCACAGAATACGCCAAAGAATGTGAGAGAGCGAGAGTCAAAAGATTGCGGGAATAGGAGAGCGAGGGTGGCTCTGCTCTGACGTTCACGTTACCGCTGCCGCAGTCAGAGCTGACTGCTCTGCCTATTACTGTAATCGCAACGACAGAGACTCTGACTTGGTTTGCTGATAATTTTTTTCCAATACCCTTGCCAAGAAAAAATATAAAAGAAGAGGGTAGGGTATGCGATGTATTAAGAAGAATTTGTCTGATATTTTTTTCGCATTGATCTAGGCAAATCTTTTCCATCTAAATGTAGGTACAATTTAATCGGGCAACGAGGGCATTTCAAATGCGTCATCATCTTCATTTTGCTTCTTCTTCTGTTGCTGCTGCTGCCGTCTAATTCACACTCCGCCCCTAGCCAGCTGCCTTTTAGTGATTCCCCCTGCCCCCTAACAGCCTGCCTGCCTGTCCTATCTCCCGCATATTGTAAATGCAGATGATGAGATGCCGCAAAAACTCGATAAAAAGTCGCAATTTTCTTTTACCCTCATCTCTCTGCCCGCCGTTACCGCCCTGCCGACTGTTTTTCTTTCTTTCTACTACCATCACTTCCCACTCTCCCATTTTTTTTTGCTTTGTGGTGTTCTTGTTGTTATGTATTTTCCATATGGGCGCATTTATACGCATTCATTTTCAATTGAAAAATTCCGCCTTTCTCTCGCTCGCTCGCTGTCGCACACCCACACACACACTAACATGTGATTCTTGTTTTTATCAGCTGATTATTTGGCTCGCTCGCTCTCTCACTCCTCTCTGTCTCTCTTTCTCTCGCTCTTTCTCCCTGTCTTTTACCGGATAAAATGTAAGCCATAGAAATTTCTTGCCCTTATTATTCTTTCATTTCGTATATATTTTATTTTTTTGCCCATTTTTCTTCAATTGAAATTTTATAAATGTTTGTTTCCTTATCAACAATTCCGTCGGCTAACTCGGGTAACTCCCTCTATTATGGAATCTCTGTATCAAATATTAATTACTAATCAAAAAATCAATCAATCAATCAATTAGGCACCGCAAAATCAAACACAAATTTTTTTGTTTGTGTGTTTAGGAATCAATTTTTGCCTGAACTGAACTCTAAACCGTTTTGTTTTTATTATTTTTTTTATGATTTATGGGAAATTCCAGTTGGTGTTGGCATTAAAAACCATCTGAACAGGTTTTACTTCTATTAATGCCGAACACACCGTGCCTTAAACCGACTTTGAGTGACTCTTTAGTGGCCAAGTGTGTCGTCTGGGTTTGTGGGAGTGGCCGCCTAATTCACATTTTCATTCATACTTCTCCTCTCTCCATCGCAAGTACAGAACGTTATTCCTAGTAAGGTCTATTGGGAGAATCGCCTCTCAGTTGTTAACTTGCAGTTTGTCCCTCTTCCTAATATGCTCTGTCTAGTGCCTAAGTATAGGGTAAACTGAGTTCCAAGTACGTCAGCAGAAACATTAGCAATAGAGAAGTGGGTTAAGACTTTTAAAGTTTGAAAATAAACAATATATGTATATATAAATTTTAAAAGGTGAGTTATGCAATATAATGCCTAACAACAATGCAATTCAACAGAAAATGTCATAAGCAGGAAAATAATTAATTGAGGGTTCTTTAATTGACTGGTAACGAAATTCATTAATTACATTCTAGTCACTATTTAGTATCGATATTATCAATACATTTTGATATATGTATGTATGTATGTATAGAATAAAAGACGATTATGTAGTTATTTGATTGGGAACTCCCCTAAAAGTATTAAATACTTGATTTAAAAACTTTATGGGAATTCTTTTGACTTTAACTTTGACTTTAATAACATCTCAACCTTTTAATCCAGAGGCTTAATTTGTTGATTCTTTAATGTCAAATTCTTCTTTGTGGTTCTATTTGTCGTTGTATGTTTTCTTTGATTTATTGTCATCTTTTCACGTCCTATTCGCCTTTGCTTAAGAAAAGCCCTTTTGTGTGTATTTCATCTCCTTTTTCGGTTTCTTCGCTTTCTTCTTAGTTACTTTCTTCGTCTTCCGCTTCCTTTTTGACAGTTTTTTCTGTGGCGTTTTCTTCTATTCTTTGTATTTTACATTTCAAAGTTTCCACACACACACACGCACACAATCAATGCTATCAAATGGATACCAACCAGCCGCTTCTTCCCCAACTCCCAACGCCCATAAAATTTGAAAAGGTGTGAGTAAAGGAGATGATAGGAGCGGCGTTTGGGGGTTTGGGAGTGTGGGGGGACTTGCAGACAGACAGGCAGGTGGTCAGTCGTCAGGTGGGTGGTTTTTCTTTCTTTTCATTTTTTGTCAGTGATGATGCAGGGAGAGAGATGAAGCAACAACATATTTATGATTTATTTTTACGAGCTTGCAACAAAAATTTCACACAAACTGCAACAACAACAAAACCGAATAGCACAACAGAATGGTTAAAAAGAAAGAGAAAAATATGAAAAAAGAAGCGAAAAATTGGCTTAAACAAAAAAAAAACCGGCCAAGCGGCTCAGCTGATGAGGTCGAGAAGATGAGAAAAGCGTCGACGTCGTCAATGAAGATGGCGAGTAAGAGAGAGCGAGAGAGATGCAAAAATTGTTTCTCACGGTGGATATGCCAGACGGCGAATATTGTAAAACACACAAAGACAAAAAAAAATAACAGATACAAAAAAAAGTTGCAAAATTTTAAATTAAAATCAAAATAAAAACCACTTGTTTTTTACCGAACATGATGGGTAAGGAGAGAGAGATGGTTGAGGGGGAGAGGGAAAGAATGAGCAAGTGAGAGAAACATTGATGAATGGCCGTTTTGTGACGAATGGTTTACGAACCACTGTGCGAATTGTGTTTGTGTGCGTGCATGTTTTTTTCTCTTCCTTTTTCCTTCATTTTTGGGTGGTGGCGCTTGCTCAGCGACTGAGTCAGCCGACTCGCTCTCTGTCTCTCTGTTCGCTATAAAATTAATAAAAAAAAAAAAAAAAAATAATACATTTATATATGTACATATGTACATGTATGTGTATTTATCGCCCCCGCCCTTCAGCCTTTTTGGTTTTTCCGGTCTGTGTTCTAAACGGAAGAGTAAGAGAGAGCCGGCGCTTTTTCTAATACTGCCGCCCCTTCTCTGTTGCTCTCGCCCCCTCTCGCTCTCTTTCGGCAGCCGCCCATTCATTCATTTTGCGAACGCGCTCTCTGCGCATGCCAATAACTTGAGATAGAGAGAGAAAGAGCGAATATTTCTGCCGGCCGCCTTTACTAACATTCGCTGTTAGTTAACGCCATCGTTGTGAGTACGCTGTTAGTTGCGCTAACAGACAGTTAACAGAATATTTTCCTATTCTCTTCAATACATTTTGGTTTTTTTGCGCGCAGTTTTTTTTGGATTTCGAAGTGAGCGGACGTACGTCGGTTGTTTGCGTTTTTCAAAGTTCGTAAGCGGCAAAAGAAATTAAATAGGCAGAAAGAAAAAAAAAACGAACGAAGAAAAAGTGTAGCAAAAAGTAAAAATTTAATAGAAATTTATATTATTTATATAGAAATTATATAGATAGAATTGGTATTATTTTTTTTTTTTGTTTGTTCTTGTTAAAGAGAGATCAGCTGAAGTTTCTAACTGTAATTGTTGTCAAACTGTCTCCCTCTCTCTCCGTCTCTCTTTCCGCCTGTGTGCTGCGCCGCGCGTGTGTCTGTGTGTGTCCTGTCTTTATGCATGTGTGAGTAAGCTTAAAGCTGTCGTCATCAACAAAATTACACAAAAAAATAAAAGAGAAAAAAATCATATAAATTTAATAAAAAAAAAAATTAAAAAAGAAGCAACACACACACATTCATGCAACATTTGTGTGTGTATAGAAAAAAATGATTGTATAAAAATAGCAATAGAAAGTTATTAAAGCAACAACAACAACATCACTACCACCACCACCATAGAGAAAAAATAGTTAAAGCTTCTCGCCGCTGTTTTCACAGTCGCTGTCTCAGTCGCAGTCGCCGCTCTCTGACTCTCTCTATTAGAGACATCTCAGTCGCCGCTAGCGTCGCACTTGAAAACGTCGCAAAAGTTTGTAAACAGCCCAAAAGCTTTCTATGTGTGTGGTGTGTGTGTCTCTGTGCCTGTAGTGTTACCTTCCCCCCCTCATCCGGTCAACCATCTCGGCCGTTATTCACACTGTCTCTCTGTGCTGCATACATATATGTGAGTGAGTGAGTGAGCAAAACACCGCCAACCGAAGAACCAACTGAATAAGGCAAGAAGAAGAAGAATAAGCAACAGCAGTAAAAGAGACTACTCTAGCAGCTGTCAAACATCAAGCAAAAAGTAAATAAAAAAAACTGAATATAATTTAAAATATATGTATATATTTATAATTAAGAAAATATTTGTAATACATTTTTGGAAAAGACACCCAAAAAGCAAAAAAAAAAAGAAAAAAAAAAAACAAATTAATAGAAAGGAAAATGAAAAATTATGAAATTCTTGAAATTCTCTTAGCTCTCCCACACTTTCTTCTCTTATCTTTTGCCTACATACGCCCATATAGAAAAGTTCAATGCCTGTCAAGAAGAATTTTATATCAACTCAGTATTCTTAGCGCATTTAATATATGCAAATTTATATCTTAATTTGCCTTATATACCCTGCAAAAGAAAGGGTATACCTATTCTTTATAGTTGCCCATATAAATTCCACATGATGATGGGTTTTCCGAAGGAGAAAGACCGATTGATAACCAAACTTGATTGTTTTCTTGGAATCAAGTCTGTGCAGGGTATCTGAAAGTCAATTTTGTATGTATGTGTGTGTGTGTGTGTGATGTATGTGTATATTGTATGTCTGGTTAAAATTTTTGTTGAATTTTCATTTTTGCGTTTGTTTGCCTCTTCAGACATTTAAAGGTTAGCCACTTTTCGGCGGGGGCCACAAAGAAATAAAATAAAAATGACAAAATGCCAAAGCATCAAAAAAACAAAAAAAAAAAAAAAAGTTTACTAAAAATTTGGTTAAATTTCAAGCTTTTTAGCCGCCGCAACAACAAAACGCAAAATAAGAAAAAAATAGTCTAAAGAGTAAATAAATGTGTGAGGAGTAGAAGAGAGAAAGACAGACAGACAGACAGAGAGTGATAACGGTGGAAGGGAGGGGAAATGTGTGTGTGTGTGTTTGTTAAAGAGCTAATCATCAGCTGATTTCTTTTACAGCTCGAAAGTACCGCTAATTGCTATTGTTTCCTTATCTCTCTCTTTCTCTCTCTCTCTACGAGGAGTCATCATCCATTTGCTTAATTGCTTTTAAATGTTCGATTTTCCATACCCTTTGGGACAAAGTCGTCTACTCCGTCCCCCCTCCCCCCTCTTTGTTCCAGACTGCAACTGAAATCAAAGATTTTCCAAATATTTCTCTTTGAAAATTTGAATATAAGCAAAAAAAAAAAAGTGCCAAAATTTTTTTTTTAATATAAACTTTTGTCCAGACGACTAAATTTAGTTTCGGCCGCTACTCTATACGTTTTTTTTTTGTTGTCGTTGCTTTTCTGTTGTTTTTGTTATGTTGTTTGTTTTTGGTTAGTTTAGCTAACCTTTAAACCGAAAAACTGTTTGTCAACCAAAACTCACATGTTTCGACTTTTCTCTGTCATTTTGTTTGTTTTTAGGCTTACCAGTGGGTTAATCAGCTCAGCACCATTGAGGTTAGTAAAAACTACAACAAATAATGCAATAAACAATAGACAAAAAAAAAAAAAAAATTCATTAAAAATGTTACAAATTTTCAATTGAAATTGCGCTTCAAAATCTTTGTCTTTGCCGACATGAATGAAACGAATTTGAATACCCTACATAAAAATCTACCCCCCCTCCCCAAAAAAGAGCTGAGTAATGCCTGCTTTAATGTTAGTGAGTTTTCTAGGGTTGCCACAGCAACCAAATAATTAGATAAATTTGCTAATGAAGCTAAAAAGGGAAGATTTATCGTTTTCGATTACTGTTATTCGCTTTTCATTCTAAATTTTAAGTTAGCCGCACATGATCCAGGAAAGTTGTATTCTATTTATGGGCTTTAATCGTTTTTTTTTTGGCAAATAATAAAAAAACCAAAAGTAAAACAACAAGCTTATCAGACAGAGAGAGAGAGAGAGAGAGAGTCTGTTGGGGTACGTTTTTTTTTTGGTTGTTGGGTAAAAAAATAAAACATGGTATCATGAGTCAGTTGCCAGATTGCATATGAGTTTGCATGAGTGTGTGTGTGTGTGTGTGTGTGTGTGTGTGTGTGTGTGAGTTAGCGACGGGCAGTGCCGTGCCTAGTACGAAAAGAGAACTCTGATTATATGCAAAGTCTGTTCATGGATCGGTTTTTATGTACACCCCCGCAACACAAACAGAAAACACAGCAGATGCCGGGACGCGTGACAGACCGAACAACTGATTAGGACCCCTCTCGCTCCCCACCCCCCGCGCCCTCACGCCCATGGCCAGTGCACTTTTTGGCGTTAAATGTGAAGTCCAAGGTTAAGCAAAAAAAAAAAAAAAAAAAAAAAGAGGGCAACTTATTTTTTGACGTTGAGAAATTTGTTGGTTATTGTGTTGCACCCTTTCTTTTCTGAGAAGGGGGGGTGGGTGGGGGGCTTTTGTCTGGCAATCAACCCCAAGAAGAAGAAGAAAAAATACAGCAAAAGAAATGGGCAACAATGAAAATTTCTTTACACAAAGTGTAAAACTTTCTCTGGGCAACAAAGTCAATGCACCCTCTCGACTTGATTCTCTCGCTCTCTATTCTATCTGTCTCTCTCTCTCTCTTTCTCTCGCTATCTCTCTCTCTGTATAAGGAACCACCCCACTGCTATTCACCCACCTTTTACCTTCTGCACTCCTCACCCCAACGCCCTCAACACTCCGAATCGTTAACCTGGCGAAAAACCCTCGGGGGTTTATGCCTTTCTCTCTCTGTCTCCCTGTCTCTCCTCTCCGGCTCTTTACTTTCTCCCTTCCGACTGTGCTTGGCTCTTCTTCTCCCTGTTCTTGTTCTTCTGCCACTTCTGCTGAGTCTTTGTTTTATTTCTGTAACAAAGTAAAAGTTGTAAAAGATATAAAAAACCGTAAATGTGACCCCCCACCTACTCCCCCTCACCTTTCACACGGTTTTCCCTGTCCTGCCCTGCCCTGCCCCTGGTTTTCCTCGTTTTCCTTCTTGGTTTTTTGTCTCTCTCATCTTCATCTTTTTAGCATTTTTGGACTCGGAAATTTTCTCCTGTTTTATGCCTTTGGATTTACATATTTTTTGCCACAAAAAGAAAAAGAAGAAAAATCGCCAAGCCAACAGAAAAAAAGAATAATAAAAATAAACACACACACACACAGGCACACACATACATATGTGAAATAAAAAATATACAAAAAAATATATAAACAAATAGCCCAAAAGTCTCGCAATTTCTTTTTTCAGTGTAATTGTATCTTTTTTTTTTTGGGTTTTCTCGAAAAAAAGTATCAAATTTTAGTTATTGATTTTAATATTCTTTTTGTTAACTAAAAAGGTTTAGTTAGTTGTTGACCCTTTAGTATCAAATTTCCTAAATTTTCTTTAGGTTTTTTGAAAAAATAATCATTATTATTATTATTATTAACCAATTATTAACAATTGAATCTTTAATTTATGCTGCTTAAAATGAGTCTTGAGCGAGAATTGGAAATTGTTTGAATCGAGAAAAGAAAATCTAGACAAGATAAATCTAGATATTCTTAGGAATCACACAAATATATATACAGATTGAACAACATTTAAGGCGTTCTACGTCGCCCAAAATTCATTGGAACTAGTTCATAATGCAGTTCCATTGTTGATCTGGTCACAAATTTACCTGTAAAACAAAATGGAATTGGTCAAAATGTTCAAATTCCCAGAATTCACAGCTGGAGAGAGAGAGAGAGAGAGAGAGAGAGAGAGAGAGGAGGGAAGAGAGGCAGAGACACAGAGAGGTGTAATCACTGCTCCGCTCTTTAGGGGCACACTTTTGAGTGGAGGGGAGGGGCAGTAGTCGACCCATAGACCCATAAGGCACGTTCAAATTACCCCCCCTCCCTCCCGATAAGCGACGAACAAGTTTTATCAGCTGACAGCGCAAAAAAACAACAAAAAAAGGGGAAAAAAGCTCAGAAAAAAATATTATGTCAACTTGAATCGACAACTAACCAACCGACCAACCAACCCTTCTACCTTCGACCCTCCTCGCCTCCCCCCTGCCGTTCTTCGTCGTCGTCTTGTATCACTGAATGAATCCGGTTCGGATCGGCGATCAAGTGACGTGACCAAACACCCGTCACACGGGGTGAGGTGGGGTGGTGGGGAAAGTGGAAGGGGGTGTAGTGTATGTAGGTGACTCACAATCAATTTGATTTCTCACTTTCAAGTTCTAATGGTCGAAATGGAAAAGAAAGCAGTGCAGTCCACTGACCCGCGATAAAGCAGTTTTTTTTTCAAGTGCCTAAATGCCTCAAGCGAACTCAAATTGCCTCAGATGACTAAAAAAAAGGTCATGGGCTAAGACTATACCCTGCAAAATAGGCGTGAAAAGAGAGGGACAAAGAGAGAGGAGAGAGAGAGAGAGAGAGAGGGGTATTCAGAGAGAGACTTTTCTATTTGTGTATGTTTACTTTTTGTGTTTTTGTGTTGTGAAAATGTTGTTGAAATTTATGCAAATATTTTGCCCATCTCTCTCACTCTTTTATTGTTTATTGAATTATGATTGAGTTTCCATCATCATCATCTCTTACTCCCTCTTTCTCTCTCTCTCTCTCTTTCTCTGCCTCTCCTACTCTTTCTATTTGGCTTTGTTGTTAAACCAAAAAACAGCACAAGAACAACAACAAATTCTAAAGGTCAATTTCGTTTGCGTTTTGCATTCAGTTTGGTTGTATTCAAATGACTCATTTTCCATTCAAGCTCAGGCACACATAAACACACACACACACACACACACACACTCGCTCTATATGTATACAGATTAAGCTTGCGGCTTTAGTTTGCCATAGTTGTTAAATTTCATTTGTTATTGTTGTTGCTGTTTGTTGTTGTTTAGTATAATTAACGTAGGCGTTTTGTTTGCACTCGCCGGCAACATCGTTGCTCAGGGGACACATTTGTCTCGTGGCAACGCCAACTGCCTTCTTCTCTCACCCTCTCTCTCTCCCTGTTTCCCTGTCTCACTCACTCACTCGCTGCAGTCCATGTGGCGTATGAGTGATAAACAATTTTGTGTGTTGGTGTGTGTACTTTACCTGCCTACAAAGGCCCCCCCCTTCACGCCGCTCCCCTTCCTTTTTTTCACCCTCACACACAAACACACACACACGCATTAATCGTCCGCAGAACTAACACCAAAGTAGAAGTAGACCTAAGCAATCTTCCCAATCTCCTCCGGCGAGCCAAGCAGCAGTTGCATTTAGCGTTTTGTTGATTTTCTAGAGTGTTTGCCCACTTTCCATGTGTGTGTGTGTGTGTGTGTGTGTGTTGGGTCAGGTTATTGCGGCAGAGTGAGATGACAAAGAGATGGAGACAGAGACAGATACAGAGGCTAGAGAAATGGCCATTTACATTTGCTTAATTGTCAAATGCTTTGCCCAGAGAGTTAGTCCAATCCAATCTAATCTAAAGGTTTCCCTGTTGGAAATTCCAACCATGCAATGACTGTATTAGACTAGCTAACTAACTAGGTTAATCCATTTTGCGTGAACTTGAAAGTTTTTGTACCTTTTGTGCCGTCTGTCCTTCAGTTTGTCGGTTTCATCTACATATAAGCTTCGTCTTCTTCTTCTAGATATATTAACTAAGGTGTGTTTAAGTGAAAAACCCGTAATTCAATTTGGAATTTGTATTATTATTTCAGTTTAGCAAATTGCCAGATGTTTTGGCCAATCTGTTTTGAAGAATTTGACTCATTCCAAAGAAGCCTTGGGCCAAGTCCATGGCATTTCTATGATTAACTAGTTCTGGAAACACTTTTTTAACAAAAATTGCGATCAACTGAAACAGTTTTCCCCTCGAATCCCTCTCAACCAACTGAACTAACACTGAGACGATGGCCGATCATGGGGGAGGGGGAGGTGGTGTGCGTGTGTGTGTGTGTGCCGTGGTCTGGTCTGCTGTGTTTGGTATTTATTACATGATGATTTATGGTGCGTGATATTTAACAGCAATGCCACATTAGCACTGACCACTAATCACACGATATTTTTTGCTGCACCACAAACACAGCAAAGAAAATGGAATGGTGAAGAGGAGGAAGAAGAAGAAGAATGAAGAGGGGGTAGGCAGAGAGGGAAAACACCGAATGAAATAATTTATGTGACAACGTGCAAAACTCGACCCAAACACATGACAAGAAGAAGAGAACCAGGGAAAGGTTGGTCAAGTACTAATAAGGGGTAAGGAGGGGGAAAAGGGGTGCGAAGAAGATGGAGAGAGAGAGAGAGAGAGAGAGAGGAGAAAGATATAAATCAACTAAAGCTGCTGAACGTGATCGGAAACCAAGTCGGCGGCAAACTATGAATGAAGATTGAGCATATAGAAGAAAGCGGCGGAGCGGGGGAACGAAGCAAGGTGGGAACTCTGTGTGTGGGGAAGGAAGGGGTGGGGAGCAGAAGTCAAAGTGGTCTCTTGTTGCAAATTTCAACGAAGATTCAAATTTAATTATGCTTTAAGTTTACTAAAAAAAAAGAAGAAATAAAAATAATTTATACAAAAAGAGAAGAACAAAATGAATGGAGGAAGGAATGCCAAAACAATGGAAGGAAAAGAAGACAGACAGACGGGTGAGGAAGTGGTAGTAGGGTGAGAAGGGGAGGGAGGTAGCTGCGTGTGTATAGCGGAAGTAACACTTAACTCAAACACACGACCAACTCGAAAGTGAAGAGGGCCAAAGAGAGCCAGAACAAGAGCGTGAGAGAGGGTGAGGGTGAGGGTTGATGACGGGGCGGGGGGTGGCGGCGGACAAGCACTCAGCACATAGACACACACACACACACACACACAAGTGTCAATCACACACACGAAAAATGTTATACAGTAGCCTCTTAAATCTCATTCTATCTCTTTCACACGATTGTCTTTTATAGTCGTGCGTGTGTGTGTGTGTGTCTCTCTTTTTGCTCTATGCGGGTATTTAAATTTAATTTGCAAGCTGACAAAAAGAAAGCAAAGCGGTTTCTTGACATCTCCCCACCCAACTTCATACCCCGCCTCCTCCTCCCCTTCCCCCTCACCAACCACCACCACCACCACCCCGTCTTCTCCTCATCATCACCATCCTCCACTTGTATTGCCTGTGCGTGGCTTGAGTATGTGTCAGACAGGAAGTGTGCCCACTTCCATAGCTCTTCCTCCTACCCCTACCATCACCCCCCTCTCCCCATTTGGCTGGCACTCAGTCAAGCAAGCAGCAGCAACCCAAACCAAATGGGTAAAAAGGAAAACTTAGTTGAAAAGCAAGTCAAGTCAAGCACAAAACCTAAAATGCTGCTGGCTCTCCTCTAAGTGGTTTTTCTTTCTCTAGAGAGAGAGAGAGAGAGATGGATATAAGTGTGTGATGTTAGTTGTGCTGGTAGAGGGGGAAGGTAGGGCCAGTTGAGGAATGGCCAACTTAGATAGTATGTTCAACTTTAACCTTGATGAAGTGGGGGGCGGTAGGGGGGAAATCTTGGGTTCACTGGGGCTCACCCCATTCCTTCATTTCCCTCCCTCCCTCCCTCCAACCCTTGCGACGAATTACTCAGCATTAGAAGAGGTTTTAACCTTTGGGTTAAAAGCATTTTACCTTCCCCCCACCCCCTGCCAACACTCACTCTTTGATTCTATCGATTTTAATTCAATTGTTCAGAGCAAAAAAACCAAAAAAAAAATAAAATTAAATTAATAATTCCAACAAAATGTCCAGAAAAGCAAACAAAAGAGAACAAAAAATGATGGGAAAAATGAGAAAGCAGCGCAGAGAATCATAGAAAATGAGAGAACCAACAACAAAGTAAACAAAATGATGCAAAAGATCTAGAAAAGAAACAAAAAATAGATGAAAAATGTAAAGTCTCGCGGAAGAAAAGAGAAAGGCAGAAAACAACAGCGAAAAATGCTAGAAGAAGAGAAACAACATTAAATGAATTTCCATTTGATCCAAAAATAGTCGAATAAAAGCAAGTTTCATCTTAATTAAATGCCAATTAGAGTAATGTTGTTTGTGTTGTTTTCCATTTGAGAACGAAAATTGATGCCCCCTCCCCCTGGACGGCTTTGGAATATTTGATGCCCAAATATATCTTACAATATGCTGACTATTTTCACTCCCAATTGAATTAGCCGAAACATTTTGATTGACATAACTAACTAATTTAGTCACATTATACCTGCCAATTTAACCCCCCCCCCACACACACACACACACTCGTCGCTCTGTGGCAAAAATGCCAAATGCCATTTACCAAGATGCCAATCAGGTACATCAAGAAAGACAGACAGAGACAGAGAAAGACCAGGGAGAGAGAAGAAAGGTGATGGAAGATGGAAGAGTAAAATGTCTGGAAAATTAGTTGCCAAAACGATTGATGGAAATTTATACCCAGAATGGAATAATATTTCATCATTCAGGAACTAAATTATCATCCTTATCATCATGATGATTATCATCATCATCATCATGGAGAAAGCAGCAGCAACAGAAAGTTCTATTAATATTCCATTTCCTGCTAAAAGGTTTCAATTAAAATCTTATTTACTTGCAGTTCGATTAGAGTGTTTTCAAGCCCCCCTTCTCCTCCTCCCACCACTTCACCGGCTTCTGCTCTTTTGTATGGGTCATCATCATCAATTAATGGGGAAATTTACAGATACCAAATAACGAGCATAAACGAGACACAGAGAGACAGAGACAGAGAAAGAGAGTGGTGAAGAGAGAGATATGTAGAGAGGGAGAGAGGGAAAAAGAGATATGGACACAGTAAGAAAGAGAGATAGAAAGAGAGAGAGGGAGTGAGAGAGCTTGGAGACAGAGAGAGGGACAGCGAGAGAGAGAGAGAGAGAGAGAGAGAGAGACAGCGAGAGAGAGAGAGAGAGAGAGACACCACTTAGCTTGAGGAAGAGATAGATAGAGACAGAGAAAGAGAGAGATAGAGAGGGAAAGACAGAGAAATTCATAATCCTTCTACAGAGATCGATCCTTCCATTGATTGATTCCAAAGAATTTCCATTAATTGCACTAAAATGTTTTTAGTGTTTGGACTGATTTGTTGTTGTTGTTGTTGTAGTTCGTGTTTTTCTTTTAT
This sequence comes from Drosophila equinoxialis, assembly GCA_018150345.1. NCBI lineage: Eukaryota > Metazoa > Arthropoda > Insecta > Diptera > Drosophilidae > Drosophila > Drosophila equinoxialis. The sequence goes on along the minus strand of JAECWI010000868.1, from coordinate 11,799,325 downwards.
CACAACAGCGAAAAACAAAAAAAAAACCAAACTAAATGAAATAATTCTCTTATCTCTTCTCTTCTCTCTGGTGACGCACAAAATGATAAGAAAACCTAAAAGAGTAGGGGAAGGGAGCAGGAGCATAGAAGTTGTGGGTGGGGGTGGGGGGCGGCAGAAGGGCATGACATTTTCTTTTCGCCCAAATTAAATGAAAAGGTAAAAAAAGATCTTCTACGCCCACTCAATTGAGTTATCTCTCTTTTGCTTAATTTAATAATAAAATTATAGCATTTTATTTTGGTCTCCCTTTCGTTTGTACCTCCCACCCTCCCTCTATGCGGCGTCTCCTCACTCTCTCTCTCTCTCTGTTCCGTCTTCAAGTACTCAGTTTCCGTATTATTTTTTGTATCTCAATCTGTTTGTTCTTCTCGTTTTGTGTATCTGCAATTGACATGAAAATGTATATAGCTCGGCTTACATCGTTTTTAAATGTCATTGAATATATATTCCATACCCTTGACACGCCCCCCGCCCCGGCCCCTCCCACGCCCTTGCCATCGGCCTTGCATTGTTTCTTTTTTTCCTACCTCTTTGAAATTTGTTTTCGTATCTTTTTCCTCCTATTTTGCTTATTTTCAATATCAAAACTCATAGATACATATTGAGTTCCATTCTCAGCTTCTCCCTCGCTACCTCCGCCCTCCCGCCTTCCCACTTCCCCACTCCTCCCTGTGTCTGTTTATGTGTACAAATTGTTGCGGTTACTTTGGATTGTGGATTTAAAAAAAAAAAACCGTTGCAAAATGTGGGTGGAAGGTGGAGGGATAACTACAGGTGAAGTGGAGTGAGTAAGTGTGTGTGTGTGTGTGTGTGTATTGGGTTGGTTGTGCGTAGCTAACATTTTGTGGTTGGCTCGTGTTATCATCATCATCATCATCCACATGATTATTGTTATTGTGTGATTCCGATTCTGATTGTGATTGTGTGTCTATATATGAGATAATTTTGCAGTTACAGAGTGGGTGGGGGATGGGTACGGGGGGAGAGGCACAAAAGTTGTCAATTGGAAGCTCATTTAAATGCAAATATTTACTGGAAATCGAATGGGTTAAGTTAAGAGGGTTGGTTGGTGGGTGGTTAAAGATAAACCCAATCGAATGTTGGCACATAAACAGCAGATGCAACGCGTCGTCGTTATATATACATATACATATACATATATGTATTCCTAATCAGTCAGTCTTGTGAGTCATTTACTCTGGAAAATGTCATCATGTGTGGATACAAACAAGATAAGTATTAAAAAACAGCTCTTACATCAGTTTTGTGTTACAAAAGTTGAACAAACAATTGGATTTACATAATCTGCTGTACACACAGAAGAAGCCAAATTATGTTCTAAAGGAGTTGGCATACGGAAAAAGCTAAGGAGGGAATGAGATGGATGATATATTAGTTTTTTGCACTGTAAATTGTTTTTTATTGGTAGATTAGACGACATGTTATTAATGTTATTATTATAACATTTCTTCTTCCATCATTCTCTAAGCAAAGCACGGCACGCATTACACATACAGTTCATGTAACGTTGCGTCTGTGCGTTGATTCAATGATGACGTAGTGGGAAGCAAGCAGCGCTGGCGGCAGCGCTTGAAGCAGAGTCGATTTATATTGACTGTAACTCGTGTTCTATTTATCCGATCAGATTCAAACTTTGGGATCTGAGGTTTTATATCCAATACTATCACATAAGTAAATTTCATAGCGAAACTCCAACTGCTTCATCTACTTTTGGTATACAACTGCATGATATAGTAGTCTGATCATGATGATTTTTCATACTTTATCTTACCCGGGTAATGGGTAGCTCAAACACCACGTTTCATCCCATTCATTTGAGAACTTTGAGGAATTCTCAAAAGTAGAGACTCTATATATATATTTTCCTTCATTGATAGTGAATTGATTCTCTTGTGTGTCTCATGCTGTCCATTCCCCTCCCCCTTCCTCATGGTGATGAGTGAGGTTGAATTTTTATTCTGGAATTTCATGATTAAAATTGTTCAGTTTGTGTTTGAGGTTTCTCTTCATCTTTTGTGTGTGTGTGTGTGTGTGTGCGGTCTATAACAAAACTTGAATGTACTTATTTAATTATTATTTTTCACACACGAAACTTTTGTTTTTTTTTTTTTTTTGTTTAAAGAGATTATATTTGATATTTTTGTTTTATTCGCCATTGTGTGAGAGTTTTTTTTATTCGCTGCGGATGCGACCACAAAAAGCAAAAGTGATAAGCAAAAAAAAATACAAAAATGACTATAGTGAATTTTTATAATATTTTGTTGTGGCTATTTTTAGATAGAATTTAAATTGTTTAATAATGGGTTTTTTTTTTTTTTTTTTTGTAGAAGTTGAATGAGAAAACGTTAGAAAGGGGAAGAAAAGGAATAATATTTGAATTTTTGCCCCTTTTAAGAACTCGAAGCGGTTTCCTTTGTAGGTCTTGGCCTATTCAGTGTCTCTGGCATAAAAAGCTAAGCGGATTCGATGGAATGTATCAAAACGATTGGTTTTGAAGTGAGGAAGGGGAGGGGAGAAATAGAAAGATTTCATTGGCGCCTTCTTGAACAATCTCCAAGGGAAGAGTGAGTAGAGTGGAGTGGGAGTGGGAGGTATTTCTTTACTTTTGTCTATCTTGTCTTTTCCCCTTGCTCGCCTTCATCCAAACTGTTTTTGTTGAATTTGGCTTAAGAAATTTTTTCGAGTAAATGTAAAGAGTAAACATTGAAATGTTGGTAAAATATTTTGTATGTATAAACACATGAAGCGACAAGAAGATATAAACGCTTGAGCAGACACACACACACAGAGAGCGACAGAGAGAAAGAGAGATAGAGAGAGAGAGTGAGAATTTTTGGTTCCCTTCTCTCTCGCATGCAGAAAATAATTAAATAATAAATTCCAAGTGCAAATTTTACTCGAGAGAGCAATTTCGCATCCAAGTATAACACTGTGGGTGGTGAAAAGCTCCGGGAGGTGTGGAGAGGGGGGAGCTGTGCGGCGGCAAGTGAAAAGATTAAAGAACATTTGATTGAATTAAGCACAAAGAAGGTTAAGAAAAAAAAAGCATAAGATGCACCACAAATGAACATGAATGTGTAAAATGTTTATCTTTATCGAATTTGTGATAAGTTTTGGGAATTTCAAGTAGCTAATTGACCAACAAGAGATAAGAAAACTGATGAACTAAAATACAAAATGAAACATTGTTTCATCCACATTGGAAAGCCAACCCTTCAATGCGTGTGTGTGTCGTAGGCTCCTTCATCTTCATTATATTACAAGTTTAGGTTAAATCAATAAGAATTGGGCGAGGGGCTTCAAAATTTCAGACTCAAAATCGACCAACAAGACATCTGTATGAATCAATATTATTAAAAGAAAACATTCTAAATCACCCAAGATGGAGACTAATAATATAATATTTCGAAATGGTCGACAATTAGTCCTAACAAAATGGTCGACTAGTCGACTAAAAGTCGAAAGTAATTGAACTTTGACTTACCAGTTACTTTTGCAAGACTTTTGCTAGCTTCTGCTTTGGGAAAACAATCGTTCCGATCAGGTGACAGTATCTTTAAGATAACTAATACAATTTCGGATAAACTGTCTTCATATCCTTCCAAGATGTTAATCCAACGACTCAATTCATCGTTGCTTCTCTGATTTCGGTTATGGACTTGGGAGCCACTCGGAGGAGCTACTGCTAATGCTATCATCTGCGACAGACATTGCAGAACATGACAGAAGAGTTGTCATCGTCACCCCCTCCCCCCTCCCCCCATAGTTGCTAGTAAAATGAAAGCGAGAGGTTGAGAAAAGGTGACATGACTCCAAATGGCCAAATCCTTTTCTATTATTATAAAAAAAGGAAACTTATTGCTTACTTTTAAGGGCAAATAGTCGAAAGGAAAATGGTCGACACCGTTTAGTGGATTCTTTTACGTAAAATGGTGGACTATAGTCGAAACTTGGACTAGTCGTTTCATCGCTAATAATATAAAACTTTAGTGGCTTCTGCTTAATATGAAGCGGGCGAAATTTCATTCGACTTTTGGAGCAAGTTTTAAGTGAAAAGTGATGAAAAATATGGAAACAACGCGGCGGCGACCTTCCGGTTTTGTATTTTAATAAATATCCAGTGTGTAAGAGAGAAGCGAAAGCAAGCATGGGCAATAGGGAGGAGGAGGAGGAAGGGAGCATATGAGGGACATGAGCGTAAAGAGAAAGATGAAAAATGCTTGAAAGCAGAAATGGAAGGCAACGCATACTCATACGCCCCATATGCCAATGAACTTTATGCCATTTCGCTATGCCTGCCTGGCCATTGTTGTTGTTGTTGTTGTTGTTGTTGTTGTTGCTGCCTGCTGGTTTTTGCTTTTGGCTTGTCGTCTGATAATGAAATTATATCGTTCTAATAATTTTATGCGCACAGCAACGAAAACGACCACGACAATGGCATAAACTACAACTCAAAGTGAAAGAGGGGGGGTGACAGGGGAGCGGAAAGAGATCATAGACAGCGGGTAGAGACACACACATGGAGAGAAAGAGAGTAAGAGAGGAAGAGAGAGAGGCAAACTCGTGTTCTTAATGTGTGTCATGCCAAAGCCAAAATGGGCAAACGACAACTTGGCTGGCTGATTTTTTCTTCTTTTCTTCTCTCTTTTCTTTTGTTTTTTTTTTTTTTGTTTCTCGTTTTCTTCTTTTTGTTTAATTCTTTGGCTTTTGCCTTTTGCTTTTTGCCGTTTTATTTGCAAAATTGCGTCATTTGCAAAAAATTTCATGCGTTTTTCTTTAAGCGCAAAAACGAAAGCCACAATTTCTTCTCCGGCTTTCTCTCTTTCTCTCTCTCTCTCTCTCTCTCTCTCTCTCTTTCTCTACCTTTCTCTATGGCTCAAAGTTTATGTGTGTTAACCTTTAGTTGTTTATATATATATATGGATAATCATATTGGAAATAAAAATGCCATTTTCAATGGCAATGACAAAAACAACACGCAACAAACACAACCAACAACAACCAACACATGGGAAAACGATTAAAATTATTATTAAACACCAAATGCAAGTCGAATTACGATTAGATATCGTTTAATAAACCAAAAGTAAAACAAAAGAAAATCATATAAATGAAACACTTTTGTTCTTATCACCCTCCCTTTCTCTTTCTCTCTCTGTCTCTCTCTCCCTCTCTCTCTTGAAGTTGGGCTCATAAATTTGAATTTTACAATAAATAAATAAACTGGCAACTTTTGCCTCAAGGTCAAGTTTAATGAACTCTTTTCAACTTTTTCATTATCACAAAGAGGGAAAGTAAAAACAAAGGCAAAAAACCAGACGAATGCAAGCAAAGTTATTAAGGAAAAGCAGAAGGCAAGGATTAGAGAAATCTTTCCCTAACAGAATATGAGAATAAGTACAAGTAACAACAAAAGTTTTCTCTTTTAATCTGGCAAATAGTGTGCACCCCCCCACCACACTCATGCCCCCCCATGCCCAAACATTCCCATTTGATTCCGATTTGCACATGACTTGCGTCAATTATGCATTTTGCTTGAGCTGTGGGCTAAAATTTCCTTTTTTTCCGGTTTGCGTCTTGACGGATATCTGACTGTCAGCCAGAGAGACAGACGGACGGACGGACGGACTGACTGACTGACTGACTGACTGACTGACTTCCTCGTGCTCACCTCACACCTCGCATACGCATTTAATTTATATAAGTCATGTGAGGTGAATTTCTTTTTATGTACATGACCGGATTTTGGATATGGATTTTCGGCTTTTGGTCGTCTTCCTCCTTTTTGCTCCTTTATTATTATTATTTTTATGCTTTTTTGGAAAGTCATAAAATAAAATTCATCCGCCTTTTGGCTTGGGTTTTTTCTTGAAACTCTGACAGTTGGCACTTTAAGTACAGTTGGACAAATAATAATAACTGTCACTAATCGTGATTGAGTGGATTTATGAAATGGTCAAAGGAAGGTGAAGACAAACGACAGACGGACGGACAGATAGACGGAAGGACCAGCGACTTGAATCTATGTAGAGTATTCCATTTGCTTTTGGTTTGATTTATTTGTTAGAGACATTCGAATCTCTCCAAAGTTATGATGATGATGAGGCCGACAAAGACGATGACCACAACGACAAAGACGACTTTAAATGAATTATATAGTCCAGAGTGTGTATATACATATGTGTGTGTGGTGTGGAGGGGGGTGGGGGGGGGCTACGAATTCATATCATAAATCACAGCATACACGGCACGTGACCTAAAGATGATATTGCAAAAATATTGAGGAAATGTGTATGTAATAATCGTCATTATTGGATATATCCCAAAGGTAAATGAACACAGAGAGAGAGAGAGGGGGGAGAGAGAGATATGCGAGTGTGTGTGTGTGGGAATGGAGAAAAGAATTTATATTTTGTATCTTTGATTAGATAAACAAGTGAGAAAAAGTAAAGACATGATGACTATAGAGTTTATTCTCTTACGGTGGCTCATGTCGTGCCCCGAGGATTCCGCCCCAAACATTGATTAAATTAAGTATACGCAAGGGTGTTCAACCTATCGGCTTGTTTAGTTTCATCAAGTGTATTCTCTATTTTCTCTGATTTAGCTCAATTGCCTATGAAATTCTAACAAAAACGAAGAATAAATAATGTAGAATGAAAATCATAATTTTTTTCAAGCAATTAAATTTTGTGTTTATCATTTTTAATTTAGCTGTTTGTAGCTGTTGTTGTTGTTGTTGTAGTTGCTTTTTGCACATGTTGCAAGTTTATTTTGATGATACACACGGAAAATGTTTGTTTGTTTTTGTTGTTGTTGTTACTTTATTCTGTTTTTGTCATTATTAAAATAATAAATACAAATACACTCATAAATACATATTTGTGTGTGTGTGTGTGTGTGTTTCTGTGTTTCTGTGTTTAAATGAAATTGTATAGAAACTGTTGTTTCACCAAAATGCCTTTGGCTATTTTTCCATTCTTCAATTTGTTTATGTATGTGTGTGCGTGTGTGTGTGTGTTTGTTTGTGTGTGGGGATTTAATTTGCATAATTTATGAAGAGAGGGAACGAGGGAAGAAGTGGGCCGTGAATATCGCTCAATATCATTTTTGGTTGACTGAACTGAAATATATGCAGAATCACCTTGACTAACACGCTGAAGGATTATCCTTTAGTCTCATATGAGTAAGCCTTTTGATTGTGAACCGACAAGTCAAATAACAGGCGTATAACAGCCGTATAACAGCCGTATAACAGTCAAGTGATCGTCTCACTGTAAATTGCCATCTAAAACTTGTCATTTAAACAGCGATTGACCTTTAAGCCGTTGAGAGTAACGTTTGCTCCTAAAGCTATGCAAATGAATTTGTGGTTCCTGCATAAAATGGGGAAAAACTAAAACAAAATTCGAAAATAAAGAACATGAACACAAAACCAACTAAAAAATGTGTCGCTTGATTTTGCTGGTTTCAAAGTTTGGCTGGGTCACTCTCTCTCTCTCACACCTCCCCCGACCTCCCCCTACCCCTCTCTCTCTCTCTCACACTCTCTGTTTTTGATTCTAAAGCTTAAATTTTCTTTTTCACATTTCTTTTTTGGCAAATTTTCAACAGAAAAACATTTGCAATCTCTCTGTCTCTGCCTGAGTGTGTGTGTCTGTGTGTGTGTGTGTGTGTGTGTGCGGACGTGTGAGCATTTGTTTGTTGCATACAAGTTTTATGGATTTTCAACGCCTGCCAAAACGTACAAAAAGAAGATGGAAAATATCCTGCAAAGTGAAAAACGTCAGCATGCCATAGCATCTCGTCTCTGACTTTCTCTCTCTTTCCCTCTCTCTCTCTCTTTCTCTCACATTGTGTTGTCGTCTCGTGTGTCCTTTACCTTATGCCCATTCAATAACTTCTCGAATGTGAGTGTTGTCTCTCGCCAAAGCTATTTGAATTGGAATTTGCAATAAAAATACTTTTCGCAAGAGAGAGAGAGAGAGAGCGCAAAAGGCAGCAGAAAGAATCAGCAGCCGATAATCGCTTAATATTATGCCACACATATTTCACTTACATTTCTCCATAGAAATATTTTCACACCATCAAGCTAACATCTCTGCCCCCCCTCTCTTTCCGTCTACTTGCAGTACGGCCAGCGTGTACCAACTGCTGCCTCACCAAGCAACACCAACTCGAGCAGCTCATCGAATACCGGTTCACAGAGCGGCACATTGAGCACCAGTTTGAGCCATACAACAAACACAAATACCAACATGGGTCCCAACGGCACCGTACAGAATCAAAACCAACAGGGCGGCGGCGGTGAGCAATTGTCAAAGACAAATCTCTATATACGCGGACTTCAGCAAGGCACAACTGACAAGGATCTAGTTAATATGTGTGCACAGTAAGTAATCCAAGAACGCAAATCTAACTTATTTTTCAATCAAATTTATCAAAGTTCAGATTCCAAAACAGAAATTTATAGTCTAAGACCTACAAAAATTACAAAAATTTATCAAAATTTTCAATTATTTCCAATCTTATCGATAATTTAAACCAATTTTCTTAATGGCCAAATTCCCCAAGTGAGGTTGAATCATATTGGCGACTATCACTTAGTATAGTTAGTTGAAATTTAGACATAGACAATGAAGTAAATGATATAATCGATAGTTTATACGATGTTTGTCTTCGAAATCCAATACTGGGAAGAGATTTTGAACTTGGAAACTCCCAGGACTCTATTGGTTACTTTTTGCTGATGGGCTATAAACATGAAGTTGAAATCGTTTAGGATTTCATCCATTTAGTATGTCGGTGGGTGTGGCCCTTTATGAGGCAAGTGAAGTCCTTAATTTGGTTAAATTTTTAATGGGATCAACCCAGAGATTCTTATAAATGAGCGCACGTTTCATCCTTTCCACTCCTCCAGCCACAACAAAAAAAAAAAAGGGAAAAAGTAAACCAAACCAAACTAATCCGAAATGAATATTTAGTGTGTGTGGAAGCATATCGATTTGCCTCCTTCTAATTTACTTTTCTGCTGGCTGATGGACCACATTTATCTCACATATATAGTCCCACCCAATGCTTGCTCCCCCCACATTTCTCTCTCTCTGTCTCTCTCTCTCGGACGATGTTTTCTTACTCGGTTTCTGTGGGTCAACCCCAAATCGTTTGCTGCTAATGAGGCAGCAGGCCCAAGTCCGTTTACGCTTGGCTGAGTTTCTACTAAACAAAAAGCCAACCCCTAAAAAAATAAACCCCCCTACCCCAATTTAGCCATACGCGCAACCCCATCCCCATTTGCCCCCCCACATCTCCAGCGTAATCAAGTTTCTGCAAACTAAACATAAACGTACAAAATTCCACCACTAATTAGTGAGTGAATAGCAGTAGTAGCTGAAAGCGGGGAGCGGGCGGGGTGGAACTAAAACTGAATTATTCTTAGTTATTATGTGTATATTACGCATACGCCATGTTAGCCACTTCATTATATCATAGCCAAATAAGCAAACAAAATGCATTAAAAAAAAAAAACGACAACAACAAAAAACAAACAGAAACGAAACACAGAGAACACGAGAGAAATAAGTTATTAGTTGGTCACACTCCATGAACATAAAAAATAATAATACGATATAGAAATGTTAATGGAAATGAAACTAAATACAATCAGCGGGGACAAGGGATAAGGGGCATGGAGCACTAGCAGTGACAGAGGGCGAACTGCGAATGGAAAGTCAAGCCAAGTAATTAAATTGAAGGTTAATTTGTTGTTGCTCTCTCTCTCTCTCTCTCTCTCTCACTCTCAGACTCCCCCTTCCCACCAGCCAGCAACGTCGTGATCCCTCTTTCGAAGGCAATCAAAATAAGCGGATTTAATGTTATTATAACTATAACATGAAACGTAACTTCATCTCTCTTCCTCTGCCTCCTCCCCCATGCCCTCCATCAGCCATTTCCCCCTGTAGACCTCGCCTTGCGCTGGCACTCTACCAGTAACTATAATGATATTGATTTAATTTTGCCCCCAGGACATCGAGGGGCAGATAGAGGATAGGAGGGGGGATATAGGTACAGGCTGGTGGGGTGAGGGGCTGCAGACTAAGTCAATTATGAGCCATTTAAATCGCTTATGACATTTTTCCCTCCCATCTCTCTCTCTCTCTCTCTCGCTCTGTCTCTCTGTCTGTCTGTCACTCCATTTGCCGTTGCCTACTTTTCAGGGCTCACGGAAAGAAATCAAAAACTGCAAAAGGCAAATAGAAAAAAAATGTAATTTTAATGAGACTTTAATTGGCATCTACGTGACACAGAAACAAACTAACTTGCCGACTTTTCTGATACTCTATAATTAGTTCCCAACATTCATGTGGAAATTATAGAATTATAGGTAGAAATATGCCCCAACTATGCTTCCTATGCAGGGTATATAAAGAGGAGGGGATAAAAAAAAGAACAGGACATAATCATATTATGTTCCAATCTCACACACACACACACGTCATACATATTAAATATATTCAATTTGACTTTTATCTCTTTGTCCCACACTACTCACCCACTGTTTCTCTCTCTCTTTCTTCTGTATTATTCTTTCACAGATATGGAACCATAATATCAACCAAGGCTATCTTAGACAAAACAACAAACAAATGTAAAGGTATTTTTTTCTTCACCATTTCTCATCATTATTTTTATTATATTATGTGTGTTGTGTTTCTTCTGTATTTTATCTGTATTAATGTATAATTAGTTTCGGTGTCTTTTCTGTACCAAAAAAAAAAAACACAAAAAACAAACAAGAAAATATCCAAAAACAAAACAAACAACAATGCGAAAAACATGGATAACAAATTACTGGAAAATTTTAATTCAAAACTTTCAACTTGTGTTTATTTGTTAATTATGAAACAATTTTGTATATCTTTGCTTTTTTTGTTTTTTTTGTTTTTGTTGATTAAATTTTCTTTTTTTGTATGGAAGAATCAATGCTAATGCTAAAGTCCATATACTCTCTCTTAACGAGAGAGAGAGAGCATAGAAACTTTGCCATGATTCAAGTACATTCTTCTTTTCCTGTTGTCTTTTGTTTTGGTTTTACTGAGTTTCTTATGAATTTTGATTGAAACTTTTCAATGTTATTGCTCGTTAGTTCTGTATAATTGTGTGTGTATTATTCAAAAAGTATATATGTATGTGTATGTATATGTATATCATACATATGTATATACATATATATCTAAATATGTTTATAGTTTTCCTTTATTCAGTTTCTATTTAACTTTTTTTCTTCTGTTCATTTCCAATTTTCATTTCGCAATCGCAACTCATCCCATTTTTAATGCATTCTCTAGTGTGTATGAGGGAAAAGGAGAAAGAGAGAGAGACTGTCTCTTTCTTTCTACTTTTGTACTCACGAACTTTGCACTTAATATCTCTAACTCTCTCTCCCTCTATCTCTCTCTATATATATAAATATTTCTAAATCTCTTTGTGATAATATGAAATCTATAAATATATATACATATATACTTATGATAACTCTAAATCGGAGATGTAAAAACAAAATATGTGTGTGTGTGTCTGTATCTGTCTGTGTGTGTGTCTTGATAGATGTTTACGTATGTTTGTATTTTTATTAATTAAATTTTCACTTTTCATTCCTTCTCTTTTTCTCTGCATTGGCAAAAAAAAAAAAAAATTATATTTTGTTTTTGGTTTTCCTATTTTGTTTTCTTTCTCTCTCTCTCCTTTTTTGGAATGAAACAAAAATTTGATTGAAATCTTTCCTCTTACGTTATTTTGGTTTTCTTTTAAATTTTTCAATGTGTGTGATTAAAAAAAAAAAACACAATTTTTTACGATCTCTATCCCTCTCTCTCTCTCTTTTACTATATATATATATATATATTTATAAATGCAATTAAAAAAAAAAAAAAAAACAATCCTTCCTTCACACAAAACCAAAAAACCAAAAAAACAAAACCAAAAACAAAAACAAAATATATTTTGTTACAGGTTATGGCTTCGTCGACTTCGAGCAGCCAGCATACGCGGAGAACGCCGTCAAGGGACTGCAGGCGAAGGGCGTTCAAGCTCAGATGGCCAAAGTGGGTATCTGGGTGCTTCATAGGCCGGCCATTGTACGTTTGTTTGCATGCAAGTAATACTCACCCCCTCACACAACCGCAAAAGAATCTCTCTCCCCAACCCCCCAACCCACTCCTAATCCCTTCAACAAAAAACCAAACTATCTATACCTACCTGCTCTATCTCTGACTCTCTTGCTCCCTTCCTCTCTTTCTCTCTCTATCAACCAAAACTAAGTGTTCCCAAGTTCCTTTTCTTTAGTGGTGTCTCCTTTTATCATTTATTCATTTCGTTTACTCTTTAGATCTGCCTCTTAAGTTTCTTTCATTTATGTTTCGTTTTACAAATTAAGTTACACAGTTTTAAGCAATCGATTATCTATAAAATATATTTTAATTTCAATCAATTACTATTATAAGTAGAACATTTGCGCTTGATTAGGTATTTCGTTTTGTATCCTTTTTGGTTTGTCTCCTCCCAACAAGCGATTTATGAATCCTTCTTTAAGAATGAACCAAGTGAGATGATTTCCCAAAAGCCACGCCTCTTTTTATTGATTGTGTATATATCAGTTTTTGTTTGGCATTATAATCTCTTTTTGACTTTCCAAACTTTAAAAACTTTCCCTTGTATGAAGAAGAGAATTTCGACTACAAATTGTTCACAGTAAAAGTAAAAAAATCTCTAAAAATGTTCAATCTAAAGTTCTGCCACTTTTAGCCATATTCTTTTATTTCATTGTAGACGTTTTCATACATAAAACCATAAGCAATCTCATTCGCTCTCAATTTCTCAGTTTGTATCCTTTTTAAACATTTGGCAAATGTTTCACTCTGTCAAAACACCAGAAGAAGGAGCGAAAACAGAGAGCAACAGCAGCAGAGAATGAAAATTTATTTGATTTGCTCGGCTGACTGAACTTTAGCCAGCCCGCCCCCGCCTCCTCCTCCTCCACCCACGCAATTTTCTTTCAACCTCTTGCCCATCTGCCCTTCGAGCCATCAAGAAAGAAACAGCTCGCTACTCCTTAACACCTACGCGTGGATGAATGAAGATTTCAACCATTTTTATTGCCATTTCTCTTCTGTGTGTGTCTGCGTGTGTTTTTTTATTTTATTTTGCCTTCCTTTAAATTTGGAGCCCAAAAAAGCAAAGTTAAATCCAACCCATCCCACCCACCTATCCGCTACTCTACCTACCCCCTCTCTTTTAGACTGTAGTCTTTCTTGTATAACCGTTTGTACTACTCGTAAATACCAAAAAGAACCTCACACACATGAATCGTTGTATATGTACGTATATATATATATATATACATATATATATGCATATATAAAGAAACATCATCCTCATCATCATCATCATCTATAATATTTTCACTTGGCGTAGATTAAATTTAAACAAAAACCGTAGCTCGATATACATATTTATTAATTTAGTACAGAAAAACAGTTGCAATTGAAAATATATTAAAATAATGAAATACATTCGAAATTTTTGTTAATGCCATTTCCGATTAGTTAACATTTATATATCTTTACATACTACATATATACATATATATATATTTATTGAAAGAAAAGTGTGCTAATCCTTCTCTCTTTAATCTCCCAATATACATATATATATATATATACAATATATATATATATCTGAAAAATGTAAAAGTCTATCTAGCGGATTTTGTGTTGGTAAATGAATTGCGAAAAAAAACCATTGAATCGAAAAGACATAGCCATAGTCCAATTAGTCGTCGTCGGGACACAATTTTATAGTCATAGTTATAGCAAACCATTCGTAAAGAATCGATATCAATATCCATATAGTAGGTACAAACGATCCATTCTAGTTTCAAAGTTATCATCATCATCATGAAATGAAAGAGATTTTATTTATTTCAATAGAACATTTGAGTTGTATCTTTAAAGTAACTAAGAACTTAATCTTAAGCGAACGATCATACTATACCTATTTATATATATACTTAAACTAGATATATACACACCTATATATAAATATGTATAAACTAGATTCATTTTTTCATTTTTCATTTGGTATATACTTCTTCTCTTTCAATTGAAATGAAATGCAATTTGTCAGCCTGTTAGGCTGTCTCTTTCTATTTGAATCCTCTGAAAAAATATTGCAAACTTTTCTATTTTAATATAACTAAATTGTTGTATAAAGTTATAGAGATGATATTTTTAAGTAAATCCATTCTAATCCATTGAAAGTGTCTTCAAAATTCTAGTGCCTACTTTTAGGCATCTCTCAGCATAGAGTTGCCATCATTTGATTTTATCCTTATGAGATTTTCGTTTCTTTTAGTAGACACATAAATTGAAATCGAATATATATAATCGAAATCCAAACCTAAATTGTAAATCGTATTCATATAACTTTATAAGTAACTTACAATTAGTTTGTAGTTTAGTTTAAACAAAATAAAACCAAGGGTTATTGGGCGTAAATTTAGTTAAACTGATTATTTAGTTATATGCGTGATCCTCTCTATATATAAATCTCTCTCTCTCTCCCTTCTCTTTATTGACTTTATACATTTTTAAAGTATATAGTTTTGTATATCAAAAAAAAAAAGAAGAGAAATTTTTAATTAGCTAGAGCTATCGACAAGAGGCTTAAATCATAAATCCTTGTACCATGGTTAAATAGTTGACAACAAAAAAAAAAAAAAAAAGTAATAAAATGAAGCCAGCAAAATTCTACACCAAAAATACAAAATCCAAATCAAACAACAAACATTTTGAGCGGCTTAGTAACTTTTTATTCCCTTTACCCCCCACCATCCATCCATCCACTCATCCATCCATCCATCCATTCGAGCTCCCACTCGCCCTCTCGCTCTCCTGTCATTATCTCCCCTAGTTATCTAGTTATTCATCGTTATAATCCGATAGCATTAAATGAGTCATTAAAAGACAAAAAAAGATTTTGTTATCATTTGTGTTGTTGGTTTGTGTACAATTTTGTTTTTGTTTCTTTTAGCCTGTACAAAATCCCAAATCATAAAAGTTAGTTAACAAATTAATAATTACAATAACAATAGTCTCTCTAGTGTAGGCAAAATAGAATAGAATACAAATATATATATATATATACATATATAATTCGAAAACAAAAACTCTGTATAAACTGTATTTTGAAGTTATAGCCAGCGTATCAATCAATCAATCAATCAATCAATCTCCACCAAACAAAACAGTTTGTAATTCCTTTTGAGTACGCAAAAAAATGCTACAATGCTACCTGTGCCGGCCAAAAAACCTAACCAAAGCAAACTATAATCTAAGTATAACAACAACAAAATAAACTCTCTCTTTAGTCTCTAAGCTTTCTTTGGGTGTTAAACTAAGTGAGAAACATTATCACAAATCCATCACACAAATAAACCAACAGAAGTCAGGCCTCTAGTATGTGGGACGGGGATCATGCGTTCTATAAGGGAATTGTTTCAACTAATTTGCCATCTCGATTTCCTATTGAACAATTAATTGGAAAACGGATACAAACGAAATCTGAAATTGAAATACAAAATAAACTCTCAAGTCTAAAAAAGAAACGTCCATTAGACTTGCTTTTGGAAAGAGGTTTGAATTTTAAAGCCAAGTTTTGGCGGCAAATTTGATTTGCAAACAATTCCATTAAGTAGGGTTAAGTATCCATATATATGTATATATATATATATATATATATACATATATATTTTTAGGTCTTGGAAAAATATTACTGAAAACAAAATGAAAATTAAGTCTTGAGGCTATTTCACACACACCAACACATTGAATATACTTTTACACTTGAACATTGATCATAGAGCCAGGCACACTTATACACACACACACACATCTAAACTCATACACACGCACACTAACACACACCAACACCAATAGACAAATTCAAGAAATACAAGAACAAGTTGTTTTTTTTTATAAAAGAAAAGGAGAACACAAAAACCAATTTTGCGGAATGTTTTATTAACTGACATTTTTTTACTAATGACAAAATTTTTCTACATTTTTTATATTCTCCTCCTTTTACGAAAACAAAAACCAAAAAAATAAACCAAACCAACTCAACTCAACTCAACTCAACTACTACTTATCGCTGCTCTCGTCGTTGTCGTCGTCGTTGTCGTCGTCTAAATGTTGCTCGCCTCACCCAAAACGCACTCTACACCAACACCAACACCACCCACCACCCACTAAACCACCCATCCATGCATCACACACACCAAACAACCAACCAATTTGTGCTTATCGCCAAAAATGCTTTTGTTTGTGTAACCAACCAAACATTTTGTTTAACCAATAAACAAAAAACGAATGTGAAAACCAATCAAAATACAACAAATACAAACAAACAAATCTGACCAACAAAAACAAATCTGTCGTACTCTCCACTTTCCCCCCAACAACAACAACAACCACAACAACCCAATCCCACCCAATCTACCTACCTACCAATCAACTCCTGCTACCCCCAAACTACACAGCAACAGGAACAGGATCCCACAAATTTGTATATTGCAAATTTGCCGCCACATTTCAAGGAAACTGATCTGGAGGCAATGCTATCGAAATATGGACAAGTTGTTTCGACCAGAATATTGCGTGATCAGCAAATGAATTCAAAGGGTAAGTAAAAGTGAATAAAGGTTTCAGACAAATGGGAAATAGGCAGAAGGTCCCCTCGATCCTTTTGAAAGGATCTGAAGAAGTCTTCTTAGAAAGTTGTATCAATTAACCAATCTTTGCTTTGTGAATCTAATTGATATTTGTTTGGTTTCCTTTAGGCGTTGGCTTTGCCCGCATGGAGAGCCGCGAGAAATGCGAACAAATCATTCAGATGTTCAATGGTAACACAATACCGGGTGCCAAAGATCCATTATTGGTGAAATTCGCCGATGGTGGACCAAAAAAAGAAGAATCTCTTCAAGACTCCCGATCCGAATGCGCGTGCGTGGCGTGATGTATCCGCCGAGGGTATACCCGTTGCCTATGATCCCACACTGCAGCAGAATGGCGTCAGTGTGAATGTGGGCACACCAATTGGAGTGCCATATTCGAGATTCAGTGCACCCCCGGTGGGTGGTTATCCAGTGGCTGGTTCTCAATGGATACCCGGCTATATGATGACCCAACCGATCACTCAGGTAGATGATCAGGTGAGTTTTCAATTGATTAACTGATCTGATCTCATGAGCAAAAGATTTAATGCTCTCTCCTCCGCCTCCTCCTCCTCTCTCTTCTTAGTACATGCAAATGGCGGCTCCACAATTGGGCGTCACCTCATACAAACCGGAAGCTGTTAATCAGGTGCAACCACGTGGCATTTCAATGATGGTCAGTGGCGATACAGGCGTGCCATATGGAACAATGATGCCCCAGTTGGCCACTCTGCAAATTGGCAACTCTGTAAGCAAATCGATGATAACTTTTTAGTTGATACTTCTACAATATATATACCTATATATATTTTATTATATATTCTGTATATACAGAAACAAATGTATATGTAGTATAGAGACAGAACTTTAGTAGCCCCGCAAACTGAAAGAAAAAAAAAAAGAAAAACAAAAAAAAAAAAACGAGTAAATTCTAGGAAAGATAAGAAAACTGAAATTGCTGATACCGATCTCTTGTTCTGCCCCTCCCCCAACCAACTCCAGTGGGTGATGGAGGGGGGTCGATTGAGATTGATTGACGTTAAACAAAAAAAAAAAAAAAAAAAAACAAATTCCGTATATAAATTGTATATCTCTTCTTATCCTTTTTCCTCTCCATTCTCTCTCTCTTTCTCTCTCTCTCTCTTTCTCTTTGTGATATATATACAATTTGAACCTCTTTATTTTTGTAAAACTTTTTTTGTTGACAATATTTCGTTTGTTTTCTCGTTTTTGTTTTTGTTTTCGTTTTTTCTTTTCTTTCTTGTTTTGTTGTACTTGTTTTTCTTGGGTTTTTCGTTTCATTTCGTTTTCTTTTATAGAACTTTTCTCCATCGTTACAGTATATTAGTCCAACTTATCCATATTATGCACCACCACCAACTATTATACCAACAATGCCAATGACAGATTCCGAACAGGCTAGCACAGCTGCATCACCCGACGAGGCATACACACAGTATCCACATCAAGCCGCTCCCAAATAGGTCTTCTTCGCGAGGTGAGTGAAATGCTCTCGATGATCTCTTTGTCACTCTCTCTCTCTCTCTCTCTCTCTCACACACTCTGTCTGTCTCTGTCTGTTTCATCATCTATTTCTCTACCTCTTTGTCTCTGCTTTCTCGCCACTCTCTCAATCTCTATCTCTCTCTGTTTAGTTTGAGAGGAGAATGAATGTTGCTTTTTCCATTTCCGTTTCCCATTTGCTTTCATTTTTTTTTTTGTTGTCTTTTGCACACTCACACAATTCAACTTGATACAGAGACATTTTCCAACACTGCTTTATTCTGCATGTGCGCTGTGTTTCGCTGCTAATTAGTTTAAACAAAAAGAAAACGCTGCTTTCCTCATCACTAGCATTTGCCACTCCTTTTCATTTGTCATCACTACAACTATTCATCCCACTACTTTCTCTATTACTCTCTCTCTGTTTGTCACTCGCCTCACATTTGACTCATTTGCCAAATTTCTCAGTTTTTCTCAATGATCTCTTTGCTTACTCATCATCATTACTTACTGACCCACTCACTCTACTCCACTCCACTTCTGGTTACAACAATCCCATAGATCAAACACTTGTTTAGAACACTTGATACAATAATCCAATGAAACTTCGGTAAATCTTTACTTAAGCTACTGCCAATTTCGAATCGGCTAAAGCTAGATTTCAGTGCTGGCAAACGCTATGTTTTATGGATTGTGGTGTTGTCAGTCTGAAGTTTTATTTGGCTTATTATTTTACTCTAAATTATAAAATCGAGGACAATTCGGACAATTATTGGATTCTGAACTAAGCTCAACAACATTTTCGTTTGTTAAGATTAGTGGAAAGAAAAGTTTCAAAAAGTTTCCGACTATCGGAAATGCATCAGGCAACAGCCGGAAACAGCTACTTTTAGCTATAATCCCGCTAAGAACATAATTCAAAAACTACATAATAAATCGCCAAGGCGATCCTGAGGTCCTGCTCTCCTTTATGAAGTTTAAGCGCCTTTTTGGGCCCGAGTAGCTTAAGTAAATATTTACTCTAATGAGTTATCTTTACTCCAATGACACCTAGGAAATGTTTTCTATAAACATTTTGCCACATTTTCATCCTTTTCGACTGAGATTATAATTGGACGTATGAAAATACAAGATAGAGACTAAAACTAAAGTCTTCTACGGGGGGGATATATGTTACAGAAGTAGTCATAATCAAACGCTTCCTGCTTCCTTCCCTTCCTTTTAGAGTAGTTAAAAACAGTAGTATTCGTTTTCCATGGTTTTGTTATTCGTCTTGGTTTTTGTGGTTTTTGTGTGCTGCTTTGTTGTTGCTTGCTTGCCTGTTCACTATTATAGACAATTTTTTCTTTTCTACACATTATTTGTTTGGTCTTTTAATTTTGCAACGTAAAATGAAAAACATTAACAATATAAATCAAACTTATCGTTTACTTTCAACTTTCTCTTTCTTGTTGAATGCTTGTGCCACAACCAACAACCAACCATCTACAACAACAAAAACAACATCAACATTCCTCATACTTAGTATAGTTACTAAGCAGTCAAAAACACCACTGGTAATACCATACTAGGTAAATATCTGAACACACAAGTCATGAAATCACATTGAATGCCCTTTGGGAGAAAACTTCAGTTTGCGATCATTTTTATACTGACTTTCGATTCTTGCAGATATAATGTATTAGTACCCGATTTGAGTACTATATAAGACACGTTGAGATGACGAAGAGCGGGATAAAAGCGATTGGGAGAAAGGAGAAAAGGAAATGAGCAAAGCAAGCGATGGAGAACGAATGAACAATGGATAAACTGGAGAAAGGAGAACAGCACAAGAGCGGATAAAGCGATGAATGAAAGAAGGGATGATGATGAAGCAGCCAATCAAGCAGGAGCGCAGAAGGAGCAGCAGCAATAACAACAACAAGACAATGCTGTTCACTAATACAAGATTAAGAAGATGAAATAAAACACAATGAGAAATGAGAGAAACGAAATGAGATGTGAAAGTAAAGATGAAGGAGTAAACATGTATAAAATTAAGCAAGAGAAATGAGAAAGAAGAATACATAACTAAAATGTAAGAGCTAGAATCGACAGATAGGTAGTGAGAGAAAGATAGAGAGAGAGAGGAGACGACGCATGTGTAGAGAGGTGAAGAGACGCAAAGTGGGGAAAAAGAAGAGTTAAGAACATGAGCGTAAAAAAGTGAAGAAAAGCAAAGACTAAACTTAAAATAATAGAAAATAGTTTATACACCTAAATAAAGATTTAAACAAAACATAAAACAAAAACGAAGAAAAGGAAAACAACAACATAAACAAAAAAAGAAAAAGAGAAACCACAGAAAGATTAAAGAAAATAAATAGAATGAAAAACCATAGCAAAAGATCAGACGAAGGAAGAAACTAAGCAGATTTTAGCAGAAACAAGTTGAAAAAGCAGTAGAAAATATTTACACAAATCTCTGCTACAACTGCTAGGAGAAAGTAAAGTGAAAGTGGGAAAGGAGAGTGAAGAGTAAGTGAGCTAAATAAGTAGATAAAGATGAAACCCCAAGCAGAAAGGGGAAAGAGGAAAATTCTTGATAGGCAAAATATATTAAAGAACAACTTTGTGTCACAGAAGAAAGCTTAGCAAAGGGAAGAGTGAAATGTAAAAGCCAACAACAAACAACAAGAACATTTTCGGAAAAGTAAAAACAAGAAAAAACAAGCCAAGAAAATGTAAGAAACGTGACAAAAACGAAAACGAAGGCAAAAGGCAAACATGAGAAAGAAAAAATCATCAGCAAACTTTTTTACCTTAGAGGGAAAAACAAAGATTTTCATTTTCAGTTTGAGAATGTGAAAAGTGAAAAGGAAATGTAAGCACAAAAAGCTTAGCAAACAAAACAAACAAAAAACAAAAAAACGTAAGATAAAAAAGAAAAACGGGGAAATGTAGTTAGAAAAACAAAATGGAAAGCATGCGAAGAAAAAGGAGAAGAAACATGTGAAGCAAAAAGGCAGAAACAACATAAATTGTTTTGTAAAAAGCAACTAAAAAAGAAAAACAAACAACAACAACAAAATAAAACTAAAATTGTTTCTCTGTTCTAAAACAAAAAACAAATTAAGAAAAACAAAAAAAAAAAAGAAAACAACTTTTAACTAATATTCATTTTGTCAACTTCAAAGAACTCTAAAATGAACAACACAAAGAGAAAGAGAAAAAATGTGTAGGGAAGAATGAAAGAAACTTCAAAAAGTAAAAAAAAAATTAATAATTTAAATATAAGATCTTAGTAAAACAAACAAAAACAAAACAAAAACAAAACAAAAAATAAAAGAAATTAAGAAAAACATAAGATTTAGTAGTAGAAAATAAAAACAGACATAAAGTAAAGAGAGACGATAAGATGCAAAAGCAGCAGAAGAAGAATAAAAACAAAAGATAGAAAACTAGCAGAAAAGCGAAGAAAAGCGCAGTAGAAGAGCAAGAGAAACGAAGACGAGAGGAGCAAATGAAAATCTTGTACTAGTTTTTAGCATATTTTTTGTGCTCATCAGTCGATTTAATGAATTTTTTGTAGCTGTCTACAGTTTTTTACGTTTAACTGTACGTCTATTTTTTTTTTTTTTGCTAGACTTAAGAAACGAAAGAAAACAAAACAAAACAAAACAGAGAAAGTCGCAGTAAAACGGAAGAGGCAAACGAAAAACACTTTATAAAAGAACAAGAAGAAGATGAGAGTGGAGTAAAAGGCCCCGCTCCTTCGACCCTCCTCCTCCTCCCTCCCCATTCCTCCTCCCCCATAACAAATAGAAAAAGCAAAAAAAAAGTAGTCAAAAGAGAAAAAAACAAAAAACTTGTAGCCAGAAAATAAAAACAACAACAACAACATAAGAGAGTAGTAAAGTAGAAATGATAACGGTAAAGCAAACAGCAAAGCAAAATAACAAGAATTTTTTTTAAAAGCAAAAAGCGGAAAAGCGAAAAATCCAAGGAAAATAGAAGAAAAAGTAGCAGAAACAAAACAAAATCCAACAACAACAAAGAAGAAAGAAAGAAAAAGCAAAGCAGCAACACCAACAAAAATTTAGAGTTGTTGTTGTTGTTGCAAAAAAAATTTAATGTTAAAATTAATGAAAAACAAAAACAAAAAAATCTAAGATTAGTAATGTTTTTTTTTCCTAGCCCATAAGAGATAAAGATGCGGAAGGGAAGGACGAGAGAGAAGTTGCCCAGCAAAAGCAACAAAAAAAACAAAAACATAAAATAACACATTTTCTTTTTAGTCCTGTAAGTCTCAAGGATGGCAGAAGAGAGAGAGAGAGAGAGAGAGAGAGAGAGAGGAAAGAGGAAGAGGCAAATGAATTAGATTTAGACATAAAGTAAAGCAAAAGTGTGGAGGATAGAAAGAGAAAGAGAAAGTGAAGGTAAAAAAGAAATAGAAATTAGCATAAAGTGAAAGAAAAAGAAAAGAAAAAGGCGATTTCTTTACTGAAAACAAATATTTATTGTTTATTTTGTTAATTGTACTTTACACACACACACACACACACACAACACACACACACACTTTATTGTATTTGTGATTTTAAATTTGTTTTATCATCATCAAACAAAGAAAAAAACAAAGGAAAGAAAGAAAGAACGTGCGAATCTCTAATAGAACGACGAAGATGAACGAAGAAGAAGTAGAAGAACATTCCTTGATTTTGAAATTGAACACAGATATATATAAATAAATATATATACTTGAATGAAATGAAATTAACACACACACTCAAACACACACACACAAAAGCAAAGCCAAAAGTCTTCCTAAGCCTCTAAAAAAAAACAAAAAAAAAAAACCAAAACTAAATTGATAAATTTATAAACAAAAACAAAAAACAACATAAAAATGAGATGATAAAAGTTTTTCTTTAGTTTAGTTCATTTTCCTATCAAACAAAAACAAAAAAAAAAGAAACAAATTTGATTGCTTCTGACTGATAGACAAGGAAAACAGTTCAAAGGGGAAAAGGATTAGAGAGGGAAAGCCCCCTAGAGAGGGAAAGCCCCCTAGAGCGGGAAACTAAAGCTTTCTGTCCCTTTCTCAATCGATTTTCCCGGGGAGAATGAATAGAGAATGAAAACTGTTTGCCCACATTCCAAAAGAAAAGTAGAAACATGAAAAATCACAAATACAACAACAACAAACAACATGAAAACATTAACAACAACATTTTCGTTTGCCTAATTTTTGGTTTTTGAAACAAATCTCACACAATGTGCAATTTGATCTTCTTCCTTTTGAACGTTTTTCGAAATTTGTGAAACGTTTTTCTTTTTTTTTTTTCTCTTAAAGTAAATTATGAAAGAGAAGAAAGGAGATAAAAGTTTAGTAAAGATCGAGCGAGAGAGAGGAACTTAGCGAAGTCGCAGGAGGAGAAGAATGACGAGAAGGAGAGAAACTAGTTAATAAGATCAAAGCTTTAGTCAAGTAAGTTTAGTAAATCTAAGACAAAACGAATGGAAAAACGGAAAGGAAAAGAGAGCAAAAGGAAAAGCCAGCAGCAGGAAAACGGAAAACTTTTGGTCTCTCTCGATAGTTTTCAAAATGAATTGAGGAAAAGGGATGCAAGATGTCAAGTATCTAGCAGAAAAACAGAAAATGAAAATCAAGGTCAAGATGGAGCAGAAGTAATGAAGTAGTTCTAGTTTGGTAGAAATACAACAACAACAACAACAACAAAACAAAACAAGTAAACAATTAAGCTAATGCCTAGGAAAACAAAACAAAACGCGTTAAAAATTAGTGTTTCTCTTCTTATTTTTTTTTTTTTTTTTTTGGATACACGAGAAAAAGTTAGTGGATTAGCAAGTTTAGACGATTTTTGTGTAGTTAGAGCGATGCAGACGCAGGATAAAGGACGAAAAGAGAAGCCAACGGAGGAGAGTGGCGAATCGAAAATCAGTGTTGGTTAACGATTTTGCAGAGTTTATTTTTGTTTTTTTGTCTTTTTGTCATTCTTTCCACTGGAGCTTCTTGGTATTAAATATTATGTTTTCTTTTTTTTATGCAATTTATTTTTGTTTTGTACTTTTTTTTTTCTTGTAATTTGTTTTTTTTTTTTTTATATAATTTAAAAGTTAAAATTAGATGAAGCTAAAGCAGAAGATGAAGCAGGAGAAGAAGAAGAAGAAGAAGAAAAAGAGAAAAAGCAAACGTTTTACCTTTAGTTTTTTAACTAATTTTAAGTAGTTAATTTATTTACAAAAACAAAGCAAACTAAATAAAAAACAAAACAACAAAAAAAATGAATTATAAAATAAAAGCAAATCTTTGCTAAGATTTCTGCATAAGTTGGAAATATATATACATATAGGATATATATGTATATATATATAATTGATTTTTTTTTTTTTTTGGCAATGAAAATGAAAAGAAAATTTCAAATGAAGTAATTTTTATGTCCTTAGAGCGTAAATTTGAAAAATCTATGAAAATTTTGAATAAAAATTTACCAAAAAAAAAAACAAACAAGAGAAAAAAATATCAAAAAAAAAAAACAAACCAAACTAAAAATAATTACAAAAAAAAAAAAAAAAAATGTAAAAGAAGATGCAAATTTTTTTTTTACATTGTTTTTTATGGTTTTTAATTAATATTGTTTTTAATTTTGTTTATTTTTTTTTGTTTGTTAACCCTTGTGTCCCCATTTGTAGTTGAAATTGTGTGCTTAAATGACCCCCCACACACACACACACACCCACACACACACACTTCTCCTTCAGAAATGCCACGCCCCCTTGTTAGAGAGTTTCTGTTGGAATTTTTCTTGATTTTTTGTTGGTTACCAAAAATAGAATTGAAAATGAGTCGTCGCAAAATAATTGAATAATAATAAAGGATAAAGAAAGGATTAAGAAAGCAGCAGCAGCTGATCAAGAAGAAGAAGAAGAAGAGGAAGATGGGCAGAGGAGAAACATTTTTTTAATTAAGACAAGGTAAAAAACAAAAAGAAAACACACAAAAACCAAATGATGAATATATATATTTTTTTGACAACTTTTTTGATGACAAAAAAAAAAAAAACAAAAAAAAAAAAAAAAACCAAATGAAAGAAAGTAAAACCCCAAGAGAAAGAACCTAAAAAAGTCAAAAGAGAAACGGAAGAAAACAAAGAGCGAAGAAGCAGATGACGCTAAGAAAATCAACAAAAAAGAAAGAAAAATTGAAGAGAAAATAAAATAATAATTTAAAAATGGTAAATGGAAAAACAAAGCTCATTAAATTTAACGACGACAAAATAAAAAACAAAAACAAACAATAAAAACAAAAATACAGAAAAGAAAACTAAGTTTAAGTAAATGAAAAACAAAATGACAAGCAGCTAATTTAACTTAGAGAAAAACAAAAACCGAAAAATCTTAAATCAAGAATAATGTAAATTTTGCTTGTTGCTATTTTTAAGTTTTAAAATCAAAGTCTTTTAAAGAACTTAATTCATTTTTTGTCTTATGAAACGAAACGAAATGAAACGTTAAAGCGATCATCGTGCAAGGACAGTGGCCAAGATGAAACTCATCTCGAAGGAGCAATCCCCCCGGCTCATGTCCCTTCTCTTTCCCTATGGACTGAGATTGATTGCATTTGTCTTTAGGCCAAAAATGTGTCTAGAGATCGAAGAGCGAAGAGCCTCATTGATAACCAATTGGATTACCTATGAGCGGAGTCCTTGATTGGATCCTTGGGAACTTGCACCTCCACAAAAGGTGGGAAGGGGGGGGTGTGTGTCGCCACTGTCTTTATGTCATGACTGAAAGCTGATGAATAAACAAACACACGAACCTATAACAAATTCCAAAATTAAAACCAAAACAACAACAACAAAAAACAAACTATATCTCTCTTTGTAACTCTCCAAGCAAAAAACAAAAAAAAAAAAAAAAAAAAAAACATTTTCCACTTCTCTGTGTATTTTTTAAGGTATTATTTTTTGCATCAATGTGAAGCTTTTAAGCATTTTTGTATTAACAAATAAAACTCTAGTAACAAGCTAACAAAAACAAAAACACAAACCCAAATGAAAAACAAAGAACACAAGAACAACAACAACAAGAAAAAACAAAAAACACAAGAAGAAAAAAATGCATAAACTTTGCTACAACTTTCAAATTTATACGCGTACGTTTTGTGCCCTCTCAACTTTAATGCAAAAAATCATACATTAAAAATCGAAAATCTTAAGAAACCCCAAGAAATTTGGAGCCAAGGAGATAAAGTTTGAACAAACAAAAACCAAAAAAATGAAAGGAAAAACAAAAACAAAAAAAAAAAAAAAGATATAGTTTAAGCAAAAAACACATTTTGCAGCTTTTGTGCTTATTTCGCTTAAGAAAAAAGTAAGACTAGTTGAACAAAAACATAAGAAATGAAAAGAAAAGAAAATAAATAAAACATTAAATCTTAATTCTAAGTAACTGAAACATCAGAGAGAGCGAGAGCGAGAGAGAGAGATAGAAGAAGTGGAAATGGAGGCAAGAAAATAGAAACTCTCTTCTTCTGCCCAGTAAAAGAATATGTGGAAGCAGTAAAACCAGAGGAAAAATAGCAAAAACATAAAAATAAAAACAAAACAACAAATGAATGAAGAATAATAACAACAACAACCAAAAAAGGTCTCTTTGAACAACAAAAAAAAAACTAAAGAGCAACAAATGCTGTCATCCAAAAAAAAAAAAAAATAAAAAACAAAAAAAAAAACAAGCAAAAAACAAAAAAGAAAAAACCCAAAAAAAAAAAAAAAAAAAAAACAAACTGAACTCTTTCTGAATCAATAAAAGACAAATTGATTTTCTGTAAGAAAACAAAATAGATAAACGCATTTATTTATCATTTGTCTCCTTCCTGCAGGATTACAACGAACTTTGACCAATTTTAGCGGAAAGTAAGCAATTTTTTCGAAATCTCATGGAATATTCGAATTTTTAACAGTGCGCCAACATGTCGATAACCAATACTTTACAGCGTGCTGTTAACCTCAAGATAACATTAGTTATCGTTATCGATAACTTGTGGGTCACATGCGGCAGTAAAGTCCAAAATAAAAAACTCAACGAGGGTGTGGATTTGAAGGAACTAAATAATATTTATTGACTTTAACCCAAATCAACAATTTTACATTAAAATTAATGTTTATTTCTTAAGTTAAATTATAATAAAATAATCACATCATAGCTTTTGTAAGCTTTCAAGCACTATTGACAAGACCAGATTGTAGTCCTTGCTCGACGACATCAACTGGTACTAAATGGGACCTGGAATAGCTGGAAAAAAATAAATAATTTCATTAGCAAACAAAATCAACTGCTTTGTGAATTCGAATATCTGAGGATGTACCACTAAAAAGGGGTCTGAAAAGACTGATTTTCATTAGCCTTCCAAAAGAAATTCCAGTGCATGGCTATGTCTTTCGACGGGCATGGACAAGGACTTATATGAGTTAAGCGCCCCTCAGATAAACGAGTTATAAGCATTTCTGTTTTTTTGACTCGTAATCCTTGAATGCAGATTGATAGTCCTGATCCTGGAGAACCAGAAAAGGTATGTCCTGACGAAATCCATCAATGTCTTGAAGAGATATGACCTTGAGAAAATTATCCTTTTTTCGTTTTTTAGCTCTTAAATCCACGAATCCTGCCGTAGGACGAAAGGACATGGTTCCCTAGGATGTCCTTGATGATCTCTACAGATTGGCATCAAAAAAAGTTGGGGTCATCTAAGGATGCAGGTCACAAAAATTGCCGGAAATGTCCTTTTTCTCAGCATTTCGAAGGACATTCCAGGACCTCATGACATCAATCGATGTGGACGAAAAAGGACTTCCAACTGGCAAAAAAAATTTCCCGCTCATCCTTCAAATGACTGAGTTATTGGCACTTTTCTGCTTTTTGGACTTGTAATTTTTCCAAGTCCCAAATTAAATTAAAATTTTTCCAAGTCCCAAATCGAATCGGAGGACCAAAAAAACTGCAGAAAACCACAAAATCATTGATATCTCAGCTCTCCGCAGGACTATCGTCATGTCCTTTGCACCGACTATAGTCCTTGATGATTCGAATCTTTTGTGTCCACTTTCGTCCTGATCCTTTAAAGGACTTGCGAGATATTTGCCATTTTTCTTTAAACAAAAATGTCCATTTATCTCAGCTTCCCGAAGGACATTCCAGGATCTGACAGCGTCAGTCGAAGCGGATCATGAAGGACTACCATCTGACCAAAGGACATCCTGATAGTCCTTGAAATGATCGAGTTACAAGGACATTTATTGTTTTTTTGCGATTTTTTGCCATTTTTCTGACTTACCCCCCTTACAAAAATTCGAGTAATATTTTTGGGAGAATATTGAAAATCCTTGGATGCAGATCGGTAGTCCTGATCCTGGAGGAGCAGAAAAGGTATGTCCTGTCGAAATCGGTCAATGTCCTGCGGAGATATGACCTTGAGAAAATTATCCTTTTTTCGTTTTTTAGCTCTAAAATCCATAAATCCTGCCGCAGGACAAAAGGACATGGTTTCCTAAGATGTCCTTGATGATCTCTACAGATTGGCATCAAAAAAGTTGGGGTCATCTAAGGATGCAGGACATACAATTTTCTGAAAAGGTTCTTTTTCTCAGCATTCCAAAGGACATTTCAGGACCTTATGGCATCAGTCGATGCGGACGAAAAAGGACTTCCAACTGGCAAAAAAAAATATCCCGATTTCCTTAAAATGACCGAGCTATAAGCTGTTTTCTGATTTTTGGACTTGTAATTTTTTAGCTTAAGTGACAAATTTATGTAGCATACTTTTGTGGTGAATAATATGAAATTTTTAAAAAGTGTTGCCTACTTATTGGGGTCAAAAGGAATCAACAAATATTTCGAGTATCCTTTGAAGGATCAGGACGAAAATGGTGTCAAACGAATCCTTTCATCAAGGATAATCATCTGTGAAAAGGACATTCCGATAGTCCTGCAAGGAGCTGAGATATTAAGGATTTTCTGTTTTTCCGATTTTGTAGCATACTTTTAGGCGGTTGGGCTTGTGGAGTGCCAAAATTAATTTTTGTTGCATACTTCCAGGCGGTTGAGCGTGTGTGGTACCAAAATAAATTTTTACTGCATACTTTTAGGCGGTGGAGCTTGTGTGATCTGCCAAGAGCTCAAACGCCTAAAAGTATGCAATGGTTTAAATTTTTGCACCCCACAAGCTCAAACGCCCAAAAGTATGCAACAAAAATTTATTTTGGTACCACACACGCTCAACCGCCTTGAAGTATGCAACAAATTTTTCGAGGATCTTAAATAAGCCTAAAAGTATGCAACAAAATCGGAAAAACAGAAAATCCTTAATATCTCAGCTCCTTGCAGGACTATCGGAATGTCCTTTTCACAGATGATTATCCTTGATGAAAGGATTCGTTTGACACCATTTTCGTCCTGATCCTTCAAAGGATACTCGAAATATTTGTTGATTCCCTTTTGACCCCAATAAGTAGGCAACACTTTTTAAAAATTTCATATTATTCACCACAAAAGTATGCTACATAAATTTGTCACTTAAGCTAAAAAATTACAAGTCCAAAAATCAGAAAACAGCTTATAGCTCGGTCATTTTAAGGAAATCGGGATATTTTTTTTTGCCAGTTGGAAGTCCTTTTTCGTCCGCATCGACTGATGCCATAAGGTCCTGAAATGTCCTTTGGAATGCTGAGAAAAAGAACCTTTTCAGAAAATTGTATGTCCTGCATCCTTAGATGACCCCAACTTTTTTTGATGCCAATCTGTAGAGATCATCAAGGACATCTTAGGAAACCATGTCCTTTTGTCCTGCGGCAGGATTTGTGGATTTTAGAGCTGAAAAACGAAAAAAGGATATTTTTCTCGAGGTCATATCTCTTCAAGACATTGATGGATTTCGTCAGGACATACCTTTTCTGCTCCTTCAAGATCAGGACAATCCATCTCCATCCAAGGTTTTCAATATCCTTCCAAAATTATTGCTGCATTTATAAAACATAAGTGTCCTTATAACTCGGTCCTTTCGTTAGATTGTAGGCCGCTTCGACTGACTGAACAGATCCTGAAATGTCCTTTTGAGAAGCTGAGCTACAAGGACTTTTTTGTTTATGAAAAATTATCGAATATTTTGCGAATCCTTTGAAGGATCAGGACGAAAGGGGTGTCAAAAATTCCAATTATCTAGGACCTTAATTGATGCAACGGACACCTCAAATAGTCGTGCGGAGAGTTAAGATATCAACGATTTTATGGTTATTGTCCTTTTTTGGCCACTTAGTTCAATTTGGGACTTGAAAAAAATTACAAATCAATGTTAAACTAATACAAGCTGTAACTCCGGTAGTTTTGAACCGATATCAAAAACTTATTTGTCAACTAACTCCCATCAATTAAAAAACAAATAATTTCGACTTTGGAAAAATAATCATGAAGTGTAAATAGGTTGGAAAATGACCTCTGCCATCTCTATACAGATTCGCAAAGTTAAGTGAATAGTTTTTGTTGTTTTCTCTTAAACTGCATTGTGGTCCATCATGTTTGAAAATAGGTAAAACAAATTATATTTGGCTTTTTAAATTGTGTGGATGGTTTAGAGACAGAGCAAATCTGACTAAAGAAGAAACCATATGCAACATGGTTATATGTTTTTATCGATAAATATGAATTATGTTTCGGTCCTGCCACAATTGGCGTCGCTCTATCGTAGCTCCTGCTGCGTCCTAGTGCGCATGAGCATGAGTTCTTATGCCAAATCATTTGCAGAGTGTATACCACCTTAAGGGGATAACAATATTACAATTAAGATATATAAAAAGGGCCATTAAAAATGACAACTGACATCAAATAGAGTGAAGCATGTTGACGGCCCTACCACGAAAATTTCGTTTAGGAATGCAGCGAACAGTTCTTATTGCAGTCCTCCTGGCAGTGGGCCTTTTCAGTTATGCCTTTCTCAATTTGAAGTTCTGTTTCAAACTGATGTCCCACAGAAGCCTCAATCTGATGGTGAGTTCTCCAAGGGAATCTACTTTAAAGTATTTATGTACATAATAACTCTACTATACACACTTGCCCGATCAGTGCCAGAAATTTGAACAGCATGAGTATAGTGGATCCTTGTGCGAGGAACTTTGTGCTTCGCAGACAAACTTTGATAATTTCCAATGCCCTTTGAACGATATGAAGACCATTTTGTTTACGGCCGAAAAGAATGGCGATGTGTATGCCGTAAAGGTGGGTGGAAAAGGGCTCATGCTGTTGTCCTTTCTTAATGTTTGTCTGCATTCCAGTTGGCTAGGCACAACGATGATGAACTGAGCTGGAAGAACAGCAAGGGTGAAGCGATTTATCCCAAAATCGAGGAATTCCATGAGATTGTCAAGCTTCACATAATATTGGCCTATAATGTCACACTAGATGATAATATGGTAAGCATCGAGAAAGGTTGAGTATTATGTGGTTACTAAATGCTTGATGGTTCCCTAATGTAGATTCGTGCTTTGGTCAATCAAGAGATATCAGATAATAATTCCCAGCAAATGGTTAGCTTTTGGCGTCTGTTCAAGGACAACAACTACATGATGGGCAAACTATTCGATGAGGAGTCCATATTTCCATCTGTGCTGGGTTCCTGTGGGCCGTATTATGCCACCGAAGGATTGCAAATTGTTCAATCCAATCCCAGTATTATGCAATATTTGTAAGCAATTTCAATTGTCCCTGTTGCTTTGTAGTCAACTCAATGTTGTTGTTTTTTTTTGTCTACTCAGAGCTTCCAATCGCCAGCAGCGACTTAAGCACGCTCTCAATATCATGGAGTATCTATTCCGACTGGATGAAATGAAACCGGAACCTCTGAAGATGTGCAAAATGCAAGTGAATCGCTTTGGCCTAACGCCGGAACATCGTCTCAAATACCAATCGGCGGAACATGTCTACGTGGAAAGTCAACTGGATAAACGAATGTCCCGGGGTGTACGCTGCCATCGGCATCAAGACTGTAACTTCCATTCGTGTCGCGGCCTGTGCGATGAGGAGCGTCAGGCCTGCACGAACATTCAGCAGAATAATAATTTTCAAATATTCTGCGAACACATTCTCCTGGGCAGTGGCACATTCCAGCCGGGTCTATTGAGCGGCGTCCGTTTGGCTCGTCCGCTTCAGAAGTTAATCAAGATGTGCATTGATCCAGCCAAGGATCAACAAGTGCCAGGTCGTCGACAGGCGCCAAATATGCAACTAGCCGTTAGGCTATACAATGAAATCAAACAATTGCATCAGCAAACTATTGCAGCAGCAGCTGGAGGAGGCGGCGGCGGAGGAGTGGGAGCTAACGATAAGGCCAACAATGATGAAGTTCCTCCAAAACAGAGACAGATTCCATAATAAATGATGTCCTCACAGATGAAAATAGTTTTATTGGCATGCAGTTCCGAGTAGATTTTCCATTTTAAAATTAAAGGTTTTGCTCAAAAATATATAGACCTACAAAAATAAAAAGAAACAAACAAAATACAATAGAATTTTTTACACAAATTAGTTATAAACAATAAAAAAAAAACACAAAATGAATTAAAATTAAACAAATAAATAATTACCATTTTGATACAAAACAAAAAAGAGAGGCGAGGTTGGGGGACCATTCTTATGTTGCCTACTTTTGGGCGGGCTTCTTCTCATTTCAATCCATTGTTTTTTGTTTTTTTTGTTTTCTTGCATTTATTATTCACTTTGAAAATTGTTAAATTCAGATTACATGCTTTGTTTTTCTTGTTGGTTTTTGTTTTACTTTGTTTTTGTTCTAGTTTTTGTTTTCTTCTTTTGTATTTGGGTACATATATTCATAATATTCATATTATGCCTTAGATGCTGCTTCTTCTTTTGTTTTTCTCCAAGTAAACGATTCGCTTGATTCGCTCTTTCTTCTAGCTCTTTAACTTACTCGGCTAAAACACAGATTAACACGTTTATTTGTATGCATATTTGTATATATATATATATATATTTTATAGATGCATATACATATATATATATATATATATCGATTTATGTATATTAATTAGATAAACTAAAAAAAAAAAAAAATATATATATATATATATATAGTACCACACACAGATAAATTTACCACACAATTATCTAGAATATCTTTTTACTTTGCCCTCCGCGCTCATTTGCTCAGCTGGTAACAGGTTTTTGGTTGATTTTTGCTTAATTTTGTTTGCCATTTTCTTTTTTTTTCCTTTGTTTAAAGTACAACAATTAGTTTAGTTTAGTTCCATAATAGATGTATACATATATGTGTGAGTGTGTGTGTGTGTGTAAGTACGATAATTGGGGACCACAAAAAAAAAATTGTTCGAATATTGTACATATATCTATGTATATATATATATCTATATCGAGTTTTTGTTCTTTGTTTTTGGTTTTTTCTTTATTAATTTTTAGAGATATCAATTGCCATTTTTTGTTAGACTTTTTTGTTTTTCATTTTGTGGTGCAAAAAATGTAGAAAAAATGTTGAAAGTTGTTTTCCACATTTCATTGTGGTTCGCTTTTCCTGTTCCTTTAGCGTTTCATCTGTTTTTTTGTTTTGTTTGTTTTTGTTCATTCTCATTCTTCATTTAAATATTCATTATGCCGGCGGTTCGTTTCACAATGTTACATATATGTTTGTTTGTTTGTTTGTTTCTTTGTGTGTGTGTGTGTGTGTGTCGGTGTGTGTGTGTGTGTGTAAAAAAATACATTTCATATTTCATTTTATCATCATCATTTGTTGCTCCTCAATATTTTCTCATCTTCTAACATTTAGCTATGCTAAATGATTATTGTTTTTTGTTTTCTTCTTTCTTTTTTAAAATTGTGATATATATATATAAAAAAAAAACACACATTTTCTGCCGATTTACGTGCAAGAAAGTTGGAGATGGAGAGCGACAGAGATAGATAGAGTGTAGAGTTTGAAAATCTGATCAAATTTTCTATGCGAACAACAACCAGCGCTTAGTAACGTTTAGTTAATCTCCATTTTCTGAATGTTTAAATTAGTTGTTAAACATTTTCATCAAATCCTGGTCCATTATATTTGTATGTGTGTGTGTGTGTGTGTGTGTGTGTGTGTGTGACCAACTGACTGGTTGACTGATTGACACTGAAACTGCCTGTGGTCCTTAACCATTCACTGTACACTTTGATGCCATTCAACTTGGACAAAAGAAACTATTGTGTAATAAACAAATTGGTTAAATTATAAATAATATATATTGATATACATATATATATATATACAGACATATATATACATATGTATATAATGAAACATTTCGTGTTTCATATGTCGATTGGTTGGGGCTTTTTATTACTAAAATTGTTTAACTTAATCAAAACGGAATATATATCCATGTATATATATTTATATATATACTTAAAACTGATTGACATTTACTCTTCTGCGTGCTCATGCTTTTCTTTTCCATCTTTCTCTATGTTTCATTCATTTTGTTTTTGATTTGATTTCTTAAATTGTTAAAGCTAACATAATTTGTTTTTCATTTCATTTCTTTTTTTTGTATAAAACATAAGCATACAGATACATACATATATAAATATATATATATATATAAATTAGAATTACACTTAATTAGCAATTAAAACTTTAGAACCTAAATTAAACAGAGAAACAAAAAAAAAAAAAAAAAAAAAAAAAAAATCCTCACATAGATTTTAAATTAATAACTAGACTTTAAAGTAAGGTAAATATGTAAGTTTTACTTTGTGTGCTGCATGTTTTTGTTGGTTTCTTTTGTTTCTCTTCTTTACTTTCATTGTTTTTGTTTTTTTGTTTTTGTTTAATGTAAATTGCTTTTGATTTCCGTGTACTCAATTGGTTTTGTCGTTCAACAAAATTAAATCATAGATAAAGTTTAAATTGGTTTAGTCATAGAGAAATGCACAATTCAAAAATATGTAATTTAAAAACAAATATATACTTGAGCATGTAATACTTTTTTTTTCTCGTTTTGCTTTCGATTAACATAAAAAAAAAAAACACTAAATTTCGAAAACGAAATAGTAAATAAAACAAAACTAGAGAAATGCAGAAAAAGTTAAAAAAAAAAATGTTTGCTGAACATCGATGGGAGCAATGAAACGACACACAAAAACAAATGGAAAAATATTATAAAAAAAAAACACATAGGAAACTAAATAAATAAATTACAATTACGACTTGAGTATGTGTGTGTGTGTGTGTGTGTTTGTATGTGTGTGTCTGTGTGATAGACAAAAGACAAGTGCAAGGAATAACTTTGCCCAAAACACTTTACAATATCATCATCATCATCATCATCATCATAATCAACATCATTTACATCAACATCATGATGGAAATATTTATGTGTATGTGTGAGTGTGTGTTTGTGTGTGTGTGATCAACGTTTTTACATAATTTCACTTAACTAAACGCATTATTTAATTTAATTAGTGGCTCAATTTGGGATCACTGCTCATTTTTTGTTGCTGCTTTGTTGTTCTCAATGGACATTAGCGATGATATTGAATGGGATTGGAGAGTATGTTGATTAACTCGTTCTGCTGCTCAAGTATCTGCTCCAACATGCCCCACCATTCGGCATAGCGTTCCTTTGACGATGCCTGACAAATCATAACCACTTCCGGTTTATTTGGATCCGTTGATTTTATTTGGAAACGACAATCGCCCAGCTCCTTCATTTGCATGTGATTCAGCTGAAAGAGAGAGAGAGAGCGAGGGAGAATAATGAATAATGAAAGAAACGTAAGCTGGACAAATCTCTACGCTTTACCTGTATGTGTGAGCGATATTTGAAGGTGGGATCGCAGAATTGTGTTTTAGCCTTCTCAATGTCGGCGAAAATAATAATCTGCTGGAATAGAAACACTTGCAATTCACGCTGCTTGGCCGCTTCGGTGACACAATTCAATGGACCCTGCATTAGCAGATTGCCTTGGGCCGTTATCTCGCCATCAAAGTCCTGCAGGCTGCGCAATATCATCATCATATCGTTGACTGTATTAACGACCACCTTCATCTGTTGATAGGCCTCCTGCAGTATGGCCACCTCTTTGTGTAGGCCAGCCCCCTCAGTGGCCTTGATTAGATCCTTGATCAATAGCTCGTATTTGGTAATGCGTTGCACTGGCTTAATAATCAAATTGCGCAACTGCAAACAAATATTGGGAGACAAGAGTTAACATATCTAATCCGATTGCCAAGCCGTTTCTCAACTTACATCCATGCGATGCCCCAATTTCTGACGTATACAATCAAAATAATCATAATGGGCACTCACTATGAATTCGGACAAGGGTTTGTTGCTGCAATAATAATAATACATGGCGAATTTTGGTGTCGAACGCTTTATCAATGGACCCAACTCCGAGGGCGTCTTCTGGCAATGGCGCAAGGCCCGCACAAATGATCTAAAAAGCAAAGAGAAAGTATGATGAGTTTGATCAGTTGACTTTCCTCTCCATTACTACTCACTCCTTATGCCAATCGTGAATATCCTTGATATTGTTAAATACCAAACGGATTTTACCGCCCTTTAGATCATCGGGCATGGGTATATCACTGCTGCTATTGTACACTTCGGCCATATAACTGAAATAAATGAGACGATGAGAAGATTTAGCAATTTCAATTGGGTGCGTGTGTGTGTGTTTGCTTACCCATTGACAATTTCATTTAGATCTGAGACATAAGTCTCCTCTGTGGTTACCAACTCTTTAAGCACATGCTGGCGTTTCCTTTGAGCCGCCTCTTTGCTATCCATGGCTGAAGTGTGATTCTGTTGCATGGCCAAAATTGCAATTCAATTTCAAATTGTTTTGTATTCTTCTATCTGTCTGTGCTTACCTCCTCATTGTTATCGCCGGCATGTGAACGTCCATGGCCATTGGTGTTGGCATTCTCACCACCAGCACAAACTCCTCCACCTCCACCTCCGCCTGCTCCTGCTGTGCTACTTCCACCGCTGCCATCTACACGACTATTGGACTCATGTTGCTCCTGCAAAACGGTGAAATCATTGCGTTTATAGATAGTCTGTCTATTGTATTAGATTTAGTCATAAGCACTTACCGTTCTCTCTCGGACAATTTGTTCGATTTCATCAAATTTGCCAGCGCTGGCCTGCAAATGGATTAAAAGAAAAAGCAAAATAGATTAAAACAAAGTTCTCTCTCGTTGTCTCTCTTTCAGATGCCAGCCAGGCCAACTAATTGAAAAACTTTTCGAACAAAATGAGTAGCAGCCCCAACATGTTGTGGGTGTGTGTGTGTGTGTCCCCCCGGAGAGAGTTTACCCACCCAGAGGGATGATTTTAAAAACAAATCAAACAATAAATAGAACAACCTTAGTCTATATTAATTAGGTAAACCACACACAATTCGATGGCATGTTTCACATTCAATTGAATCATTTGTTTATTTCTGTACACTGTGTACAAGTACTTTCCCTCCTAGATTGACCACGCACAGTGATTCGTTTCTGACAGAGAATGTGAACATCATTTCAATTTCCTAATTTTGAAATAAAAAATGAGAGTGTGTTGTCTCAAATTCACATGAGTTTTGAACTTCTAACAAGTCCATGACATTTTGTCCTTTCAGTAATGATAATGTTGAAACTTTCGACCCCTTGAAATCCATTTCCCTCTTTGTTTCCTTAATGGTAAATAATTTGTAGTTTGAGCATTCGTAACACACTGTTATTTGGCACACACACACACACTAACACACACAGATACACACAAATAAAGCCTTAATTAATTTCAGTTATTTTCGTTGCCGTTTGCATAAATAAGCAAACAAAATCAAAAACAAAAAAACACAAAAATACAGACAACCCCATAACACGTAAGAGGCAAATATGAAGAAATTATAAGGGATATGGGGGTGGGGTGGGGGGTGCTCAGGAGGTATAGAATAGTGGTTATCACACGGGACCTTGTGTGAATATTTTGCTCAGCATTTTCTTCTTTCTTTTCCTTGGTTGAAGCCAACTCCAAATTTATAGCCAAAATTCAAGTCAACAAACTTGCCAACTAAAGATAAAAGAAATTTCTTTTCTTTGCCAAAAGCAAGAGATTAGATTCATTTTGAACAGAAGCATGAGTAGAAGGTTTTTTTCAAATGTTTCTATCTATTTACTAGTCACACTCGCTTGAATTTAGGTTGATCTTGATGAGACATTGGAGAAATTAAACTATCGAGTTTAAGCAATTGAAGATCGTTTTTGGAAGAGTTCTTTTCCAAATCAAATGACTATTATATGTGGTTGGCAAGGGGGGTAGGGGTAGACTAGCAAGATATCGATAGATAACACACACATACACACACACATATATATAAAAAGTGTTGTTTGGATTGTTTTTCTTTGATTTTCTAATTCCTTTTTGTATACTTTGTGATAAGATTTTGCTCACGAGTCGATTTCGAATCGCATCGAGTCAGCTGTGGCGTTTTATTCATTGAGTCTTTCTGTTCTCTCTCTCTCTCCCTCTCTCTCTCTCTCTATCTCTCTCACACTTTTGGCAATCACAAAAATTGTTGCTTTGCGTTTTATTACAACATTGAATGCAATTTAAAATTAATTCATTTTGGCTTACAAATAAACGAAAAAAACAGCTCATTATGGCACGTGGATGGATTGTTTAAAATGCCCAGCACACACACACACACACACACACGCACAGCAGAGGGTGTGTGTGTGTTGTTTATATCTTTTTTGGTTGCTAAATTTGTTGTTATTGTTTTTGTTTCAGCAGTCATTCAAGGGAGAGAAGTGATTAAATTCTGCTGCTGTAGTTGTTGTTGTTGTTGCTGCTGCTTGTGATCTTTATAAGGATGTTTGCTATTTCACGACGACGACGACGACGCATTTTGAAATGAAATGAAAACGAACAACGAAATATACAAAATATACGAATCTAAATTGTATATAGAAATTCCTGAGACGTCGACGACGACGGCGAAGACGACTGACTGAGCGAACGCTGAGCAACTGACTGAACAGAACTGACTCGGAGTGGCACGGCCTAATAGTTTGCCTGTTGCCCAGCATGTTTTACATATGTATTCTATATACATACATGTATGTGTGTGTATGTGTGTGTGTGTGTGTGGAAAATTGTGGGAATGGCAAGACACCTCATTCACCAATTTACCCGCCCACACTTACACACATACACTCACACTATAGAATAATCAAAAAGAAACTCTCAATCAACGCTTCGCTAACAACATTTCGTTTTGTGTCGCCTTCGTCACTTGAGGAAAATTGAGTGAGAAGAGAGGGCCACCAAGCAAACAGAATGAGGGGGGAGGGAAGGAGGGGGGAGTGGGTGGGTGGGTGAGAACAAGAGTACAGAGAGCTGTTGGCAGTGTGTATAAAATTCTTAAATACATAAATTAATTCGCATTTTGCGGCTACAACAATGCATATAAATTTATCGAAATATCACACAAAAAGCCCCCAGGCAAAACAAATAAATGTGCGAATTGTATTCCCCCTCCCCCACAACGATATGCAATTAAAACGAAGAGCAAATGCCCTTTATGACAATTAAAGCAAATAGATAGATGAATCAATCAGTTGATCAATTGATTGTAATACTTATCCCAAGTGAATGATCTAAATTTCAACTCTCTCGCTTTGAACTCAGAATTAAGTTTTAAACTTTAAATGCAATTAATCTAACATTAACATTTCATAATTAAATAATTGCAAGTAAGCAATTTCCTTAGGCAAAAGGAAATTGTTTTTCAGACAATGCATAAATTGTCGATAAGCTGAGTTATTGGGTCTAAAGAATTCTAGCTAATTCCTATGATATATTCCTTGTATATATATTTTATTGTTTTCGTTTTTTTCTTTTTTGTGGTGATTTACTTGTTGGGTTTCTGATATCAGTGGGCAAAGCATTAGCAGACCTTGCAAAATTTTACATTGGAAACCAAGTGCCGCCTGCTGGCAACTCACACACAAGCTGACTGACTGACTGAGTGACTGACATGGTGTGACATTTAATTAGGTTGCTCGACAGGGAGTGGAGTGGATGACGGATGCCAAGAGGGAGGAGGTGGAGTGCAGGTGAAAGTGGAATGGTCGGAGTAGTCGTTGTTGATGTCACACACACACACACACACACACACACACTACAAAGGGCGCGAAAATTCGCACAAGGAGAACTATTAAAATTTAATGACAATGCAAATACAAAAAAAAAAAAAAAGAACAACATAAAAGCGAAACGAAACCGAAATGAAGGAACCAAAACAAAGGTAAGTTAAACGGGTCGAGACCCCAATGGCAATTGTGCCAAAAAGTTAACAAAAATAACAATAACAACAGCAACAACAACAACAACAACAAATAAAACAACAGAGATAGACCTAACTGGGTTAAAAACTTTTGCACCTACCAAGTAAACAAAATGCAAAAAATAAAACAAAACTGACAAAACGGGAAAACGAAACAAAAATGAATATAATAAAAACCCAAGGCAACAGATGAAAAACTTTTACAAGGCAGAAAACAAAAAAATTTACATTAAATTCAACTAATAAGCCATCATCAAAATAGAAAAGACGAAAAAAAAAAAACGATTGGGGGAAGGAGAAGAGGTGGGCAAATAGGTGGAAGATACACACAAAGCGAGTGGGAGAGGAGTGGGGGGGAGAGAGGTGGCAAAACGAGACGAGACAGCATTAAATTTATTGATGGAAATGAAGGCAACCGACAGTTGGCGTCACTTTGGCGTCATATCCAAAAAGACATTCGACAGAGAGGCAGGAAGGTCAGAAGAAAGGATACAAAGCCAACAGACCACCAGGACTAGGAGTGATTGGAGTGAGTTGTGGGGACCAAAAGCTAATGGCATCGAAAGACAATATGGCGGCATTTAAGTTAACTAGCAGAAGAACCAACAATCAAATTATCAGAAATATATCCATATGAAAGAGTTTGTTTGTTTGTTTGTGTGAGACCTGCAGATGGAATATATTAACGGGCCAAAGTTAAGGAACTCCACACTGAAACTGAAACCCAAACTGGGACTAGCTTCATCTTAACTAGAACAAATTGAGCGTATAATTTATAACTTTTGTTACTAAGGATGGTGTTTTTTTTGCTTTTTCTAAACTAAATTGCTTTATAAATTTCCCGTATTCTGAGTAAATGATTGCTCGACATTCTTTTCAAAAATTCCTTACACTGATTCACTATATCAAAAAAAAAAAAAAAAAAAAAGAATGAGAGAAGGGGAAAAAAAGAAAGCAAGGAAAAAGAAATAAGAGAGAAAAAATTACCAATCTCTGCAGCAAACAAAAGAAAATGTACACCCCATCACAATTCACAAGCAAATTCACTCGACTGACAGTCAGACGGACGGACCGGACGGACCAAGTACATACTTATTCATTCCACAACCCACAAATCCGCAAGAAATACGAAGAGAGAGAGAGAAAAAAAAAAACAGAAGCAGCATCTCCTCTTGTCTACGGCTAATTTGACTACGAAAATTTATGCGTTGTGAGACAGGGAGGAGGAAGAGGAGACTGTGCGTGTGTGTGTGTGTGTGTGTGTGATGCGTGTGGTGGCTATTCTGTCTGACCACCAGAAACATCCCATCCATTCCACCCACTCATTCACAAGTGTTCTTCCCTTTTTCTACTTGGTCTTCTTCTTTTGCTTTGGCTGTGTGTAAACAAAAAATAAAGTGGCGCATTTATGGCCAAAGGTGGCTGCCCTTTCTTCTCCGGGCTCCCACCTAGCCACCTCTCCTCCACGCTACTTTTTGTGCTCTTACTTAGGCATAGAACGGACAGACGGATGGATGGATGGACTTGAGGTAGATTTTCCTGTGCCTTTTTTTTGGTCTCTCTCTTCTCATCTCTCCTACGTTTGCTTTCTTTCCCGTCTGCTTTATTTGCTATGCTTTCTTCTAATTGAGGCAAAGCTCGTGCTCGGATTGGCAATGACGTGGAGGATGGGATGACGCCGTTGCCGCCGCCAACAGAGACGACGACGACGACGACGATGATGATGATGATGATGATGATGCTTAGAGCAAAGTTACAATAAACTGTTTTGATTTGTGTGTGGGAAACACACATATTAGAGAGAAGAAGGTTGCGTTAAAAACAAACAAAAACAGAAACCGTCAAACAAATAAACAAATAGCAATGAGTTGTGTTGAGTTGGCATACAGTGAACTGAATTGAATTGGATTGAGGAATTGACTGGGTTGGGCAGGTATTATTCGACTTCTTTTCTCGTAGGAGATGAATGTGAAATAAAGTGATTGGGAAAAGCTTCTTTAGTTATATATATTTTTACCATAAAAGAAAGATAACCAGCTTACATCTTGGCATTTAGGTTGTCAAATGGTTAATGAACAATAAGCACAACTTGCTTATAATATCCATCTATAATATCTATCTCAAGGTAAGCAAATAGCAATACTGGAGCATCTGGTTGATCTGTCCGGTGTGTAACTTACCAAATTGGCTGGCTCCTTGAGATCCTTTGTATATGCGGGCGGTCCATTGGCAATTAAATGTGGCTCCTGTATTGGCTTCATTGGCGGCGGCATTTCCAGACCGGCCTCCTCATCGGGCTCAAAGTCCGCTTGATGCTGAGTCTGCTGCTGCTGCTGCTGCGGCGTTGTGTACTGTGGAGTTGATGACAAATTGACTGGCGTTCCAGTCCCTCCTCCACCCTCAACCAGCTGCTGTGGCTGTTGTTGCTCCTCGACATGCTTTTGCGGTGTCTAAAAGAGGTAAAATTGTTATTGTAC
This sequence comes from Drosophila equinoxialis, assembly GCA_018150345.1. Classification (NCBI taxonomy): domain Eukaryota; kingdom Metazoa; phylum Arthropoda; class Insecta; order Diptera; family Drosophilidae; genus Drosophila; species Drosophila equinoxialis. The sequence continues at coordinate 11,756,110 of JAECWI010000868.1, read as the reverse complement.
CCAATATACGTATGTACCACAAATATTAATATATACATGCATGTCTACATTTAAATATAGGTACATATAAAAAATTAATTTTATAAATAAACGAACATAAAATATTCGACGTATATCATAGACTAAGATGGTATATACACGGTATGTATTTACATATATACTCACTCGCAAATTCTTCTCCGAGGGCTTCTTGATGAGCGATTTGTCATTTGGCGGCTTCTCCACTTTGCTCTGTGACAGTTTCCTCAACGGTGGCGGTAGCCACTTGCGCCTGTAACACAAACAAAATGAAGGCGATTAAAAATGAGATGAGTTTCAAATTCATTAATTTAAGGAAATTAATATCCTTGTCTTCAAATCATACAGAAATACTCGTATGGATGCTGTGTGCTGAACAAATTCTTCCATTTCATGCTCTCTCGCGTTCTTTTGGCATGGCTATAGCCAAAATAAAACCAAACCCGAAACGACAAAAAATCAAGTAGTTAAATTTATGTATATATATAGATATATATAAAGGAAAAGCAAAATGCGAAATAAACGAACGAAATATTAAAAAACTCTTGGCAAAATTGGCTGTCCAGCTGGGTGGCCAACATGAGACTGTCGCCAGCCACTTGGCCTGCCACTTGGCACGCTGCTCTGCCCACCCGCAGCTGCTTCATTGTCGCCGGCGCCATTGCACAGTGGGGCCAAGTTCATGGTGACCCCTCTGCCCCCAACCCCACCGAAGAACCGCACCACTAAATGGCAAAAGGCCAAAAATTTTATGCTCTTCTCTCTCACGCTTCGTCTCTTCATTTCTCTCTCATCAAAGTCATGGTTTGTGGCTGAATGAAAAAAATATAAAATAAAAGCTAAAAACTGGGAAAAGAGAATTCTTGGTCATATAATTCATGGCAATTGGTTTTATGATTTTGAGAAGAGAATATATATATATATATATATATATGTTTATTGTACATTTGTTTTCAGTTTTTATGCTGCAACTTTTTGGCACACCGTAAAAATATCCTTCACGTATTTTGATTAATACGAATGTTGTAAAAGCTGCTCAAAAAGGGTCAAAAGAATTTTTGACTTTCTTTAGCGCTTTTCATTTATAAAGAAAATCTCATTTATCACTTGGTCTACAATCCCCGAAATTGATGAACTGAATAATAATTGAAAAGGATTCATTTTTCATTTCTCTCATGGGGGAGAAAGTGAGAGAAAGAAAAAGGGAGAGAGATGGTAGAATAATTGCAACATTTTAGTAAAAAGTTTAAATTAATAAACCGCATTCAACTTTGCTCCGTTTCTCTTTGTCTCTCGCTCTCTCTGTCCGTCTTCGTCTAGTGCAATTTTTGTTCTTTTTTGTGTGTGTGTGTGTGTGTGGGCAAAACCACAACAAACAAATGTAATGCAACAGCAAATTGATAAAGTTTATAAATTAAAGCTTAATTAATGAGCGAAAATATACAACGAATACGGGACAACAACAACACGAAACACATTTAAATTAAAATAAAAGTCATCGTGAATATGGGATGGCTATAATACTCAATGGCTTGTAACATAATTCAAAGTAAAAATAAACATTGACATAGACAAAGGACAACCAGGCGGCAGTGAAAACATGGCCAGTTTGTTAGAGAGCAGGTGTATGTGTATGTGTGCGAGAGAGAGAGGGAAAGGGAGAGGGAGTCATTGTCAGTCCTGTCCAGTTTAGTTCAGTTCCAGTTCCTGGAATAGTATTTAATTTATTATGCGGTCGCCTCAAAATTCATTTGGCTGATGTAATGTTTTAGGCAAATAAGTAAACTCTCCTTTCCACCCACGCTTTCTCTTTCTCTCACTCTCACTTTCGCTGTCTCAGTTACTCTCACACTTTAACCACAAATGTGTGTGTATGTTTGTGTATGTGTGTTAATGAGGTCGCCGCAAAGTATGCAACAAAGGCTGGCAAGTTTGCAGTTTCCTCTTCGGTTCCTTTTAGTTCATTGGACTTGACTATGAGGAGGCGGCGGCACGCGCTGCCCCGCCTATCATTTCTCTTCCCTACGCTCCTCACCCCACACTTTATCACCCGATCTCTGCACTCACTATTATATATCCCGAACAAACACACGCGCATATTGACACAATGCTTGAGACAAAGAATGAAGAGAGACCAAATGAGTGTAAGTGTGTGTGTGTGTTTGTCTGTTGGGCTGTGTGTGTGTGGGCTGGCTGATGGGCAAATCTACCCAGAGACAATAATCTATATTCATGTTGCTCGCTCTGCCTTAATGCTCACCCAAGTGAGCCCAATTAGTGTGCAAATATTGAAAGTATTGTATACAATATAGGTACATATATCTTATATAGGTAGGTAGATACATACAAACATAGAGTTTGATATATACACATACATACATATATTGTGTCAATGTCTGTGTGTGCAATTTATGTCCAACTATGCTAAACGGTAGCAAACGAATTTGCAAGAAACTAGTAGAAAAGCTTTTACCTTGATAAGAATATTGATAAACAAAAAAAATTATTTCGGGGACGGCTTTGAATTTCATTCGAAATTGCAATTACCGAGTCGCAAAATTATGGAATTGTTGTCCATCAATTTATTTATGCTTCATTTGCCCTATCTCTTGCTTCTCCCCCCAAACTCCCAACCCGTCGATACTTCTAGGCTTGGCATGATTAATACCCAACCATTCGAAGAAGCCTTTTATCGCTTTCCTTTATTTTTTTTACTGGATTCATTTTCTTTTTTGTTCTTATCAACTAATGACGAAGTCACTCACAGGTCTCCTAGGCTGCTGACTAATCCATAAGTATTAAACAATAAGCAATGTTTATTATTGTTTTTATATAAAATTCATGTAATAACAAAATTAAATAGGAGCCAACATAAATCGAGTATCTCTCTCTCTTTTTTTGCATTCACATGATAGAAATTTGGAGACATTCATTTGAGAATATTATTAAGCAAAGCCTCGAAAAACAAAACAAAACAATAAAGTCGGATAAAGTCTGTTTAGCAGGAAGTGTGAAAGTCTGACTCTTATCAACTTCCTTACTAAGGTTTCCTGTAAATTGCATTAGAAATGTCACAACTAATAAACGAAACTACTAAATATTAGTCAAAAACATCTCTGGTATTATTTTTGACCGATCAAACAGCTGATTCCCTGCACATAGGGGAAAAGACATTTATATACATATTATTAATGGATAAACAATAACAAATTATATATAATTATTATAGATCTCATACAACAGGTTTTGTTGCTATCAATGATTATTTGAGAGAACATTTGATGTGTTAAGCGGGGAAAAGTCTGTAACCGGTTTTTGGCATGACTTAATTTATGTGAGCAACACAGGAAGCGGGTGACGGGACCGGGTGGGATTACCCAAAACATTTCATACACTTCAATAAAGATAGATGACTCTGAAATTTTCATTTGTTTTCTGAACTCTGAGCGCTAAGTATGTTGTCCAATTGATAATAAAGAATATAACAATATATAAGAAAATTTTAAGAGTCCAAAAACGTCTTCTAATTATCTTTGCCCAAAGGGTATTACATAGTCACTTGGTTTATGTATGCATAGACTGGTTTTAATTGCATTCGAAACATTTCTCACTCTTTTTGGGGCATTTCCAACGATGAAAGACCCAAAAAGAAAAGACAATATATCTCCAAAAATCTCATCTAAATAAGGTGGATTTTGTTTAATAGTTTTTCCCTGTTTTTTTTTCTACTTCTCTGGTTTAGATTCACTCACTTATCTCGGGTATTTTATCTTCAACAAAGCAAAAAAAAAAAAAAAAAAAATAATAATTCTCTAGCATTCAAAAACCAAAAGTTAAATTGATGGCAAACGCCACAAAGCGGAAAAGGGGGGAAATGTGTGGCGAGCTAGAGAGGTTAGATAAATAAGCTAGAACAACAGCAAGAGCAAACAAACAATCAAATGTGAAACGTGTCTGTCTAATTTCCACAATCGAACTGGAAATTCAAAAATTTTATACTTGATATAGAGAAAGACGAAGAGGAGGAGGAGCAGGTGGAGGTGGAGGACGGACAGAAAATTGGCTGCATAATCAATTTGCATCTCGAAAAACCGAGTGGCAAATAAATAAAATATTATTTTCTCTCAATTGTCAAGTGGAAATAGAAAATTAGTCACAACTATGAGTATGGCGGAGAGGTAGAGGGGGATTGGTAATGAAACAAAGTCACTTCTATTTAGAAATTATGTATGTATGAATACTCTTTCAGGTAATTGCTACATATATCTTTGTATGTACATAGGTGAGAAGATAGGCACAAAGCTAAACCATTGTCGGATAACTGTTTATTTACCAAGTATTACGCTTCTCTTCGGCCGTTGACTGCTCATCATTTGGCGGACAGCAGAAGCAGGCAAATTTCTTGGCATCGGGGGCAACAATATGCGGATGATGAAGTGCTGTACGTTGTTTGACATTATCATGCCAATTCAATGATATCGATTTGACTAATTGTGGTGTGCTCTTTATACAATTTTCCAACTGCTCATGCCCCAGTACATCCTCACTAGCCTGCTGATGCTGAAGAGGATGGGGATGAGGATGATTATGATGACGATGACGCTGCTGATGAGCTGCTGCGGGGGCCGAGCGACGTTTGATTTTTTGTGAATTTAACAAATTTGAATTAAAAGTCACATTGTTGTTATCATTACTATTATCGTTATTAACTGCGGCGGCAACTGCGGCACTTTTTTCAAAATGAAAACCATTTTCGGTATACTTATCTACCGCTGAGCTGTTGTTGTTATTGCACATTGCAGATAAGCCCAGTCAAAGCTAAATAACAACCAACTACGACAACGACGACGACGACGACGACGACGACGACAAAGGTAAAAAACTTTAACTTCAACGTAAAAAAATTGACTGCCCAAAGTCCGATTAGCGTGAAACCGCGACAACGACGACGACGACCAACGTTGCGTATACGCGTTAAACCATAAACTGAGCTAGCTGGCGGACAAAATGAAACTGTTCTGCCTTCTGATATATACAATATTATTATTATTATTATTCTCTTTCTGCTCTGCGAGTGTGTGTGTTTTTCTTTTCTTTTCGTTTTTGTAGGCGGCTTTCGATTTCTGGAGAATCAACAGAAGAAGAGTATAGAAATTTTACTCAAACTAAACTCAACTCGACTCAACCAACTCAACTGAGTACGAATAAAACAGGCAAGGCAAGGCAAGGCAAATGGTAAGCGCTGAGCATTTATTCTTATACCTACAATTTACGTTGTTCTCTCTCTCTCTCTCGCAGCAAATTGTGTTTTGAGTTCTTTTTTTTTACTAACCGACCAGTAGTGGTCGTTGTTATTGTAATAGGTTTATATCTTTATGGCTTGTGCCCGACCTGAGTTGGGTGAAGCACGCGATTACAGGCCCAAGCGAAAAACATTAGTACACAAGCAAACAGCAAACAGGAAAACATAAACTATAGAAGGCAAATTGGTTAAGGATATCCATTTCAAATCAATTGAAATGAATTTGTGAACAATATTTCAACCTTAAACATAAGGTTAATATATTTAAAATAAATAAAATTGAGAAAAAAATGACCTATAATAAACTAAAAAAAGAAATCGCAGACAATCAATGCTTAAACTAGTTAGTTAGTTGTTCTTTGATCATTTTATGGTCTAACCAAATCTATATTAAAGATCATATCTATCTCTTCATCGATATTGCATAATATATTTTGCATGAGTAATTCGGAGTCTAAATCTAATCACTAGATGACGCAAGTTGAGCAGGATAAGCAGCGTATCATGAGGCAATTGTTCATTCCTTTGATAAGTTGTAAATTAAGTCTTTGAATATGTATGTATATATATTGCGACTTTATCTCGGTAGGACATGGTAGCGGATAACTTAATGTTGTTGTAGTAAAAAATAAAACACACCAAAACAAAAACCCCATGACGAATACAAAGTACGCATACAGTAGTGCAGTGGTGCGGTTTGGCCTGTTGGTGGTGTGAATGTCTGATAAATTGTATGACACGCTTTCCATCCCTTCCCATGGAAGTGGCAAGGCAGAGCTGATAAGAAACAAATGTGGTTCCCTACTTAGCAGAGGTCGCAAGAGGGTGCGGCTTTTGGGTTAATAATTTTACAAATTGTGAACTGAAGAGTTGTTAAAGTCTTATCTTTGAGCCATTTGTTGTGCACTCCATATTATTGAGAGTTTCACTTATTTGAGGTAAGAGTAAAACAAAAACTTACCCACTAAAGCCACGACGTTTGGTGGATGATGAGAGAGCATCCGCTTTGCCGCTGCGATTGCCTGTTGGAATTTCAAAAACAAAACAAACAATTTAGTTAAACAAATGAAGGTAAATCAAAGAATATTTATAGAAGTGATCAATTGACTTGAGAAACTCACCCTGATCCTGCTGCATGCTATCGTTGGCCTTCTGAGCTGCCGCCCCGACGGCTGAAGACGATGAACTTGCTGGCTTGTGTGAGCCTGGCGGCGGTTTGAGCACTGCAACAGGCACAAGTCCTTCCTGAACGGCAGCATCGTCATGCTGGAGATTGAGACGTACCAGACAAAAGTGCGGCTCACTGGCTGTGGGCAATTCAATAATTTCCACTTGCTGTCCCTTACTAACACTCAGCTCATTGCTGCCAGAGCTGGCTGTGTAGTCGGCAACCACCCAGGTGGCTTCCTGATTGCCGAGCTGCAAAAAGAGACAAATAGATGCAATAATTATAGAGGTATAAGCGAGAAAGGGAAAAACTAAAAACCGAATATGATGAGGAGGAGGAGGAGCAAATGATTATAGCATGCATCACAAGTGGTTTTTATTGATTGACCGAGACCCTCGACAAGGACTCTATGAATCCATCACTTGGCCTTGAATGCCCACCCATATTCATATCCATACTCATAGCCACATCCGCACCCACACAAACACACCTCATTGGCAAATATGAACACTAACTAATTAGAAAGCTATTCAAGTTCCATATAAGACGCCTATTGTCTCATTAAATATGCAAAAGTTACCACTGGAAGCAGAGAAAAGCAGAAGAAACAAAGCAAAAAGGGAGATGAACGAAGAAGGAGAAACTGCCGCCTTAAGCCTTTCAACGGCCAATCAACAAGCTAACCAACCAAAGGCAGCCAAGCAATGTTATGTGCATTAATAATGTATAAGTTTATTAATTTACATATAACCCACACACACACGCACACTCTCTCCTTCTCTCTGTGTGTGTGTGTAATATGCCTAATTGCCACACCATGAAAGGAAACCACAAAATATTCTCACACACCCGCACAATGAAGAGAAAGGAAAGCCAATCGAGTGCCTAAATGATGAAAGTAATAAAAGAATCTTCACCGCAACAAAAGGCTTTTCCATGAAATCATTTATAGAAACTTTCTGAAGTTGAATTGAAAATTACTATTATTATACACTTTTACTTCGTACTTACCAAACCAAAACGAATCATAACATTATTCTACACTTTTATTTCCTAACTTTTTACTGACTGACAATCTTGTGTATATATATATCAAATACAAAGAACGATAACAAAAATTTGTTTAAATATTTTTTCACTCGAATTTACGGAAACGAGAATTTTCTTTATCTCTTCCAAAGGTTTAAGGAAAATGTTTTCAGATTTCATCTCATCTGAATGAATTTGAAGTAAGCGAAATCAATACTTCCTTTCGCATTCGTTTCTCAATTAATTTGTTTGCTTAATTCTTTGTTATGTTGGCTTGTTAAGTGCATTTCAAACATATTTAAATTTCCTTTTCGAATTCGAAAATAGAAAGGCTTTATCTTTGAAATCGATTTGCCAACAAGTTTATCTAAAGAATATTTCAAGTATTGTGATTAATCCTTTTATTTCCTATGCAGTTTTAAATAGCAAATTATTTTGATTTTCATTGACAAATTGATTTCTGTTTCTCCTTGTGTGTCGGAGATAATATAAAATTCAACTTAATAATCAGATATTTAGGCCCGTTGTTGATCCAGTTTAAAAAAGCATAACAAATAAACCCAAACCCAAACCCGAACATGTTATAATTAAGGTTTTCTGTTCCCATTTTTTGTTTTTTTCTTTTTTTGTTACCGTTGTCGTTTTTGTCATAGTGCTGCCCCCTCTCATCACATCGTCAGCTGTGGCTGCGTTTTCAATGGCCTGCGAGTTTATAATATTTATTTTATATACAATATTTATATAGAGTCGCTTGGGCCATAAAGACCTGGGGGCGGGCAAAGCGCGCGCGTGCACACATGTGTGAGAGCTCTCAGGCCGCAATATAAACACCTGGCCCTGGCAACTGGCAAAAACCATGTCACCAAAGACATGTGTGAGGCAGGGCAGGGCAAGCCAGAACAAGGCGTGGGAGCCGTAGGAAAAGGAGCATGGCATGGAAGGAGGCAAAGGCCGCTCATAAGCGCAATTAAATCAACTTCATCAGCGGGCACAGGAAAGAGCAGGAGCAACAGTAAAAGCAACAGCAACAGCAGCTTAGTGTATTATGGACGCCTGGCTGCCTATATTCCATGTCTTTCACTTGCTTTCTCTCTCTCTCTCTCTTTATCGGGTTTTGCCTGTGTTTTACTCGCTTTGAGAGGCAAAGTTGGCCAGCTTCCTTTTTTTTCCACGATAGAAGCGAGGAGTAGGCAAGTGGCAGAAGGCAGCGGTAAGCTCTGTTAATTAAGCTTCACTGACACGGAAACGTGCCGCGCTTGTGTTTATGTGTCTGTGTGTGTGTACATGTGTGTCTATGTGTATGTGTTTTTTGGTATGTGTATAAGTATGTTGCACGTTTCCGCTTGTAATGCAATTAGTTGAAAAGTTTTTTGCTCAGCAAAAGTTCCAAACACAGAGCACAGAGCAAACTTTTATGCCAGTTTGTGTAAGACAAGATGTGGCCCCTGAGGGGATATTATTTTTGCTGCTACTTCTGTACTCTACTTTCTATATATGTATACCTATATATACAGTGTATTTTGTTTCTCTAGCGCTTGTCTGCAACAAAACGAAAGCTATTAAAAACTTCCGTCCCCATATCCCCGTCCATCCCAAAAGAAATACCATTTATCTCCCACACTTGCTCTGTCTAGCTCTAGCTCTCTCTCTCTGTCTCTAGCTATTTCTAATTCTCGTAGTCTTCGTATAATTTGTCAGAAATATATATAGATAAATCGCAAAAGTATAAATGTTATGTCAACTCTGACAAATGTCTGATTTTTCAGTTGTGCATAACTTTTCTAATAGCTGGCAAAGAGCAGTATAAAGAGGATGCATCATGGCAAATTACGTATACGCAATGTGAGCCAACATCAACATCGTCATCATGATTATCATTTGTCGTTGCTATTTAGTGTATGGTGCAAATTGCTGCAGTCACGCACACTTCAACACACACACACATAGTCATACACTAATAAGCTGTCATCAAAAGGCAACATGGCGTATGCGCACTTTCTACTCTTAGTGCTGCTGCTGCTGCTGTTGGGCTGCCTGCTGATGTTGATGATTTTTGAAGTGTGTGCATTGGAAATTGCTTAATGGCAAGTGGGAATACACCGAGTAGAGTAGGGTAAAGTAGAGCACTATATATATGTATATATATTAGTTAATAGTGTGTGTGGTTAAGTAAATGGAACAGCAGCCAAAGTATGTAACTAACGGATGGAAAAGCTCTTGAAATCTCATGAAATGTCTTTAAAATGCAAAACCCACTTACAATAAATAATTCCTTTCTGACATTTGCCAATCATTTTGTGGTTTCCGTATCATCACAATCATATTTCACTCATGTCATTGTTATGCAACTTTAGTTCAAGGTTGAAGATAACTTTCAAAACAAAGCGAAACAGTTTGCAACTTTTGAAATCAATTTGCCAACCAAAAGTTTATTAATCTTCAAAATTCTTCTTCTTCTACTTAGTGAAGAATTGTATTATTTGCTACCTGTTTGGAATATCAATTAAACTGTATGTTCAATTTATTTGACTTCACTTACTTGGTTAGTTACTTTTCTTCTTTGCTAATCGTCCTTACAGTTCACTCAAGCCAAGGATTAGGCAGAGACATTCTTCTTTCAACTTCAGTTTACACTTATCTTAAAAGATCAATGTCCAAGGCAGACAATTTATTTATGCTTTTAAGTAGAGTTTGCAACAAATTACTCTCAATTGGTATTGAGATTAATTTCTTGATCTTTTAATTGCTTTTGGCAAGTGCAACCAACTGCTGTTGCTGCCCTTTCCAAACGCCAAAGACATGAGTCAAGAGGCATCATGGTGGTCTTTTCTATCGTGTCATAGTTGCACGTAATTGATTTAGAATATTATTCGATTTGCACTCAAAATGACTTTCATTTAGCACTCCCTTTCTCTCACTCTCTCTCTCTCTCCGTCTCTTTCTATTGTATCCCTGTTTCACTCGCTTGCCTCAGTCAGTATTTCACCCATGGCATTCACATTCAGACAATGAGCCTATCTGGTGGTGGTGGTGGTCTAGGGCATTGAATGAGCTAGCGAGGGGGTAGATTGTAGGGACCCACAAATGTGGTCGCTTTTGGTGTTAACATGTTGTCGCACAATTACCACACCACAAAGAGACTTGGAGAGGCAGAAAGAGAGAGAGAGGGAGAGAGACCAATGAGAATGGTAAAGGGAGACCAGCAACCTCCTCCTCTTTTTATTTCTCCTCAACTGCTGCCTGCTCCCGTTGTTCGCTTCATCGGTTGGCCCTGCCTGTTTATTGTTTATCATGTTGTTGACTGTGTTGGTTACAACGTAATTGATGTCGAAACCTTCCCACCGCACTGAGTGCCTATCCCCCCTCTCCTCAAGGAGTAACTGCACCCACCACTGTGCAAGTTAATTGAATAATAGACGTTTATGTTTTATGTATCTAGGCTATACACATGTGTAGTACTCGCACACACACACCACAGAGTTATATATATATATATATATGTATATAAATTTGTCCTATCTACAAATGATTTATGTGTCCCATGAGGCTATTTGGCAAATTGTAAGCACAAATAAAACAAAAATGTATAAAATGAAATTTTATCAACATTTTGTTTTTTCTTTCTTTTTTTGTGTATTGTTTTTTTTCTCAATGTTTAAGCAAATTCTCTTGAGAGCAAGAGCGAAAGTAAGAGAGCAAACGACTCTCCACTTGTTGTAAAATCTTGGCTATAATTCGAATCAGTTAAATGATGTTTGTAATTTCACTTGACAGCCATCAACCGAAAACTCCGCACTCTCCCTGCCCCATCCAGTTGGGAGCTTTTTGCTTTTGGGTTTTTCATTTTAATGACTTAACAATTGATGGAGTTTTTTTTCAAAGTTTTTTTTTTCCTTCTTGCCAGCAATTGGGTTTTTACGATGCTTTTTCGCTCATAAAATACAAGGCAAAGACATAAGCTTAGCTTCGCCTGCGCCCTATCCCTCGGTCCATCCCCTAGCCAAGCCTCAGTCCCCTCATTTTTATTTGCCATCAATAATAACCTTAACATTTTGCCAAATCGCTTTACAATTTTCTCAAGAAACGAATTTTGTTCGGACAAAGTCATTGTGACGACCTACCTGACACCCTGCAGAGGGGATGTACATATATAGGGATATATGTATAATGTCAGCATTTTTAGAATGAAATATTAAATTCAAGTTGGTAGAATTTTTGCTGTTTCGAACTTTATTTAAGTAGTTTATGAATTCCCTTTATGCAGAAATCTGAGGGTGCATTCTTATGTATTGCAGGGTATATATAATAAGAAGCATTTTTCAGGTTGAGATCTTTTTTGCCTTGCCTTCATGGTTTTTGCTTTGTTATTTTTTTTTTTGTGTGTGTTTTATTCTTTGTGAATTTCTTTTGTTCTATTATTGTTATCGTCTTGTAATCAGAGGCTGAAAGAGAACAAGGCGGTACTCTTTTTTTTGGGAAAAACTTTGTCCTTGCCTCGCATTGCAGAACGAAACGAGACGAATCGAGAGTCGAGTCGACATCAGGGCGTCAACTTTTTATTCTTCTCAAGGCTATGGAAATTTAAGCTGCTGCCAAGTTTTAACTTTGAATTTCGATTGCATCTACTTAGTTAGAGACTCGCTCTATTGGGTTTTCAATTTTCCATCATTCACTCTATTTCTCTACCCTCTTCTCAATCTCTGTTTCTTTGGCTATATGCAAATTTCTAGAGTTGGTTTGATTTGCAATTGAATTTGAAATGTTATTGCTAGGCCACAGAATGAGATGTAGAAGAAAAATAGAAAAGAAATGAACTTGACGCATAAACAAAGTTTTCATTTCATTTAAATTTTAGCTAGAGCTTTGACCAAGAAAAGTTCCCTCCTATCCATTAAATATGCAAATGCCTTACTGTGAGAGTGGCACGAAGGGGGGAAGTGTAAGCCACGTTAATTATTTTATGCAAAGATGTGGCCTAGATCCTAGAGGGAGGTAGAGTAAGAAAACTAAAGTGAAAGGGGCAAACGGAGATGGAAGCTTAACAAGGCGCGAGCGCTGATTGCATTTTGCAACATCAAGAACAAAAATTAAAAAAAAAAAAACACACACACACAGAGAGAGGGAGAGAGAGAGAAAGAAAGAGTAAAATACGAATTTCGCTTTAGCCTTTTTCTTTTTCATTCCCATACTCCGGTTCATGTAGCACGTCTTCAGCCATGCTGACCCTTTGCTGTGAGCTGCACACAGAAAAAAAATATATATATATATATCCTTTCATTATTTTAATGAAAGACTTGGGAGTTGGTGGGTTCGTTGGTTGGCTGGTCGCTCGGACGGATGGCTGGCAATATGAACATGCGACTTAATTTGTAGCTACAAGTTCACTGGGCGAAATAAAAAATAACCAGATAGAGAGAAGGTAAGAGAAAGAGAGAGGGAGGGAAGTGAAAAGTTGAAAGGATGCAGGGCGAAAAGGAAAATGGCAACTAATTTAAAAAGAAGTGAAAGTTCATTATGGAAAACGAAAGCAGAATTATCTGCATTGCTTTGACTTTGATTAATAAACTTAAGCGCAACTTCTAATTTTTAAATTAGTTCAACAACTCTCAAAGTGAACACTTGGATTCAATTTGAAGAAAGCGTTGAGTTAATTTGCTTTGCACATTATTTTCCTCTTGAAATAGTTGAAATTTCTGTTTTATAGTTTACTCAACTTGAGGGAAGCCAAAGATGTGAAATACCAAAATAACTTGTTCATGCAGCAAAAGGATAAGATTCGCAAAATAGTTTAGCTGAAATATAAAAAGTCAAGCTCGCATAACCACATGGTCTTCCCAAGGATGAAGCAAACTAGAAGGTCCTTCTATTCTATGGCATAACGAAATTAGGATCATGATTGCCTAAGAAATAAGAGTGACATAAATGCAAAAAGGAAATATGTAATTCTTGATTTCAAATGTAAATCAAATGTGTGTGTGTGTGTGTTTTTTTTTGCTTTGTTGGCATAATTTGATTATGCATAATGGATAAAAGATATTATTATTATTATTTGCAGTTTGCCTAGTGATTGAATGTATGATTTGACAATTTTAAAGCTTAATTCAAGATATTTTCCCTCTTCCAGCTCAATGGCGATTCGAAAAAGACGGCTAACAAAGCAAACAAATTGAAGACCTCGAGCCTTGACCAGCCCAAATGATGTTTTGAAAACGTGCGGGGTACGGAAAGAAGAAGAAAAAAACAGAAAAGGAACGAGTTTTGGCCACCATGTCAATTTTGTTGTTGTACAACCGACTGAAAAGCATCCCAGCTAAAGAAGAAGGAGAAAGACAAGGAGGCGGAGGGGGAGCAACAGGAGCAGAAGTACACACTGTGAAGGAGGACAATCAATATGGGAGAACAACAACAACAATTTGTGCGTGCCAAAAAGCTTCACACATGTCGTCTGAAAAATGCCAACGGGCCTGAAGATGATAGATGGATGGTTGGATGGTTTCAATGGTTTTTCTCTAACTGTGTGAGCAAGAGCATATAGAATTTTAGTTAGATTTTCCCACCCATATCCATTCCCATACCTATTCACAATGCCATTGCCATTTCATTCATTTGATGGGGTGGGGGGAGTGGTGCACTAGGGGAGAAGTCAACAAGGGACCAATTGTGAATTGCTGTGGTTTTAAAAGTGCGGTCCATCCTATTGATAGTGGGCGTAACTGGTGCTGCTGCTGCTATTGATTTTATGGCTGGTTGGCAGAATGAAAGGCATAAAATGATGATTTTGATTGCTTGAACTCGGACATTTAAGCTTAAGCTGCTTGTGCTCGTTGTAGCTCGTGCTCTGCTTCCCATTGCTTCTGGGCATATTTTGTAAGATACATTTGTATCTTCCATCTTGTATCTTGCTCAAGTTTTTTGTGCTTGCCCTTGCATAGTTTTATTGCTGTTGCTACCAGCCAACAATTTAGTTACAATTTTGTTTGGCCTTCCTTTTTGCTTTCACTCTCGCCCACTTTTTGCGCAATTTGCATATCATTGTCAACGACAAGTGCTGACACACACACGCATACACACACACACACAGAGAAAGAGGGAGACAGAGGTAAGACCAACTACAGAAAAATGTGAATAAAGTAGAAAAATCCGCAGTTATATGCTTGCTGAAGTATCTTTTCCTTTTTGCCTTGAGAGATTTTGTTTATTGTGCTCTTGGAATTGCATCTCCAAGTGAGGAAGCCAAGCAGCCAAGAGAAAGAGAGAGCGAGAGAGTTCTGAGCTCTAGCTGGAAATTGTAACTGTGCCATCATTATCATCGTCATCTTCAAACAAGATGAAATTCGAGATGAATAGAATAAATTGAAAGACTTGCACAGCAATTCAATAGATATGGTAAATGTCTAGACATATGTATATACATGTACATATAGTCACAGGAGATAAAATCGAACAGTATTAAAGAATGAAAATCTAAAATCCCTTTTCCAAGTGCATCGTTTTATTCAAGTTTTCCTTTATTTAAAGTTATTTTAAGACTTTAGTGGTTTAATTTTGCCAATATCTTACGGTTTGAGTTTGTCAATTTTATAAATATTTTGCAACCAGTTCCAATTAAACGTAATGTAAATCACTTTTCTCATAAAAATAAAGTTGAATTAGTTTCATTTTGCTTATATATACATATGCATAGCATTTCATGAAATTGTCTTTTTCAGTTTGCATTTTTGTTTTTCTCTGCGTCTGTGTGTCTCTCTTTCTGTGTGTGTGTAGTTTATATGCTTAAAGGATTGGACTGTAAATTTCAATTGTTCTATTCTGTTTCAGATTGCTGTGGAAGTTGTCGGAAAATGTGCCAGTTGTCGTTGCGTTTGTCATTGCGGTTTAACTTAGAAAGAGAAACAGAGTGAGAGAGAGCAAAAGAGTGAGAGAGAAAGTGAGGACAACGAGCATGTAAAATCCGCAACTTGCAACTGACAGCAGCAACATGAGGTATATTTTCTTGTTTGTTTGTTTTTTTTTTTTTTTTTGGTACTATCTACAATCGTTTTTTTTTTTTTTTTTTGGAAAAAATTTCCTTTTCATAAGATTTGAGGAAAGACACGTTTTTCATGCTGATGCTGTTGCTTTTCGAGAGATGCTTTCCGCATATGGCTCTGGCTGGCTGGTTCTGGTTCTGGGGATTTATTTTGCCTGTGCGCGCAAAAGTATGCTATAATAAAATGCATAAAGCATACGCCCCATCATCCCGCTGGCTGGCAGTCAGAAAGAGATTCCACTCAGGCAACTTTCTATGGTTCAGGCAACGAGCTCAACGATGCATTAAGCAAGAAGGAAAGACAGAAAGTAGAGTATAAGATGCAGAAAGATGCGAAACAAGAGGAATGCCACACACACACACACACACATACTATAGAGGCTGGTTTTTGTTCGTGATATCTTTAACAAGCGCATAAATATTTTTGCGTCACTAAATTAAAATGTATATACATATATTGTATGTATAGAGATTGCTTTTCGTTTTCCATAAAAGTCAAAGGCATGAACTTTAATTTCGTCCCCACACACAGAAACACACACACACTCTCTGTATAGCTAGAACCACAACAATGTCTAATAGTAAATTGACTAGAAAGGGCAAGACAAGGAAGCTTACTGCCTGCCCTGCCCTCTCACCTCATATTCATCAACATCATCCTCTTTCGCATTCACAAGCCACAAGAAGCGGACGTAGTTGAGACATCACTCAAACACTAAATTGACAAAAGATGTCAGTCCGAGAAGATGGTAAACGGTAGAGGAGAGGCAAGGCATTGCTTGGGCAGGCCAAGATGAGGCAAGGTCAGCAGCAGCCCAACACACAATGCGGCATACTGATAATGATGATGACGATGATGATGATGATACTGTTGCTGCTGCTGATAATAAGCTTTTACATGCCCTGATGAAGTGATAAATACATTATGAATGGTAAGCTAAGCTATGTAGAAAGGCAAGAAACCCAACCCAACCCAACACAGCCACCTCGTAACCCCGTGAGGCATATGTGTGAAAATTGTTGCTTGATTGTAGGGAACAGAATGAAGAGAGAAAGGCTTTTATAATTGAAGGCGTTGCTTGAACAATGGCTAAATAGCAACAAAAATTAATACACAATGCTTCACAATCTATTAAACTGAGCTTGAGTCAACAACCATTTTACAGCAATTCACTTGAAAACAGAAGAGGATCTTTTGATTCCACTTTACTCCATCATACAAAATCATACAAAGTAAGACTACAAATGACAGAGATATCAAGTATCAAGTATAAATGGCAAATGATTAATATTTTAGACACAGCTCAACTAATCAAAACAAATGGAGTAAGACGTTAAAGTCAAGAATGAGAATGCAAACATCAGACAAAGATGCTTCGTCATTCACAAGCTTCTCCTTTTCTCGTTTTGTCCTCTCTCTCTCTCTCTCTCTTGGTCGGTTAATCTCATTTCTAATGCCTTACAAATCACATTTATCAAAGGTCAAGTCATTATCCAAGAATCAAAATGATAATGATAATCACAAAAAAAGAAAAGGAAATAAGAGAAATGTTTGCCACAAACAGAGTGAACTTTGCACTTTCCACTGGGCAGAGCAAAAATATGACTATGAGTATGAGCGGGGGGTTGGGGGTTGTGGTGGTTGGTAGTGCTTGTGGGCAAAACTTTTGCCACGCATCAATAAGAAATAAGTTTTTTGTTAAGGTCAAGTGAATCGCTTTGACGTTTCAACATAAATATTTGATAATCACACGTGGTAGGCGGACAGAAATACAGACAGGCCGTGGTCCCTTGGCTTATCCCAACCCTTATCAAGGACATACATATATCGTCCTACCTTAAAGCCGCTATTGCTGGGCTGGCGAAAGAAACGAAACGAACTGGGTGTATCGATGGTATGCTGCCGGGACAGAACTCCATGTGAGCTGCTCACACTGGACTGACGGAACCAGGGTAACGAAATTTTCCGCCGACTTTTACGCTGAGCTGGTTGCTGCTGCTGCGCCGGTGGCGGCTGCTGCTGTTGCTGTTGCACCGTTGGGAAAGTAAAGGGCGATTGCTCTTGGTTAACCGGAGCAGTTGCTGGTAGTTTTGGTGATGTGGTGTCATCTTCATCCAGCGTGCAAAGCGGTGTATTCTGTGCCGAGTCCGCCAATGAGGGTGAGGGCGAGGGATCTCCCACAGCAATGGGAGCACTTAGGGGCAGTGGGGTATTCGGAAGTGAGA
Organism: Drosophila equinoxialis; assembly: GCA_018150345.1. NCBI lineage: Eukaryota > Metazoa > Arthropoda > Insecta > Diptera > Drosophilidae > Drosophila > Drosophila equinoxialis. The sequence goes on along the minus strand of JAECWI010000868.1, from coordinate 11,738,338 downwards.
CATAACCAGCTCCGCCGCCGCTTGTCGTCGATGGATTGGCATCAGCTCCGGCATTTTTATCCAGACTCTGATGTTGATCTCCACTGGAGCATTTCAGGCGATCCAATGTGGTTTTCTTGCCCCCAACGCTAGCCCCACCTCCACCTCCATCAGCCGAGTCCACGCTATTCATGCGTTCGTTTAAGAATTTTTTCACACTTTTCATTATGTTGTATTTGCTTTTACTTCTTGCCTATATTCTTTGTTTAATTTTTTCCCGGTTTTTGTATATTTTGGTTATTTTTAATTTCACTTTAAATTCATTTTGTCATTCATTTCAATACTGCGGCAGGAGAACCCAAAAAAAAAAAAAAAAATGGGGATGATGAAGGAAAGCGTTAAGTGAGTGAGTGAGTGGTTAAGTTTGGCTTTAGAGGGAGGGCACTTCTTGTACCCCTCTCCCTCTCACTCTGTTTATTTGTTTTTTTATTTTTATAACAATTTCGGGTCTGTGGCTTATGTCAGGCACACACACACACACACACACGCTAACACATAGTACAAGAACAAATCAATAAAAAGACAAAAAAAAAAAAAAGATCCCAAAACCCGTTGAGGAGCAATATGGCAGGTAATGGGAGGCGACGGGGTTGGATTTTGGTTTTTATTTTTAAACTTTTACGCTGATTGAATTTTACACGGAATTTTGGGTAGAGGCGCCATCACCTCCACCTCATTTGAACGTCGTTCCGGAGGTAATCTCTTTGCTTTTAAATTACTTTTAAATTTTCTTTTGAACAGTAAAAAAAAAAAAACCAAAATCATAATGATTTTAATAAACGAAAAGAAAAAAAAAACCAAACAAAATACATACATACATATATTCATAATCAATTTGCATGCAATATTTATTTAACAGTTTTTCTATTTTGCTCATTGTTTTTTCTTTTCTTTTTGTTTTGATTGTGAATTATTATTAATTTTTGTTCTTTGGTTTTTATTCTTGCTCAGTTTTTGTTTTCATTTCAGATAAAAAGCTGCTGCCGGACCCACAATTTATCTTGAATTTTTGCTAGTCTCACGTTTTGTTTACACATTTGCCTATGTGTGTGTAAATATATATGCGCATGTATGTGTATGTGTATTTACACATATATTTTTTAGTCCCACTACCAAAGCCTCCCTCCCCCCGCCCACCCAATTACCATCACTATCTTTCCTATATGTTTGTTATTTTTACACTTTAGTGTTGTTAGTGTTGTTGTTGCCTCAGCTGACGACGATTTCGTTGCCAGGTTGCTGCCAAACATATCTGTGGGCCATCAAGGGGTTAAAGGCGAACAGAGGGATGGTGGACAGCGACAGAGAGGAGGATGAGTGGGCGGTGCAGAGGCTGTGTTTTTCACAGTTTTGTGGCAGGTGCGCCATAGCGTCCGCCACTTGGCCGATTAAAAATTTTGTGAGAAAACATATATATGAAAAATATATATACATACATATATCCCCCCGTTCACCCTTTTAGCCTCCTCCAATACAATCTTAAATGTTGCCCTACAAAAATAGTTTCTAATGGCAAAATATTTGAGCATCGCAAATCGTGGAAAACCAGAAAACAAAATCGTTTTCACTAAGTTAGAAAGCAACAAACAAAACGTTCCTAAATATTCAATTTTAAGGCCGTAGAATTTAGTTAACAAATGAAGGTTACCTCAACATAATATGCACTTCGACACATCTTTTGCTCTACACTGAGAAAAATTAATCAAGATTGGGACTTGACTGAAAGCATTTAAGAATATAGCATATCCCGAAGATCGGAGAACATCACTTGATATACCCTTTAAGACTAATGAACTCGAGGGTATTTGAAGCGTTGTCAAGTTGATTTGTTTTTGGCATTGGAATGTAGTTTTGGGTCTGGGGACGTTTCTCTCAGTGTACTCATGTACGCGTGAAAATTTACATATGTTTGTGGAAATTTGCAATGGCCATTTAGAAATGGTTTTCGTGCTTGTGTGTGTGGGTGTCTCTCTTCCTATGTGTGTGTTTGTGCCAGCTGGCTTGGTGCTAAGTGGCGTTGGGCCCATCCCTAACTGAAACAAGGGGATGGGGATTATGTTTTCTTTCTTTTTTTCTCGTGTGTGTTTGAGTGTTTGTGTGTGTCTTTTACTGGTTACTGGCATTAAAAAGTTTGTTTTACACCCACACTGGAACGAACCAACGAACGAAGCGATGGCGATGGCGATGACAATGATGATGATTACCATGATGATGATGACGATACCCGCCGCCGTTACGTTGTTGTCTTCTCGTTGACATTTTGTGGCGTTGACAAAATGCCAGAAATTCCCTTTTCCTAATACCCCTAACACCCGGAGCCGCACCCGAAGCCGCCACGGACCTAAATCAGCTGTCCCGCTGCCAGATCCCCTCGCCAACGGGCTGCGACGCCTGTCTCCTAAAACTTAATACTCTTTCATTTCATTCACTCAAAAGCCAACTTAATTCAATTTTTGCAAATGAATGCACACAAACGCGGGAGAGAAGGTAACAGACGAAAGGGGGGGTAGCGAGGGCGAATAAAGGAGGGAACGACCGTAAGTTGGTTTAGATTTCAAAACTAAATTAATTGAGTAGGTAGGTAGAAGCAGATTAAAAACAAAAACCAAACTAAACTAATATAAATATATATAAAAAAAGCAAACAAACTTTTTGTTTTGTTTAAATTAAATGTGTAAATTTTTCATAAGGTTTATCTCCTGTGGTTTGTGGACCATAGAGAGAGAGAGAGAAAGACTGATTTTATTCTCTCTTTCTCTAATAAGTACAGGGGAATTGAAAAGGAGGGGGAGGGAGAAATTGCAAATGCAATCTCTCTATAATTATAATGACCAAAACATGTCGTGCCGTGGCATTAGCTAAGCTAACACAAAACACAAAACGCTTTTTGAATATTAAAAAAAAAAAACACTCACACACACACACACACACGCAAATAAACAGATTCAATACACAACCATCGACACAATGAAAATAAGATAAGTATGTAAGATTGTAATAGAGCCCATAACAACAAAAACAACAACTACCCATTAACTTGATGGCAAATACAAGGAAAATTGAGTAAAATTCTGCGGAAAATGAAATGAGATTAAAAGAGGGAGAGGTAGGTAGGGGAGAGAGAAAACCCTTCTAGCGGTAAATTCAATAAGTCTCTCTTCTGGGTGTTAAACTATGAAAATGGATTAGTTTTTGTACGGGTGGGAATTCAAGGTTATGGTTGGTGGGTGGTGGCTAGTGGGTGAAGATGAAATTGATGATGATCCCCCCCCTCTCTCTCTCTCTCTAAAAGGGGTAGATAATGAGTCTGAAGAAGTTTGCTCTTGAAATTTAATTTGCCCTTTGGGTATCAATAAATAAAACTATTAATTAAATATTTCTTAATATGCCAACGATGGCTGAATAAAAGGGTTAACTAACATAATTGCTGAAGCACTTCTCGCCTCTCAACCCACTTGGGACTTGTGACTACGTTTCCCCATCCGAAAGTCAATGAATTGCCGCACTACAAATCAATGTGTTTCATTTTGTATAAATAAAATGATTTTTCCAATAAATAATTGAACTTTTCAAATGTCTGCGGGATGGGTAATAAATAAAGAGGCAAGCCAAAAGGAAAATTCAAAATAGATGCACTTTTTGGGGCAAAATTGGAACTCCCGCCATACGATACCCATATATGGATATGGAATAGTTTTTATCTTGCTGGATAACAATGGAAAAATACCTATGCATGTATATAAAGCCAAGTATAAATGGATTTGTTTATACTTTATGTCATTTTTTTTTTTTTGATAAGAAATGTCACAGAAAACCAAAAAATAAAAAATGGTAGCATTATTTGACTTATTCTGTGTGTGTATGTGTGTGTGTGTGTGGAAAAGCATGTCTCGTATTTCTTTCTCTCTGGGTTTTTTGGGGTTCCAATTTGCGATCGTCTTGCAATTTGACAGGGGTCTAGGTTGGGGGGTTAGTTTAAGGGGCAGCCTGAGGCGGGGGCGGGCAGATGAGCATGGTGAACATGACCCGCAAATAAAACTGCTATTCAAGTGGCTGAAAGGCGTGAAAAAGGTCAAAGGCAGCCTGAGGAAAAGAAGCTGTTAAAGACAATTTTGTTTCATTTTTTCCTTCTTTTGGCTAGCTTTTTCCTCACATTCTTGTTCTTTGTTTTTGGCTGCTTGGCAAGCGAAAAATGCTGAAAAAGGATTTTTGTCCCACTTATGCCCCACGTCCTTTTTTCGTTTCGAGTCTCGAGAAATGTGGAAATTGGCAGAGCAGCTTTTTATCATATATTTACATTTATTTATTAAACTTTTTTTCCCCCGTTTTTATTATTGTTTCTGGCGTTGTTTTTGGGTAATTTTCATAAGTGTCTTTTTGCCAGGTTTATGTAATCTTGGTTCCCTTTTCTTTTTCTTTTTTTTTATTTATATTTATTCGTTTAGTTGGCGTAGCATTTTTATATTTTTTTGATTGATATATATATATATATATATATGTATTTGTATGTATCGCTATCTATTTCTTGGGCTGTGTGTTATCTTTTATTTGCTTATCAGCTGATTAAAGTCAATTTTCTAGCTACTTGAGAGCTAAGCGGCAAAAAAACAACAAAAAAAAAACCACAACAAATTTCATACAAATTAACTCTTTGGCCCCGGCGTTGTTGTTGTTGTTGTTGTTCGGCTGCGTTGAATATTTGCACTTGAAATTCGTTATTTTGTTTTCTTTTATTTTTTGTTTTCTTTGAAGACGAGAAAAAGGACAGAACTGACAGACAGTTGGAGTCAAGAGTTGAAGAGTGCAGCGGAATTGCAGAAGCACACTTCAAAATTAGTTAGACGAGGACGACCACGACGACGACTAGATTTTAAGATGATGTTGCTGCCGTTGACGTTGCCGTTGCTCGTACTGATGATGATTATGATGGTAATGTTGCTGCTGGTGCTGCTGTTGCGATACGTTTGACCGGATGGCGGCAATCAAATGGCATCTGCAGGAAGCAGAGTCACAGCAAGCAAAACGAAGGTTGAAAGAAGTACAGAGCTAGAGGACAGAGCCCGACCACGACGACGACGACGACGACTACCACCACGGCACGGCAGCAGCACGGCGGAGACGACGACGACGACCGGAGACGGTGACGGACACGGAGACGGAGACACCGAGACAGCGACAGAAGAACCTTTTGGCTTAAACTCTACGAAGCAACTGGAGCAGCGGCAACGGTTGCGGCTACGCAATGCCGACAGCGACAGCGACAGCCACGACGCATCGCATAGAGCCAAAAGACCAACAACAAATAGCTTAACCCATGTGCTTCAAACAGATTCCTTCCACCAATCCCCCAACCATCCAAAAAAGCAACAGCGAAAAAGCCTAGAGGGGGATGGGCGAGCTTTTCACACACACAGAGAGAGAGAGAGCACCAGAGAAACCGAGAGCGAGCTAGCCGCATTGGAGCTAGCAATTAGCGAAAAGCTTTCACTCTCTCTTTCTCTCTCTCTCGTTTTTGAGATTGAAGTGCCGGAAGCATTTTTTGCAAAGAGGCGCGCAATTTGTTTTAGCATCATAGAAAATATTACTTAAAAGGAATTTTAGATGATTTCTACGAAATCTCACATCTTTCTCGCTCTCTCTCTCTCTCTGTTTCGCCCACGCTTAGTCTAGTCATTGCGAATCTGTGACCCATAAAATCTGTTCACACAACAAGCAGAGAACAAAATATTTGTGCTTTTTTATCCAGATACCAGAGAGGACGACGAACAAGTTAACTATAAAAAAGTGTCACATAAAATTTACATTAAGCGAATGTCAGACAAACGCTAAAAGCAAGTCATATATAATCCAGGATATACGCAAAGGAGGAGAGAGGGAACGCGCGAACGAAAGTGTGAGTGAGACGCACTCTAATATGTGTGCGAGAGGACCAAGTTACGCACTCGGTAAAGCGGCAACGGCTACGGCAACGAGGAAAATCTCATTAAGCCATGCTATGAATTTTAAACATATTTTTGCCACAAGCGAGTGTTAGCGAGGCAAAGCGATTCGAGCCGACAAAACTAGTTTCCAGGCTAACAGCCAATAGTAGAACAGCAAAGGATATATATATATATACAATATAGCCAGGCCAACATCATCAGTGCCAGCATCCTTCACACCAAGAAGAGAGACAGAGCGAGAGCAACGGACAGAGTCGTTGGCATAAGACTGTTTAACGTGAGGTAGGACAGCATGAAAACAGAGAGAGCTTTCCAATGAGCTTCGAAAGTCTCGGAAAGCTATAACAGTTTGGCAACTTAACAGGGTTTTTAACCCGCCAAAGACCGTTTGGACAAGGGCAAAATGTATATAATGATTAATATGTAACGAGGACTCACCTTATTATCACTGTCTGTTGTATTGCCTGAACCAAAACTGGCCAATGAGCAACGATCGTGATCGTTCTCTGTTAGCGGCTCATCCAGATCTCGCGATGATCGTTGCGATGAGCCCGAGTGTTTGGCCGGCGATTTTGGCAATGTTAGCGAGGTGTCCGAGAAGAATGTTTCCTGCATGACTTCACGCAGTTTCTTGACCCAAATCTGTTTCGTTTCCATACTATTCGCCTTGAGGACTATGCGGCAATCGGAGAGCATGGGCGAACGACCCGTCCATACGGCGAATTTCGTCTCATCGCCCTCGATGTGCTCGGTTATGCCCACATCGTTGGTAAGGAGTTTACTTTTAAATATATATTTGACAGCATTCGATTCTTTGACCTCCTTGGCAAAGAGTATATACAATTCGAACAGAAAGACGCGACGTTCGCGTCCTTTGCGTATTATTTGCTTGGTATCCCAAGCCTGGAAGGCATCCTGGAGCACAACTTCGCCCAGTTTGTCCACCGAAACATCACAGTTTTCGAGCAGAGACAGATGCATGGCATCGTTGGCCTTCTTCGGCACATTGAGCATGACCTCGAGACCCTCTTTGATTTCGCCATGGCTCTCCTCGCAGCACGACAGCAGATCCTTGAGCAGCAGCTGATATTTGGTGATGCGTTGCACTGGCTTAATTAGATACGCGGGCAATGGATGCTCCACTTCGAGGCGGCGTTGCAATTCCTCGAAATAGGTGCCCGCATGTTGCACTAGAAGATTATTCGATGTCGTCTTGTTTTTGCAATAATGCACATACATATCAAACTTGGAGGCCCAAGTGACAAAACAATGGCCCACATCCTCGGGCATTGTTTCATATTTCTCCAGCTCTTTGAGGAAAATCTTCTGATGGAAATGATGGATTTCCCGTATATTACCGAAAATCACACTCTCCTGACCAACAAGACCAGCTGGAACGGTATTGCGACCGTTGCGAAACTCTTCGGCAAACGATTTTATGCAAGTGGCCAGATCGTTGACATAGGTCCGTTCCGTTTGCATCAGCTCGGCCATAATGAACTCTTTTCGTCTGGCCGATTTGCGTTTCTCTTCGTTGATCTCCTTGCTGGCAGCTGACTTAACCGAAGCGCCAGTGAGTTTCGCCTCCAGTGTTGGATCCGAGTGACGATCCGCTGAGTTGGTGCTACCCGAGGTGGAACTAATCGAACTATTGGCATCGGATGATCCGAGCAGCAGTTGCTGCTGACTCATACCCAGAGATTTCTCCAGCTGCTCACAGTAGCTGTCCATGCGATTACTGAAATCTTTGTATCGCTGATCCACCGATGCCACCCATTGCTTGATATCTGTGGCATGGGCATGACCCTTCTCCACCAGGGTGTCGGCCAATTGGATTAGCAATTTGACCCGCTCTCGCGTCTCCTTGGCCGTGCTGCGAAATTCGTTGTGCTCTCTGAGCAGACCTTCTGTCTCCTCCTTGGTGATGCCCACCAGATTCGAGCGAGAGAGAAGATATCCCTCACCCGTATTGTGTATCCATTCGATGGCCTCTTTGGCACTTTTCTCAAACAGCACGAATTGCTGGCACTGATCCAGACACTTTTTGCGCATTGTCCAATAGTCGAGGACCTGATTCTCTTGAGTCAGCAATTTGTCCAGTTTGCTCTTCACATGGGCCTCGCAATTGCCCTTATATTGATAATATTGCTGCGATCGATTCGCATATTTGAGGAATGTCTCCGCCGTACGTCGAGCCAGGGTGCAAGCCTTGAGGAAGGCTTCCTTTTGCTCCTGGTGCTTTGACATATGCTGAATCACACTGGTTTGGACCTTCTCACTGCCGCTGCCACTGCCACTGCCACCGCCGCCGCACCAATCCTCTTCCCGCTTGTATTCTCGCTCCAGGCTGTCCAGCACGGAGCAGACTTGTTCCGCCGTCTTGAAGAAATTCATTGAGGCTGTGACGAGTTTGTGCCGCTCCTCGGCATAGGTCACCAGCTGTTGCCATTTCTTGGTGACATCATCGCTGATGTCACGTATCGATTGTGGATCATAATGATTGGCATTGATCAAGGCATCTGCCCGATATTTCACCTGCACGGCCGATGTGTGCGTCTTCTCAATTGCAATCTGTGGAAAAGAATTAGATCAGATACATCTGCTACAGCAGCCATCTCACTCCTCACTCACTCCTGTGATTGGAACTTACCTGAAACTGTTCATGACCCTTGCGCAACTGTTCGGCCTCCTGCAGACTTGTGGGCGTAACGAAACTTGCCACCAACATGGCCTCACCATTACGTATCCAGGATATTACCTGATTGGCATCATTCTGGAACTGACACAATTGCACTGCCTGCTCCAATTTGGCTCGCTTCGCCTCGGATAGCTCCTCCAGGTCGATTTCACGTTCACGCAAGAAGTCCAGAAGGTATTCAATACGAGCCTGGGCCGTATGCGTGGCATCGGCCATCGAAATGAAGCCGGCATTCTCGAAGAGCTGCAAGATATCCTGACCCTGTTGCAACACCTCATAGGTGGCATTCTGTATATCCGTAACGGACTCGTTGTGCAAGCGTATTAGGGACTCAGCCTTCTGGTAGTCCCGCGATAGAACCTCATGCTGCAGTTCTTCCGACCAGATTTCCAGCTGCGATGACAGTTCCATGGCATCGCGCTCAAAGTAACGCAATCGCAGAATGAGATCAGCACGAAATTTGCGGGCAGACCAGAGTTCCTCTAGTTCGTTTTTCTGTTTCCTCAGCTTCTCCAGAGTGGCCTCCAGGGCGGCCAATGAGCCGGTATTATCGGTGTATTCCAGTGAGCGCATCTCCTGGAGGAGGGCTTCACCCTGAGCTATGGTGGTCATGCAACGATTTACAGTGCTTTCCTGCTGATTCCTGTACTGTTGCAGCAGACGTTCAATCCCCTCGAGATTCTCCTGGGAGAGACGGGTTTCATCCGTACTGACATCCGTACGCAATTGATCGATCCAGGCCGATTCCTCCTTCTCGTGCGTATAGAAGATCACAGCCATTTCGAGGCGACGTCGTCGCTGTTCCACCCGCTCTGCAAAGCTGGCCACCTGCAGCTCGAGCTCCCGCGCCACCGAATATATCTCATTGGGATCTGCCTCGCCACTGCGAGCCAACTCCTCGGCGGCGGAAAGTAATTTCTCTGCATTGCTATAAGTATTTTGGGCCACATTCTCGAAATGCTCATGAGAATTCTGATAGACTTGCGCCTTGTGCAAATTTCGTCCGATTCCAGTGTTCTTGCGCAAGAATACCTCACCATGATTCTTCAGCCAGTCGAGCACTTGCTTAACATCCTCCTGGAAGAGACGCAATGCCAGTGTTTGATGCAAGCGTATCTTCTCCTGATGCCACTTGGCCTCCAAAGTACGATGATGACCCAAAATCTGATGGATCACAGCCAAAACATGACTTGCCCCCTCACTATAGTCGGCAGCAGGATTCTGTCGTTCGTATTTATTGAAATTCGCACTATTCTTACGATGATCGGGCACTCCGGGAGGCGGCGGCTGATTACAGACCTGCACCAAATGATCCAATTGATAGAGCAATTTCTTACTCGTCGAATGGACCTCGGTGTAGGCCTGACACATGGCCTCATACAGCGACTGATGCGTTCGTATGGCCGTCTCCAAACTCTGAATGTCCGAGGGTAGGGGCTGTGAGGCCTGACAGGCAGCTGCCCAACTGACCACACTATTGCAATATTGTTCGGCCTTATGATGGAAGAGTACGCTCAATTGCAGGACAGCGGTGCGCTCATCCAACCCGGCTGCGAAATTCTTCCAGGTGCGATCCAGGCGTTGGGCCAATGTCTTTATATGCTGGGCAGCATAATGTTGACTCTCGATAAGGCGGGAGGCCACAGCCAAAATGCGATCGATATTCACCGAAACGTTCATCGAGGCAACGGCAAATTTCTGATGCTCATCTTGCAGTGACTTGGCCACCGAGTAATTGTGACCAATTTCCACATAGCTCATCTGGAACACATCCCGATTGTGTAGAATCCAATCGAACATTTTCTCGCAATCCTGCTCGAACAGACGCCACTGGAAACACTGATCGAGCTTGGCCTTCTTGTGTTGCCACAGCATCAGAAGGCTCTCCTGACCGGTGTGTATGAGGTCAATTTGACGCAAAGCCTTATTAATGGCCGCTGCCATATCCGGATTGGCAGCACGTTGCTGTCCGGCCGATGAAGTACCTGAATCCACACTGGCCGTATCATTGGAAGAGGCAGTGGCCGATCCTGTGGCTGTATTCTGTCAAAGTCAAGAGCAACAATTAAAAAACAATTTTGATATAGATTCGGGGCGGCAGTTCCCACTCACCTGTCCCGTTGGACATGCTCCACCAACACCACCACCAGCCACCATATTTATTTTGGGCATAAGCTTTGTACATTGGACATCCAAGTCGCCAATGGGCAATTTATTAATCTTTTTACGCATTTCGTTGTGATGATCGATGGCATGCCGAGCCTGTGTTACATCCTCGGCAAAATCGTTACGATTGAGATCCTCCTGCAGATCGTCAATGCGATCAGCCATATCACCCGCTAGCCAACAGAAATCCTCAATGGCCATGCGGGCCTCGGTCCATTGCTGATGATCGTATTGCTGTTGTCCCTCAAAATCGCTTGTCAATTGATGCGATTCGGCGATCTTGTGTAGTGCCTCAATCGATATGGTTGTCGTCTCGAATTTATATTTATGCGATGATATCGAGGCTCGTTGCTTTTGCCAGAAATTATCCGGTTTTATGATCACCACATTATGGATATTTGCACTAAAGTGCTCCTGCAGCACTTTTAATATGGTCTTCACATTCGTCGAACAGTTGCCATTACCTCGCATGTCAATGATGACTGTGAAGCCAAGATTCTTGGCCACATCGCTGCCAAAGACAGGAGAAATAAAAAAAAACCAATCAGAGAATTAGAAGTGAAAGGTGAACCGTTAGAACGACAGAGAAATAGAGAGAGACAACTTGTTATACACTGCCACAAAATGAAATGAAATATTTGCCCCAATTAAGTTAAAAATAAACTTCTTCCATTTCGAACCCCTTTTTTCTTCTTCTTAAAATAAACTCCATAAACATTTGATTAAAATGTATGAATTCCTATTTTTAGATGGAATTAAGTGGAGTGTGATCAATTTGATTTCTTCAAGTGTAGAAGAATATGGCGAGAGCGAGAGAGAGGCCCTAGTACGTGAGTGAGAGTGTCTCTAACTAACTTTGGTTCGTTGCTCTGCTTGGTCTTGGGCTTTGGGCCCTGTTTGTCTCTATCTATCTCTCTCTCTCTGTTTACGTCTCTTGCATAAATTATGACATTTTCTATGGCTTTGACACCAATTTCGGTTCATCATCATCATTTCCAGTTAGCTAGCTAAGGCTATAGCTTGTCTAGCTCGCTCGTGCCTCTAGTCCGCCGCTCTGATTTGCATTCCATTTGAATTCTAATCACCCGATTAGCTTTTATAAAATAAATAGAATCAAAGAATATATATCTTCACGCTCGTTCTAATTGAATTTTTATTTTTCTGGCACTTTTCTAAAGATAAAAAGATCGTGAGAATTGAACTAAAAATCGGTTAAGGGCCACCACGACTAAATTGCGACAATTTAAAGAGGAAGTTCTTAATACAATGCAAGAGAGTTTAGTTTGCTTGACATATTAAAAGAGGAAAGAAAAAGTTATGCCATGTGATTAATTAAATCTCTTCTACTACTAAGAATGAAAACTCAACCCGAATCAAGTGGAAATAGATGTTCCCCTCAATCAAACAATTTTCCAATTAAATGATCTTCGGTTTGAAAACTCGTAAACTATTCCATTGGAATCTCTTTTATTGGCATGGCATTTCCGTAAAAATATTCAATGAGTAATCAAAAAAAGAAAAAAGAAAAGTATTTTATACATTTGATTCTTGTTTATGCCCAAAGCTATTTAAAAAAGTAAAGTAAAGGAAGGAAAGCAAAGAGAAAACGAAAGAGAAGGGAAAAGAAGGAAAAATAACAAGAACAATAATAACAAAACGAAAAAAAAGGGGAAAATGTCGCCCGCATTTTGAATCGAAATGAAACGAAACCAAAACAAAAGCCATGCCACACCATACACACACACACACACACACACACACACCCTGAGAGACACACAGACAAACAGCAATAATCAAAAATCGTTTATTTAACCCATAAATCTGTTGAAAATTAAACAAGCCCAAGTCATACAAGAGAGAATCCGCCGAGGCTTTAACTGAGGAAAGAAAGGAACGTGTCTAAAATGCCGAGAACTTTTTGTTCCTCTTCTGCTTCTCCGTTCGCCAGGAGGAGGAGGAGCAGGAGGAGGAGGAGGCAGCGAAAATTCACAGAATTTGCATTGACGTCGCGAATGACTTCAGTTTACCAAATTGGCAGAGTCGCCAGACCAAGACAAAGAAAACCAAGATATAAACAAAAAACCGCACAAGAAAGGAGAGAAACAACAAACTAAAAAGTAACAACAACAAAAACAAAAAGAGTGTTTCGCATAAATAAAAATACATTAATTTTCAAAGTGGCTACGACTTTGAGATGCCCATCACCAAGAGACGAGTAGAAAAGGCCTTCTTACTCGATCAACAGGAATATAGTTCTTAGATCTAGATCTGGCATAAACAATTTGGTATATGAAGAGGGATAATGGGTAAGAAGTAATCTCTTCACCTGGTTACAGGGTATACGGAAAGCAAGTTACCAGGTCCAAAGATAATGTAAATAATGTACAGGGCAATCGGGCCTCCTCTCTAGAGAGAGAGGCGAAGAGGCGGAGAGACTCTCTTGTTCTTTTGTCGGTTTTGACGTCGTTGAGAGATAAGACAAGAAGGGTATGAAATGGACTTGGGCAATGACAATGTTGTCGATGTCGTTGATGTCGTCGATGTTTTGTTATCAGTCAACCGTACACACTAAGGTGTCTAGGCTACACACACACACACACACACACACACACACACACACACACTGTGTGTGTATATGGGCCACCGAGATAGCGACAATGACAATAATTTTTCCTGTTACTTTGCTGATAAGCGTGTTTGGCGTGGGAATGCCGGGAATCGCCTCCTCCTCCTCCGTCGCCGCCCCCCGCCGCCTTAGCTTTAACAATGTTTCGTTTTAGTATTATATATTTGGTTGTGATTCACGTTTAACCGTTGCGCGGCGGCTCATTAGCATACAAATTATCTATAGAGTTGAGTGGTTTGCGGTGACCCCCTCCATTTACCCCCAACCCCCCTCTAGCTCAAGTAATTTACCCCCAATTGGGTTCAGTTAGTTCTTCGTCTTCTTCTTCTTGTGAGTTGCTCCCTTTTTGGTTTGTGGCGCAATCTTCGGGTCAGCATCAGCATCATCATCAACATTATCTTTATCATTTGGAGTTTGTTGCCATTGGCCGAAAGAAATGTTTTTCTTTGTACAGAACAGACACTTTGTGTTTGTGCAGATTGAATGATTGAATGAATGAATGACAATAAATTCTCGATGCCAAAGATAATAAATGTCAAACATTTTGAACATTCTCTTTTATGTGTTGGAATCACTTTTGCTATTAAATAATATTACTTGACTAAGTTTATATGTATTTCTGATTTCTGCTAAATCAACTTCCACTTGGGGTCCTTTTTTCGCTAGGATGTTTTCTCCATTTCGTTGACTTGGGTGGGCCTATAAGGACTTCTAGAAGGATTCTCCTGGGCTTCCTTTTGGTGTTTTCTTTTCTTCAGAGTATTTTCAATTCGCTAATATTCAATTAGTTATACTTTCCATGGCTTTCTTTCAGCTTGTCTTTTATACATTATTATTAGTTTTGTATTTCGTTGTTGTTCTTGTTGTTGTTTTGACTCTTGGCCCCACAGCCACATTAAAAATCTTTCGCATTCTTTTCAAGCCCGTTCCAAGCTTCAATTTCTTGTTGATGATGATGATGATGATGATACTCCAAAGCCGAGAATGTTGGAGATGCCGGGGCCGGTTTTTTGCGCTTCCATTTCATTCCAATCCGAATTCGATTCTCTCACTTCTCTCGCATTCTCTTTCTCTCTCTTCTTTTTGTAGTGTTATGTGGCCTGAGTTGGCTTTCTTTTGTTGCACAGATTTATGCAACTTTTTTTGTAGTTTTGTTCTCTGCTGCTGCTGCTAGTTTTATTTTTAATAATGTTTACTTTTATGGAGAGCGCGTTGTTGCTTCTTTTCTTTTCTGCTGTTTCTTTTCTTTGCCAATTGTGTGATGTGGCCCCTCACCCCACCACCACCACCATCACCTTCTCCTCCTCTTCATCTGGCCATAGTTTGCTCTCAATGTCAATGTGTGTGCGCGTCTCTCTTGGCGATGATTCATAAAATATGCGACTGCAGTCGGACGACGACGACGACGACGGCGACGATGATGATGACGACTACAGCAGGAAAATCAAGTGGAATGCAATGCAGCTGCAGCCGCTGCAGCAGCTGCTGCAGTCGTGTGCGGGTGGTGGGTGACGAGACGGACGAAAGGACGGACAGTCACACCACAGGCGCAGCCAGAAAATGCTGCCAAAATTGCAAATATTGCGAAGCGCCGCAAACAACGTCAGCTGACACACAATGAACAGCCATTGTGTGTGTGTGTGTGTGTGTGTGTGTGTGTGTGTGTGGAACTGAGACTGGGGAGAAACAACTACTTGAAGAACTTTGAACACTCAAGGAACTGCACCCTTTGCGCCCCACCCCCAAAACTTCGTCAGCTACTTCTATGCCGCCTTTAGGTGCAGTCTTTTCTTATTAACACAGTGGGACCAAGTATGACTAAAAACACTACAAAAACACCCCCATTAAGATTAGAGTACACTTTTCTAACAGATAATGATCCACTGTGACTGAATTTGGTTTCCAGATGTTCGTATTCGGATTTAGTTTACCATAATCTATTGGAAATGGTTTCCTTGAATTGATTTATTTAACATTTTTCAAGTCTTTTAAGTTGATTTTTATGTTGAACCCACTGTGCAATCGATTGGCAATGAAAACTTTTTGCAATCATTTTTAAATATATTTTTCAAAAAAAAAAAAAAAACCTGAAGGCCACATCTAAACAAATTTGACAGCATCACTTAGAGAAATACAACTGAGCGAGCGAGAGAGAGGGACAAGAAGAGGGGCAAGTTTCCTATTTTTCAATTATTTAGTCCAATAAATGGAAGCTCTTCCTCTCAAATAAAATGATTCCTTACCTTGGTATGCTTATCAAATAGATGAGTAAACGCCGCAGATCCTCGGGCTTTAATCGATCTCGTTTCGGTGTGGCCGGAAAGCATAATAATGGTCCGCCTCGTCTGTCCCGGCCGCCAGTCAAGAGGACTACCCGCTCCTGGAGCAAGGTGAGTAGATCTCTAGCCCGTTGGCCATCCATTGTGATGATGAGGTTGGTGTCCAATGGTGATCAGATTATGATCAGATGATGATGATGATAATGATGATCGCCAAATGGAGATGCAGATTCGGCAGATGGAGATGGCGATGATTGGGCTAAACCACTTAACTATGCAGAAAGCAGTGCAGCATAACGGATGAATTTTGTTTTGGTTTGTTGTTGTTGTTGTTGTTGTTGTTGCTGTTGTCTATATTTTCTATTTTCCTTTTTTCGTGTTTTTGTTTTTTTTTTTGCTCTTCTTGCAATAAAAAATTTCACTTAATGTACAATAATATTTGTTGTTGTTGTTGTTACACTTTTGCATGCATTAAAGGTTTTCATTGATTTTCGCAGAAAATTTCTCGCTGGCATTTTCATGGTCACTACGAATACACATATACATATATGTGAGTTTGTGTGTGTGTGTGTGTGTATATTTGGGTGGGTGGATAAATGGATGAATGGATGGTTAAATGGATAGAAGAGGAAAAAAATAAAACAAATTAGCAAAATTGAAAAAGACATAGAAAGAGGAGAGAGTGGGAGAGAGAGAGCGAGAGAGAGGGATAGCGTGAGAGAAAAGTGCGCGCGGGGGTGAGCATTAAAATTTATAATCTTTTTGGTAATAGAATTTCTTTCTTTCAGTCTTTTTTTTTATTTTGTTATTTTCCAGTTAGTCAACCCTCAACACACACACACACACACAAACACACATGACACAGGCTAAGACAGGATCTATGGAGCGTGGGCGATGCGGAGAGAGAGAGAGAGTGAGCCAACAAGCGTAAGCGAGATAGATAGATAGAGAGACACACACATAGTGATAGGCCAGGAGGGAAGGGAGGGTGTCCATTATAGGTGTAGAACTGGGAATAGGATGGATGTTGATTGTCGGCGAGGGGGGAGCCAAGGGAAGGCGGACGAGTTGTGTCATAAATCAACTGTCGGAGCGTCACGCGACTCAACCGCATAAAAACATAAAAATCTTCTGCATTATATGTATATACATACAAATGCTCTTATTCTTTATTTTTAAAACACACAACAAACATATATGTACACACTAACACACACACACACACACACGCACACACTCATGCATTTTGGTAGAGCAACCAAACAAATGGGAAATTGTATTGTTGTTGTTGTTGCTTGTTGTATTTTGCATTTTGCCGTATGCCTCAATATATATATATATATATGCATTTGCATTTCACTTGTTTGATTCATTCAATATAATCTTAGAATTGTTGATATTCAAAAAATTTCATTTATTACAATCACATCTTGTTCACAATTCGCATCTATATATGTATATATCTATATTCACTCCGACTCCACATTCGCATCCCATCAGTGTTGCCAGAAACTAAATCGATTTTCCACTAATACTGGCAGCATGCTAGTGCTGCCACTGTGTCCAGACCGCTTACATATCGATAACAAATAGTGGGAGATAAATAATGGGTTTTCCATTTAATACATTTTTCAATGCTTCCAATGTGTCTCTTGAATTTCATTTTTGAAAACAACCATCTCGGATTTTTTCTTTACCATAAATATTATTGTTTTTGCTGCCAAAAAATTGTATACAACTATCGATAGGAAATTTAGCCTTTTACCGGCCAAAATATTCGATTAACATGGCATGGTTTTCAACAGATATGGCAGCATTGCTCAGAGTTGCCAATAACAAAGAAAACTTGGTTTTTTTATTTATGTTTCTGTTGGTTCCTATAATTTTACACAGCGAGTTTAACTAACTCAAAACCAAATTATAATGGAGATAAATCGCATGATTAACCAATCGCTGCGCCATCAATTGAGCGGTCAGCTGAGCAAATATACAAATGTAATGAAAGGTAAGTTATCTTTAAATGCTGATAAACACTTATCAGTATCAGTGACGTCACAACCCTCTCACTCGCTCTCTTTCACTCTACTCTTATAGGATGGCAATATCGCTGGTTTACTGTGGACCCCAAGACCGGATTCCTTAGCTATTATCTGTGTGATTCGGCTGCTGTGGGCGATGACATTGCCCCATCGCCTCATGTACTCGCCAGTGCCCCAAGGGGCCAAGTCCAATTGGCCGGCGCAGTGGTCTATCCCAGTGATGAGGATTCGCGTACCTTTTCCATAGCCTGTGCTTCCGGGGATACGGTCAAATTGCGGGCCAACGATGCTCGCGCTCGCCAGGAATGGGTTGATGGCCTCCGTGCCGTAGTCGAGAGCCATACCAAGGCCATGGACATAAGTAACTCATCGCCATTGCCACCGCGCGAACTGCTGGCTGCCTCCGATGCCATGGTCTCGGCTCGCCAAGCCTTATTCCTAACCGAGCAGTGGTTAGTGGGCATTCAATGTTTCCCTCTGCCTTTTTTCATTTTTATTTTGTTTTTCAACTTTCCAGCAATGCATCGCTAGCCCGTGCCATTGAGAACATCGATTGTGCTTCCTTTACGCCCACTGATCCCGATCTTCTGCTACTCAAAGCCATCTCCACCGCCAGCACCCAGTGCCTGCATCAATGCCTTAGTCTATTGCAGCGCCATCAGGAGATCAATCAACCGCCACCGCCCACAAATGAGACCATTCCGATTGCTCCTGTCTTGCTCTAAGCGCCTATTCAGCTAATTTACGTTGAATTGTTTATTTTGTGATCTAAGTTAAAAGTATTTAAGCAACAAATAAATCATCATTCAAATTGAAAAGTCACGAAAACCCAAGAATTTCCCTCTCTCTCTCAGTCTCTCGACTTTAAGTCCGAGAGTTGAAGCTAGAATCCTTTGATCCTTTATTGAATTATCCTTTCTGAATGCTTTTCCCCCCCAAAAAAACAAAAGTTTTCATGGCTGTTTAGGTTATTTTTCAATTGTTTTTATAAAATACTTTATGTTTTTCTTTTTGGTTTCTGTATTTCTTTTTTTTGTTGTTGTTTGTTTTTCCTTTGTTGTTGGGTTAATTAGAACATTCATTTCGACATTTAAAGTTAATTTGAACATAAAGTTTTGCACTAAAGTGAGTGTTTTTTTTCTTTTTCTTGTTTTTTGTTTTGATTCAAAAAAAAAATTCGAGTTGTTTTTGTTTTCTTGGACATTTATATATGTTTGTTTGGTTATCTTCCTTCTCGATTGATGCCAAAAAAAAAAAAATCGTACAAAGTTTCCAACTCATTTATATTATATTTTACATGCTATACCAGAAATTCTTGTTTATTTTGTTAAGTTTGCTTTTTGTTTTTACTTTTATTAATGATTTTTTTTGGTTTTTTGTTTTTTTTTTTTTTGTTATATATGTGGAACATCAAATTCTATATTTTCTTTGATTTTTTCTTGATTCGTGTGTGAGTGTGTGGGTGTGTGTGTGTGTTTGTGTGGTTTGTAGGGGGAGCGGGGGAGACACACATATTTATATATAAATTTATGTATATATAATATGCGATTTATATATGCTGCTGTATGTTGTTGGGCTATGGCTATTGTTTGCTGTAAATTAATGAGTTTTATGTTTTGTGTATTATTTCATATATGAATTATTATTATTTTTTGTTATATTTTGTGCGCTTCTAAAAAAAAAAAAAAAAAAAAAAATGCTTCATAATTTTGTTTTGCCGAAAAGTACGCCTAAATGTTTGATTCTTTATATGTTTTCTCTCTTTTTGTTTGTGAATTCAAAACGAAAGTTGCTGCAAATTTTAATCTCGAGGCTCAGGAACGGATTAAAGGATAAGCCAGCCATCTGAGAATCGTACACAAATCGGACAAGATATAGGGAGGAGTAAATCAAAATCTTTTCAGATCTTCGGACTTGCTGTAGTAGAATTTCTAAGTTTCTACTCAACACAATGAAACCTTTTGGCCAAATCACTTCGTTGCCATGCAATAATCCCGTCCTGGCTGGGCTGAGGGGCTAAGAGGAAATCGAATTGTAATTGGTAATGAAAAGCAAAAACTCAAAACTAGTTTAGTTAGTTAAAAATTAAGTCTAGAAAAGGCACTTTAGAAGAGAAATCAATAACAAGATCTATAAGGATTAAGATAAGGACTAAGGAATTCAATTAAATTGAAAATGTTTTCTTTTTTTTTCTTCAAAATTAAGTACATACATACATCAGCCTTGCATTTTCATTTCCACTTTCCTTGTTCATCGTTTATTTTAATTTTTAGGTTTTTTTTAGTTGTTTTTTTTTCTTTTTACTAAACTTTACAACAATTTTCGTTTATATCAAAAAAAAAAAAAGAAGATTTTCGCTTCTAAATGTTTAATTTTGTCTAAAATTTTGTTTCGATTTTGTATAAATATGTTTAAAAAATTTTTGTAGTTTCTCTTTACTTCATTCATTTCATTCTTAAATTGTTTATTTAAGTTTCATTTTTTGTTTCGTTTCTTTTTTTGTTTTTTTTTTTTGTGTTTTTGATTTTTTTGAATTTAATTCCGAAAGGCATTTTTTGTGAATGTTTTTTGTTGTTGCATTTTGTTTTTTTTTTCTTTCTTTTTCTTAAGTTTTCTCATTTTTAGACCTAAACTTTAAATTTTTCATTTTTTTCTGTTTTTTTTTTTTGTTTTGTTTTGTTTAGTTTTTCTTTTGCAATAAACATTCAAAAAATTATGTTTGTACATATTTTAATATTTTTTTTTTCATTATTTTTTTCCGTTTAATAAATAAAATTAGGGCACACAAATTTCTTAATTTCAGTTTCATGGTTTTATGGATTTGGAATGTTCTGGGATTTTTAAGTAAATATTTTTTTTATTTTCTTAGTTTTTTTTTTTTTTTTTTTGTTTTTTGCTTTTCTTAAAATTAAAGAGATCGCTATGTAGTTTTTTTTTTTTTTTTTTTTTTTTTCTGGTTAAAATTATAAACTATAACATAATAATACTTGCTTTTTATTTTATTTTAATTTTTATGTTTTGTATAAATTTATTTTGATTGTTTGAAAAAAAAAAAATTGTATTTATGTGGAAGTTGAAACTAGAGAAAATTCGAATAAGAAAATTTCTTCACATTTCTATGTGCAATTTTCCAGTGTTTTTTTTTTTTTCCATTAGTTTGTTTTTTGCTTTTTGATTCTACTCGCCGCTGGTGGTGGTTATGGGTTCCACCTTGATGCCGCTGGCATCGCCACCGGATGCGGATGCGCCACTTGTTGCGGCTGCCACAGCCGCTGCCGCCGCCGCCGCTGCTGCTGCTGCTGCTGCCGCCGTGGTGGTGGCCGATGATGAGGAGGAGACACTGGCTGCCCCCCCGCCGCCAGCTCCAACCAACTCGGCCAGGTCATCGGCGAATAGACGCGAGGGCGAATAATCCCGTTTATAGCTGCTCATCTCGAGACCCAAGTCGGTTAGAGGTGAATGGAGGCGAGGCGTTTCACTTCGCATGGGACTTCCTTTGGTTTTGGATTTGTCTAGTTGCTGGTGAAACTGTTGCTGCTGCTGTTGCTGCTGGGAGGAGGAGGCGACATTGGCCGCTGGCATGGAACTGGCACCGAAACCGCTCGATTTGTGCGTTAGCCCATGATGAGCTGCCGCTTGTTGATGTTGCTGTTGCTGCTGTTGTTGTTGCTGTTGCTGCTGCTGCTGCTGTTGCTGCAGGACTTGATGATGCTGCTGCTGCAATTGCTGGAGATGATGCTGATGCTGTTGCTGCTGCTGCTGTTGCTGGTGACTGATCAGAGCTTGGGCTGCTCCGGGATCGCCCCGATGCAGAGCAACGGCCATGCTGGGCGGCAGATTCGGCATAAGACCGGCGGGACCGCAGGGCGATGAGGGTGGAGCATGCCTGGGGCCCGAGCCACTGCTCAGTGCTGGCGAAATGCTGCTCCCTCTACCCAACACCGGACCACTGCCAGCCAGATGTGGTGGCAAATTGAAGAGCCCTGGTGGCGGTCCCGCTTCCCCATGCTGATGCTGCTGCTGCACTGCAGCGGCCATCTGCATCTGCTGGCGTATATTGTGGGCCACAGCGGCGACAGCAGCTGCCGTCTCCTGTGACATTTGGCCCTGATCCGGTCCCGGTCCGCCGACAACCGACGGACCGCCTCCCACTCCCACACCAACTCCAGCTCCCCCGCCGCCCATGCCATTGGAACAAGCCAGAGCTGCGGCACTAGCAGCTCCCGGATAGCTTAAGCTCATATCCTGCAAGGGAAATACGGGCTAACCCGTTCGGATGCTTAGTTGCTAGTCACAATTTGCCAAAGGTAAATCAACCGAAAAGCATCGAAACCAAAAACAACAAACGAAAAGAAATTGAAACCCGCTGGGGAGGGTTACCTACCGAATGACGACCATAGGGCGGCATATGACCACCCAATCCCAGAGCGGTGTCGTCCTTCAATTCCTTGGTGGCATCACGGAACACCACAGTCTTGATCACACCCTTGATATGCTCATCCGGCCAAATGCCCAGCAGAATCCTCTGTGGCCGGCCACGGCCCTTGGGCCTCAGATCGGGACCTCCGTCGATGGATGGACCAAGCATATTGTGGACGCGATTCGCATATAGAACAAAGGTGGGATATGGTATATCATATTTGCGTGCCGCCTGCGACAGAGAGAGACCCTCTTTGAGGACACTAAAGATGGCCTCGGCCATCGTTTCGGGACGCCAGGACTTCAATGGACCACGCTCACGGAAACGCATGTGATGCATTAGATTTTGATTGGTGTTCCAGCATTTTTGCCACATCGATTGCAATTGATATTGATAGCTGTCTGCTGAAAAGTGGAGTTTAAGAGAAAAGAAAAGAACACACGCACACACACACAACCCATGACACAGCAAACAAGAGGAAAATAAAAGATGTAGTTCTGATTTCATAAGACACAATATATAGATATATATGTATTTGGGATATATACATATGTATATATATAGTACGGCTATACAAACCTGCCAGCGTCGATCCAGTAGCACCCATCCAGGCATGAGAGTTCTCCATCATTTTGGCCTGCAAAGACAGCGAGAGAGAAGGAGAGAGGCAGAGAGTGAGTAGGAATCGCATCGAAATAGGTGGGGTAAGTGGTCTGAGTGGTTCTTCAATTAATTGCATAACTCGCTTTGGTTAGTGCTCAATGCGCCGTCTGTTGTCATCGTCGTCATCATCATCATGCACCTCCTCCCCATCATCATCATCATCATACACCTCCTTTTCCTCATTCTCATCCCCCATTGACTTGCAAAATCGACCTATTTTCGTTTAATTTCTGATATTTTTCCTTTTTTCTTCCCCTCCCAAAACCTCTCAATTGTTTTTCTTTTAATGGGTACTAGGGATTGTTTCTATCTAGGCAAAGTTTCTGAAATTGTTCCCTTCTACATGTTAATCAAGAGACATCCATAGGAAACCCCATTTCTTATACATTTCTTAAAACTGATTTCTAATCTTAGCCTTTTTGATGTCAAATAGTTTTCTAAAGATCTTTCGTGCTCTATATGCTTTTGGCAATTAAATGTTGTTTGCTAATTTTTTCCAGGGTATTTTAAAGGACTTGTTTCCTATTTGGCATACCAAATATCGAACAGGCAACATTTAACTGCATTGCTTAACGTTCGAGTGGATGCACCGCTTGCCAGTTCCGCTCAGAGTTCAGTTCAATTCAGTTTAGTTCAGTTCAGTTCAGTTCAGTACAGTTCAGTTTCCCGTTGTCTGTCTGTCCGCCTGACTGTCTGTCTGTCTGTTTGCCGAGCACCAAGTTTGAGTTTGCCGAGTGCCTCGTATTCGATTCACTAATTGCATAACAAAGTAACATTTGCATATTGTTCTACATACATACATAGACAGATAGACATAGCGAATGCAAGGGAGAGAGGAAGAAAGAGAAGAGACCCACACACACACACACACACACTTATATATAGTATAGTTTTATAGACAAGTACATCAGGTTTAGTTGATTGGAGCTTGTCGATAACTTCATTTTCGCATCATCAAAAAAAAAAAAAAAAAAACGAAAGAATTTCTCAAGTATCTGCTGCACACTTGTGCCCATTTAGGTTTCTAAGTATTACTTGTAAGTTTCTTATATGATGAGAGCCACACACACACACATATATAGAGAGAGACTCACCACACACACACATACCACATCAAGTGCTACAATATAAATACTTATGGGCCAGACAAAGCGCATGGAATCTTTTGTGTTGTTCTTTGCAATTTGTTTTATTTTTTTGTTGCCTACTTTTATGGGCCACTGACATGCAAGAAGTCTCGTTGTGGTCCGTCAGTGTTTGGCTCATTATGACCGACAAATTATATATTATTTAAACAAGTTTTTCTCTAATTTTAGTTTTACTCCTTTCGTCTAGCTCCTGCTCCTGCTCCTGCTATTTGTTTTGGCAAATTACTTTATTTGGTTTCCATGTTCCATGTTCAAAGAAAGACTAAATATATGGTATGCTTTACTTAAAGTACTGAGTAAAACTTTTGCATACATTTGGAAGTTGCTTTATTCTTCAGATCTCTGCAATCGACGCATATTTAAAGTATTTATATCAATCTATGACATTAGTTGAATGGCCATACGGATGATTGGCCTTGCCTACCCATTTCTAGAGCGGGCGGGAGAGTCTCCATCATAGCCATCATCATCATCATAATCGGGAAATGCATCTCAAACTGCAACTCAACTAATGGTCCATTCGTGGCACTTGGTTATTGACGTTGGACTCGAACTGTATTAACAATGCATGGCCATTGGAATGACGCTGATGGTGATGCAGTGGAGTGGGAAATGGGGGGATCAGTTGAGGCACTAAGCGGTAACCGTTTCGCTTTGATGCAAAATCGAAACGTGGTCAACTTCATTTCGCTTAATTTCGCGTCCCACACACACACACGCACAGATGGGGAGAGAGAGTTTAGTAGGTGGCAGAGAGATGGAGCAAAAGTAGAAGAGAGTTGCGCGATGCGTGTCCGCTAATCCGCTGGCTAGGAGCAGGCGAAACAGAAACAGACAGAGAGAGCGAGGGAGCGAGGGAGAGAGAGAGAGAGAGAGTGCCAAATGGGTAGAGAATGGGAGACTTGGGCTTTTCTCTACCCGCCCCCTACACCTCGTTCCCCTTTCGATTCCTGCCACTCAGCTATGACATTTTGGCAGCGTCGAGTGCACCAAGACTGTCAAATGAGTTGTAATGAAATCTCACTCAGGGCAGCAGGTTCAAATATGCCCATGTGCTTGTGTGTGTGTGTGTGTGTGTGTGTGTGTGTGTGCGGGTGTGTGCATATGTGTGCTAGTCAGCTTTTGGTCAGTTGCCCATACATATAATAAATAAATTATTTGGCATTTGGCGTAGCGTATTATTGAAGGCAACTGCAGGTGGACACCCATACACTAACACTAACACACACGCACACACGCACACGCACACACACATCCCATATTCGGCAGCGCCATCTGTCGTCTGTCTTTGAGACAAACTTGCGCATTAGCGTGATTAGTCTCAATAGTCATCGCTGGGCAGTCAAGCTTTCAAAAGTAATTCCCAACCACAGTCGTGAGATTATGCCAAATACATATACATATGTATACATATATATGTAGCACTCTGCATGTTTGTATGTATGTTGGTTCAGTTTCTAGTCCACATGGCTTTAAAACGGCAATTCAGTTAGCAATTGCCATTTAAAATCCAAGAAAATCCACAACTAATACAATCTCAGAGTTAGATGCAATTTTTAGTTTTTCCTAAATTGCATTTATTATTATGCAACTAACTTGATTGGAAATTGATTAATCTATGAGATTTCTTCTGAAATACTTCAAAGTCTAGCTTAAACAAATGTACAATTTCCTGGGTTTTCTTACTGGTTTTTCTCGGTAGTAAAATCCAGTCGCTGAACTACCGCAACTGACATTTATGTCGGTGTTTATGGGTTCCTTTCCTTTGTTGCTTCTTAAAGGCATTCTTGGCTTTGCCAACCGCAGATCATCATTTTTGGGTTCCCCTTCAATCATGGCAAATTAAATTATCAAAATAAAAAAAAAACGAAGGAAGGAAGAAAAACCATTCCCTCCTTTTGCGCCATTTTCTGTCTGGCCACGCCCCATGTGTCAAAGAGCCAGGAAAAAGGCGTTGCAGTCAACGCAATTGAAACCTTAGCTAAACTTTGAGACAGGTTCTTCCGACGACAACAGCAACAACAACAGGAACAACAACAACAACAACAAACATCGCCCCGCTAGTCAAGCGTTAAGCCGACATCAATTGGGCGTAAAAAAAGACAGAGACCGAACGCAAGTTTCAGGAGGACAGGAGGAGGGAGGTGGGTAAGTGGGTCGGTTGTGTGCAAACCGAACCCCTTAAATCCTTCTCAAAAGTTAAAAAAAAAAAAGGAAAATATTTATAAACCAACAACAAGCAGCACTTGGCGGCAGCACTTTTGTGGTGTTTCACTGTGCGGGGGGTAGAGCGACAATTTCTGATTTGCCGCCGTCGCCGCTGAATGCAATTTAACCAAATTCACAGCAGGAAACGCCAAAGGGAACCATCAGCAGGAGCACCAGAAGCAGAAGCAGCAGGGCCAAGGCAAGGGCAACAAATTTTCTAATGTTAGCGGAGGAGTAAACAAGTAAGAAACCAAACGAAACTCAACTCAACTCAACTCGAAAAAAATAGAAATAAGAACATAATAATAATATTATGCTCCGAATGGAGTCAAAACGACTAGTTAATGCTCTAGTTACATCATTAAGGCTAAGTTATTAGCAGAAACTATAGACAAATACATTCATATGTCGCCCTGGAGGGAATCTATTCAACTTAGTTCTAATAAGTTTATAACAATCTTTTGGCTTTTAAATAGTTTTCAATTTCAATTACAGTTTTGATAAACAATTAATGTTAACTACTTAAAATTTGATCATTGGATAGACAAACTGAACTATAAAATAAGGTATAAGGTTAAATCTTGACTTTTTCACTTTTTCGCTTACTCTGGTTGTAATTCCCAACTAGTTTTAACGTTGATTTAGTGGAGTGCCATTGAAATTTTCGACTGGTTAGCAAAGTCTGCTAAAGAAAATATTTGCATAACTTTTACCTTTGTCTTTTTTAGAGTCTGCTCATTGTTAAGTTTTTAAACATTTAAGTTAAGCAAAGTTAGTTTTTAATATAATTATAAAACATCTATCTAAATTTAACTTGATAAACTTGTGAAAATTTGAAAAATTCATTAATTGTGCTGACCTGTAAGTTAAAATCTGTAACTTTCTTTAAATAATTTTAACATTTAAATACTCTAAAAACGAATTACTTTTCGGCCACAAACTTTAGGCGCAATCAAGTCAATCCAAGGCTGTTCTAAGGCATTCAAATTTCCAATTAGTGTGATGAGAATCTACAATTTAATGCATTTGTTTCTGAAGCTGATATAAATATCGTTTGAATCATAAATTATTTGCAGTTTGACTGTAAAATCAGCAGCTCGAAAGAAATCTTGAGAGAGTATTATCCACTAAAAAGCCTAACGCCTTTTGCCGCTGAGGAAATTGTCAAGTGTCATTTGAGTGGGTGTGTGTCTGTGTATGTGTGTGTGAGGGGTGATTATGTGTGTGTGTTTGGGTTCAGATTTGTGTAAAACCGAAAATTAATTAGCGTGAAAAGCATTATTGAATGGCAAAAGCATTTGCCAAAAACATTTGAGCAAAGGAAAAAGATGGGCTACGACCTGGGTAGGAAGGGGAGGGGATAGGGAGCGAGATGCTAAAAGGGACAAAAACTTGCATTAGTTTTAGATATATGTATGTACATACATCGTATGTGGAAAAGTCGAGCCGAGCTCATTTCCTCAGCTTCCACATGTCGACGCAGCCAGTTGCCGTTTCAGTCTTTAGATGAAGCTATAGCTACAGCTGTTTTAATTTGATTTAGTCGCAAAACTTGCCAATACTTCATTAAAATTTTGCAACAACAAAATAAACTTGCGCCTCCGTCTACTGAGAGGTGATATGGTGGTATAGTTGATTGTGAGGAGGGCGGGGGGTTTTTGGGGGAAAGTTTTTTGGCTTTCGCTGGCACTACTTCAAACATCAATTACAATCTGGGGCAGGCGGAACATACATACATACATATAAACATCGACTGGGACTGGGACTGGGATTGGGACTGAAACTGGTAATGGTACTAGGACTATGTATGTCCTCCTCCACCTCGTCGTGCTTCTTATCCTCCTCCAACTGAATCCTCAGCCCTTAGGCAGCGAGTTCAACGCTGAAGTGTGCTAGGATTTCACTTCAAAAACTGCAATCAAGTGAATTTCGATATGATGTATGTATGTATGTAAGCAGAAGGAGTATGCATATGAATATATATATATATATGTACATATATAGAAAAAACTTCATGGATTTAATAATCAAACCATTCGATGGTTAAAATGTTGCTCGAGCCATATCGAGCACCACTCGTGTCGAATGTATGAAGGATCCCGGATCCATCGAGGTGGATGGATGGATAGATGAATGGTGGTGGAAAGCGGGCAACTCCCTGCGCTTGTTCGTCATTTCCTGAACAATTTTATTATATTTCATACATAACTGTCTGCATGTATGTGTGTGCCCCTGTGTGTGTGTGTGTGTAATATGAAAGGATAACAACAAATAGCGAAAAAAATACAAATCGTTGGCTACATTATGAGAAATCTACAACTCATTGAGGGATAAAAAAGGTGGCACAACACGGAAAAACGGTCTGGGAAAGCGGCGGCTTCCTCATGTTGCAGTTCAATACAAATTTTCTCCCTCTTTTGCTCCCATTAAACTTGTTTAATTGTAACGAGAAATCAGAGGAAATTAGCATAGAGTTTTATTAAAATCAAACAAAAAACGAGAAAAAAAAAACGGAAGCAACAACAAAGTTTTCTATTTTTTAATAAAAGTTTCGAGAGCATTTTGTTGCTGTAATTAGAAATCAAATGATGCTAACTGAGAATTTCATTAAACTGTTTTAATGGCAGGGGCAATCTGTTTAATCTACTAAGCTTTATTCAAGTTAAATTCCAACTAAAGTAATTGAATTTTAATTGAATCTCATAACTGAAAGCAATGAAATGCAGAAGCAAAGACTTTGGCAAAAACTTAAATCATATTTCTTTCAACCCAATGCCAATTGAGAGCAACTCTGTTTCGATAGAGTATTTTTGCATGTAACTCTATGAAGGAGCATAAATAAAAGTTCAAAAGTTGTTTTTTAAAGGTTTCCCAATGAACTTGGAAAACTCTTCATTTGGCAAAAGATTCAAGATGATTTTCTATAATGGAAAATAAGAATGATGAATGGATTGGTTAAACAAGTTAAGCGATTCCATTCATTGGTCTTTCTTTTGGAAAAGAAGTCGTCGTCACTGGTTGTGGCTTAGATTATTTAAATTTCCATTGGAACTTTCTTGCCTTTTGGCAAGAACCTTCATTCAAATTTCGTAGTTCTCCAGGTTCTAGCTTGTTTTTGTTGATGTTCTTCTTTTTTGTACCTGGTCCATACTTTCCAGACTAATTGCCATCGTAATCGCAATTGGCTTATCGCCAAAACCAGTTGCGAACTTTAATTTTTTTGTGTAAAAAATTTGTTATCATTGTTTTCTGCAGTAATTTAAAACAAAACAAATATAAACTTTCCATTTTTTTTTTTTTTTTTTGCTACGATGGAACGTAAAAAACAACAAAGAGAGAAACGCTTTGAAACGCAATCAATCGACAAAATAATGCGTTAACTTTTTGCAAACAACAAACCACACGCAACTTTCAACAACAGGAACAACTTTTTTTTTTTGCTTTTGTTTGCTCTAACTCAAAATAGGCGGAAAAAACCGATTAGAAAAAAAATTATTGCATATGCCTAGGCGCAGTTGAAACAAAACAAAAAAGTTTAAAATATTCGCAATTTGCACACACACACACAGACACACATTGTAGAGACATATACGCATCTGACTTTTCGCAACGGAAATTGTAGCTTTTACCAACTTTGTTATAGATTGTGGCTAGAAACTAAAATACTTTAGGGGGAATCACCCTTCATTCTCTCATTCTCATCCTCTTCCTTTCACCGTTGCAGCCTTTCATTCGCCCACCTGTGCGGAAATCGGTAATTTAAATTAGATTAAGTTAACAAAAAACAAGAGACTTAGTGAGAAACCATTTCTGATAGAAGTTTTACGTTGCGTTCTTGCATATTCGCTGCATACTTTTGGGCGGCTTCTCACCTAAATGGCTAAAGGCAGGTAAAGTAGCACTTTGCCCGTTACTGGTCAGTCATCAGGACCTCAATCTGTCGTGGAGCAGACGCAGTGATCGTCGGATTGGACTCCGTAGCCTATCCCACTTCCCTTCCAAAAGGGTTTTGCCAAGGATAAGGTCCCCCGCTTTTGATCGTTCTTATGCTCTTGGCATGAACTATGGTTCTTTTATTCATCACTCAATGAAAACGTTTCCAAAAACAAAACATAAAGAGAAAGTGAAGATGTCAATTAGATGGATACTCATCGTCTATATACATACATATATGAACAATGTTATCGGCTTTTAAACAAAGTAAACTCATCGAAATGATCTTGAATTCTATAACAATTCTATAAATGAAGGGCAAATGTATACGCTAATAAGTTTAACAAGTTAACAAGTTCATTTGCGAGTAATTCTTTAATGGCAAATTAGTTTAGTTATTGGTAATTCGGAATCTTTCATTTATCATACACAAAATTTCCCCTTTATCATGGCTAACTAATTTAAATGCACAACAAAATCGTCAACAACAACAACAGACGTAAAAAAAATGTAATACATATTCAATTATGGACAATTAAATGAAACCAAAAAGCAAAACCAAACCAAAAAAAAAAATGTACGGAATCAGAGGGAAAGGGGAAAGTACATGCAACTGAATTGCCTTCCGTATGGCCAATGCATTTTCAGCATTTTGAACATCATAAATTGCGGCACCTAATAAATTGACACTCTGTCATTGTGTGGCATTTACAGTTTATATGCAACAGACCGCCAGACAACCGGCTAACCGACCCGCCCACAGCCCTGTCGATAGATAGACAGAGAGAGCATCATAGGATCAGATCAGAGAGATGGGAGTAGGCAATGGACACAAGTGCCAACTGCACTGCATCCCTCTTGCACACAATTGTTGCATGCAACCATAAACACACAAAAAAAAAAAAAAAAACACCACACACAGACACATGAAAAAAATATGCCAAAACAAAATACATACAAAGTACAAAAAAGTGCAAAAAACAAAAAAAGTGGGCAACAAACAAAATGCAAAATTTCTACCTACTTCTCGCCTGCTTCGCCCCCCGCTTGGAAGCCCAACAAATGTTGGTGCACAGTTCTTCTGGGCGAGGGATGGTTGTGATTGTGGGCATTGGGCGACGGTTGGTGTATGGGTGGTTGGGTGGTTGGGCGGATGGGTGGTGATTGTGCTGTGGTCGAGTTGCGGTGCACCGCAGCGCGTTTAAAACGGTTTGCCAGTCATTTTTTCACATCATTGATTGCTTATTAGATTATAAACCGCGCGACTGGTCATGGCCAACTTTTTTTTTGTTGTTATGTTTTTTTTTGGTGTGCATGTAGTTGCATTGTTGTTGTTGTTGTTGTTGTTGTTGCTGGCACGTGCTTGTTGCACTTTTAACGTGTAATGGCCATGGAAACAAAAAATGTGGGTAAAAACAAAAAAAACAAAAAGCAGCATCTGTTGCAATTTTTGTGGAACTTCCCTCCTCCCAAAAAAAGGAAGATAAAAAAGAACCAAAAAAATAAGGCAAAATATATATATGCAACACGGCAAATTTTTGTGTCCAGAGACTATTAAAGAATCGGTGATTTATAACTGGGCAAATATTGAATAAAGCTGTAAAAGAGTAACTAAAAATATGAACAAAAAACTCACACACACACACACAAAGCTACAATTTGATGGCTTATTCATATAGTGGAGAGAGTGGGGAAAGTGGGGGGCAAATATGGCGAATGTAAATCTCAATTAAATGTGAATTCAATTTGCCAAATGATATTATACGGTTGAGACTTGTAACAAAAGAGATTTTCACCTAAAAACTTGCATATTATTAATCAGAATGGAAATTAAGACTCTAAGTATCAGGAAATATCCTATTAAGCTCTTTGGAGTGCTAACAAAACTATATTTGATCAAAATCAATATTTATTTGCATTTGACTTGAACTGTTTCAACATTTGTTTTAGCCGAAAGAAACTTTTAGCCGCATCAAGAAATCAAATGAGTATTGGACTTGTTTAGACGCTCACTTTACTTATTTTGGGCAAACTTTTTCTCTATGGTTGACTTTTTGTTGCTTTTTCCATTTTTTGCACTGTCAATTTTTATACTATACACCCATAGGGTGAAATGGTATATTAAAGTCGCCAAAATGTATGTAACAGGCAGAAGGAAGCTTTTCCGACCCCATAAAGTATATATATTCTTGATCAGTATCAACAGCCGAGTCGATATAGACATGTCCGTCCGTCCGTCCGTCCGTCCGTCCGTCTGTCTGTCCGTATGAACACGTAGATCTCAGAGACTATAAGAGTTAGAGTCACCGAATTTGGTACGTAGACTCGTGTATTACCTACGGTGGTCAAGTTTATTTCAAATTTTTGCCACGCCCCCCTCCGCCCACGAAATTTAAACAAATTTGATTTTCTTAAAGACTATAATAGCTAGAGGCACCAAATTTGGTATGTGTATTTGTTTAATAAATGCGCATATATTGTATATGCAACGATTTTACCACGCCCCTTTCCGCCCCCGTAATTTGGAAAAACTCGATTATCTCACGTAATTTTCTACCTTTTGTAATTAAATTTGGCACACTTGAATTTGATACTAATACCCAGCAAAACACCAAATTTGATCAAAATCGGACAAAAAACAACGAAGTTATGCATATAAACGTTTTTCCATAAGGCCGTAGTTGGTCGTTGGCTGGTGGGGGCGCTAGGGTGCTCGTATACTTGAGTGAGGGAGATTCTAAGATATGCTTGTAATAAAAAGCATGTGAAAATGCATTTGTTTAATAAATTTAAAATATTTGCTTTACTGGTGTATGGTATACCTAAGTCGGCGAGACGACTTACTTACTTCATTTTTATTAGGTTTTGTTTTTGTGAATTCTTAACCATTTTGTATTTTCAGTTGACATTATCAAACAATTCGCTGAACTCTCTATGCCTCTCTATCTCTCCCCCTCTCTCCCTGTATCTCTGTCATGTTTTTGTTCTACTTTTCCACCTTTCAAAACTTTGCCAGATAGTTGCCATCTTTCTTCTATTTAAATCCTTCGCTCTGCCCTTACTGTCTTTTGGGTTTTGTTGCTATTGCTAGAACAAATATGCATTTTGCCAGTTTAAATAATTTATAAAATTTTATTGCAGAACAACGACAACGACAATGACGATGACGTCGACATCGGCGACGAAACCGAAACGAAAGATCTAGCAAAAATTAATGCAGATACATCGAAGTTAAAATACCCTTACGAATGACAATTCTTTCAAGTCTTATTCAAAATTTATACTCTTATCTATAATCGTACTAGACCATTCAATTTTAATTCTGTTCCCATTCTACTAATGGCACTTTCTATTCCCATTTTATTAACATTTTTGTTACCATTCTAATCCCTTTATTACCGATTATGTTTTTGGTTTTATTCCCATTCATTCGAATATATCTCTTTTCATTTCCATTTTATTACTAATCTATCCCCATTGTTTTGTTATTCCATTAGTATTTATTTGCAATTTCTCTTAATATTCCATTTTAATTCCGATTCGATTTTATTCCCAATCTCTTTCCATTCTCTTCCGATTTTATTCCTATTTTTTCAATTTTATTCTCAGTTTTATCAGTTTTTCTTCTCAATTTAGTTTCTAATTTATTTTGGCTACCTTTTTATTTCTATTCCCATTCCATTATCATTCTACTCCCCATCAATTTCCATTCCTACTATATTCTTACTTGAATGATTTAATTGTCTGATCTTTAAAGCTTTTCTCAGTTGATCGACAATGCTCTTTTCACTGTCTCGCAAGGTTGATAGCATCTATTTGGTTAGGGTATTAACATAAAGTTGTGACTACCGAAAGAGTTGTCAGTTCTTCTTCTGTCCTTCTTATCATTCTGGTTGTTGTTCTTGTTGTTTTTTTGGCCCTTCATGGCTAAATTGCCGTTATATGGCCAAATTGCAACAGCAGTGTCTTATGCCATAACCATTCCCCTTCCTCCATCGTTCCATCCAATCACCACTTTCTCCATTGCAGCGTCATTTTACCATTTCGCTACCACTCAGGTGTGTATGTGTGTGTGTGTGCTGCAATGTTGAAATTTCTACCGCGTTTCTGTCTTATGAAATATGCAAGCTGAATGCTGAATAATTCATTATGAATTGAAATACATAATACTCATTTTGTTGCAACATTTCCCCGAAAAATGGTTGCAATGGAAATGAAAATGAACTATGTAACTGAGATGCTGGGAGGGGGTGGGGGCTGAAGCTCTAGTGGGCTGGTGTCAGCAGCCATTTTGCCAGACTCTTCAACCCAGACATCAGCTTAATTGTTTTTCGCATATTTTTTAAGAAACAGCAAGAAGTGTGGCTGGCTGGCGGTAAGAGGGGGCAAGGGGGTAAGAGATAGGATGGGAAACTACCCTCTGGAATGGAGAAGAGAATGCAAAATGTTACTAGATGCGTACAAGTAGATAAAATTCTCCAAATTAAATTTAGCTAAGGCTCAGGGCACATCATCTTGGGGTAGACGACAGACAGAATTCGCCATTTTTGCGTCACGATAAGAGAGAAAGTGCGAGAGATGGAAACCCTAAGACAGCGACAGCAAGAGGTAGACAGACCGCAAAACAAAATAAAACAAGAACGGAACTTCAGCAAGGAGTTAATCAGGACAAAGACCAAAAGAAGAACCATAACCCCAGCTCCAAATAGGGAAAATGGCTAAATGGAAATTTTGTATCTCGCTTGGGTTCATTGGCATCATTAATTTGCATCATTTGTTTTTCTTTTTTGTGTCTTCTTTCATTTCTTGCAATTTACATATTTCAAATTTATTTTTATACAAAAATATAACAACAATTACAACTGAAATTTCAAAGTGGACAATTCCATAAACAAATGCTAGACAAATTGAAATTATCAGTGGCTTATCAACAAAGTCAGGCAGAGACAGAGATTAATATTAAATATTAATAAAATACAGAACTATTGTAGTTTCTGATTTCAAGGACAATTCATGGGAATCGAAAACCAGAAGGACACGTTTCATAAGGTAAAAGAGAAGAACTTAAATCATGAAATTTTTAAAGGTATCATTTGATGACAATGAGTTGAGTGAAACTCAAAATCTTTTGCAAAGCTTAAACTTTACTTTAAACAGAATTCAAAAAAGTTGCAAGTACTTTCAGAATTTGTTTGTAATATTCAAAAAAGAAGAAACTCTTCAGCTCTTCTTGTTAAGTAAATTCGTGTTTCATTTATTTGGCCCACTTATTTTGCATAGTTTTTCTATATATAGAATTGATTTATTTGAAATAATTTCTGGTGTCTTTAGTCAACTTTCTGTCATTATTTTGCAATTGCCATGGAGGACACATTTAGTTAGCTCTCATTTCTGGACAACTTGTACTCAATGTGTCGCCATTTAGCTATATTTAGGCCGAGTTTTCTATGGCTTTTCTTTGTTGTTTTACTTTGATTTGGTTAATCTATGCATAGAAAATGTATTTTGCATTTTACTCGAGTAGAAAAGTTGAAGACGTTTCGGTTAGGCTCTTACTCCAATTTAGCTTGGTAACTTGCATTTAGACCAAAGTTTATGGCTCTTTGATTGTTGTTGCTGTTGCTTATTTTTATACCATACACCCATAGGGTGAAATGGTATATTAAAGTCGCCAAAATGTATGTAACAGGCAGAAGGAAGCTTTTCCGACCCCATAAAGTATATATATTCTTGATCAGCATCAACAGCCGAGTCGATCTAGCCATGTCCGTCTGTCCGTCCGTCTGTCCGTCTGTCCGTCCGTCCGTCCGTCCGTCCGTATGAACGCGTAGATCTCAGAGACTATAAGAGATAGAGCCACCAAATTTGGTATGTAGGCTCATGTAGTATGTAGAGTGATCAAGTTTATTTCAAATTTTTGCCACGCCCCTTTCCGCCCCCGCAATTCAAAAAAAACGTTTATCTCAAAAACTATTGTAGCTAGATACACCATATTTGGTATGTATATTTGCTTAGTAAATGCGCTCATTTTGCATGTATAAAGATTTTGCCACGCCCCTTTCCGCCCCCGAAATTTGAAAAACTCGAATATCTCGCGTAATTTTTTACCTTGTGCAATCAAATTTGGCACACTTAAATTTGATACTAATACCCAGCAAAATACCAAATTTGATCAAAATCGGACAAAAAATAGCTGAGTTATGCATATAAACGTTTTTGCATAAGGCCGGAGATGGCCGTTGGCGGGTGGGGGCGCTAGGGTGCTTATATGCATAAGTGCGCGAGATACTGAAATATGCTAGTAAAAAGCATGTGAACAGAATTTCTTAAAATAGGCAAATGCATTAGTTATTACAAATTTGAAATATTTGTTTTACTGGTGTATGGTATACCCAAGTCGGCGGGACGACTTACTTACTTCATTTTGTTTTTGTTTGGGTTTCGGTCCGTCAGTTGGTTAGTTACTTTGGTTTTGCACATGGTTAAGGTTTGGAAGGAGGTAGAGTTTTGGTTTTGGCTTTGGTTTGGTTTGGCTTGGCTTTCGCTTTTCAGGTCAAAAGCCGTTTTGTCGGTTCAACATTTCGTTCTATTTTAAAGACATTTCATGTTGTTGTTGTTGTTGCCGTCAACATTTGAGATTGGCACTTGATTGGCGTATATTTCCTGTTGCATATTTAAGTTTAGTTTTAAGTTTGGTATTGTTTTTTATTTTCTTTCCGCCAAGTGCATTTCTATTTGTATTTAGAAGTGGTAGAAAGTTTGATCGGGTGGGGGAAGTGGGCCCAGCCATGGGTGGAAATGGTATAAACGTGGCTTAAACATTAAAGTGCATTTAATTAAATTAAATGAATTAAGTAAGAAAAATGCATTGACATTTCATCTGTCGCGTAATTTATAATTTGTGTTGCCATTATTGGTTGCCTGCCACCAAACAGCCACCAGCCATCGACATGAGGCATCTACCACAGCCCCACAGAAACGTTTCGATTCGATTCGATTCGAGTCAAATCGTATCGTATCGTATTGAATGGAGGCGAGTCGAGGACAAGGCAAGGCAAGGCAAGGCATCTGCTTGGCATTTTGCATTGTTGTTTCATTTTGACTGCAATGCAAATATTTCGCATTAATATGGCGGAAAATCCATAATCGAATTATAGCTCTGCGGCTCTTTTGTTTGCCATCGTCATCATCATCATCATCGTCGTCGTCATCATCCTCCTCATCATATACACACACATACATGTAGTTGTATATACATGTGTGTGTGTGCGTGTATTTGTATCGCTTTAATTGAATCCTTAACACTTTTGAGCTACTTACGTCCAACACGTTGCAATATGCGTAACTTGTTATTATTACGCTGCAAAGTATGAATATGTATGTGAATGTGTGTGTGTGTATCTGTGTGTGTGTGCCGCTGTCTGAACCTGCTGAATTGTAATTGTGATGTTAAACTCTTTTTTTTTTATTTTTTAGGTTTTTTTCTTTACAGGGCTAACAATCATCGAAATGTTAAAAAACAAATGTGTAAATCTCGAAAATTTCACTTAAGTTATTTACCTAATTTTCAGTTGCTCACTTAAATGTTGTTTAGACACTTTTACAACACATTTCATTTGAATTTTAAAATTTTATAGAATTCTTTTTATTTCAAAGGATTGATAAATAATTCGTGTGTCTTTTAAGCTTTAATTGGTAAATTTTATAATTATTTTCTTGTCTTTTATGTTATTTATATAGAAACATGGAATGTTCATTTTGATTTATGTGAATCGCAATGAAATATATATAAATAAGTTGTTGTTTAGCCGTAGAATCGATAAGTGGATACTCCAAGTGATTTTATTATCGTTTTTTTCTTTTTAGCTTATTCTGTGATTATTGTTAAGCATTACAAAAACCAATGGCCATCCCTGGTAGCTGACTACAATGTTTTCCAATTGATTTGTCTGCTTTCAATAAACTGAAGCAAACAAACAAACAAACCGAACGACCAACCATCCGACCCACCAAGCCAATCTCTTCCAGTGCCTTTTTCAACATGTATTTTTCTTTTATTTTTATATATGTATATACATATAAATATATATATATGTATATGTATAGTATATACATATATTGCCACACGCAGCTTATTGGCATATTGACAATTACACGGGCGATACATATAAATTAAGCAAACGGCAGATCAGATGAACTGCATGAGCTGACCAGCAGAAGCAGCACCAGCAGGAGGAAAGGGATGAGGATGAGGAGGATGATGATGATGATGATGAGGTCCGGTATGATGGTAAAAGGGTAGACGGTTGAAGGGAGGTGATTGCTTGATGCGGCTGGCCAAATTTAATTGACAACTTACTGTTGCATTCAGGCAGGCAGGCAGGTGGCAGGAGGCAAAAGGGCAGGGATCAGGGGGCAGGTGAGACACCAGCCAGGGCAATCTGTCACTGCTCAAAGATACACACACACACACACACACACACACACACAGGTCAGGGCTTACAAATTAAAATTCAATATTAACGGCGTGCAAAAAACAACAAAGAAAAAACAAAAAAAAAGATATAATATAAAAAAATATTAAAAAAAAAAAGAGAAAATAATTTAATAGTAAATGAGAAAGGGCAAATGTTCAGGGCAGCTGTTCACTGTATTTCCATAATCGCTGTGACTTCATAAAAATTAAACTTCGATTTAAAAAATTAATGAATGGGCCAGAGCTCATGAAGTTGGCAATTTGTTTTACCATTCGTTTTGGTCATTTAATCAAACTACAAATTGTGGCAAATCAATCAACACATACATATTTAAAAAATATTAAGGCAATATATTAACAATTTTATTAAAAATGGCAAAGGTTTAAATTCATTTTAATTGAAACTGTTTAAAACTAACTCAAGATTTGCAAGATAAACTTGAAGTGGTTTTAATGAAATAGTATAAAATTGCATTCGTTTTTAAAAGGTTTCCAAAACTCTTTTATTTTTTCATCAAGGCCAATATTTTGTATGTTCCCATTATAGTTTTAACAATTGGCATGATACTATGTAAGGATCCTTGATATCTTTAGCTGGTTCCACAACAATTGGTGGACTTGAACTGACGTATGATGATAATGACTGCAATGCAACATAAAAAAAAATAAAAAAAAACGCAAAAAAAACCCAAGTGAAACACTCAAACACCTCAGTTGAGTTTCCTTTTTGGAGTTTTTTGTTTTTTTCGTTCGCTTGTTTGTTTGTTTGTTGTTCCATTCATCCTTTGGTTTTTTCCTCTCTCTCTCTCTCTTTGTGTGTTGGTAAATATTTTTTAATACGCGTCGCATTCAACCGCAATACAAGGCAATTAAATATTTCGAACCGCAGCTCGAACTCTGCCCAGCTCTGACGCCTCGTCGTACGTACACACATTTACACACACTTACACAGACAGAAACAACAACAGCAAGAACAGCAAACAGTTTATCCTGCTGCCAGTTGGTGGCTGCTGGCGGTGGTCAGGACATCTGCATCCTGCAACCGGCAACCAGCATCTGCATCTGCATCTGATTGTCGCTTGATCTCTCTGTGTTCTGTTCTGTTCTGTTCTGTGTGGGGGTTTTGCTTTTCACTCTTCTTTTTTTTTTTTGGTTTCTGTTTCTTTTTTTCTTTTTATTATTCGTGGTTCGAAGTTGTCTTTTGTCTTTAATTGGCGGCCATAATAATCAAATAATTTGTTTATTGAAAAGCATTTTTTACAATTATGTAAACAACAAATTGATTACCCAAAAATGAAAAATTGCATTGCTCTTGCGTTTTCCCTCTCATTCTTTTCATTCTCTGTCTCACGTTGCTGATGTTGGCGGGGAATGCAATTATTGAAATAACGTAAACTCAACCAGCCACCAGCCACCTGCCCTACTTCATGACCTCCCTATAAGCCCTCCCCTCGTCCACCAATCAGTGAACAACCTGAACTCAGCTACCGGTTTCTGTCTGGCGTCAAATGTCGCACTTTTACTCTTTGGCCTGTTGTTGTTGTGTTTGTTATTGTTGTTGTCCCTTGTCGCTTGAAAGTGTCAAAATATGCGGCAAATTGCTTATTAAAAAATTGCTGAATATATTCGTTTGGTTGGCGAGTATGAAAGGCATAATAAAATATTTAACAATTCATTAATGTGCATATGTAAAATGTTTATCATTTAATATTAATGTCAATGTGTTGCCTACTTATGAGGGCAGTCAAGTTTTTTGGAGCGTTCATCGAAACGAAACATTTTGCTAATTGAATTAAAAGACAATTTTGTTTTAAGTTATTATATCAACATTGCAAATCATCAAAAATATATATATCTATATATGAAATGATCACTTTTCAGTTGTAACCAAGTGTTATCTTTGTCATTCTACAAATATTTCTTGAGCAATGAGAGTTTAAAGGTTCTTATAAGCTTTTAGTGCGTTTAGTTAAAGCGATTTGCATTTTTTAAGCCTATTAAATATATTTTATATTAAACAAGCAGTTCGCATTAAAGAATATTTTAATATACAGCAATTTAGTTTAGAAACGCAAAATAAATAAATGCAAAGGATGGAAAAGGTTCGAGAAGAAATGTTTAAATGTTGAAATATTTGTTTATTAATATTAAAAGGTAAACTTTAAATAGCTTTGATTCTTGAATGATTTTCATCTGTCGCTCTCTCGCTCCTTCTCGCTTTCTGTTGCAATCTCTTTCCCCTTTAGTTCCCAGTATGTTTAACTGTTTTGTTATTTGGCTTCTCCGCCCCCCTTCCTATGAGCCCAACAATTTGCTAGCTAATTTGAGCTATGCGTCCTGTATGTCCCTTAGTAGGGGATGGAGGACCGAGCGGGCCGAGGCAGGGGCCGGGGCCGGAATGGAGAGAGAGTGAAAGGGAGTAGGGAAGAAGTATATATCCAGAGTATGCATTTGATAAACTGCCAGGGAACTGGCAACTTCACTTTGGGCATATTTAATGAAAATGTTGCCAAATGGGTTGCCCAGCATGTGCATATGTGTGAGTGTGTGTGTGTGTGTGTGTGGGTATGAGAAGGAGGAGTGATGCGGTGGGGGGAGGTAGAAGGATGATGATTTTGACGTAACACTTTGGATGCGATTTGACATGACAAATATGTGCGTAACAGCAATAGCAACAACGAAAACACACTGGGGATACAAACACACACACACACATAAACAGAGTCCGAATCGCCTCCATCATCATCATTATGATCATCATAATTACCATCTCTGGCTCTGTCTATATTTTGGCCGATGATTATCATCATCATTATCATTATCTTACCGGAATGATTATATCGTGTGTTTAGACTCTACAAACCCGTTTCGCATTTGCGCATTGCATGATTCAATAATGATTGAATTAATTGCGTTAATAACTGACACTAGGCAGCGGCCATACGGACGGATGCAGCCAAGTTGCCAGCCAGCCGGCCAGCCAGCTATCCTGTTATCCTTGCTGCCATCCTTGCCAGCTATCCATCGAATCCTCTGTGTATCCTGCCTCAAAGGCGCTTTGTGTCACGTCTGCTTGGACGTCTTAAGTGTGCGTTTTGGTAACCGTCCGAATCATGGGACATGGGCATACAAATCGAATTTGCTGCTAAGTAGCCGCAGTCGGAATATCTGAGAGACATAAAGCGAGACACCAAGGGAGAGAGAGAGAGAGAGAGCGGGAGAAAGAGAGATGGAGGGAAAGGGTTGTTAGCGGATGCTAGACAAATTTGTCTGATTTTGATTTCCCGCATTACGCATATGCCACCGCGTGTCTATCTATCTAAATATCCATCTGCAATATCTCCATCCAACTATTTCTGCAACCATGTATCCATCTCCCTCTTTCTCTCTCTCTCTCTTTCTTTCTCGCCCCCTCTGTTGTGACAGTTTGTCGCTATTTCTGTTTTGATTGATAACATGCGATTAATAAAATATTGAACAGGCCAGGCCAGAACCAGAGCAAAGCAAAATAGGCGCCCACTTTGGGTCATCATCATGGCACACATACCACCGTTATATATTTATTTTTTTTTTTTTAAGAATTTGCCTGCAACATTGCAACAAATGGAAGAGAACAAAAAAAACTCCATGAATGTTTATATAGGTGAGCATAAATCAAAACAAATTTATTATAGATTGATGTGAGACGAGAAAGTTTCTCTTTTTATTTTGTTTGTTTTGGTTTAGTTTACTTTGTGCTGTACTTTTTGTTATTAGTTTATGACTAATATTATTTAACATGGTTAATTTGGAATTTGAATATTGCAAACTATTTATTTCTTATTTTAATATGTGCTTTTTGCGCCTGATAAATAGTTCATGAATTAGGGTATTTACTTTTCTTTCAGTTTACAAGTAATTTGTTTAATTATTCGAAATCAATACAAGTAAAGCCTAAAAGTATGCAGACAATAAAAGTGATAAACAGGAAGAAAAGTTTTACAAGGCAAATAATAATAAATTATTCCTCCAATCTCGTTTTGTCAGTTCTGATTTCAGATGATTCATCTTTTCAATTGATAACTTTTTGGCAATTCGACTATAAATAATTAAGATACGAACTAGTTAAGTTATTATTTAAATAGTTATTTGCAGGTTTCTCGCCATAAATATGGATCATTTAATGATCTCTCATGACATTTCTTAGTCTGTCTTTAGTTCAATTGGAATTGAATCTTTAAGATTTTATTTGCTTTCCACTATGATTTAGTTTCATTTCTAGTTGAACCACTTGCTTGTGCCCCTTGAACATTCCCCCCTGCATTTTAATCAGGCAAATGTGTGTGTATTTTTTGTTTTCGTATATTAACATATATGCACACCTGCTAACGCATCCACAGTACGTCGACACGTAGGAGTTCGGGGGCGGGGCAAGAGTATATATTTGTTTTTGTCTATGCATTATGCTTTTGTATCAATGATAATTATTTTTCTCGTCACCTTCGTTGCCGTCATCTGTCGCCCCATCGCCTTGTTGGCTGCACACACAAAAGGAATCAAACAAAACTTTGTGCCTTTGTCTCACACATATATTTTCTTCTTCTTCTTCGTTTTTTTTTTTGTACGTTGAGCATTGGTTGGGTGTGTGCATGTTGTAGGAGGTGGGCGTGTCACATGTCCTACTGTGTGCCAAATTAAAAGTGAAAAACAAATGCAAACAAGACAAAGGTGCCAAAGGTTTTCTACCCACCTTTCTATGTGACTTTGTCTTCTTCTGCAGCTCGCAGTTTTTAATATACTTGCTTACGTCGCAAAAGGAGACACAGTGAGAACGAGAAGGAGAGAGCAAGCGAAGTTTTCCGTTTCTTTTTGGGGGAAAAACTTCTATATATAGACAAAGAATAGTAGAAAAAGAAAAATAATAATCATCATAAAGAACAATGACTCTTAGCAATGCAGCAAATAATATCAAAGCGAAGACACAAATCACACAGCCAGCAATCTAATGAATCGCGCATCGATGAAACAACTTTTTAATTATAATATGAAATAATACATACATGTACCTACGTAAATACATTTTTCCATCAAAGTTTCCACACAGAATTTAACTTTTCTTTTCATTTTTTGTTTGTTTAGCAATTTCTTAACTTCTAAGATTTCAGTGTAAAATATTTACTTTTAACTTTTTAGAATTTTGTAAATTTAATTAAATGTCTTGCAGGCAGACAAGGAAAAGAACATTTTAAAGAAGCTCTGAATACATCAAAAGTAAAAGCTTTTAAAATGTATTTTTCTGAAAGTGTTTCATGCACAATTTAAGATCAATTGAAATAGATTTGTGACACGGGATGACTCAATAATCAGATGGTTGATTAGTGTATATATTCACTCTTTTTGACTGAGATTTCGATGGAAATTAAAGCAAATCATGTAAATCTTGTATATATTAAAGTCAATTTCTTAGTTCAAGTACCAATAATCTAATTTTGAAAGGAATTCTTGTGCATTTACCGTATGAAACCGCATACATAGACAGACACACGCCTCCTGCTAAGCAAACACGCGCACACACACACACACACACACACACACAGAGAGACAGACAGAGAGCGAGAGAAGGAAAGAGCGAGATAGAGTTGGCAAGGAATGTTGCTTTGCTTTTGCCTCTGACCGCCCAGTTTCGTGCTGCGTTTCTGTTGCAGCTCACAAAAAGTATGCTATGGCAAATGTTTTAGCTTGCCCAGACAAACTTTTCACACAGACAAGAAGGAGCTCTAAGTGCAGCAATGGTAACTGCTGAACGTTCCTTTTCGTTTTTCACTTCCTTCTGTTGCTCTTTCTTTTAGCTGCTTGATTTTTAAAGCTTGTCATGCAACAAGTTGTTATGGCACACACACACACACACAATCACACGCATACAGACAGGATTGGCCCTGGGTTGGTGGGGTAAATAACAAAAGTCAAGCGCAAACAATAAAAGCGCAAAAATATCATGAAGAATCATGTCGACACTTGAAAAATCAACCTTTTTGTAGTCACCCCAAAACACAAACACTCCGTAGTACACACACACACACACATTAGAAGCCCCTTCTTAGGAAACAGCCAAAAATGGTTAGCCCCAAAAAATGTCTGGCAGAGTCCTTTTAAAAAAATGGGGCGGATGGTAGATGTGAAACGTGGTAGACGAAGGAGAAGTAGAGAAATGTTAGCCATGTCTGCGACGTCTTTTCGTGTCCTGCGTTTTGTCTGCTTCGTTCTATTTGGTTGAGTTGGGTGAGGAAAGTGAGTTGGCTC
Source organism: Drosophila equinoxialis (assembly GCA_018150345.1). Lineage (NCBI taxonomy): Eukaryota > Metazoa > Arthropoda > Insecta > Diptera > Drosophilidae > Drosophila > Drosophila equinoxialis. The sequence goes on along the minus strand of JAECWI010000868.1, from coordinate 11,693,422 downwards.
CTTTTTTTGTCTTTTCTCTCCTGTTGCTGCTTAACTTGTACTTGACCTTGAAGCCATACACATACATTCACACTGGCACACACACACACATACACCATTAAGAGAGCTGGAAGCTAGAGAGCATAAAAAGAGAGCCAAACTTTGGCTTGATTTTGCGTGTGTTTGTGTGACTGTAAATTGTGCCAGGATAACAGCAAGAATGCTGCAATATTTTTGTCGTCATCTTCATCTTGGTTTTTGCCAACTTCTGCAACTTGTTCACGTTTGCTGTTGACTTGGTAGAATCTGTTTGCGTTGATTTCGGCATATTTTTGATACCAAACACATTCAGGCCTACACAATTACGCACCACAAATGTCTCTATCTTGCTCTCGCATTTGGCCCCCTCCCTCTCCCCATTCTCTCTCTCTCTCTGACTCTTGCGAAATATTTGTGGTTTCCGGGTAATTTTGGTTTGGTTTTTTTTCCTTTTTTTTTTGTTTGTGTGTATTTTTTGTCTGTAAAATGGTTTGTCAGCAACATGCTGCCCAGCAACTTGTTGCTGCCATTCACTCTATACGCTTAATTTCGCTCCCTCTTTGTGTATACCCTATACTTAGGGGCAGGAAAAGGGTTGCCACAACGTGTATATGAAACATTATGCTTTTTCGTTAATGAAACCATTCTGGGCGGATGCCATTTACTGCAGGATATTACAAAGTCGACGCCTGCAAGTAGGCAACGTTTTTTTGTTTGGTACTTTGTTTTCTTTTTTGTTTGGTAAAATTAAATTTGTTGATTTAGTGTCAGTTGTAAATAGACACTTTACACACTCACACACACACACACAATTCATATTTAATCCTGGTATTTAGTTTTTCCTGTCTATTTGTCACTGCGATATAATTTGATAGCTGCATTTAGTTTTGTACTATGCCTGGTTGTTTTTTATTTTTGTTTTGTTTCTTGTTATTAATTTTGTAATCCCTCACCTTTTTGTCGTGCAACCGCATTCGGTCTTTCATGTCTATTTTTTTTGTTTGTTTTTTTGCGCATTGTCGTTTTTGGTTTTTACTCTAATTGTTGGCAATTATAATTGGCTTAATGTAACAGTTGAGTTGTTCAGTTGTGTGATTTTTAATGTTTAGTAGGGGCATTTGTCATATCAATGTAAATGAAAATCGAAAGGACCAAAACTGAAAGAAAAATAAAAAGGGCCACGTCGACAATGCTATACTCTTTCACAAAGCTGGAAATATTCAGGGCTTAAACAGGTAACAACTAGATTAATAGTAGCATAGTTTTAGATAAGTTAGTCGAAAACGTTTTTCAATTGAGATCATAGATATGAAAACTATAGCTGTGAACATTTGTTAACATTTTACATCCATCAGATGTCTTTTACAGAGCTCTTTCCAGTCATACTGCTCAATCGATTGACTAAGCCACTTTTCAATTTGTTAGAGTATAAGTCTTTTAACGCAATTTGTTGATCATTTTTGCAAATGTAATTAATTATTAAATTTATTATGATTTATTATACATAGATGATTTTTGCGGTGATTACACAAAACCACAACTAAATAACTAAAAGGAAAAAACATGAAATAAAAATCAGCAAACAGGTAGAGATGAAGCATTGATTTATTTTGATTTAAATGATACTAATTCGCCGAATGTAAAAGACTTTGTCAATGTGATTAAGCCCCATAGTTGGACAATGCATTAAATCAAATGGTTTAATGAGAGGTATCAGAATTTAAATGAAACTAATTCAAACATTGAGAATAACTAAAGTCTAAAAAGGTGTAGCGTAATAGAAAATATGGGTTAATTTTGCAGATCTACACATCTAACTATTTCAGCTAATTTTCTTAGTGTAGTCAGTTATTGACCTTACATTTGTGAGCAGCAGCATTTTTCGGCACTCTACGTGGAAAATCGACGAATTTGACACTGCTAGCGATCATGAGGCGATACTCTTCGAGATCGGAGGATCATTCCGTACCGCTGAACGTTCCCCAATTGACTACTGGAATAGAATTGGCAACGGAGTCAGCCCAGAGTATGGCAAACCAATTGGCTCAAAAGTTAGACGAGGCTTGTGGAAAAGCATTTAGTAACGAACAGCTTACCGAGGCCATCATAGATGGAATGATAATATTGCAGAAACACGGCGGGCTTGCTTTAGGGCAAGACGGCGAGAAAAAAGGTATAATGGCAACTGGCCCTCTCTTTATGAAGTTTTCGCCAGAACACGGAAGGCATTAAAACTGGCCATACATTCCAGCAAACGGAAAAGGCTTTCTTGAGCTGTTGAATTTACCTATTTCCTGTCTAAAAAATGAGTTTAGTTTAAGTATTTGGCAAAAAATTAATGTAAAATCTTAAAAAATAAATATCATATATACATACATATCGGATCTGTGGCGGATCTAGCTCATTATTTTGATGGGGTGATATCGTTTTAATTTAACGAAATTTTCCAGTGCCTAAGTAAAAATCTCGTTGGATTTAAATGGATGGAAAATCTGTTAGTTACGATTTCGAATTCGGATCGACTTAGAAGAATCTTTAAATTCCATTTGATAATCATTTATCTGGTATGCAATTCTAATTCTATAATGAATATTATATGTATCTATGTACCGATTATTAATGGGTTTACTTTTCTTACTTTTTTGAGTCGACTAAATGTAAATAAGTTCTTCATTTCTATTTCTGTTATTATTTGTAGTTTTTGTTGTTGTTGTTACTGTTGTTGATTATTGTTGTAGCTGAGGTTTCTTTTAGTTGCTATTGTTGTTGTGTTTTTGTTTTAGATTTTAACATTTTATATTGCACGTCATTACAGACAATTAAATGCAAAGTAGTTTCCTGCACTTGCTTTGGCCCCTCTGCTTCGCCTCTGCTGTCCGGTACCTGCCGCCTCCCACGCCCACAAATGCGGGGCAAATGCAAAAAGTTGAGAAGTTAAACGCCGACACATAGTGGCGTGTAGTAACAACAACTAAAACAGCAACACCAACAATGTTTCATTCATATGTGGCACAACAACAACAACAGACAGTGATTATTTGCAACACAGAGCATTACACTTGTTGTTGTTGGTGTTGCTGTTGGTGTTGCTTTTGGGTTGTATTCTTTTTTTTTTCTCTTTCCATGTTGCTTTCCTCGCTCTGCTGTTGATTGCAAATCTACATACGGCATATACACTTGCTTTCATATAAAACTCGTCTGAGAGATAAATATCAAAGTGATAGAGAGGGAGACGGTGGACAGCAAGAGCGAGAGACAGCGGGGAAAGGGACTGGGACAGAAGAGAAGCTCTTGACGTTGAATTTTTTGCAACAATATAGAAAAGGCCACAACAAAAACAATTATTATAAATACACATAGACTACATACAACTGACTCAACGAACTCTTCCTCCACCTTCGCCTCCGCCTTCTCTCCCCCGTCTCTCTCTCTCATTCACTATATATGTATGTACGCAATTCACTTTGGCCTACAACCTGACGACAACTTCCGCCTTAGTTTCTTCTTCTTCTGCCCCGAGTCTTGAGTCGCTCGTCGAATCGCTTGAATGAGGTTGCAATTTATGCCACTTGCTACTTTTGCCACTTTATTATTATAATACACTAGCAAAAAAAAAAAAAAAAAAAAAAAAGTAGCAGAAACAGAAAACACAAATTACAAACAAAAAACATAAAAACGGAAAACACTTTTTCCCTGGTTGCAGTCGGTTGCCTATTATTTTCTGTTTTCAGCATAATTTTAAAGAGTTTAAAAAAGGTTTTGCAACTGATATTAATACAAAAAAGAAAAAAAAAAGACAACAAAAATTGCCATGTTAGATTTGATTATACAATTTGGAAAGCCACTGGAAATTATATTCAAATATACACTTCCCCCGACATCTGCCAGCTTTATTTTTAGTTTAGTTCAATTCGAATTTTGATCAGTGAACTTTTCTGTAGACAATTACCAAACACTTTTGGAAAAATTTCCAAAAAAAATCCTATGATCGAATTCTTTGCCTGTTTTAATTAACCAATTCTAATGGATTCTATAGCCCATTTTATGGTCAACAGTTGACCTTAAGTCGGTCTAAATGCAAAGTTTAATGAAATTGAATTATGGAAAATGTTTTTTTTTTTTTTTTTTTTGTTAGTTTAAAAATTGGATATTGATTTAGTATATGTATTTGCGTTTATTTTACGAGTGCCTTAATTATTGCTAGAAATTTGCATCATAAATTAGCAACGTAAACTTGGAGATTTTATTAACATTTGCAATTGTAAATTCTGTTTAAATGTTCTTTCAAGTAACAAAAGTGTGAGGATAATAAATAATGCAAAGTCAGTCAGAGTTTTAGTAGAGTCACTCAACCCCGAGACGAGTGACGAACCCTTCAACAAACCGCACGCACACACACACACACACACACACACACACACACACACACACACTCATACCCCCCCATCTATTCATTCAAACCTTCCAATTGCAACCCCCAACTCGATTTACGTGCGCAATTGTGCGCTAAAACCAAACATGAATATTTTCACTTATTATTTTCATACATAGAAAATACAAAAAGAAAAAAAAAGAACGAAAGAAACTAGAGGGAGAGGGGGGAGGAGAGGAACAAAACAGGACAGGAAATCGACTCTGGGCCTCTATTGAGCCGTGAATATGTTGGAATATATAATCAAGTGGAGGTCTTCCCTGCCTCAAACCAACGACCTTGTCTGCTTGGTGTTGGTGGTTGGTGGAATAAAAATATATATATATATGTATGTAAAAAAACATAAAGAAGCATTCTTCCTTTTTTGCCGCCCTTTTGGACTCGTTTCAACTTCTGAGTCTCAAGTCGATGCGAGTCAATCACCGCCAGACGATGACGCGCAACAGAACAGAAGAAGGAGAAGAAACGACAACGACATCGATGAGGACGAGAACGAGGACAAGGCACATCACTTGCTTCGTTTGGCTCACAAGTGTATCATAATAATATTAAATTTGATTTCCAGCCTGACTGCCTGGCACTGCCTCTGCCTCTGCTTCAGCCACAGCCACAGTCAGGCTCAGGCTGTGAACAGAAATTGCGCTGATTGCGCAAAAGTATCGATGACTTCTCAACAGCCTTTGCTTCGGTTCTGGTCCTCCTCCACATCCTCGACATCCCCAGCATCAGCAGCATCATCATCATCATCGTCGTCGTCGTCCTCATCGTTGTCGTGGGCGTTGACTTCCTCCGTCTCTTCCTCTCTTCCTTCCTTCCTTCCTTTCACCCACTCCCCACTCCCCCATCCCTCCTTCCACTTAATCAAATTTGTGCGAAAAAAAGAGAAGAAAGACGCAAAAAACAAATTCCACTTGGCCATACCGAATAATGCCATTTGCTGAAACATTGTATATGCTGAGAATATATATATGTATATACATACATTCGCTTAAATCTACAAATAAATGTTGCATATGTTGAATTACATGCTGCAACGACTTCTAGATACCCTGCAAACGAAAACTAACTTTGACTTTGCAACATCAACTCAACTTTGGATGCAGTTCAGGCAAAAGGACCTAGCATCCGACACACTCCTCAAGCCAACCATTTCTTTATTTTCGTTTAACTGGGCATAAACATAAATAAATAGTAAAATTTCTGGCTTGTGTTTTTATGGTAAACTTGGTTTACTACTATTTGCAGCATTTGCTGCACTCTCTGTACATTGTACCAAGAAATGATGGCAAAAACAAATAACAAAAAAGTTCTACAAACTCACAGCAAAAGTTGGTAACAAAAACTTTGATCTTTCAATAATCAGAATCAAAGACAAACTAAGAGTTAACGAGATGGAAAATAAAGAACTTTAGAAATCTACAATCTCTGTCGATTGATCTCGACTTGAGATCGCAATCGATTGGAAATTTCATAAAGAACGGTGGAAGAAATGAATCACAACTCTTAAGAATCGTTTTTATTTCATTCTCTTTAGAATTTCTCTTACCTAGTGAAATATTTGATAATTTACGGCTCAGTTTTTAGCCTTCTGATTTCTTTAGTTTTTCAAGTGTATGCAATTTGATTCATTAATAACTTGACGTGATTAAATGAAGAAATATGGATATTTCTGTAGAGAGGTTTATAATGCAAAATTGGGTTTGGAATAAGAAAAACATTTCCCACGACAGCCTCCCCTCCTCCTCCTCCGTTTTGAGCACTCTAAATCTAAATCCCTCTCCAACCCTCACACTCTTTTTGAAATTCTCAGCGCAAATATTGTATGGGTAGAAATTTATTGCTTTGTCATTTGCCTCACTTTTAGTTTATTTTTTTTGCATACTTAATTATCTTATGCACCCCTACCTCTGCCTCAGCCCCTGTCCGCACCACTGGCCCCCACTAACCCATCTAATGTATATCCCCAAACCCCACGCAACGTCCGCTTTGGTTTGTCGATTGCAGCAGCAAAAGCACCAACAACATCGACGGCAGCGTCGTCGTCGACGTTGCTGGCCGCTGGCATTTGAAAATTTTATTATTTAGCGGATGTTTAATTGTATCTATTTAATTTTCGTATGCAGTTTTCGTCGCCGTCGTCCGTCGTCGTCGTCGTTTGTTTTCATTTTCATTTTCATTTGCAATTGCAATTGGAATTGCAATTGTCATTTATTTTTTTGCTTTATTATTTCTTGCCGCAACAGCAGCAGCAGCAGCAACAGCAGCCCCAACCGAACCGGAGAATAACAATTAAACTAAATTGAAATTATATGTGTAATGCTTTCAGTTTGCTACCCAATCCCCGCAATCCTCCTTCGCCGCAATCTTCTCTCTCTCCTAAATCTTACCTCTGTGATCACTCCTCCTTCTCACTTTTGACTTGTTTTTTTTTTGTTTTGTTTTGCTGTTCATATCTTGCCATAATTATACTAAAAATATAGCCCCAACATTCGTCATTAACATCGCGAGTGTGAGAGAGTGCAGAAGAGTCGGGGAAAGGGAAACCAATGGCTGATCTAGCTGCTGTATATTTATTTTATTTATTATTTTTCGTACCTAATAACTAAACTGGGGCGTATCGGTACACAATTTCAATCAGCATATTCATTAATCAGAACAAAATCAGTGCAAGAAGTGCAAGAAGAACAATTGGACTTTTTTAAATTTATTCCATCGTTGCTTTGTTCAGCATTTGAAAAGGTTAATACCCTCATTAAGTCAATTACTTTTCTTGCAGGTAACAAGTGCAATTTTCTTACTTTTCAAATTTTTGAAAACGATATTACTTGGCGTTGCTTAAGATCCCAAACCTATCGATTAATTATTGATTATAAAAGATCTTCAAATGGAGCAATTCTTTTGTTTCTATGGAAATGTAATCGAATTTTGCAATAGATGTCAGATGTGAAATTAACTGAAGGTTTTGAGGTATTTCACTAGTTTGGCTTTAGGTATTATCATAGATCGGTCTGTCTTTTGATCATTCAAAGTATTTCCTATATTTTCCTTTCATTTTTAATGTGTGTGTTTAGTTTTATTTTGCCTTTATAGCATTATAATTTCTACTTAGCCAAACCGAGGATGTGATGCAACAGAGAGTCGCCCCGTCCGTCCGTCCATCAGTCCATTCGCCAATCTCTCTCTCTCTCTCTCTCTCTTTCTCTGTCTGTCTTTGCTTTAATTTCATTTTTCATTTTCCATTATAGTATTTTCCCTCTGCTCTATTATTTCTCAAATAAATCGCACACATTTTGTATGCAATTATTACTTATTATTATTGTATTTGCTTCTTTTTGCTGTTTCTTTTTTAACGCTGTCTTTCCCCCTCTCTCTCTCTCTCACCTTCTCTCTATCTGTAGCATTTGTTTTTTTATTGTTGTTTTCTGGGCCGTAAGTCAATGCGAAGAAGGAAAAATGTTTTGTTGTTATTTGATGAAAAGTAACATTTGCATAATGCAGCGCCGGAAATTGTTATTAGTAGTTGTAGGTTTTGTGTTAGTTTTTAGTTTTTTTTTGTGCCATGAATTGCACTTTTAAATGCTGCCTTTGACTTGGCATATTTTATTGTATTGTATAGTACATGAAATTTATTTATATGCAAATTAAATTTGTTTTTTAGTTTTTTAGCTACAATGTTTTGCCATTTGTGTAAATGCAAATTCTGTTGCCACTGAGAGCGACTAAACAATCAAAAAATGTTTCAACAAAAGTGTTCACATGTGATTGCCATCTCTTCGCACAATAAATGACTAGAGATTTACCATTTTTATATATGTATGTACATATATTTAATATATATATAAATAAAATCGCACTTAATGATAGTTAATTGAACACTTCCTGTTTAGTTGGTTAGTCGGTCGGTTGATTGTTCGGTTGGTTGGCTTATTGTTTTGCTCCATCAACAAAATCCAACTTTATCGCCTTTAATGCCAGTTTGTCACCTGACACGGCGACAACAAAAGTTCACACAGTCAGACAGAGAGGGAGAATGCAGAGGGGAAAAAAACTAGCCACGTACTTAGTTAGCCGGAAAGGAAGCCACAAAGGACCAAGCACCGAAAGGAGAACGAAAAATGGCGAACGACCGCGCACAAAAGCCGTGAACAAAGCTTTAACTTTACAGCTTTCAACTAAATTAATTTACTTTTACTGCCCACAACACAAGGCGACTTTAGGGGCAAGCTGACTAAACTTTGCATTCTTGTTCAACACTTATTCCACAAGTACTTAATTGGCCATCAGCACCCGCCAACCCGGCAAAAGAAAAAACCACACAGTGTTAACGGAGAAATGATGCTAACACAAACTGTTTAGAAGTGACCAAAGCAAATCTTTTGAGCCAATTGTTTTTAGCATCCGTTTTTATATTCTACTTATCTTTAGCAAATGTTTTAATATCTCAAAGTATAAGTAAGTACATAAATAAAAATTTATTCTATGGACTCTGGATATTGGGATTCTAAAATTGAAAATATTAAACTTGTCCTATACAGGAAGAAAGCATTCCCATGAAGAAGGGTTTCAGGTTTAGGAATTGAACAGAGAGTTTCTTTCCAGCTAACATAACAGAAAGATCAACTAAGTGCAATTGTCATGAACTTGAGAAGTTTTCGAGTTGACTAAGTTGTCTACGATAATTAGTAAGTATAATGAATAGGTAGAAACCATTCGCATCTCATTCATAAGATTATATGAAAACTTTCAGATCCGGGCTTAGGATAGGAAAGGGGAAACTGCAAAGTGACTATAGAAGGCGACAAATACGAATAAAAGGAGGACATTTCAGATCACATTTGATATATTTTGAAGAAACTTCTTTTCTCGGATCGAATCTAATACCAAGTTACACAAGTTAAACGGAACTTCTAGGAATAGTAACAACTATTTGAAATTGGATTAATATTGCATATTATTCTATTACTAGACCTTTTAGAGAATTCCTTTATTCGGTGGCTTTTCTCTCTGCTTTCTTTTTGCTAATGTCTTTCGGAAAGGGTTAGCAATTTTATTTTTTTTTGCTGTGCACACTTTTTCATTACACAAATTGTTATAAATGAAATACAATTAAATATTGTGCTTGGCGGCGGTATCGGACTGTGGCAATTGGATGGAGGTGTGGTAGAAGGGGGAGGGGCGTGGTTGTGTAAATGCAGATTACGTATACGCCGCGTTGAGCCTTGGTTAAAATCAAAGTTGTTGCCTCGTTGGTTGGTCGTCTGCCCTTTCACCTCCTCCCCCCCGTTCCATTCAAAATCCTGCAGGCTGCCAACAGGCAATACCGCAGAGCTAATGCCAGATCCTGGCTAGGCAATAAGTCAACCAGAAGCAAACAAAAGGCCACCGCAAACCCACAAAGTGTCCAACCACAAAAACGAACGAACAGAAGACGAACAAGGGGAAAGAAAGAAGGAGAATGAGAGGGAGGCAGCGAATGGGAATGAAATCGGATGGAGGGAGAAGTGCGAAGTGCAAGCTCTGACTGCCATTTTTATTATTTACTAAATTGGCGCCAAATGCAAAAAGCAAAACAACGAAGGAAAATCTCCATTAAACTACAGTTTTGTTGCTTAGTTAAGATTTTTCCCTTTTATACCCTGTAGGCGAATTCGGGGATATGCCAGCTCAGAATGCATTGCCATTGATCAGTATTAAATGGCAGAGCAGATCAAGTCAATTATTACGAGGCACACACAATAGACACAATATTTGAATCACTAGATGGCGCTAAGGTGCTCAATTGAGAGTTTTCACATTCCATGCCCAAGAGCATTTGCGGTTACTGGGTGATTTCAAGTCGTCTAAGTTATTTTCTTATGACATTTCTTTTCACTTCGCCGTTTTTGTTCTTGTTTTTGTTGCCGCTTTTCCTCTATTTTGTGGTTTGTATTTTGTGTTCTTGCTGTTGTTGTGTGTTGGCCAGGACAATAAAAAATGCGCAAAAGAAATTGCAGCGCTAGAGTAAAGCAAATAAAATTAATTGAATTCCAATCAACTAGAAATTGCACGACGGGCAATGACGACAAAAACAAAAACCATTGAGTTGGGGGCTACCCAAATGGAGGGGTAGTGCCGGTGGTGGTCAAAGGGCGATGACTGAGGGGGGGTTAAGAATAAAAAATATTAAATTGTAAAAAGGCAAAAGCAATTTAATTGTAAGTAAAAACGGCGACCCAAGTCGAACCGAAGCGACCAACTGACGCCAGGGCATAATAAGTATTTTTGTTCGTCTACCATTTCCCCCTCTTGCCCAAGCCCCTCTTTCCCTCTCTCTCTCTCTCACCCTGTCTTTCATTCTGTTGCTGTTCTTTTTTTTTATATTATAATGTAATTTTATGATTTCGCCGCCATTTTCTTGCTAAATTAAAGCATAAATAGAAATAGCAAAAAAAAAAAAGACGATATATATAAATATATAAGAACAAGTAGAAGAAAACTGGCTAAAGGAAAGGCCAAACGGGGAGTTACTTGGCTAAGTCTATGGCAATGGCTAGAGAGAGGTGTGTGCTGCGGGGTGGGGGTTTCGGTATGGTCTTGGTGGCGTCTTTAGGTGGTTTGGGGAATGGGAGACAACGCAGTCAATTTGCATAAAACCGATCGATATTTTTGATTACATTTACAATACATAGAGAATAAGTACAACAAAAAAAAAAAAAAATCCCATAGGGTCGAACTAAATTTAGATATAACAAAAAAATTTGATACACTTTCATAACAATTGAATCGACCTGACCTAACTATATTTAGTAGGCATAGTCAATCGAATCCTTTTAAGGATGTAAAATTTATATAAATCTGTTTGTTACTCCACGATCATACCATTATGAATATAGCATATAAATATTTTACAGAAAGTAACATTAGCGGGTTTTTCTTTGTGTTTAAAAGGTCAATTTTTCATGAATTTCTTTAATATATATATTTTATCTTCAATTTTTATAAGATCTATGCTAAGCAATAGCATTCAATTCAATTTGAATTAGCTCAACAAAGTCATATTTTTCCATAGAGTAAATATTGTAAATGATATTCTTTAGGTACGATATGATATATATATATATATGAGATGATTACCACCTGAAGACCATAAAGACTGGCATAAATATATAGCACAGGCAAATAGACAAATCAATTGATATACCCTTAATGTGGAAAGGGTGTACAAAAAAGAGACAGTGTACCGGTTTCTTCTAGACACGAGGTCGCCTTTGGTGCGGGTTGTTGGTAGGTAAGAGACACACACAAAGAAAAAGAGAGATAGCCATGGCTACTCAGAGTGATAGAGAGAGAGAGAGAGAGAAGCGGACACTAAATATATAATTTTGTCATTTAAATTGCCCAGTCCTCCCCAACCTCCTACCTCCTCCATTCGCCATGTCTTCACTCTTCCCCATCGCTCCACCTGACCCCATTCTAGAGACTTAAAATGCGCTTAAATGTAAAATAAATACAATTATATTTCTAGAACAAAAAAAGAGGAGAGAAAAAGAAATAATAATAAAAAAGAAAATGCAAAATTAGAAGCAGCAGCGGACAGCGACAAAGGCAACGGCATATTAATTACTATACAAGGCATAATTTATATGGGCGTGGCAGAAGGAAATTTATCTATATATATATATTCTTACATCTATATACTTATATATATAAATTATAAATTGAGCTTTGTGCTCAGCGCAGCACAGCGAACAGAGCGCAGCACAAAGAAGGCTGCAAAGGTCAATGGTAAGGCGCCAAAGGAATTAAAATCCTCAGACACAGGGACATGGGATACAAGGTATTCGAGGAGTGAAGGTGACAGGGGGGCAGACCAACACACAAAAGACAATGAAAGGCCAAGAGGTCCAACCAAATGAAATTGAAGTTGTTTTTTTTTTTTTGTTCCTTTTCTTTTCAATTTCAATGAAATCGCATTAAAATAATCAAGCCAAGGGTTGAACCTTCATGTAGATAGGTATATGGGCAAAGGGTTCATAATGCTGACCTTTACTTATATACATTCCTGGTATAGGTGCAATTAGAAATTGCATTTTGAATTTTAAAATTATAGGATATCATATTGAAGTTCAAACTCTATTTGAAAAATTTAATAGTAATTGATTATCCAATCATATTTTTTATTATTTAATTTGATTAATTTAGAGTTTTCTTTGTCCTAGACCAAATTGAATCTTTAGTTTAAAATATTTTATTTTATTGTTAAGTTTATTCTGAGCTACAACGCTGAGTAAGTTCCGTCATCAATAGTCTCTAACTCTGAACGCCTAAACTACTTGAGAATTATAACTAAATGCCCAGAAAAAGAGAAGCAACAGATTACGATTGAGAAACTTTAAGTATAAAATTTACTTGTTAATTGCTAAATAAATGTACAATATGCTGTTAATGTCCTTAAACTTTAGCCAACGTTTTCTCCCCTTTCTCTCTCTCAGTCTCTTCTTTTCTCCATCTCTTAGGTTTCTCAGCATTGACCTTTTGAAACTTTGATGTTCCTCCTAACCATTAAAGCTATATTTGTCGCATGTAAGATTTACCCTTCAGCCCCTTTAATTGATTCTCTCTAGATATTTGTAAATATATATATATATATAGATATCTGTTTATGTATAATATATGGCTGTTCACCTTTTTGGCCTGCTCACGACCTTCTCTTTCACACACATACACAGATTTCATTTACTTCAGTATGTGTTTGTGTGTGTGTGTCCGTTATAATTCTATTTGTGTTTCTAATTACATTGACTTGTGTTCATGTGTGTCTCTGTGTGTGTGTTTGTGCCGTTGTGTGTGCTTTCAAAAAATTTAAAAATTCAATATAATGAAATTTACTTAATTGTATAACACACGTAATTAATTCACTTTGTATATGCTAATTCGTGTCTAAGTGGCGTATTAAATTTTCAAAATGTCTTCCAATATTTATGTCCAAGCACGTGTCGATTATTACACGAAAGTCTTTCACTCTTTCCCGACGAATGTGTGTGTGTGTGTGTGTGTGAGTGTGCGCAAGTTTTGACATAAATTTCTTAAATGCCAAGATTAGTTAAAGTTGTGAAATTATTTCACATTTAATTAAAATCAATAAATACAAGAAGATTATAGTTCTCAGGTTTTCTGTTGTTAACAGGGTGTTTCAAAAAGAAGCAATCCTGTTAATACTTTAATTGGTTGCAATCCTTTTTGGGGCACTGTGTCAATTTCAGTTCTTCTTGGAATGGAATGGAATTTAGGTTGTAGCTAATCTCTCGCCGATTGGTAAACAATTTGGTGTCTTTCTATTGATTTCTTTGATGGCCTAGGTTTTACACCGTTTCTATATATATATATAGTATACATAATACATATGTATGTATATATATATATATATATTTGTACATATGTATATGTACTTATACCTACAGTAAAGTGTAAGCACAACTTAAGCACCGTAAAACTGTAAAATTTACAATGCAACTACTCAAGTCTGAAAATGTAATAAAATATTTGCGTTTTTGCAGTTTGCACACACACACACACACACACACACACACACACAGACACATAGAATATATATATAAGTAGAGAATTCACATAGACACAACATACACGTATGAGCAAGCAAGCGACCCATCGACCAGTAAGTAAGGAAAACCTTCGTCTCGATTCCTCGAGTCTTTTGGTAGTTCACAGGACATGCCTCTCCAATGGTACGTTGGCTTGTTGGTTGGGCCAAGGCGAAGCGTAACCAAACTATGACTCAGTCCTGACTTCACCACCCGCACCACCACCCTGCTCTTCACACTGTTCATTCTTTACTCTTACCACCGACTCGCCTGTCAGCCAGTTTACAATGTAAACGCGAAAATGCGACAGCAGTGCATAAAAATCCTTCGGGCCCCCTTCGAGAGACGATGGCGATTTTTATGCGTTTAAACATTTTCATTACAAAAATTGCATTGAGTGTCGGCTAGGTGGATCATGATTCGACCATGGGTGTGGGTGTGGGTGTGGGTGGGGGTGTGGGTGGGGGTAATGTGGTGTGGTGTGAAAATGGATTGAGGGAGCATCAGAGAGGAGGGCACACAGAGAGAGAGTGGGAATAAGTTTTTTGTTGTGTTGTTGTCATTAAATCTGCAGCGATAAAATCAATTTATGTCAATTTCTTGTACAGACCAAAGCTTTTAATTAAAAACTTGAGTGACCAAACGAAACGAAACGAAACCCAAGTAAAAACTCCACGTTAAAACAGCGAAGCAGGAAGGCAGCAAAACGTATTCCACCCTCATGTTGCCATCAATTTATGCAATTTATAAAATAAATATAAAAAATGAAAAACGAAAAGAATTATAGCCAAATGCACGAGACAAGGAATTTATTAATAATGCAAATACATAAAAACAGAAAATCAACCCCTGATTATACAGATAGTATAGCCTAGGCAAATGGTGCGGGCTTGTTCGTCCTCCCACCCACTTTCTCACCCACTCACCCACTCACTCACTCACTCATTCACTCACTCACTCACTCACTCACTACTCATTGTGTAGCATTCTCGGCTTGAATCTACCACCCGACAGTCGCGATATTGAGTCGCTCTTGTTGAGGGCCCCTGCCAGCCGCCAGTTGCCTGGGCTTAATCTATTATTTAAATATGAAAAAATAAAAAATGAAAATAAAAAAAAAAATAAAATGAGAAAATATAAAGAAGGTTGCAATTGAAATTGTAATGGAAACCATCGAATACGTTAATACTCTCTATCGATTTCGTTATGCAAATCAGAAGAGAGGCCTTTGATCGGTTTCGTGAAGCCAGATGAATACGGTTTCGAAGGCTTTTCTCGTGTCCCGTTAGCTTGGGTTTGTTCTACATTTACATTTAAAAAGAACATCCCTAAAGGACATTTAAAAATAATATAGCATACTTTTGGGTATCAACCATATCATATATTTTATTTACATAGTTTAATTTACGAACAAGAGCTTTGTTTTTCTACAATTTTTGCAAAGAATTATGTTTATGTTTTCTAAGGCTTTAAAGGATATTTACAAATAATATAGTATACTTTTAGGAATCGAACTCTGCGAAATTGGATTAATCGCTCGACTTTCTATGTATAACTTGTTTATTTTCAACGTTTTACAAAGAATTGACTCCCTTTGGCTTTTTAAGGTGATTAACACATTCTTATAGCATACTTTTGGGTCTAAAATTGTGATCCACCTTAATTCTAAAGCAAATTTCCATGATCTTATCATGGCATAATGTTGAGCATACCCTCTCTTCTTGTTGCTGCTGTTCTTGTTGTTGTTGTTGGCCATCATCTAATATTTATATACGTTATATAAAATATAATAATGATGCCTGCCAAGGACTACTTGCCTGCCAAAATACGCGGCAAATATTCAATATAATTTATAATTTAAATAATACCCACTAGAGAAATTGTGTGCAAAAGGTGTGGCAAACAAGTGAGACAGAGAGAGAGAGAGAATGAGAGGTGGCGCCTCGCATTACTAGCATCGTATAGAATGAGAATGAGATGGAACGGAACTATGACTGCTTTATATATTTGAATATTAAATGCTGCTCCCTCACTGAGATGCTGTCGCATCGACGACGACGACGACGATGACGATGACGGCGACGGCGACGTTGCCTTTTATAATTTTTCATTAAACTTGGCAATAAAAGTTTTTCGCCAGCCCGGCTGGGTGAACGGAAAGAGAGCGCGTGAAAAAAACCGTATATAATAAATGACATTATGGCATATTTATGACTGCTAATAATTTATATGCAGCCGCAGCCACAGCCACAGTCTACGTCTCCATCTTCGTCTCAGTCTCAACAGTCTTTGCAGAGCTGAGAAAGTTGCCATTTTTTTCTTTCTTCTTCTTGTTGCTTTTCTTTTTTCGTTGCATAGAGTAAAATTTTAAATTTTTTTTCTTTTTGGTTGCGGTAAGTTAAGGGATTACAATTTGCAAATCTTGAATTATTTTCTTCAAATTTAAAAAAGATGTTTTCAAACCTCTAAAAAACTCTACGTCTCTCTTTTTGTTGGCAATGAAATGAAATCGAAACTACAAAATTTGTGAAAAGTATAGCGAAAAGTAAGCAAAGGATGTGTAGGGAGGAGGCCTTCTGATTCCGATTACATTACCTTACTCCCTTTTCTCCCTCACTCCACTCCACTCAGATCAAAATATTATTATTTTCTCTTCTGGTTTCCATTTAAGATACAAAAATTCGATTGTTTTGCTTTTGTTAAAGTTTGTCACTTGATAAATCTATAAAAAACCAGTCTCAATATAACCTTTTTAGCCCTATGGCTTTTAATAATTTATAGTTAATTTGTCCTTAAATAGAGCTCAAGAAGTCAATTGAAACTAAACCTTTATTTAACCATGCCTCATTTAACATTGGTTAATTTGGTTAATCATTGAATCGAAAAATATTGAAACCGGCACTGAGTGAATGTTACTTAATCTATAACATCGGCTTAAGAGATTCACATGGCGGGGGATGGCACAGGGTAGGGGTGAAGGGGAAAAACAAAATGAAACGAAAAGCTTTTTGTCATTGACAGTACTTTTTATTTTTCGATAGTTTGCTGTTCCCTGTCATGCAGCCTGTCGCCATAATTGCAGGTTTTTACCTACCATAATTTAATACTATTTATTATAATTTTTGTTGTTGTATGTAGTTATTTTTTATTGCATTGCATTTGAATGCCCTGACTTGTCGACGACAGCAACAGCAACATCAATTCCTGCTTACCTTCGCTACAAATACGTATATACTAAATATTTGTATATATATATATATTTAAATGCAAACATAAAATTTATGTCAAATGTCTGTTTGACACGAAATATTTAAGCCAAATGAGCGAGCTGGCCGTGTCACTTACAGAGCCAAAAGAAAAAAATGAACCAGACAGGGCAAATGATGAAAACCAACAAAAAAACATAGGAACAAAAAACAAAACGAAAGAAGAAAATAAATGAAAGAGGCAATAGCAGGAACTGCAATACAAATATAAATAACAATAACAATAGCAACAACAACAACAACAGCAGCAACATGTGACCGTGTGGCATGTTTAATAATTTATTGTAATTTGTGGAAAGAGTCCGAGAGATAGAGACAGAGAGGGAGAGAGAGAGAAAGCACGATAAATTTGTCGTTTGTAGGTAGTAAAAATCGCCTGTAAATTAAGTCTTCCTCTAGTCTATATATTTCTTTTTTTTTTTTTGTCTCTCTCGCTTTTTTTTTTTTTTGATTGTCATTTACTTGTACTTGTTGTTGCAATATAATTAACTCAAATATGTGTATAATGTTTATTGTAAATTAGTCTCACAACCCTCCTGCTTCTCCTCCTCCTCCTGTTCCTCAGCCCTCTCTGATTTCCCCTCTGTGATTCATATTTAAACTAAATGCATGGAAAAACTGCTGGCGTATTTTTTTTCGTTGTTTTCTTCTTCCATATTTCACTTAGTTATTGTTATTTATAGGAGAATGTGAGGGGGGTTGATGAAGGTTTATAGGTTGGCTTACTTTTTTTTTTTTTTTTTTGTATGTGTATTTTGTTTAGTTGTAATTAAGGCTGAGCAAATAAAGCGCTTCCGTTGATTTGTTTCAAAGACAAATAGTTAATTGCCAGCCATAGGCAAAGCCAAAGACAAAGTCATTTTGTCTACATTGATTGTTGTTCTTGTTGTTGTTGTTGGGCTAAATTGTTGCATTTATATTTAGAATGGGTGAAGGAAGTGTTGGGGTGTGGGGCCAAGTTAATGTAAATGACACTAAAACTAAAGCTCAAGTATAAAGAGGATTTTCTAAATAGGTTTTCCACCATAAAGGGCAGGAAGACCTGTTTTAGCTAAGGACTGCAGCTTGTAGGGGAAATTTCTGGTAGACATATAGTTTTCTTTCTCAAGTCTTTAAACTGTCAATTCGTTGCCCTTTATCTAATGAGATCTCTTTGTTGGTAATTCAATATCATCTAAATCGTAGAAAAAATCACTCTATGCTATGGCCCATGGCTTTTGGGTTCTTCAGTTTCGCAAGTTGCATTTCATTCGTTTGGTTGAGTTCGCTCAGTCAGTGCCAGTGCCAGGGCTAGCGCCTTTTTTGTGGCATCAAATAAAAACTAAAAGACCAAATAAATGCAAACTTAAACTATAAAATAAACATTAAACAAGCTAGAAATGTTTTTATGGCCACCAAGACGACCGACTGAACTGACTGAACTTAACCGAACCGAACGACGATGACGATGACGATGACGAGGAGGACGATGTTGTCCAAATGGCATGCCCATGCTATGGCACTTGCATTTACAACAACAACAATAACAACGGCAACAATTTTGTTGCAAGTGCAACATGTGTAGAGCAAACAGACATACATACATACGTACAAAGGGAAACAGAGAAATTGAAACACACACACAGAGAGAGAGAGAGAGGCGCACAAGTTTTTATACTTTAATGAAGACGGCGTGCAATAAAAATTGATTAAATATAATTCAGCAACAAAGTATGTTTTATAGTTGCAACACAGCCAGCAATATTAGAAGCAGCAGCAGTGCCAAGAGAAGTTGCATTAAAAAGTTTAATTGTCCAAAGGACAGGAACTGCCTTGCCGCAGTCGAAGTCAGTCAGGTGCAGGCTCAGTCCCAGTCCCAGGCCCAGAAGCCCAGCCTTTTTGATTAAAAGAAGGAAAAAAAAACGCCAAAAACAAAAAAGGAAAAGCACTTAAACCTTTTTCGGTCATTCAAGACAAAAAACGCAAGCAAACAAAATATACCAACAATATATATGTACATACATATGAAGGGACACCACACATTTATATATCTACATATATGCCCTTAATTACCATTGATTGAGAATCGAGGGAATGAAGGGAACAAGGGGTGAGTGCTAGGCTGGGGGTATGGGGGAGGGGGAGGGTAATGGAAAGTTGATTTTAATATTGAAGCGCAATTTATTTTAATTGGAATAATTTTATTTGTCTTTATGTTTATTCATTATGCAGACTAATGAATTTTACTACCCAAAATACATGACCGCTATCTATATACATACATTTATGTATATTGTATATATACATATAGAAATGTAGATGTATAAGATAGATAGAGGGGCTATACTCGCAGAGGGGTGCTACTACAGTACCCTGCTATTAGTGGAAACTCGATGTGTATTTGTCTGTGTGTGTGTGTGAGAAAATACTATATATGGACTATGGGTGCTTGGCTTTTGAATAATTAACGAGGGTGCCACTCACTCATTACACATGTACGAATGTGCCCCACTATATGTGTACATATGTGTGTGTGTGTGTATGTGTGTGTGTGCGAGTGTGCACGCACATTATGCCACATAATAATATTATATGTTATTTACCAAGAAAATGCTTAGTCAGCCTTATACAAATGTCTATGAATGTTCAAAATATAATTATAATAATAATTGAATTAGATTTATTGATTATTTGTACAAGGCAACAACAACAACAACCACATACATACATACATCCAATCCAAGGCCCCAAGGCACGCACAGGGCAAAGAACAGCGACTCGTCGACCACGGGGTTGCAAGTCGAAGTGAAAGTCAGCACAATCAAATCAAATGATAGCAATAAATATTCATATATATGTATGTATTACATATATATATATATATATACAAATGCGTGTTAAGAGTCTAAAAGATTGACTTATCGCAATTTTTGAAAAAATTATGAAAAAGTTAACTATAAAAAACTCCAAAAAATGTTGGCGCAAATCCTTTGACGACAAAGGTTACAAAACTTGAAAATTAACTCACAAATTTTGTGGTGATATTCTAGAAAACAAATATCTTCAATATATTTCCACAATTCCTAATAAGAAAAGCCATAAAATGGATGAAAATTGTTTTAACTTTTTCTTAATTTCGTCAACTCACTTGTAAATATATATTTAAGAACTTTGAACTTTTATACAAATTAGTTTTCTTTTTGCTATTAATCTGATTACAAATTTTATATCCAAGACTATCTTTCTCTTTAACCAGTATTAAGAGTAAAAAATCCATACATTCAGCTTAAAAATTTGTTAATTCGGTTTTTGATATTAAAATATATAAAACCCAGAGGGCCGGGCCTAACTTCGACCGCGCCGAAGTTTGTATACCCTTGCAAGTTGTTTGGTACTCCTTCCTTACTTATAGCCGTCAAAGTGAAAAAACGTTTTATCTACAAAGACTAATGTTTGCGAAAGAACGGCCCACAATCGTAACAAAGGAAATAACGAAGTTTTTGATCAAAGTCATATAGCTTCCTATGGGAGCTATCTGATATAGTCACCCGATATTGACCAAATTTGGCTCAGTCGTTAACTTATCGTTTCTCAGATTAAAATTCATCACCTAAATAAAAAGATTTCTAAAATGAAATAGTCTGGGTGCAACCTGCAGCATGAGATTGGAACGTAACGAATAATCATTTTAAGACACATGGCTCTATATATTTATGTATGTGTTCGTAATAAACTTTAAATATTATTGACAAGTAAATATATGTAACTTATGACACGAACTCGACTCAAAGTAAATTCACTTAGCTGCAATAGTTTTTTGTTGTCTACACAAGTGAAGTGAATGAATGGAGTCAAAAGGAAAGCAAAGGAAAGGTAAGCCAAAAGCGAAGAAAAAAAGAAAAATCATTCACAAGAAAAACTTGCACAAAAACTTGAGATGTTGGCGCCACACCAATACAAACAACTTTCAGCATATATGTATGTATGTAGAAACTACTCTCACACACATACACACAAAAGGGAAAAACTAACGCGAATTTTGCGCGCGCTTTTTCTTCAATGCTTTTGGCGAAGCATCTTCGTAGTGAGACTTGCGACTTGCGACTTCAACTTGCTGCTGCTGCTTTTGTTGCTGCCAGAGCTCTTACTGGTGGCATCATCATCATTTGGTGGACGACTTGGTGGCGAGTGCAACAAAGATGTTGCCGACATCTTTGCTAACTTTGCTGTGCGCCTGGCATGGACGCAGTCTGTGCATTCGACTGCATTTTTGTTCGCCGAAAAATGTGCAGCGAAAATACATACGCAATCAAAATCAAAATGGGGAAAAATGCAACTTGTGATACACCAAACGAAAAGCAGACAAGGAGAAGATGAAGGTTTGGGTTGTTGCTGCCCAAGGACAATATGTATATACATACATACATACACATACATATTTTTTGTTTTCTTTTAAAAATTGATAGGATGAAATGAGAAAATGTGCGAACTGGGGTATGGGCAAGAGAAGCAGAAGCATCTT
Organism: Drosophila equinoxialis; assembly: GCA_018150345.1. NCBI lineage: Eukaryota > Metazoa > Arthropoda > Insecta > Diptera > Drosophilidae > Drosophila > Drosophila equinoxialis. Next base: position 11,671,624 of record JAECWI010000868.1, on the reverse strand, counting down.
GGGTTGCGTATTGATTTTATCAAGTGCAACTTGGCCGGAGCTGCGGTTTTACAGCAAAGAAATTGCGTTGAAATTTCACAAAATTTATGATTGGGTGGAATGGTGGGATGACTTGGCTTGGTGGCAAGGATAGTCACTTGCAATGTGTGAAAGAACTTGTTCTAAAAGTTAAAATTTAGATGCAGGCTAAAGCATTTCATGTTTCCCTTTTGTTTTATAGTTGAATTATTATATTTGTAAAAGTTTTACTTATGAATTATGAGCAGACCGCAGCATTTTCTTTATTGAGAATAATATTTATATACATTTCTTTTAAAATAATAAAATCTAATACGCATATGTGATAAAATTAAAAAAGTGATTGCGCAACTGTTCGAATTGCTTGGCTTTTGATAAAATATGGATAATACATTTAAATATTATAATAAGTGGTATGTGTATGCGTGTGTTTGTGTGTGTGTGTCGAAAACACCCTTTCCACAGTCATTTACACCCTTGCAAATGAATGAGCATATTTGTTTTGTCCAGATGTTCGAAACCTTTAGAAAGGATCAACGAACTTGTATGTGACCTTTATTTCGCCCTTAAGTTATTAGTTGAATAAAAATTCACGAAATATTTTTATAGTCTCTTATTTTGCAATAACGATATGCTTTTGATAAGAAGAAGACACATTATACAAATTTAGGTAAATTTTAGTTAAAATGAGTTCAAAATCGTATGTGTCTCTGGCTAAATCTTATGGCTTTTAGAAGAATTATTGGGTAATTCATTGGAAGTTTCATTGGTTAACCCATTGGCATTTTCATTGGTTTGAAAGTTGTATGGATTCACTAATTGATCATCTCATTGCTAGTTTCGTTGGCAGTTTCTGAACTGACAGAATCAATGATAATTTTATTGCTAGACTCATTTAAACACATTTTAATTATTTTATTGCTAATTTAATTAATAGTCTTATTATTAGATTCATTATTTGTCTCATTGCCCATCCTTATTAGTTCGATTGGAAGTTTTAAATGGAGTTTTTTGACTGCTGCACCCTGCATGTCTCATTGTCTCCTTTCTATTTTGTGGTAGGCAAAGTATTTTTAAAAAAGGAAACCCTATAAAGAGGGTATAGAAAATTCGGCAAGGCCTACGATTTTTAAGGACAGCTCTCCCCTCTCCTCTCCTTGGCTTCTCTGTATCTTGCTCTCAGCCATCTGTATTACTTCTTCAATGCCCTATGCCTGTGCCTCAAAGATTATTTGATTGTTGAAATATATATATAATTTTTATTTACTTTACAACTATACACGAAAGGTTGTTGCGTTGCGTTGCGATGAGTGTGAGTGGGTATAAATGTTGCAAAGGGCTTTTCAGCTCACTTGGGTGGCGGTTTTTATGTTATTTTATAAATTCATAATTTGGTTTTTTTTTTTTTTTTTTTTTTTGTTGCTGTGTTTAGGGGTTGTCTTGCTGTCAACTTTTGCAACTGAGCCAAATGCTTTATGTGGCTTATTTATGATTTGCATTTTTCAACCCTTTCCCATATTTTCCATTTTCCATTCTCTATGTGAGTGTGTGTTTTTGTTGTTGTTGCTTTTGTGTGTGTGTGTTTTTTTTTTCGTGTAATTAGTTTGCTGCGAATGTAGAAATTATATATAGATTTCTTAGAGTTTTGGTGCATAATCATCATGCACCGGATATGAATTTATTTTGTTCCTCTTTCTATTCCCCTCTGTGAGTGTGTGTGTGTGTGTGTGTGTGGCACTTGCCCCATTTTGTGAGAGTAGCGTAATTGATGGTAAGAGGCAGCAAGGCAGCCCACAAAGAAGGGAACGGTGAACGGTGGGTTGTAAGAATAAATTGAGTTAAAGTGTGCGGCATTCTAAGTTCAAGTAGAAATGTTGCATTTGACTATGAATTTTCATCCAAGTACATCTCACAGAGATCGGAGATTTTCGAAAATATAACTGAATCAAAGAAAGAAGAGCAATATTCCTTCATTCAAGTGAAGATATCTTCGCTTGAGAACCATAATGTGACACCCAAGTTTGACTTTCTTATGTTTGGGTCACCTTTGAAGGATAAATCAGAACTAAATCATTTTCAGTTCAGTTCAGGATCAGTTTGTTTCAAAACTTGGACTTAAATTCACTACATTGCGATACACCCAAAGACTACCATTATTTGAAAATTCGCTTAGCTTGCCGCTTATGCAAGACCATTTTGAACGACCTCAAGGTTTTACTGGGTACCTCTTCCCAGCTTTCATTCGTTTCTTCGTTTTGTGTTCGCTTGTTGTAATTTGTTATTACTTAGTTTTTGTAGTTGGTCGCTAAGAATGGAGGTGGGGGGACAAAGGGCTTTTGCCCTTCCAGCCCTTCTAGCTCGTTGGCTGTGGTTTCCATTGAATTCATTTACATATTGTGCAATGTATATAAGTATATGTATGTATGTATATATTATATATGCATAGTAGACGTATGTTAATGGGAGAAGGGCTTCCACCTTATATGTATGTACATACATATAGTATATACATATGCAGGTCTTATTGCATTTTCTATCGACCTGAAACTAAACAGAGCCAACGATTTGTTATTATTGTTGTTCTAGCTGTTGTTTGGCGCCGTTTTCTTCATTAATTTTCACCGAGGCCCTGTATTTCAACCATTATACCATTTTTTTTCTCCTTTTTGCTTATTTTTTGTCTACCTTCGGCTGTTTTTTTTCTTCTTTTTTCTTGCATAATTGCCTGCACATTTCGTCAGCAGGACTTCTTCATATATAGCAATTTGCACGTCTGAATTAAAGGTTATTAATGGGAGAAATGGTCGGTACTTACTTCTGTTGTTAGAGGTGAGGGTAAGCAAGGGGTGAGGCACATATGTACACATATATACATACGTGGGACGATGACAACCGGCTGACTAACTAACTGATTGACTTACCTGAAATGAAACAAATGGTAAAGAATTTAATAATTTTCGGGCGCGTAATTTTCGTTCGATATATGTTGCATTTGTGTGTGAATAGGAATGTGTGTTTGTGTGCGTGAGTGTGTGTGTGTGCGGGTATTCTGCGTATACGCAATGCACAACTACAAAGCATATAAAACTGCTGTTGTTGTATCAGGACCGGACTGGACGGAGCTGGACCATACTCCAAGCCCCTACCAAAAAAACAACCCAAACCCATATCCAGAACCCAGACTATTTTGTATGTATAAAACTCCAGACTATCCGACGATGACGTTGTCGACGACGATTGCAGTCTAGGGGCGTTTTGCGGCTTGAGCCTAGGCGATTCCCCCTCCCTGCCACAGGCACTCTTCATCCCAATTCTAATACAAACCTCGCGTCTACACCCATTCCTATCATTTTATGCCAGTCGAAATCCCCGAAATTTTTCGTTGCGCGCCTGCCAAAAACGAGCCACATCTCTACAATTCCAGCGTCGTCCCCGTCAGCTTCATTCCGTTTCTCTCACTCTCTCGCATTTGTTCTCGCTCTCTCACTCACTCTTAGCCCTTTCTACCAACAATACCTAGTCCAGGCAATAGGCCGAGATAACTGCATTTTCGTAACGTACGTTATAAAATATATGTACAGTGGTTATTAACTAAGAATGAAACAGAAACAAAAACTAATCACCTAGCAGAATGTGTAAGATGAGAATGAAATAGTTTGAATTGTTTAAATGGCATAAAAATGAATTAGCTAATACATTGAGTAGAATACGAACTAGCTTATAATTGTAAGTAGTTTTCATTCATTTTGCAATGTTTTGCATAATCTTGATATATGTACATATATATCATATGTACATACATATACATATATATATATTCATATGTTTCCAAAAAAAGAAGTATTATGAAAATAGTTGTCAACTGGTTTCAAGATTCTTAGAAGACTACATTAATACTTGTTTGTACACATATGCCAGGTAGCTTGAAGTTGGAGGATCTACTTTGTGTCTAACAGCATCTCTTAAGCTATCATCTTCTTAGACACTCACATAAGGGGTTCATTAGCAGTAGTTTCGACTGTATTTAGTAAAGGCAAACGCAGCACCGACGCGTTGCTAACGGCGACCGCAGCAGACACACGGCTCTCGATATGGTTTAGGGCCGACTTCTCCAAACTCCCTCATACCAACAATCTCCCTGTGTGTGTTGGTGTGTACGTCTGAGTGTGCATTTGTGTGTGTGTATGTCTGTTTGCATTAGGTGGCAAGGCCCACTTGCATATGCAACTCGAGGCTTTTCGCAAAAGGAGTAGAGTAGAAGAGAGTTACAGAGCAGCAGCAAAAGCAATGCAGCAGCAGCAATGGCTGTTGGACATGTTCAAATAATCGCCATATAACACACACACACACACATACACACATGCACACAGAGAGAGACCCAAAAGAAGTGGGAATGAAGAGTGGCGGGATAAAGGAATATGGGAGGAAAGTTACGCACACAAACAGACACTTGCAGATACAGCAGAAGTTGCCAATACCAGGCGCCATGTTTAGACCATTTTTTTCAATTTTTTTTGTTTGGTGTTCTTCTCATTTTTGTTGGTGCCTTTGACCAACGGGGTCGACCATTGCTCTACACCCACCCCAATCGCCCCCCGCTTGTCTTGCCCAACTTGCCAGCACCATTCCCCTTCGAAACTCCACATCATTCCCTCTACGTTAACCCTATTTGGTCCCTGGCCAGACGCATTCATTTGTAAAGTTAAAGCACATGGCCTGCGGGCGATTGGGTTTGAGTGCAGCAGAAGGAGTAGCTCCTCCTGCTATTGCTGCTGCTGCTATTGCTATTGCTATTGCTATTGCTGTTGAAGGCTTTCACGCACCTTTTGGCCAACGTGTTAATGAAATGCATTCGAGAGTGTAGCCATAAAGCAGGACCTGGAATCGTAGTAGACCAACAAAGCATTCCAGCAATCTATAGTCCAAATTTAACATAGTTCTTTCTGAGCTTTACCATTTCCTATTTTTTTTTGTTCTCTTCTCTTATTCACTCTCATTTCCCTTTATGTAAAATTGTATTATTGTCACTTTTACTTTGTCTTTAGTTAATGTCTAGCAGTTTTTCCTCCTGAGTTTTTTTTTTCCGTTATAGAAAGTAACTACCAGGATATATGCCTTCCGTTGGCATATAATGACATTAGTTTATTTCTAAAAAATCTGTAGTCAGAATTCATATTTTGTCTTAGCAGACGGAATAGAGATGAGAGGGGATGGAGTTGGGTTTGGGTTTGGGGTTGGGGTTGGGGCTTGGGGATTGGCAGTTATTGCTTGTCAATCGGTGTGTGCCTCTCTTCGTGTGTGTGTGTGTGAGCTGAACATTCCAGCAAACGTTGTGCCGGACCCGGCCAAACGCGGCATAGAAATCGAATTAGATTTTTCCGATTGAATTTTCTACATTTTTAATTGCTTTCGACGTTTCAACTTGTCGACATTCTGACTCCATTTTTCCTCACTTTCCACAAATTGCCTCACTATTCCTGCCTCCATTCTCTCTCGGTCTCTCTCTCGCTCCTTCTCTCTCTTTCACGCGAAACGGACTTTTCAAATACTCTGAATTGTTGTTGGTTCAATTTTTTAGCCAATTTTTTGTCGCTTGACATTTATGGGCATATTGGCCAGGCAGGCAATTGAGTGACTAAAGGACAGCAAGGGGACAGAAACCAGGATCAAGAGGGAGAAGTTGGCGGTGTTGTCAAGCCATTTTAAATGTAAGTAAGTAAATCAAATATGTGCCCATTGCCTAATTTACTTTAGTTTAGTTGCATTTTTCACTGGCTGCATATTCAATTCAATTGAGCAAATAATCGTTACATATGGAAACCAAAATGGGGAAATGGCTAAAAACGTATTTCAAATTGTGAAAAATCCAGCCAAAGCATTATATGTATATGATAAGGCCTCTATCAATTTTCATTTCAGCTTTCTTTCGCCTGCTTCTTGGATAGCGAATTCATTCATGACTTCAACTAATTTCATTGTCGTCAGCAGTGACAAGATGGGAATTCAATTAGACAATAATAGCGACTCATTACACTTGCCAATTAACCAATGATTGCTTAGTTGAAATTGTTTTAAATAGAACAAGAGAACAAGTCTTTATTTTGGCCAACAAAATTTGCGTTTTAGTTCGTTTACTATTGTTTTTTTTTGTTTTCTGTTGAATTTTCATTCATAAACTTGGCATTGGTCTTAGATGATTACATGCAATGGAAAAGGCAACAAACACACACCACCAATATCAAACACACACATCTTTTAATTGATGATGCATCTGTCTCCATCGCCATCTCCGTCTCCGTTTCCATCTGCATTTGCGAAAATTTCCATCTCTGTTTCTGTGAAAATGCCTAGCGGAATATAAATTGACTGCCAGATGAGTTGCGCAAATGCCAAAAAGGGTTTCTCATCTGCAACTGCATTAAAAATGTATTAAAAGTAAAGTAAATAAATAATTGAGGCAGCTAGCGGACGATGTAAAGGCAGAGACAGAAGCAGAGACAGAGACAGAGGCAGAGGCAGTGGCAGTGGCAGTGACAAGGGGGTGGAGCAGGCAGGAGGCAAAACTAGGAAATGAAAATCGAAAGATATTTATCTAAAAATAATAAAGTTGCGTCTGCAATTGCGTCTGGGGTACACCATGGGATGGCGATGCCACTCCCCACTAAATCAAAAAGGCAGCTGCCATAATTTGTAAATCATTTTCTAACGGCTGACAGAGTGAAAATATTCAACTTTATTCATCTCCCTCTCTTTCTCTGTCTCTCTATCCTTTTCTCATTCTCCGACTTGTAATATGATTTGGTTTCTTTCTGGTGTTTTTTGGTTGCATCTTCCGCATTTTGTTTGTAATTTACTTTTATGTTTTACTTAATTGCATGAACATTGAGAGATGCAACAGTTGAAACTGAACATCAAAATTGAAGCCGCCCGGGCACTTATGATTTTTATTAAATTTTATAGTTTCTAATGACTCAACAAACATACACACACACACACATACATGCATACAAATAAAGTCTCATGGTATATAAAAATGAACCGGATAAAAGAAAAATTCAATTAGATATTACAACAATTTCACTGAGTACTATATAAGTCGATGTGTATGTGTGTGTGTGTGTGTGTGCATTTTCCAACATTAATTACGCCAAATGTAAACTCCGCTCCCAGCCGAAGAGATAGATAGGCCAGACCAGGCCAGACCCAGGCCCGGGTCCCGGGCAAATGTATCTCGCTTTTATATCTTTTGCAGCGCGGCAACATGCTGCATAATATTAATTTTCGTTGTACATTATTTCTAAGAAGGCAGCAACAACAACAACAATAACACAACAACAACAGCAAATAATAATAACCATAATGAAGCCAGCAAACAGAAATGAAGCAAATAAATGAGCAAGAACATGCTGCTTTTCCTCTTCAGCTCTTCATTTTCAGCCCGCCCCCCTATCATTCCATTCCATTCTTTCTCTCTCTCTCTCTTTCTCTTTCTTTTTGGTTGCCTCTACAACAAAAACAATTAGCCTACTTTAGTTTGTTGTCTTACAAGTGGAAATAAAATTAAATACAAAAACAAAATAGCCACAAAACAAAAAGAAACCAAGTCAATTAAGTTATTTCGACTTTGTGTTACCCTGTAGAATGCACATTCATGTGCTATAAATAAACATATATTCATCAGATACTTTCTCTGAGAGATATAGAATACATATATTTCATAATCTTTATAATTTCTATATCTTTGTCAATATCTTTAAAGAACTTAGCAAACATAATTTCTGTATCAATATCTTGATAAACTTTAGCAGATCTTACTAAGAAATTTGCTAATAATAATTAATTGAATTCTAACTCTTTTCTAAGCCATTTGTCAGAGTAAAGACGGCCTACCTTAATATACCCTAAATAGATTGCAGGGTATTGGAGAAAAAAATAAATAGTGGGGAGAAATGGGAACCAAGTGCACTGCACTTAGTTGATGGATGTATGTACACACACATATCTATATCTTGCTTGCTGTCTATTTGTTTAAATACAACAACACGAATTTAATTACAGCTTTTTTTCCTTTTATATCTGTTGCATCCAACAAACCAACCAACGAACGAGGCAACCATCTATCCATCCATCCATCCATCCATCCAACCGACCAACCAACCAACCAACCGCCATCCTCCATCCACGTATCTTTCAAGTAGTTTTTAGTTATTATTGTTATTATTTTTCCATTTCTATGTACGTGTATGACTGTCAAGATATTGAAATTTATCGCCGCTAATAATTGTTTGTGTCTACCGCCCCATTCACCGCCCCGAAAAGTCCATAGCATATTCAGTTATATATATACATATACTTATGTGCATATGTCTTGTCGTCTTTTGCTCTAGTTCGATAAATGTATTTCTCTGAATTTTACAAATACACAAATATCTATTCATTCACACCGAGACTCAGACTCAGAGTCAGAGTCAGAGTCAGCGTCAAAGACAGAGACATTCATTTCACGTAGTTATTATTATCGCGTATTCGTATTACTTTTCTATATCATTGACAAAGCATCTTATTATAATTTTAATTACATGTGGCTCTGTGTGTTATGTGAAGGAAATGTTAATTGCTTCCGTTTACGAAATGTATCTGCAAAAACAAAAACAACAACAACAACAAAGTGCTATCTATCCATGAGATGGAATTTTCATAGCATTTATGGCACGATGTTGATGAAAAATGACAATAACTAATTAACAACAAGCAATCATTTATCAAAAAAAAAAAACATATATTACATAATATGAATTTCTTATAATTCAAATCAGATTAATAGTTATACCTGCTTAGGTCATAACTTTAGTTTTATAGTTTATATAAGATCTTGTTTACTGTAACTAATTGGAGAAGATCAATCATCAAACGGATTCCTTGGTGGTTAGTTCTTGGTCCCACAATTCACTTTTTGTCAACGATCGGCCAAAATTAAGTGTTAATACTAAAATTGTTTGCACTGCAAGATTTCTATTTGAAATTTTCCATCACACTCTTTTACAAATTTCTTCATTGAAGTTTACGAATTTCAAGAATAATCAAGCCGACTTTTAAATACCATGCATTATAGTGGAAATACTATTTGAAATTCAAAAAATTTTAAAATGAAAAATGCGTTTTAAAATCTTAAAAAATTTGTACAAACAAATAGGAATTCTTGAAGTTAAAGTTGTTATATCTAAAATGTTTGATTTTTATTTCATTTCCGGTCTTTTGGAGTGAAATCTTCTGTGGCTTTTCTTTTCGATACGTTTATACCTATTGCTGGCTTACAAAGTTTTGAACTTGTTTCTTGGTTAATGGAAATGATCCATAAATCAGTCAATGGGTATATTTGGGTTATTTTTGCCGAAGAGTTTAAGTTGAGGTTTACGAACATATTTTCCCAGAAGCCTGGCAATTAGACAAACTGAGACTAAGCTCTGCTTCCCATTACAACTATGTAGGCCAATTTGTTTGGCTTTCTAGCAACACCCTAAGACACACACACACACATACACACACACTTACACATAAAAATCAGCAACAAACTTGCGCCTCATAAAAAAAATAACACAAAAACAAAATGGCATGAAATAAAATTTATATGAATAACAAAAAGGCAGGCAAACACCAGGAACAACAAACAGTTTACTACTGCTCAGAAGAGAATGCAGCACCAGCAACAGCAACAACAACTACAACAGCAACAGCTTGTTGCAACTAGAGTAGAAGTAGTAGAAAAAGAAGCAGAAGAAGAGAAGTTGCAGCATTCGCTGTTGCCGCTTTTGCTGCTGCGTCCGGCATAAAAATTGTGTTTATGCGTGTTTGGTAATTTTATAAAAGTTAAATTAGTTTTAAGACCATAAATTGTGCTCCCTCTCAGTCGCACTCGCAGTCTGCCCCCTCGCACTCTCTCTGTCTCACACACTTGCTCTTGCTTGCCATTTTAACTTTTATTACTTTTAATATAAAAAAGCTGGCTGGGATTGGGAGCAGGAGCTGTAAAAATGCACGCGGTCATAAAAAGTTGCAGGCAGGCAAGCAGGAGGCATGCGGCATGAGGCACGAGAGATGTTGCTGGCAACATCGTAAAATAATTTCTTGCAATCCCATTTTTTTCGCCTCTGTTGTTGCTGCTGCTGCTGCTTCTTCATATTGTTCGTTTTTGGTTTGTATTGCAACATTGTGGCAACATTTATACCAGAATTATTATTACAATTTAATGATTAATTCTAATGATATGCGACATGAAAATGAAATGGCAACCAATAAAAAGAATCTACCCTTTCCTAACCACATGCAACTGCCAGGCTGAAGGCTGCTCAAGTCTGACTGACTGACAGGCAGGCAGGCAGCAGGCAGGCGGCAGTAAGGCAACCAGATTGAAGGATTCGCTCTTCGGTTTTGTTGGTTTCGGTTTGTGGCGCCCCACGGACAGCAAGTTAATTGTGGTAGTTATTTGCTATTTTGCCATTTTACAATTTTACCACAAGTTTTGCGCATTTCTCAACATTTCACAACAATGTTGCAGGCGTTGGCATTGTCGCTGCTGCTGCCTCAGTCAGCAACTGGCTGCATTTTGCACTTTTACGAGGCATTTTGTTTGTTTTTTTCCTTTTCTTTTTTTACATGTATTTTTTATATCGCTTACTTAGTTGATTAAGGGCGTGGCCAATTGGGCAGATGCTTAGATTCCTACAAGCCAAAATGTAGGCGTAAGAGAATGCGAAACGTGTGTGGCGTGTGAATATATTGAAAACATTTTAATGAGAAATGACTAAATTTTCTTGTTTTGCTTTTGTTTCCCCCCCCTCCCATGCTGCTAATTACTCCTACTAAAAAGGAGTAGCCACCATGACAAATGAAGACATCAAATAAGCACTAACAAAGCAATTAATGTTTACTAGCAAAAATTAAAACACAAAAGAATGAAAAAAACAACAACTTTTCTAGCATTAGGGCGCCATTGGCGCCAAATTGGCAAATTTGGGGATTTTTATAGAACTAAAGGAATTGAAATTTTGATTCTTATACTTTCTCATCTCGTTTAGTTAAACTAATTTGATTACTTTCTTTCTTATCACTGCTTAAAAGAGAGTTTTTGAAAGTATTTCGAATGATTCCTTAAACAAAACTAAAATTGTTATATGGGAATTCATATTTATTTAAAAGAACTCACTTTTTAGTTATATTGATTTCATTTGTAAGGACGGCATGAAGAATCATTCGGTATATGAGTAAGATTGGTTCCTAAGACAAAGTTTTATGTATATATTTAACGGGAAGAAGTTTTATTATACAAGTAAAATACGAAATATTGGCACGAATTGTCAAAAGAACAGATATATATATTTTGCAAACCAAAAACAATGAAAGGAATATTTCATTACTACTAAAATGACTTATAGCTGATTAAGTGGTTGGCAAAAGTTTTATTTACTTTTCAGGAATCATTAATTATATTCATATGGGATATAAAAACTGAACTCCTACGTATTTCATATGCGTTCAGATATATCCTTCTCTTTCGACAATGGGTTTATTCATTTATAGTATTGAAAAAAAAATGAACAAAAAACCCAACAACAAATCGTATAATGCCTCGCATAAAATGTTTCTAATATATTACGCCATCATATTTTTTGTTTTGTTTTAGTTCTATTGATATTCCCACAATGGAGACGTGTATATACTTATGCATATATATATTTATATATATACATATTTCTATCTTATTGCTTATCGCTTTTATTGGTTTGAATGTATATTTGTAATTTCGTTTTATGTGCCGTTTTGTCAACGACTTTGTTGTGCCATGGATGGGATGGGATGGGGGGACGAAAGGACGTAGAATTGAAACGGGATGGGGATGGGATGGGATGGCAAGGCAATAAAACTTTATGCATTTCGTTATAAATATAAATAATAATTATCTTGCACAGTTTTGTTGTTATTCCCCCCTCTGCCCGTTTAGTATATATTGAAGATATCTAAATATTTGCCTTTACGTCTGAGTCTCCGTTTGAATTTGAGTTTGGCTTTTGCCAAGTCTGGCCCCGAACTGGTAGTAGGTAGTAGTCGTAGTAATAGTTGGTAATAATAATGATAATAAATGTTTTGCGTTATAATACAATAATTTGAAATTCGTAACTTTTGCCATTTTATTAATGGGTCGAACGTGAGTGCCATAGAGACGCGAGAGGGAGAGTGAGAGAGAGCCAAGTGAGTGAGCGACTCAACAGAGAAGATGTCAATATGAAGCACATTGAGGCATCGTTTGAACGTAACGCCTCTTTAAAAACACTTTTAAAGTAATTTTTCAATACTAAAAAAGAAAAAAACCAAAAACAACAACAAACGAAAACAAAAAATAAAAAGACTATAGCATTTAAATATTTAATCAAGTCGCTAGACAAATAGCAAATAGTTTAAGTCGAGAGAGTTAGTTAGATATAGAGACAATCACATGGAGGGAGAAGAGTGTGCCAGAGGCGAAGGGGATCAGAGGCTAATGTTGGAGGGGGCTTGTGCCATTTACAATATTTACCCGTATGCGTGTATGTGTGTGTGTGTTTTTTTTTTAACTTCTTATTTATTTCTATGTATTTATTTTAACGCTTTCTGTTAGCTGTTTATTTAGCTAAAGTGAATGGAAAATTTTAACTACTTTAATCTACCCAGTCAAAATAATCAAGTATTTTGAATGGGTATATCAATGAGGTGAAAGTTTTTCACAATTTTCCTTTCCTTTTATTCTCGCATATCATAATTCATCGATTTGAGTTGTAAATGTAATCTTAACAATTAAATATGTTGATAGTCAAATAGTTCAGTTCCTAGGTAAATCAGTGTTAAAAAAATTCTTGCTAATAGACATCAGGCGATTAATTTTATTAGATTTTAAATTGATCAATTTTTGTATTGATTGTCTATCGATCATGGAGTTTACTGTGTAAATAATTGCTTCAAGGACAAACCCAATCGAATATCCATAAAGCGATATATTTAATAGTGTAAGATTAGGTTTTGTGTGTAGTTTAAGCCATTAATGCGTTAAGGACATCGCATCGATTTGGGCCAAATTGACAATTTAAGGTCCTTAACGTTGGAAATCACTTAAATATGCAGGACAATTTATGTAAATATATGTATGAGGCTTTAGCCTTTTAACTATTTATTAGATTCACAATTCTTAATAAATGTATTTTTGTGTAATCGACAACTAAATTTACCTCTTTCATTTAGTTTATCTATTTCTATATTTCTTCATCTAATCAATGACTCTAGAATTAACTAATAATTTCATTTAAATACCAACAAGAAAGCTTTTCAACTCATTCACACTTTTTTCTATAAAAACATTTTTCAAAAGTAGTAAAATTATATTATTTTTTTTTAGTCATTAGTATGCGAAACGCAATTGACTTTGCCCTTGAAGCCATTGAACGAATTGACAAAAAACAAATGCCTAATAATAGTTAGCTATGATTATCGTATACAGGGTATATTAGTGGCGATATTTGATATTAATCTATATTGTCAATGGAAAAATTTTCATGAATTTGAAGTGTGTTAATCAAACGCAACAAAAACTGTAAACTAATTGTAAGAAGAAATTTCAATTTTCTTTGAGGACGAATCCAAAATGAATCACGCATCGAATGGTTTGTATAGATATAATGTGCTTAAATGTGCTCCGATACAATTTGTTTATATTCCAAAAGAATTTCTCAATCAACTATCTACATATAAATTGCTGTTTTAGTATTATGGCTTTTGGGGGCATGGGGAGGAGGAGGACGAGGAGGTTGAAACGTTCCCTCCCTGTTCAATAAATTGAGCTCATAATTTTTGCATTGCAAAAACATAATAAATAAAATATAAGTATAAAGTATAAGTCATAAAATTTAATGCTCTTGAAAATTATGCGCAAACTATTTTTGAGAAATTCATTCGTGAACCCCCGCCAACCCCCATTCCCCCCTTTACCCATGCCTAGTTGAGCACTCCTCTAGCAACCAGTACTTCTGAGTACAAAGTAAAGTCTCAAAGTATTTCACGTTCAAGTATTTTTTTTATTTTTATTTTTTAGCTGCGTATGCGTAATTTATTTGCTAAAGCGCATAAATAAAAATTTCAAATGCAATAAAAATGCGGAATACATATTTAAAATAAGCAACAACAACAACAACATCAAGTAGAAGAAAAACCAATTGCTCATAGGTAATAATTTATGAAAAATATAGAAAAAAAACCATACACACACACACACACACACACTCATACACATATACCGTATCCGAAACGCAAACGAAAACGAAACGAAACAACATAAAAACTAGAAATATTAAATGGGGAGAAAAAGAAAAAAAATTCTGAAGCTGAAACTGAAGCAACTCTCCAACAGCTCTTTGCCACCCTTTCTTTAGTCCACCACCCCCCTTTGGACGATGCTCCTTGCCCCTTTAACCCCCCTTCAGCTGCCCCTTTCTTTGCTCGTCAATAAATTTATTGGGCCACGTAGTTTTGTTTGTATAAAATAAGGTAGAAAACTTTTGCAGAGCAGAGATACAGATACAGATACATTTGGAAACTTTTTTTTTTTTGTTTTTGTCGGTTTTTTGTTATTTTATTTTATCCACAAAACAAATCGCACAAAATCGAAACGTGCAGACCAACATTGGAATCGTCGTCGTCGTCGTCGTCTTGTCCTGTCTTCCATTTGGCTGCTGCGGATGGCAGCGGCGTATGGATAATAATTTCTGAATTCCTGCTCATTTTGATTGCCCCTAATAACTGAGTAGTGTTGCCGCCGCCTCTGCCGGCAGAACTTCAACTCCAATGACTTCTGAGACCAATTTGTGTATATATATGTGCCCCTCTCTCTCTGTGTTTGTGTGTGCAACTCTAACTCTAAGAAACCAACAACGACTGCGTCTTGCAACGAGTTCGTTTCTTTTCCTTTTTTAGTTTCTACCCTATAAAATGCATCAGAGAGGCTATATATGATCTAGATCGGCCAAAGGGATTCGTTATAATCTATAATACACTTATAAACTTTTTAATTTAGAAGTCTTAACTGACTTTTGCAGACTATATTAACCAGTATTGGATAAACATTATTCATTTTGCTCAATATATTCACTTGTTCTTATGCTCAGTTGCTCACTTGTTCAGTTGCTTAGTTTGATGATGATACATCTTCATCCACCTATAACCACGTCATATATAGATATGGCTGATATCAATATGGCTGGGTATTTGCAAGTCGACTCTCTCATATTTAAGGATACTGTTTTTCTTTTCCAATGACGCCGTCTGCGTTATTATTGTTACAAATATTTTATTCCAATGCCATATATTTTATTTGCTGCCCTCTTTGCTGCCTGGGCTCGCCTTGCCTTTCGGCTCGCATTTGGTTCTTTATTTTTTTTATTTTATTGCATTGTTTATATGCAGACCCCAGAAGTAAATTATGTTTTCGGTCGGTCTTGAATCGAAAGCGGTGTTGGTGGTGGCAGCGGCAGCATCGGCGGGTCACTGAAACGAAACTCTGGCTAAAGTCGTTGCCAATTTTGTCGCATTTTGGCCAAGAAGGAAAGCTAGGGTATTATACACATTAACATTTAGTTTGCCACAAACTAGAAATGATCTCCTAAGCTCTATAGTGGAATTCTCATAGTTTGCTTGATGAACTTAACATCCAACAGATTTCACTTGATCTATTTAAAACTAGTTTTCTTATTTCAGTCGACTGTGAAAAGATTTGCTTCTTAAAAGTCAACTAGGCTTACAATCATGATTCTATGACTATATCTCTCTCTCTATATATATAAATAGTCTATAATTTAAGTTCCAAAAGTCTCATTTTACGTCTTCTGTCTTTTTCGAGATTATCTAAAACTAAGTTATAGTAATGAATTATCAAAGTGTTATTTTAATATTCAATACTCCATTCTAGGAAAGTTTAGAAGCATTTGCTTCAAAATAATATAGAAATAGGTGTTGAAAGTATTTTTCTAAATTTTATTTAAACCTAAATATAATAACCATGGATTAATTTTTAAAAGATCATAAAGAATCTATTAAGCAGATATAGAAGATATAGTTTTCGTTTTTGTTGCAAGTGCATCTCAAGTTCGTTTCTCAGTTCTTTCATTATTTTTGTAGTAGTTTTTTGTTCTTTGCCTTTGTTTGCTGTCATTTGCAAAAATTATTATGCCAACTGTTTTGTTGTTGTTTTTTTTTTAAATTTATTTTCCTTGCTGCTAGTTTGTGGCCACAGGTACAGTTAGTCAAGTGTGTGTGTGTGCGAGTGTGCGTTTTGGTTTTTGCAGTTGCTTTGCATATTTTATTGCTAAATAATAAATGCCTATTAAGTTAATTGGGCAAATTAGGCAAACAACAACTAACCAACTGCAACTGCAACTGCCACAACAACTGCCTGCGGACAACAATTTTTAATTTAACAAAAATGCTCTAAAAAAAAGTCAGAGAGAGAGAGAAAAAAGAAAAAAATGATTGTCCATTTGTTGCATAGATTAAACTTTAATGAGGCCGATCATTATTCGCCTGGCTTGTTCGTTTATTCATTCTCCGTTCTGGGTGTGAGCGAACTTTTGGCCACAAAATCGATAGACATATAGTGTATATGTATATATGTATATATATATATATATATATATATATATATAGACGCCTTGCACCCACATTTCTATAAATTTGTTCGAGTTCTTGTTCATTTTTCTAAATGACAAGGCACAAAATGCGTGTTAGCGCAATGCAACGCCAATGAGGAAGTTGAAGCGAAAAAGGGGAGTCGTTTGGGGTCGGTTGGAGGTGGAGCGCATTGCAACTTGTGTCTGACAAGCAAACACAATTAAATGTTATGCAGATGCAATCTAAAATGTCATTATATCAAATTCATTAATCCCCCACAATATAGGTACACACACACACACACACATAGCGAGAAGGAGGCCCCAGAGCATAGTCAAAGATACAGATACAAGAAAGCCAGCCCAAAGGCAGGGCCTCCGACAACAACATCATCATCATCATCATCGTCGTCATCGGCATCGCCATCTGTCCCTCTGCACTGCACTCGTTTTGATGTTAAGCTCGTGTTCATATGGTTTTTTAATAATTATTATTTTTCTCATTTTTTTTTCTCGTTTTCATATTTTGCTGAAGAGTAGAAAAATGCATTGGGCCAAGCTTGCGATTAAAATCACTGCTATGCGCATTGCACGTGAATATTTTAACGTCAGTCAATCAAATGGCTTAAAAATGCTTTGTCATACTCTTGGTATACATATACATATATGTACATATGTATATGTGTAGGGAACCTGAAGGAGTATCAGAGGGAGGCAGAAATACATACTTACATATAATATGTGAGCATGTACTTATCAGAAAGGGGGGACAAGAGAGAAGGCGACACACACACACACACAGATACTTGACATTCTGCAAAAGTGTTGTGTGTGTGTGTGTATGAATCGTCTTTTGATTCGATTTCGTTTGATTTGATTTGATTAATCGTGCAGCAAAGCCAACGTCGACGTCGAAGTTAACGTTATGCTGCGGCCTGATAATGAGAATTCTCACTACTAAACCAAAAAGTTTACAACAATTATTCCAAAATTGGTTTCGACAAAATGATTAAACCGAGAGAAAGAATTCAATTCATTCATTCAATAATCGTATAAAAGAATCGTTACTCATTTATATTTGCTATAAAGTTGAATACTTTTCTATTTAATTATATATACTCTATATATACTCTATACTCTCTAATCTCTAATCTAATTGACTATGCATCTGCAACATTTGTCTTTCTTGATGTTTGAGTTTTTATGATTCACTTTTTAACTAATTTTTAACTCGAATTCATTATTTTAGGCCAAGGAAAATGGATCAGAAGTTATTAGTAAAGAATAAAAGACTTTTTTTTATCCAACTGTTAGAGAATGATAATACTCGAATGATTGGATCGTTAGACCTCGTTAATGGTATATATTTTCAGATAGTTTCACTTGAGTCAACAGTCAATAACAAGCAAAACAAAATCCATAAATAAATATGTGACGTAACATTTATTAATAATTTCTACGAGTTGAAATATATTCTAAAAACAGAATCAAACAATTAATATTATATAATTATAAGTAAAAATACAGAAAAAAAATCAATTTTCTAATAATTAACACATTAATGATTTGAATATGGATTTAACAATTACAATTACTCAATATTTTACAACACTATCTACAAAAAACATTTTCTTACTTAACAAAGTAAATTTAGATGCTTTAATTAGTTAGTTTGTATATTTGTCTCCGCTCAAAGGGTCACTTAATTCAAGTAACTAGCAAAGTAAGTTGTAAATGCCTTTTAGTTTGTAGAACTAACTTTGATTTGTTTGTAGATAAATGAAACTATATCACTTTATAAAGATCTATATACTTTTTGGGTCTGTACAAATGTGTGTATATACAAAATTATATGCCACCATATCCGGCTCTTATGTACACACATACATAAATACATTTTCTTTTTATTCAGACCAAATGTTTTTGTACAACTTTATTGGGAGAGTTCATTGCCGTCATCTCACAAATAAAAAAACTCCGAGAAGAACTTAAGTTTTACAACGTTAAAAATTATTGTTTATATTAATATAAATGGTGGCGTATTAACACACACACACACACACACACAAATACATGTACAAACATACATACATATTATAAGTATGGGGCAGATATAAAAAAAAAACGAAAAAGAAAAAAAATAATAATAATAAAAAATTATTCCATTCATCGTCATAAACTTCAATTTTCGAAAATCATTTCCTTAGCAGCTGCGCATTAAGCAACAACAACAACAATAATAAGAAAACAACAAAATAACAACATACAACAATAAAAAAGAATAAAATGAATTAAGAGGTGGCACAGTGGGGCATGATTTCTTGCCATTGTGTGTGTGTTTGTGTGTGTGTATTAGACTTTCAATTGATATTTTGCGCATTTAGTTAATGTTATTAATGAAATGAAAATGAGATCGATTAATGGTTTATAGTAATTAACATTTGTTAATTACATTGTAGTGATTGTTGCAATTCCAATTCACTTATTGTACTGCCTATTATACATTCTATATATATATACGTATACACATATATGTATAAATTGAAATACAACTATTGAGACCTATTTAACTCTTATATAAATAAGTACATATGTAAATAGAATACCTTATACTAGATTGCCGTGGATCGATTTGAATGACAGGCCCTTTTTCTAGGGTAATGGGTCTTATTTTTTTAGAATTTTCAGTGAATAACCTCGCTTAAAGTCAAACTAAGTTAGCTTCCCTAAACATCATAGTAAAAAAGGCGGGAAAAACCTTAAAACATTTTCTGTCTAAACTTCGATAATAATGATTTATGGATATCGAAACCGATCTGTATCAAGTATTTATCGAGAACTACAGATAATTGTTACAAATCTATAAGTATGGTAGATTGTAATCTTCTTCAGAGTATCCTAACTTCCTAACTTCTTCAAACAACTAGATCTACATCTAATATCTAGCTATATCTTTCTATTCCATATCCAATCACGTTATATACATTGAAATATAAGATCTTTTTATTTATTTCAATATTTTCTTTAACTTAATTGAAGTATATATAACTATTGAGAAATAAAGTTTTCCATACACTAAGGCTTATAATGCTTCAATCTTATCTATGTATATCTGATTGAGAATTAAGTTTTTTGTTGCATTTTTCGCCATGTAATGCAACCATTTCAAGCCACTGTGCCAACTCAGTTTTGTTTTTTTGTGCCCTTTGCACATCGTTAAGGAATATTATAAATTACTACAACAACAGCAGCCAGCAACAACAACAATAACAACAAAGTTGAGTTTCTTGAAATATTTATTTTATATTACGCTTTTTGCTGTTGTTGTTGTTGTTATTATTCTTTCTCGTTTTTATTTTTATTTTCTCTCACTCTCTGACTATTCCCGACTCCGTGTTACCATCGCCAAGTCAAAGTCTCAGGGGGCGCGGTCTAAATTAAAGAATATTTTCTGGCCCCAGCCTGGTCCTGGTCCTGGCCTGGCCTTGCCTTGCCTTGCCCTGCCTTGCCTTAGTCTTCTTATACTTTTCGTTTCATTTCGTTTTCTTTTTTATTCATTTCTTATTATTATTTTATTTTATTTATTATTATTCTTTGTTGCAGCAGCAGCAGCAAGCTGTGTGTCTCTCTGTCTCTCTGTCTGTCTGTCTTATTGTGTATGTGAGTGAGTGAATCGCGGGGTCTTCATTTAAAGTGCGGTTTCTTGTCTTTCTCCATATATATTCATTATTATTGCCGCGGCGGCTGGGAGACGTTGCTGCTGCTGCTACACATAACTTCAACTTTGTATCTGTATCTTTGTATCTTCTCATTCTTGCTGTGTGTGTGTGTGTGTGTGCGTGTGTGTGTCTTGTATTTAAGGAAAAAGAATGATGCAAAGACGATAAAATATAATTTCGGCTTTATATTTTATTTTAATGATGAAAAATGTTGAAACTTTATTACGAACTCATAAAAAATTTCAACGTAGAGGTACACACACAAAGAGTGACAGAGAAATAGCAGCAAACCAAAGAGAAGGAGTGTGAGAGAGAGGCAGAGAAAGAGAGAGAGATAGAGAAAAGAGAGGGTGGCAGCAGCAGCAGCTTCTTTTTCATCTTTTTCTTGGCTCATAAATAACACACACTTGCACACACACACACACAAATTGTTATAAAAATCCCAAAACGTATTTACTTTTATTGCACTATGCAGCCAACATTTGTGGCTTGAGCGAGCATAAAGCATCTTACAGATACACTCAAACAAACACACACACACACACAAACACACAGCTATGCAGGGGACATATACAATAGCAACTACAACAACGATTAAAGAAAACTCAAAAGGTGTGAAAATACATGTCATAAGATACAAATGTATCTAATTGAATGAAAGCGACGCAGCAAGCGATTTACTCTAAACACGCAGACCCCCAAAACATCATACGCCCCCAAGCCCACCCCCCTTTCCCCCTGCATCACCACGCCTTGAAATTCGTCTCTCCACCAGCCACACCACCCCACCACCACCACCAGCAGCACCACCAAACAGTCGTCGCTGCTGCTGTTAGTGGAGCATGCGAATGAATCGACGGAATCTGAGAGAGTCTGTCAGTCTGTCAGTCAGTCAGTCAGTCGGAATGTCTGTCCATATACACGAAAAGCGTGCGGCAAACGCATCAAAGTCAAAGTCGACGCCATGGCAAATTTTTGTTTGTCTTGTGTTTTCTTTTTGGGTAGTTTTTTTGTTGTTGTTTTGTTTTGTAAAAGTATCTTCAACTTAAGTGGGTATATCTACTAA
This sequence comes from Drosophila equinoxialis, assembly GCA_018150345.1. Classification (NCBI taxonomy): domain Eukaryota; kingdom Metazoa; phylum Arthropoda; class Insecta; order Diptera; family Drosophilidae; genus Drosophila; species Drosophila equinoxialis. The sequence continues at coordinate 11,650,139 of JAECWI010000868.1, read as the reverse complement.
GACATCAGAGAGAGAGAGAGAGAGAGAGAGAGAGAAAGAAAGGAAGAGACTTTCCATACTTTTCTTCAAGTTTTCTTCCATTATTCTTAGATCTTAGGTTTGAAAATCTATTCAAGAATCCCATTTCCGTATACCTAATGGGCTAGATATATATTCATAATTCTGGTTGACGACTTACATTGTTTGAACTTGGCTTAATTGCATTTGAATTCTTAATCGTTGCTATGTAATTATATTATAGCTCAATTTAAATAAGTTAAAGCTTTAGATATATATTTATAAGCATACATTGTAGTATTAATAATAATATTAATCAATTATTTATAAACACTGACACAAAGGGTTAAGAGAGAGAGAGACTAATTGGCTTAGCCAGTAATTATTAGCATGACTTAGACTTTGTTTGAAAAATATTGAAACATTGTATTCGATTTAATTGTATCAATTAAAAGGGTAAAGAACTTTTCTTTACATATTAATGTAAAAGTTAGAGTATTTATTGTTCGATTTATTTGTTTGGCATTATGGGAATCTTTTCTTTTGGCTGTTGCTGTTTGTGAGCTTTTCATGTTGCGGCAGGTTATGGCTTGGCCTGGCCTCGACTGACTCGGAACTCATACACACGCACAGACACACACCCAACTGACGCATACAATAGCCAAAAGCGCGTCGCCAACAGCTGTTGAATGAGTTGGAGGAGAAGGAGGAGTAGGAGGATGACGATGATGACGGCGTTGACACGAGCATGACGACAGAACATTCCCAACAACAACAACAAAAGAAGCAGCGTCCAAGTAAGTATCTGTCTCTGTATCTGTATCTCAATCTAAATCTGAGTATCTTTTTTTTTTTGTTAGTCGTTTTTTTGTTTTTTTTTGGGTTTGCCGGCTAAAAGTGTTCTTTAGGTGTTGCCATTACTGTGGCCTGTTGACTTTTTATTAATCATTTGCTATTTCTCTATATAGGCGACATATTTAAGTATTTTTATATAGACATTGAAATTCCATACCGATAAGCGCGAACGTGTGCAATATCATTTCTATTTTCTCTATCAATCAAATCGACTTGAGGAATTTTTTTGTTTCTTCTTTTTTGTTCTGTTGTTCTATTTAAAGTTCTCGTTTTCTTTTATTGGTATTATTTTACATTAATTTGTGCATTTCATGTTCGTTATCAGTCCGCTATCTTATCGTTGCAACAATAAAACGTAAGAAAACAACAACAACAACAACGAAGAAAATGTTGTATGACGAAAGTCCGAAAAGCATTTTTAATTGATTTCTGATGGCAATCACGTGCAAACTGTTGATTTAACGTATAAAAACTAAATAAATAAATAAATAGTGTGTGACTTGTAAAAATCATAATTAAATAAATGCAATTATAGAAGGAGAGACAGAGACAAAAAAAAGATATATTCAGACAGGGGGAACACAAAAAGTGAATTGGATTGGCAATGGATTGTATTGACTCTTGCCCGACTGCATTTTTAATTAATTTATTTTGCGTTCGAGCCAAGATACAAAAACGACATGCACAAAGACAAAAGCCAAGGCATAAAACTTGTATCTTGAAGATACATATAATCATTTTAGCTGCACTCCCCTCCCGGCCACCCTCTGTCTCTCGCAACTCCCTCGATATCATTCTTCTTTTGCTGCCTCGACGATGATGATGATGATGATAATGATGATGATGATGCTTGGCTCTGTGGCACTGCCATTTATTTATTTATTTAATACGTTTCTTTTTTTTTTGTTTTGTTTTTTTTGTTGCCTGTGCGTGTGATTAATCGTTGGCTCATTGTAAATATTTGTCTTTAGTTTGTTGCACTCCAACAATAACAGCAACAGCAACAAAGATGAAGACGATGGCAACAACAACAACAACGACATCTCGAAGCTCATCCTCTGTCTGCGGCCTGCTGGTGGCAGTGACTCTGTCCCTCTCACTCCCTCCCTCTCACTCACTTCATTTCCTTCATAAGATTTGTTCTTTGTATTCATAATAAAAAGGCGGCAGTTGAGATTGTCAAGCTTCAAGAGTTTTTCACTTTGGAGAGTTTGCAAGCCAAGACACCACAGAGAGAAGAGAGAAAGGCCGTGGAGCGGTAAGCGGGGGGAGTGGAGAAAGGGAAATTCCCCACCAAATAAAAGTTCACGCTTTTGTCAAGTGAATGGATTAACTTTGGGCTTATATGTCGATAAAATGTTATAGACAGGAATAAAAACGCAAACGCAACTCCACAAACTTGGCCCAATGTAAAGGAAAGTCTTTTCAATATTGCACTTTAATATTTAATTTTATAATTTCGATATGCTCAGTAGAATGAATACTTCTGGATAAGAGATGAATGACTTGAACAAACCTAGAATAATCCAGATACATAACAAGTTTGGCAACAAAAAACATCTGGAAAATACGAAAACAGTTGAAATATCTCTTCGAAGAAGCATCTTTAGAAAGGACCTTTCTAGGACACTAGTTGCCAGACCTTTCCGTTAATTAACTTATAAATTAGGCCATTTGTGTGTATAATCATTCAACTTTTCGCCATATGTATATAGCCATTGAAATTGAAGCAAACTTAAAGGAGACCAATTCAATATTTATTTTTAGACTCTTTAATTAACAGGCATTTAATTTGCTTCTGTCATAAAGAAAGAAATTTTTCATTCAGTATTAATTGATTTCTTTTTCAAAGTCCAAACTAAATATAGTTACAAAGACACAACTAATGTAAGATTCTTCTATTTCAGATGAAAAGTCATGATTGATTCATCTGTTCTCTTGTGGAAAGAGATATCAGTTGAAATGCCACCTCATATTAAAATGTCATTCCATTTCCAAGGCAAACATATGTACATAAGTCAACTCCTTCGACCCAAAAGGCACTTACTGCATCATTCTCTAATTTGATATACATTTGCCATCATTCATACCATTTCAACTGCTATCTGGCTCCTGCTGTTCCCCCCCCCTCCTTCCCATACCCCTCACGCTTACCACCCACACTCTTAGCAGAGCTTTTTCGCGACTTACTTTGCCAACATTTTTAAGCCTTGCTGCTGATTCACTTCCACTTCCATTTCTATCAGCAACAGCTTCATTCTCTCCACACACACACACACACACACACGGAAACTAATCCCAACTGCAATACCCTGTCCCTTTGTCCTGTCCCTTTTAACACAGACCAGTCCACGGCAGCTTCGTTCCCCTGCCACAATATGCACTCAATCAGGTATCTCTCTCCTTTCCTTAGGGCCGCTCCTTAAGACTCAGGTTTAGCCTTCGTCATTTCCCCGTTCCCTTCTCCTGTTCTGGCTTTGGCAATACTTTGTTATATTTTATACAGTAATTTATAATAAGTTTTTGTTTTTTTGGTTTTGTGTTTTACGCACCTTTTGTACCCCCCGTAACGGCCCACGCACACATCAGAACCGAAACCCAAAGACAAGAAAGAAAACAGATTCTTGGCATGGGAGTTGACTTGCAGTTGCGGCGAAAGGAGGGACAGGGGAGTTTGCCGCGGGACAGGCTGCGACTCTGAGTTACAACTAATGCAATATAATAAATTTATACAAAGTTACAAATAAATGTAGCTGTCTCTCTCTCTCCTTCTCTCTGTGTGGGTAGATCTCTTGAAAAATAAATAAATAAATATTTTTAGAAGGATATTTTTTATTGTTGTTGTTGTTGTTGCCGCTGTAAACCCTTCTGAGTTGGTCCCCCCCTCGCTTCGTCTCTCCACTGTTTAACCTCCACCCCTCCCCCCCTTGCATCGTCAAGTCAGTTCCTGTCAGTTTGTTGTTTTGCTTTATGACTACTTCGGCTCGACATCGCCTAGACTCCCGGCATGAACCCGGGGGCGCCCCTTGGTGAGGTGGCCTTTTCGGTTTGGTTTGGTTTGGTTTGGTTTTGGGTTATTTATCTGCATAAATTATTTATGCCGCATTACAAGCATAAAAATAAATAAAATAAATGAAGCCTGGCCAACTAAATCCGATTAGAAAATGCCGAAGAGGCCGCCGCATCCAATACCAAAAGTATAAGATACAAAAAGAAAGAGCGGATAGGAGAAGGAGATCGAGATGTTGATGGAGAAGGAGATATAAGATGGACGGGGAGGAGTATTCATGATGATGGCAAGGAGTGGATGTGGGGCGTGGGGGGAGGGGATATAGATACAAATTTATTTTTATAGATTAATCAACGTTTTCAAGTTGGCTCCTGCAGCTGCCGTTGCCATTTCCACATCGTATACAAATTTATTTAGCGCTTAGCCATTAAAAATGAAAATTAAAATGAAAATGAAAATTTTCCGCCAAAAGTATTTGAAATTTATAAACATTAAAATAAACACACACACACACACACATAAAGAGAGAGAGAGAGAGAGAGAGAGAGAGAGGGAGAGCTATCCATACAAATTTTATTACACATTTTTGTTTTTAATTAAAAAAAAACAAGAAAAAAATGAAATGAAGAAAAGCAAAAGATAAACTAAATGAAGCAAAAGATCTGTTTCTTTATATCTGATTCAGATGATATTGTATGTAACTGCTAGAGTACTTCAAATGCCATATGTGAATACATACATATAAACTCAAATGAGTGTGTGTGTGTGTGTATAAAATATGCCTCAATAATATAAAACAGAAGGCGATACATCAAAGCGGATTATACAATTTATTTTTGCTGTTCGCCGTTGGGGATTTTGTTTTTTTCTTTCCATTTTTCTTTTCTGTTTATTCTCTCAGTACTGAAAATATATTTCTTCATTTTTATTTTATTTATTTACTTAAAAACAAAAAAGAAAAGGAAACTGAACTGGAAAATGTATCCAGCAGATGCAACAGCTGCACAGTTGCAGATACACTAATGTGTGTGCTCTTTTAGATGGGAACACATGCTGCTGCTGCTACTTCGGCGGCGGCCTCATAATAAATTGTATTATTTATATTATTTTATTCTCCAAAGTCAGCAGAGAGAGAGGGAGAGAGAGAGAGAGAGAGAGAGAGAGTCAGTCGACACTTGAGGCCAATTTATCCCTAAAGCAGAGATCAGACAACAAGACACAAGACGCAAGACACAAGACACATCGCGTACAGCGGAAGCATCATCAGAGAGCTCCTACGAGTCAGAATCGGAGTCGGTCTCGGTCTCGGTGTTGGCATCGGTGTTGGAGGCGAAGTCGGAGTCAAAGTCAGTGGCTATAGCGGTGGCGGTGACGGTGACGGCAATGGAATCTCGGGGCGTTATTGCCGGAGAGAGAGAGAGAGACGAGTGATGAGTGTAATGACTTTTGTCGATTGGGTTAAGTGGCTTGTTGGCTTCCTTTCCTTTTTGGCTCACCTACACACACACTCACATACTTCAAATGCAGCGTGCGAGATTCCTTGTGTTTTTGTGAGTTGCATCTTTTTCAATTTTTATGCACGCCACACATTTTGCTCATCTCATGCTCTTCGCAACCTCCTCACCTCTCACCTTAGCCACCTCCTCCGAAGTTTGACTCTGCTCCTATATGTATATGACTGTCGGCCTTTTCGGTTCTTTTTGTGTGTCTTCACCTCTTGCCACATACATACCCTCTCTCCCTTAAGTAGACACATCGAGGCTACAAGGATTCTATCACTGAGCATAAAAGACTCAAGCAATTGATTGTTCTTTAAAGTAATTTACACATGAATCGTTTACAATCAGCTAAATAAACTAATATTTCCTTTTGCAACGAAGAAGAACTAAAAACTATTAGCTAGTTTTACTAGCTAGATAGAATATATAATTTCCATTATTTTATTTAGCTTTCTTATACATAGTTTAAAGAGGAATTAAAAAACATTTTATGTAAATAGAAAACTTAAGATATTGAATAGAATGAAAATTTCAATCTCCATTTTACCTCATAAACTGACCAAATTTTGATATTCGAAACCAATATTCTTCCCACAAGACGTCAGGTTTCTTTCCTCTTAAAATGAAGACATAAATCTTATTTCATCTTATTACCTTAAATTACACCAATTAGTAGATATTTTAACAGTAAAAAATCATTGCGCATAATCTGATTAATTGTCGTGGTTTCGATTTCTGAGTTTTCGAGTTAGATCAATTTTTAACCCTAAATAATAACAAATAATTTAAACTAATTTATACAAAAGGATCCTGAGATTTCCATGTACATATTTCATAATCTCCTCTTGATTATGATGATGAGGCTTTGCTTCCTATTCACCCATTATAATGTTGGCAATTAAGGACGAAGCAGGATAATGAGAAGAGCATTTCTCTGGCGACTCTTAGAGGTTTTTGTTTTTAGCAAAGATTGTTGTTGGTGTTGGTGTGTGTGAGTGTTTTTTTGTTGTTCTCGTGTTGAAGTAGTTTGAATGTGGCACGTTTGGCTGTTCTTATATTCCTGCTTCACCTTTTATTTTATTTTTTTTTTGTGTCTGGCTTCTTGTGTTGTGTGCCCTCCTATCGAGATGCGGTAATTTGTCTACAGGATTTCGATTTTCCCTTTTTTCTCCCTCTCCCTTTTTTTGTTGTTATATTTGTTGGGTAAGCGACACATACTAATTACGGGTGTGAGAAGAGTGGGATGGAGATGGAAAGAGAGAGAGAGTGAGAGAGAGGGGGAAGAGGTGTAGGAGTTTTTTGTTCCTTTTGATAATTGGGGGACCGATGCAAAGTTTCTTATTTTTTACACCAGAAAAAAAAATGGAAAGTGGTTTCTGGATATAAATATAATTTATACAAATGGTAGGTACTTAATTTTTTTGTTTGGACTTCTCTCCCAGTCTCTAGCTTGCTTTCTCTCTCTCTCTCTCTGAGAAGGTAAGGTTCATTGAACCAGTCCTCTAATGAGGCCTGGACAATAAAATATTAAACAAAAAGAAGAGACGGTACAAAAATATCGTAAAGGAATCGACAAAATTATATTGAACAAAAGGCAAAACGCAGCAGACAAATAAAAGTGCAATTAATCACCAGAAACCAAAAAGAGAGAAAGGGAGAGGAGAACTCTGAGGCCAAGAGAACAGAACTGACACTTATCGGCTTTATCTGCTTAAAAAGAAGAAGAAAAATCAAAATAAAATAAATGAAAAAGAAGCATTATAAATATTAAAAAAAAAAAACACACACTCACACACACGACTCACACATGATAGAACAACGACTTTAGATTACCCTGTAAATATATTGGCGCCCTCTGGCGGACACAAGTTATTCAACTAAAAACTAATTGGCTCTAAATGCAAATAATCATGAAGTATGATATGGTCAGGCTCTGGTCTTAGCCCTTCGTTTAAAGGGTATTCAAATAGCTGGGAATGCATTTCGATGGGAATTGATTCTTTTGCGCGGATGCTGCTCGACGCGGCGGCTGCTGTCAATATTTGATTTTTATATATGGAGAAACGATCGCCTTCAATTTTTAATAAATGAAATGAAATGTGTGAATAAAAGGCGGGGGAGACAGAGAGAGAGAGAGAGAGAGAAGGGAGGAGGAGGAGAAGGAACACACACACACATACAATCGGAAAGGCAAACAGCAGGAAAGCATAAACATGGCCAACACACCACACACACACACACACACACACAGGGAGAGTGATGCATGCACACATCCAACTACTAATACCAAGGCAAACAAACAACAAATGCCAAGATGCAGATACAGATGCTCAATGCCCCTTTTGCTCACCCCCACCCCCCAGCCCCGCCGATGCCGAATGAGTATGGGATGCATTTTCCAAAGAATTTCTAAGCACATAAAAAGCAAAGCAAACGACGCGGGGCTTGGGTCAGTTAAAGGAAAAATATTTAAAAAACCATAAAAACAAAATATTTATTGAAAAGACACGCTAACGAGCAAACGAGAAGAGAAGAAAAGAAACCTTCAAGATAGAGAGAGAGAGAAAGAGAGAAGAAAAAAGAAAAGACTAAATGGAATGAATGAATGAATAAGAAATATGAAATGTGAGTGAGAAACAAATGTCTTCAAAATGAATTGAACACATGAGCACGCTAATGTAAGATCCCGATTCCCCTCCCTCCGCCCTCTCCCTGGCATCAAGCATTTGGTTATTTGATTAATGCACTCAAATGCGACAATAAACACAAATGGACAGAATGGACAGAACAACTGGACAATCGTCAGGAACATTTCTTTTGGCCATACAACGATCGTCGTCGGTTGAGGCCCTGACAAAATCCAGACAAACACAAATATGACAACCATCCCTTCCCTCCACACACTCCCTTCCCCACCGACGCAACCATCTTAACCCAATGCAGTTTCTTGGGAGTTCAAGCTGGAGTTGGTGTGTATGAGACATCGATGTCTATTAGATAAATAAATAAAATTCTTTATTAAAGTGCGAATTCTGCGGTGCGGTTGATGTAGTCTCTTGGCTGTTAAGATCTTGGTATATATACGATATATATTTATGTTTATGTATATGTATGTATGTATGTATGCATATGCGTTTGGTTGCCGTTGAAGATCTTTAAGTGAGTGAAAAAGACTCTTTCAACAAGACATTGAAACGAAGAACCGGTTGATTGGGATAGACAGTTAAATCGTTGTGATTTCAATAGCAAGTCAAAAAATATAATCAAATATTAACGAAATCACCAAAATAAGACAGTTGATACTTTCATACAATGCTGGAAAAATTGGATTAACGTTTTTAATTTAAGCCAAAATCACTTTTAAACCTTAGAAAAACATTTAATACAAATTGTTATTGAAGTATTTTTGGGTTTATCGATAATTAAAGGAACAATTTTTGGTTAACATTCTGAGTTGAATTTTAAACTTATATAAATATTTATCGAATGGAAATTCTAAAACATTAATTCGATATCAATCTGAAATTATTGTTTTTATAAAGAGCCAAGAGCATTGGAACTACTTAAACGTCTGGGTAAAATGATGTAGAATGAGGAATTTTTCAAAACAGATAATTCTCGTGTATCGGAATCTACCCCCGATTCCATGTGTTGTCCTTTGCCAGGGTTTAATATTCAAGTATTTTGGTTTAAAATTAGATTAAGTGATATTTTGCCATTATAAATTATATAGTCCAACAAAATATAAGATATAAAAGATCAAGCGATGCATATCCAACTATAAAGTTTATAGCATATAAAATGATGTGGAAATAATTCACAAAGAAATATCCCAAGAGCTTTTAAAGTGCGCTATATACAAAGTAGTAAATTATATATATTTCGAAATATAGAGAGATATTTGTACATATATTCAAAGACAGATTCCAAAAAACTTTATGGGTTCAATAAACCTCAATTTTCAATACAATTTGAAAATGTATTTCGTATCATAGAGGTCACCATTCAGAACATCCAAGGGGAACCACCACAAAACCACAAGAATGCCGAAAGACAATTGAGAATGAATGTGTTTCCCTTGGCTGATTTTACGCCCAGAACGGAACCTATGACAAGACGAAAATGAATGTGGAACGCTGAGAGAACTCCATAAAAGCGGACATGGTCAACGGCAACGGCAACAAAAACAACGACAACAACAATAACAGCAACAACAACAACGTCGACGACGACGACTGCGACTACGACGTGTAGCACGTGAATGCTGTCAATCATCAGAAAGCCCAGGCCGCAATTTATGACGTCACAACGGCAGGCGAGGTGAGCAAGCGAAATGCAGCAGCCGAAGCCGATCGCGCGAAATATGAATCAAAACAAAAAAACCCGAGACGAGGTAAATTCTAGCCAAGCAGAGATTTAAGCAGCGACGCCAGCGTCGCAGTGACAGAGTGATCACACACTCTCTTTGTCTCACTATCTCTCTTAATGAATATCTTTCTCTGGAACACTCTCTTAAGAGGGTTTTTCTGATCGCTCTTTAAAATGGTTTTCTGTTGGAACTTACCCGCTCTTCTTCACGTATCATTTCAGCTATGCCGGGCTTGATCTCCATATCATCGGCTAATGAAGATGACGCTGTCGATCCTCCTTGATGGTGCGGCGGTGGCGGTGGTAGGCGTGGCTCTGTAGGCGGACCCAATGCACTAAGCTCCATGGCCGCAGCAGCCATGGCAGCTGCTGGTCCCAGGGGGAAGCGACCATCGCCACCGGCTGGCGAACTAGCCGCCGATGAGGCAGCCTGATGAACCGCTGCGGAAGCTCCAGATTGACTTGATGCCGGCGATGAGTGGCCTAATTGCGAATGATGGGGCGGTGGATGTGATGACGGGTGTGGAGGGGGTGGTGGTGGATGATGGTGTGAATGTGAGTGTGAGTGCAGGGAATGCTGAAGCTGTTGTTGTTGTTGCTGCTGCTGTTGTTGTTGTTGCTGCTGCTGTTGTTGTTGTTGATGCTGCTGTTGTGGACTAGGGGCCAAAGTCCTGGCCGATCGTCCAAGGCCGATCGCCGGAGCTGGTGTCGTCGCAGGTGATGGCATATCTAGGCCATGTATCTCGGTAAGTCGACGCGGTGTCGTTGCTCCACTCGGTTTTGGTGGCGGAGTCATTAGCGAACAATCACGCTGACGTTCGCGCTCTTTTTGCTCTTGCTCCAAACGCTCGGCCGCAATGAGACTGCTCAATGGACTACTCGAGGGCGGATTGAATATGGGCATGGGGGTATCGGCCGATGGCCAACGACGTTTCCTCACATTGCGTCCAACTTGTGGCCGTTCGAGAGGGGGAGAGACGTAACTCCCCTCCGCCACCATAGTCCCCCCAATCGGTGGCGCCCAAACGTAATTTCTTTTCCGGCTGCATGAATGCCAACAACTCTTCAGCCGCCTCTCGCTCGGCAGCTTCGCGCTGTGTCTCTTTGGGTGATGAAACCTGCTGTTGCTCCGAAGTTGTCGAGGAAGCGGAAGCCGTGGCAACCGCTGCTGCTGCAGCTGCTGCCGCTGCGGCAGTGGCGGCCGCCTCCATGTGCGTAACATCCGCCAATCCTCGTACTTTGAGCATCTCTGCTATCCTTAGAAGTGGACCAATTTGATCTTGGCTCACGTTGATCTCACCGCGATACATAAACTCTACAATGGCCTTCAGATCACACCAGTTGACATCGCGCATGATCACAATGGGATGTTGGCAGGGTGTTTCGGCCAGTAGCGTTTGAAAATACGGCGAACATGCGGATAGGACCATTTTGTGAGCCTTCAGTGAACGGCCATCGCAGGCCAGAGTTACATCCACAAAGCATTCATTTTGCAAAAGCTGATCAAAGATTGTGGTTAGATTCGTCTGATAATTGTTCCATCGCAAGCAAAATTGCTGTGCTGAATTCGAATTGGGTGAGGCAGCTGATGAACTGCGTGCCGGTGGTGAAGCCACAGGCGAAGAACCGGCTCCATCAGCTCCCCGCACTCCCACCGGTGATCTACGCTGCTCAGGGGTACTTTCAGATTTTTGATCTTCTGTCTTGTTGGATGGTGAATCGGGTTGACTTTTAGTGGGAGTGATGCCACCACCTCCACCGCTATTACTGCCACCTCCACCACTGCGTTGCCGTTGAGCTGATTGGGCCTGCTCTACATTCGTTTCGTTGCCCGTTTCCGTTTCGCTGCGATCGTTGCGTTGTGATGTTGACTCCAGGGTTGCCATATTGCTTGCTATCGTTATCGTTTATCGCGACGCGCGTTTCTATTTCATTATAGTATGCGTGTGTACGTGTGTGTGCAAGTTGATAAGTACATACGTATGTGTGTAGTGTAGTGTGTATGTATGTGTGAGTTACGTTACGCGCACTACGTATACGTAGAGTTGCATTTGCTCGTAACTTGCAGCACACCAATCAGTAGTTCGTCTCGTCCTCGTTGCGTTGCGTTACGTACGGTTTGTATATTGGCCAACAAAACAGGGCCAAAAGTCTTCTCAGCACGAGCGTCTGAATTAGACTGAAATCGTTTTGCACATTTTGATACGGAAAAACTCAAAACAAACTTAATACAAGCGGCAACGGCAACGGGGCACACAACACACACGACGACTACGACTACGATGATGATGACGACGACGACGGCATTGTGGAAAACTGAAGCCAAACGGGGCACAGGCACAACCAGCCAGCCAGCCAGCCCAGCCAGCCAGCCATCCACACACAACTCTACTCTTGTCTGTTGCTGCCTGTTATTATTGTATGGAGATGGGGGGAGGGAGTATACCCTACCCCACCATACTCCCCCTGAAAAACTCTCGAGTTGCGAATGCGAATTCGCTGAGGCCGCGACGAAGTCGCAAATAGTTCGCGCAACGTTCTCTGCCAGCGTCGCTGTTTCAATTGCAGTTTGCACTTTCAAGGCAAAGGAGATGGCAACGTCAACAGCAACAGCAACGACGACTACAACGACGACGACGACGCGTGCGTTGATTAGTCGCCGTCGCTGCTATGGCGCGCGCTGCCTTCAAAAATTATGCGGAGAGCAGCAGCAATAGCAATAGCAGCAGCAGCAGCAGGCGCCAAAAACACCGGCAAATTCCTTTGCTCGGAAAAACGAAAACAACAAACGACGTCGACGACGACGACGACGACATCAACAACGACGCCAACGACGACACTGACGACGCGCTCTCCCACACACATGTAGCACCTCGCACTCAACTCGGCTGACAACCCCCGAAAATATATGTGGACACATGTAGTTGAGGTAAGCGTCGAGAGATGCAAGTGCAAGGCACCCAACCGACACGGAGACAGAGACTCTTCGTTCATGTCCATGTGTGAGTGCGTGAGGAAACGGAAGTTGGCTATGGCAATGGCCAAAACGTTTGGCGTCGACTGCGTGGGAGAGCGCGTAGAGTAGTTAGGCCTAAACCAAAAACAAAAAGTGTTTTTTTTTCATTCTTGTTTTTTGGCGTTAAGAGCAATGCAGGAGAGAGAGAGAGTGGGTGGAGGAGGAGGAGTAGCAGGAGGTTCAGATGGCTCTGCTCTGCTCTACTGATATTTGAATGCAATTTTCCGCAAATAAACTTTAGACAAAGATTTCTGGTTAGCGCTTGTAACAATTAATTGCAAATTTTTTGGTTAACGATCATTCAAAAATGTATGGCAAGAAGCGTTGTTAAGGCATAATGCTTGGTCATTTGTATTTCCCTTTTCATTCATCTAATGCCTAAATGCTCATCAATAGGCCGACCTGCTGCTGCTTTGGCCCCAACTTAACTAACACCCTCTCATTCATATAAAGCGCGCTCTCTCTCTCTTACACACACACTCTCTACTAGCAAGAAAAAGTCGACAAAAAAGATTGTTCATTAATTAGTTCCGTTTGCTGGTAGCCTTTTCCCCTCACCTGCTGCGTCTTCCACACCAAGTCTCTCTCTTGCTCACTCTCTATCTGGCTTTCTTTCTCTTTCACTGGCATCCAACCCTACACTACACACTATCCTCCCTACACACTCACACACAAGCACAACTCTCTCGAACCTTCGGCTCTCTCAACGTTGGGGCAGCGCTGTTCATCGACAACGACGACGACGACGACGGCGTCGACATCATCGTGTGTGCATTGTAAACAAATGCTTAGGCGAAAAACTTGTCTCGCCGCTCCCCGTTTTTCTGTGGGGGGGTCTCTCAATTCGCCGCAATCTTCGGGCCTTCGTGTGCTCTTTTGGTTTTAAGAGACACGACTCGAACTCGAACTCTTGGGGTCTTGTGCTCTTACTCTCTTTGGGTTTCCTACAGATGCCTTTGAGTAGACGGCAATTGCACCTGCACTTGTTTCTTTTTTTTGCGCAAAATTTTTCTTCTCGCTCTCGTGCGGGGGGCAGGAGTATGTGTTAGGGGGGTAAGAGAGGGCCACAGTAGCACTGCCCACACTCGCTGGTCCGTCCGTTCGTCTATGTGCGTCTGTGTCCCTCCCATCGTTCTTACCCCCGCCCATCACCATTATCTATCCATAGTGCAAGTCCATCACGATTTGAGTTTATTGTTTTTGCCTTGCGCATTTTTTAATACAAATGTGCATAAACTAAAGAAATACAACAAAACCGAAAAACTAAATTGCAAAAACAAATCAAACATTTTTAGCGAGCGAGTGAGATGGCTGGATGGTGGTGCCACTAGCCCCAGAGGGTGGGAGGGAGAGGTAGCGAGAGCGCAAGTGAACGAATGAGCAAGCGAGAGAGCAAGCTAGTCTTCAACTGAGCTCAACCAGTCATAAATTATGCATAATTTTTTCGTGACTGGCAAATGGCGGCTGATGGGATAAATTATAATGAACATCAGCTGGCCATCAGCTGAAAATGCAGGCAAGACGATGCAAATACGACGTCAATTTAACGGGAGGGGCAGCAGGGAAGCGCATAATCAACATGTGCAGCGAAAGCGATCAAAAAATCCTCACAAATACATATCTATGTATATATAATATTCGTATGCATATATAGTCATTTAATCTATTATCGTGAATCTCAACGAATATCTCTATATTCATGTTGAAGCAGTCTTGAAGTGTTTCCTAAAAAAAAAGCCAAAGTTGCAATGTACTGCAAATTAATTTAATTATATAGATTATTAGATAATTGTTTATCAAGATGAATAAAATTGTAATGTATGTATGTGGATGTAGCAGGTTTTCAAGCAAAACAAATCAATATTTTGTTACAAACAATTCTTTACAGATCCAAGAGAAACGTTTATAATTTTGTTATTTAGGCTCTAAAAAGTGTTATCGGGGAGGATCCAATCAAAAAAAATATATTTCGACGGCTCAATAATTTTAGTAATTATCGATGTAGGCAAGAGAGTTTATCGAAATTGTACGACCACCCTAAAGTTCTATTAGTTCGATGTGTAAATAGCTAGAAAAATTATTCAACATATTGACATTTCGGTGTCCTAGTTCCGCTACTATTGAGTATCTTGTATCTTTATCTATTCTTGATCAGCATCTTGTTTGGTATATTATATCTTGATAAGTATTAACAAAATACTGAATGTATTGATGTTTGTCTTTTCTGAAGAAACTATAAGTGCTAAAGGCACCAAAAAACTTGCCAAAATCATCAATATTAACACAATTATACAAGTTACTTCCCACTTGTTTGACAGTTTACTGCCCGATTTATTGAAATAAAGTTATATAAAGTCGTGAATGTATTCCTGTTACAATCGATTTTATCATATTAACAATTTCATAGTAATAATATGGGAAAAATGAATTATACAGACCAAGGCCTAATTGGCATGGCTCTCCAAATCGAACACAAATTTAAAATAAAAATATAAATTTAAAATAAAATTAAATTTAGGCTCCAAAGCAAACAGACTGGCATCTTTTCTTTTGCTTTCAGTCAGATGAAAAAAAGTGTAGCAGGCTTGCTCACTAAAGACGGTAGTACTCATCCTCTCAGGGAGAGAACATGCTCGTCTCTAAATGAGAGCGAAGTACGAGAGAGCGTCGAGTCAGTCTGGGTTGAACGAGTTTGCGAATCGGTCGTGCGAACGAGAATAAGAATCATAGAATAAGCGCACCCTTGCCTGTAATAAATACATATATACTAAACAATTTAAACAAGTCAACCTATTACAATATCAGAAGTGGTCCTAACCCAAAACCATGAGTAACGCAGCTCAAATATCCGATTTAACCCTCGATCAACTAAAACAATGGCTAGCAACTTTAAACATGCCAACTAGCGGCTCAAGAAATGAATTAGTGCTCCGCCTGTATAGCGTACCAGTCGAAACACGTGGTCATGCCCCACCTGGTTGGAACGAACATGATAATTCAGATCATAATTTAGACGACATTCAATTGATGCAGCCTAACCCAGACCAATTAAATGAAGCGTCAATTGGCGACGCGATTCCGAGAAGCGTACAACAAGAAGCGGCAAACTCCAACTTCAACAACAACAACGATGTCGCGTTGGTTCAACAATTGCTACAACAACTTCAAGTGTTGATTCCTAGAATAGAGCATGGTCACGATTTGAGCAGACCTTTCCAGAATTTGGAAAACAATGGCAACGCCATTGACAATGGTATCGATAACAATGCAAATATCGATAACAGCAGCATTCCCATCAGTGGCAACGCCACAGTCGAAGCCACCAACCAACACTCTGGCAACTCAAACGGCGAATCTCCGGGCATAGCTTTTTCACTGGCGAAGGAAGTATTGATGGACTTTAACGGCGAATCGTGCTCCAAAAAGTGGGTGGCTCAGCTTGAAAGCATCGGTGAAGTGTATAACATAGGCAACACTCACTTACGAATGCTCTTCATTTGCAAAATGAAAGGCAAGGCGCATTCATGGCTTCATTCGGAGATTACACGCATTCGTGAGCCAGTAGCAGTATTATGCGAACAGTTAATGGCAGCTTTTGGAGAGAAGATGTCCAAGTCAGAATTGCGTCGTCATTTCGAACAGCGTAATTGGAAGTTGGGCGAAAAGTTTGCAGCTTATCTGGACGACAAACTAATGTTAGCCAACAGCATTAACATCGATGAAGAGGAGCTCCTTGATAAGGTTATCGAGGGCATACCTGACAAGGGATTACGAACTCAAGCACGGATCCAATGTTTCGCCAACCCCAAGCAGATGTTAGCTGCTTTCGCTGAGATACATCTAGAGGACATTCGAAGCGCAGCTAAGGATGAAAGCGAAGCTGGCAGACCAAACAAGCTCCGAGAGATGCGTTGTCGTAGATGCAACATTAGAGGACACCTGGTGAAGGACTGCAACAGGCCGGATCGTCTACCAGGCTCTTGTTTCATTTGTGGATCCATGGAGCATTGGGCGGCCAAATGTCCAGATAGGAAGGGCAATCGTGAAACTAATGGACTTAACCGCACGAACCAGAGCAGCAACAATTTTGTAAGAGAATTTATTATACATTTTGTAGACTTCCCAAATAATTCCTTTATTGCAGCGTGCCTCATAGATTCGGGGAGTCCAGTTTCCTTAATCAAGAAGAAACATTTACCTAATCATTCATATCTTTATTCCGTTGAGCAATCTTATCAAGGGCTAAATGGAAGTCCTCTCATTACATTTGGAAAACTACAATGTTACGTTGTGAAAAATTCAATAAAGATTTACTTTTATTTACTCGTTATCCCAGACGAATCTATGAGTCGCGATGTAATTTTTGGAAGGGATTTTTTGACATCATGCAATCTAAAACTAAATTTAGATTCTTTTGAAAAAAGCACACGAATAACTTCTCAGAGCCACGAAAACGTAAGAAAAGTCAATTTTAAAGAAATTGGAATTTTGATGTCAGAATTAATGGAAAATGAAATTGTTAACATAAGTGTAACGGGTAATACAGAAAACGAAAATATTAATGCAAATGGTAATAATAATACAGAAAATGTTAATGTAGATAAGGAAATTATTGAATACAGTGTTATTGACAAAGGAACCCCGTAGTGAGTCTGAAGCAAATATGGAAGATAACTTTGAGAGAAGAATGTTAGAAATTTGTTACATAGATAATGAAAACCCAGAGCTAGAATACGCGATCGGTGAAAACATAGATTATAAAACGGTTCAGAGTTTTGATAAGCTAGTCAGGGATAGGTATGTGAATGCGCAAAGACCGGATAAACCGAATATCAGATGTGAAATGAAATTAAACCTAGAAAATTGCAAACCATTTAGTTACGCGCCAAGACGGTTATCATATTCTGAAAAGGAAAAACTACAGAACTTGTTAGATGAATATATAAGAGAAGAAATTATCAGACCAAGCGATTCGGAGTATGCGTCTCCAGTAGTTTTAGTGAAAAAGAAAACAGGAGACATCAGATTATGCATAGATTTCCGAAAACTGAATAAGATGATTATAAAGGACAACTATCCGTTACCACTGATAGACGACCTATTAGACAGACTAGTCAACAAACGTGTTTTTTCCAAATTAGATCTTAAAAATGGATATTTCCATGTATTCGTCGATAATGAGTCAGTAAAATATACGTCTTTCATCACGCCGCTTGGTCAATTCGAGTTCCTAAGAATGCCAATGGGGATCAAGAATGCATCACATGTTTTCCAAAGGTTTATAAATCGAATTTTTGAAGACATGATCAGAAAAGGGCAGGTCCTAGTATACATGGACGATATAATGATAGCCAGTGCAGATACAACCGAGCACCTACAGACTCTAGAAGAAGTTTTTGATAGGTTAGTAAGAAACAAATTAAGACTACGAATGGACAAATGCGAGTTTTTCATGTCAAGTATAAAATACCTGGGATATAAAATCACAGAAAACAAAATATGCGCTGACGATAAAGGTTTGGAGGCAGTAAAAAACTTCCCAGTGCCAGGCAATGCACACGCAGTGAAAAGTTTCTTAGGTTTGTGCTCCTACTTTAGAAGATTTATAAAAAACTTCTCCATAATCGCTAAACCTTTGTATGACTTGATGAAAAAAGACAAAGAATTTCAATTCGGAAAAGAGGAATTAGAATGCTTTCTCAACTTGAAGCAAAAACTATTGGAAGCACCAGTATTGGCGATATATGACCCCAGAGACGATACAGAGCTTCATTGCGATGCAAGTGCATTAGGTTTTGGAGCGGCCTTATTGCAAAAGAAAGCGGATAAAAAACTACATCCAATATTTTATTTTTCAAAGAGGACAAGTGAGGTTGAGTCGAAGTATCACAGTTTTGAACTCGAAACGTTAGCGATTGTGTATGCCCTGCGCAGATTTAGGATTTATGTCCAAGGAAAGAATTTTAAAATTTTAACTGACTGCAATTCTCTAACTCTTACGCTAAATAAGATAGAATTAAACCCTAGGATTGCAAGATGGGCCCTTGAACTTCAAGAGTACGATTACGAGTTAGCGCATAGATCAGGGAAGCAAATGCAGCACGTAGACGCGTTAAGCAGATGCACCAATATCATGGTTATAGAACCGAATAGCTTCGAACACAACCTGGTTATTTGTCAAGGAAAAGACATAGAACTGAAAAAAATAAAGGAAATGCTAGAAAAATCAGAGCACAAATTGTTTGAAATGAGAAACGGAGTATTATACCGAAAGTCCAATGACAAGAAAATATTGTTCTACGTTCCAAAAGAAATGGAAAATCACGTTTTATACAAATACCACGACGAATTAGGCCATGTAGGTAGAGACAAAATGTTGGACGCAATAGGCAAAAACTACTGGTTCCCAAGTCTTAAGGATAAAGCAACGAGACATATAGAAAATTGTCTCAGATGCATAGCATTCTCACCTAAATGTGGCAAAGGCGATGGATTTCTGAACAGTATACCGAAAGGCGATAAACCTTTCGAATTAATTCATATCGATCACTATGGACCAATAGAAGCCGGGAGGTCTAAAAAACACATACTTGCTGTAGTAGACGGTTTTACGAAATTCGTTAGGCTATATACAACAAAAACCACAAAAACAAAAGAAGCAATAGATGCGTTAAAAATGTATTTTAGAAGTTATAGCCGGCCGAAATGCATAATATCCGACAGAGGGAGTTGTTTTACCTCGACTGAATTCGAATCTTTTTGGTTGAACAGAAGGTACAGCACGTTAAAATAGCAACGGGTTCCCCTCAGGCAAATGGACAAGTGGAAAGAATAAACAGGAGTCTAGGGCCTATGCTGGCAAAGTTGACAGATCCAGATAAGGGGAATTACTGGGATACGGTTGTCGAAAACGTAGAGTACGCATTAAATAATACAATTCATAAAAGTATAAAACAGTACCCCAGTATAATGTTATTTGGCATAGAACTAAGAGGAGTAGTCATAGACGAACTGAAAGAAGAGATCAAAGAGTTAAGAAATACAGATAATCAAATAAACCTTGAGATGATAAGAAAGAAAGCAGCGTTAAACCAGCAAAAATCACAAGCATACAATGAAAGATATTACAATAGTAAAAGAACAGTACAAAAAGAATATAAAGAAGGGGACTATGTCATGGTTAAAAATTTCGACAGTACAGCGGGAGTGTCTCGAAAATTAATACCAAAAAACAAAGGACCATATGTAGTAGATAAAGTCCTGAAAAACAACAGATTTTTACTTAAAGATGTAGAGGGATTTCAACTTTCCCGTAACCCTTATCAGGGAGTATGGTGTGGCCAAAATATTAAGCCCTGGTTAAGAACTTCGATGTAATCATAAAATTTCTTTTCAATAATTGATACAAGTTGTAAAATATGAACAAAATATGTATAGCTCGTAAGATATGAACAAAATATGTATAGCTCGTAAGATATGAACAAAATATGTATAGCTCGTAAGATATGAACAAAATATGTATAGCTCGTAAGAAATGAAAAAGAAATGTATACCACCCAAGATCAGGAGATCTTATTTTGTCAGGACGGCCGAATTGTAGCAGGCTTGCTCACTAAAGACGGTAGTACTCATCCTCTCAGGGAGAGAACATGCTCGTCTCTAAATGAGAGCGAAGTACGAGAGAGCGTCGAGTCAGTCTGGGTTGAACGAGTTTGCGAATCGGTCGTGCGAACGAGAATAAGAATCATAGAATAAGCGCACCCTTGCCTGTAATAAATACATATATACTAAACAATTTAAACAAGTCAACCTATTACAAAAGTAGTCCTTTATCATATGGCCCATAAAAGAACTGTCTTTTTCTTACTATTTATAGATACGGATACTGATACATAGGTTCAATTTTAAGTTAGGTTCTCTAAAATTTCAACTGCAATTTAGGTTTCTTCTTAGAGGTTTGGTGTTCATTCATGGAAAATGTTGCACAATGCAGTGGCACAGACTGAAAGTGACGAGAAATGGACATCGAAGATATCTTCTTTTTGATTAAAATTGGTAGGTGGCGGTGGTGTTGGGAACGCCCTCAACTAGTCGCCACCTCCCTACCCCCAAAAGAAGGAACGCGATTCCCAAAAACGCGTTTATACGAAAATTTATGTATTTAACTGGTGACGACGACGCTGACGAGCAAAACGATGATGCGAACATGGTTTGGGAATGGGAATGGAATGGATGGTGGAGACAGAGAACGAGACGGAGCGGAGACGTAGACGGATGTGAATGTGAATCTAGATGTGCAGAGGATGAAGAACGAGATGTACAGATGTGAATGTGAACGCCGACGCATGATGTCCAAAAAAGCGACGAAAGGCTCTGCGACAAGGCAAACGGCGACCGGCTAATGTGATGTGAGTGAGGAGAATCACTGTGCCGATGGTGGCGATGTTGGTGCTGGTGGTGGTTGGGGGAAAAAGATGACAACATTTGAGCCCAAACAGACAAAGTTTGTGAAAAGCAATGAGTGCGAAGGAGGCGGAGGAGGCAGGTGGAGGTGATGGTGGTGCTGCTGCTGTGTCTGCGGCACACACACATGAGTGAGCGAACAAGCAAACAAACAAATAAAATGCTTCAAGTTTCCCTGTGCACCATGGTTTGTGTGTGTGTGTGTGTGTCCATGAAGGTGACCAAACGTACACTAGTATAGGCAGTTGCGAGGGTATGGGGGAGTGGGTGATTTGTAGGGAGGAAGGGATCAGGTTAGCGAGAAAAAATGGCGCATATTAAAACGCCAAATAGAAGATTGCAACCAAACAACGACAACGACGACGATGACTGCAGCTTAGAGAATGCAGCCAAAGGAAGGAGGTGGTGGTGGTGGGGGGCAAAGGTTATTCTTCTTTCACTGATGCTGCTGCTGCTTCTTCTAGCCTGCCTACTACCTACATATAGAGCCCATGTCTAAAAGTTGGCTTACACACAAAAGCGATGAGCGATGATGCCTCAAATATGCAAAAATGCCTAGCGCAATAAAACGAAACCAACCAAAAACAAACAAAAAAAAAAAGAAAACAGAAGGAATGGTTTGAGTGAAGGAGCCGGGGAGATGGCATGTGGGTGGGCAATGAAAAAGAGCTTACCAACACAGGGGAGCTAGCTAGCTAGCTGACCATTCATCGAGGGTTGCACATGGCCGTACAGAAAATCCTAAAAACGAACTTCGAAATGCAGGCAAGGTCCTGGGCCCAGAGTCCTGAGTTCTGTGTCGCCGTTGCGTTGCGTTTCGTTGCGTTGCGTTGCTAACGATGCCGCTGGCTGTCTGATTGGGAAAGAGTTCGAGGCGGTGGGTGAATGGCTAGAGAGGGAAAGAGTGAAAGAGAGAGAGAGAGAGCGAATGGACGTTTGGAGACAGCAGTTGGGGTTTAGGCAGAGGGGCGCATACCACAGACACAAACAGATAGACAGGCAACAGCAGCAGCAGCAGCGTCGAGTATGAGAATGAGAATGAGAACGAGACCTAGGCCAGTTCCAAAACACGGCGGGGGAACACTTGAAGAAAATAAATGCACTACATAATCCTTCAAATAACCCAAAAGGATCAAAAGTTCTTAGAGAGCTTTGTGAAACTTTTCCCAAAGAAACATTCAAGGGATCTTGAAATGAAACTTTTTATTTTCTATATTGCAAGGAGAGATATTATGGATTCTATTTCCTGATAGATTATCTGGGTAGCCCATTAATGGGCTAATTTCTAATATGTACTTGAACTTCCCATTAATTTTTTCTCAGTGTTGCGTACCCCTCAGGCCCGCATTGATGGACAGTTAACGCGGTAAAACGAACGCGAAAACAAGCCAAGAGACGGGTGGTAGGAGTTGGGGGAAGAGGTTGCCAGCAATGCTCTTGTGACTGTTTCTCTGGCTGCTGCTGCTGCTGGCTTAGACAACGCAACTGTACTCTGGCTCTAGGTCCAGGATCCAGCAGCATCGAGCACCCAGGACCCCGGCTCAGATTCTCGATTTTGCCTGGATGCGGGGAGTTCGGGCACCCCTTTGGCAAGATTTTCGCGTGCGTTGCAAGTTGCCAACCGAGCAGCAGAGAAAGAGGATGAGGATGAGTCCGAGACCGAGTCCTATGCCTGCCTGCATGCCTCTAACTGTTGTTGTTTTTGTTGTTGCTGCTGCTGCATGTGTGTCCAACTGCCTCCTGCCCCTCCTTCACCTCTTGGTGATATATATATATATAGTATAAGTGTGTGTGTGTGTTTTTGTAGATTTTGCGCGCTGCGCCATTTGATTGCATTGCGTCGCTTCCGCTTCCACTTGGCCATTGTCGCTCCTTTGGCTGCCCTTCCCTTGCTCATACCACACGTCCTCTATTTCTAGCATTCATTTATATACAAATGAACGCCTCCGTTGCCACGCCCCATTCCCTAGTCAAGTGCAGACGCAGGCAAATATTTTTTTTTTTTTTGTTTTCTATTTCTATTTCTGTTTCAGTTTCTTTTTTTTTTTATTGTATTTGCTGGGCCACCATCGACAGGCTGCGGCGATTGTCGATGTCGACGTCTGTTGTTGTTAGTTGTTAGGCCATGTGGTCAGCAGCAGCAGCAGCCGAGGGAATCGTTGGGGTTAAGGAGTGGGGATGTCATGGCGCGGAGGGGGGCATCTGCATCCTTTTGTCAGGGATTAGTTGTCAGCAGGCGCATATGTGACCGTCAACGGCATTAGAAGCAACCCCATCAACACCAAAACCATCATCAGGAACATCTTTAAGCCAAAATGCTTTAAATTTTGAGTCTCTCAGCCAGTGATGGCCAGAAATCGAGAAATCTTTTCTTTCTTGGCAAATACTGAGAGAGAGAGAAATTGTCAAGGAAAGTTCCCTGATTGAAGTTCTATGACAAAAGGCTCAAAAGTTCTTTTTGGCCGCAGACTAATTAGGAAAAATACAAAAACAACAACACAAAACAAAACAACAAAAATCATTCACAATGACTTCAAATTATAAAGAAAAACAAAAAGCAAGAAAGAATCCAAGAAAAACCAAACGAGGCAAAAAGTAAAGAATCTTTTAAGAACATTTTTTGGAGCGGGATTTAGATTGTTTATAATTGCCAACGGTGTTTGACAATGCACAATTATTATAAGCAGGCAAATCAAGAAATGCCAACTGAATGGCAAAAGGCAAATGCAGATTGAAGACAACGACAGCGACAATGATAATCATGATGATGATGATAATGAAGAAGAAGCTGCAAACTTGTAGGCGGAAAGCGGCAAACGGTAAGCGGCAAGTGGCAGTCAGGCAAAGCCAAGTCACAATTATTATTGTCAAGGGATTTGTTTGATGTTAACTGGCATGAGAGATATCGGGGAGATATTAACCCGCACCATCCCTCCCCTTCCTCGACCCAACTGACACAAAGAGGAGGGGGTTTGCAATGGTTTGACTTGGGGTGGCACGGTGGAAACATCTCTGACATGTGCATACAAAGATTTAGACTGCATTTTCAGGGATTCCAAGAATTGTTGCACTTCAAGCAGTGAGTACAATTTACCAAGCTTCTCATTATCTATAAGCTTTGGTTTAATATTGAGAATCATTACGAATTTTTGTGTTCTATTTTATAACTCAGAAGGTATGGCTAGAAGGATAGGGGGTTATTAGAAAAGAAGAGTCAAAGGAGCGTCTTATGGAATGCTTTTTCTTTAGGAAGGATGAATATCCTCAATAATTCCACTTCATGTGGATGAAGTCATTCTTTTGTCAGTTGTTTACTTGAAATTTGGATTCCAAATATTCAAGTTTAAGACATTTTGTTTCCAAACATTAGAAACCTGGGAAAATATTCTACAAATCTTGTAGTCTTTTGGTCAATTTTGAAGTAAGTGAATTCAAATACTTTGTTTTAGGAAATATTTAGTATAAAGTTAACTCAGTTCTTCGAAATTCACTCGTTCAATGCATTTCGTCGTTGTCTTGAATTATATGAAAATCTGTGAATGAATTGAAATGGCACACGGATGATGTTGCTGCTGTTGCAGATGGGCGATGCCACATCACTCACATTCTCGCAGAAGCAACAGTCAGTTGCATGATGGCACATTCCACCTGCCTAAATATTGCCAGTGCCAATAAAAAACTCTCAACTGATAAGCTCCAAGACCTCCTATCCCCACAAACAAAATGCATTGCCCTGCATCCCTCCTTCCAACCCCGTGGCGTGCTGTTGCATTTCCATGAATGAGCCATTGAAACTGAATGAATTTGCTTGACGCACACACACACACACACAAGCACACACATATGCCAGAAAATGCATGAATGAAAATTTTGCGCGTTGCATGCGAAATCAACAACAACAACAACAGCAACAAAAAAAAGAATGCGCACAAAAAAAACAGCAACAGCAACAACAAAAATTCTGCCTGCCACATGGCGCGGCGTTTGCTTAATGGGCCACGCACGCGACCCCAAAATGCTGTTGTCAATGACAGAGGGAAAAAAAGTGTTGCAGCCAGCCATTGCCACTGCCACATAGCGAGGTGCAGTGAGCTCTGCAGTCTCTAACAAAAGTGCAGGCGTCAGTCCGCGGACCTACCCGAAAAAAAAAAGAAAACAGCACAACAACACACACTCTCGCACACACACACAAAAAAGCAAACCAAATGACGTTGACGGTGGCAATGACGATCATGATGATAATGATGACGATGATGCCACCAATTTGCCTGCTGTCCATTCGATTGTTCAGCATGCGGCACACGCGTCAAGGTCATGCACAGAATGCGTGCTCAAACCCCATCAAGCCGACTCCACTTTCCTCTTACCCTCCTCCTCTTTCCCTCATGCACTACATTGATGTTGCATTCATGCAACAGGCGGCGGCAATTCATCCAAAAAAAAAAACCAAGAACCTGCAAAAAAAGGAAGGTAAAATTTGCCTCCCCATTGCCTCTGTTGAGAGATTTTTGCACCCTTTTTTTTGGTTTTATTTCTGCATTGCACTTTGATTGCACTGCCCGCGATTATCCTGTGCTGCATATCAATGTCCTGTTATAGCCCTCCAACACCAACACACACGCGCACACACACGGCCATAAAAAAGAGGAGAGCATATTCAGTGAAGGTCATTTCCATGCAAGCCTATCGACGACTCCTCTCACCTCCGACTTACCCCCCTCGTCACTCTGGTGAATGCAAAAAACGCAGATTTTTGTATTTTTTTCCCTCACATTGGTGTTTGTTCATTTTTGTTTCCTCTTTTTTTTTCAATTTTGGTGGCACGAATGTTTGTGGGGAAAGGGAAAATGCATTCAACGCGTTGGGGGCATCGCGATTATTAGGGATTTCAATCCAGGCTGCACTTCCCTCCACGCATCCGTGGCCCGTATTGAGTGAATGAGTGAGTGGGTGAGCGAGTGAGTGACCCCCCACCAACCGTTTGGCCGCTTGTTTGCGGTTGGTGTTGCAATTTTTCAGGGGTTTCGCTTCATTCATTTTTTTTTTCTCTGTTTGTTGTCCAAGCTTTTCTGTGCCCCCCTCTCCATTTTGGACTCTTCGCACGCGCCGATTTTTGCATGAATTTTTGCAGTAGGCAACCCGCGTGGCACTCTGCCACTCCCCTTCCTTGGGCCATATCCCTTTTTATCGTCTACTGCTGCAGCAGCTCCACCTCGTTTTGGGTCATTTGAATTGTTGCACTTTTTATGCAACAGCCCCTGTCGTTTGGTTTTTTTTTTACTTGTTTTGTGTTATTTTATAGATGTATACATTGTGGGATACCAAATCCCCTGCCCGCCCCTCCCACCTATGCGCCTATCCATCTCGCTGAAAATTGGCGCTGTTGAAGTGTGAAAATGCAGTGGCGGAACAGGCATCGACAACAACAACAACATGAGGAAAATGCAAAAAAAAGGAGAAGAAACAAAAATGGTGAAATTGGAAAACAACGTGTTTATATGTGAAAAGGTTTTCCACCAGGTTCTTTCTGTTTTAGGATGATGATGATGGCTTTTTGGTCAATGAACGTTGATGCATTTTTGTTGCAACATGCAACACTGTTGTGCCACGGTGTATGTATGTGTGTGTGTGTGTTCATTGTTGCGGCAACAGGCTGAAAACCCAATTGACCGCAAATTTGTGGCTTACCTCATGGCTTTTTCAAACAGATTTTTATCGCGATGTGTCAGAGTGAATTGGTTAGCTAGTTGGCCATAGCAAGGGGCGAGGGGAGGGACATGAAATGAATGCATGAATGCTGCATAGATGATGATGATGTTGGTGCACATGTTAATGGCTAGTTGACACCACATAACGCGACGTCTATTAAACACCTTTGATTGCTCCCCTCCAGGTAATAGCCATAGGTGAAATTTTTTGTACAATTGGAAAAGATTGCATGGATAATGCAAATTTTACTTAAAATTCAAAAACTAGTCCCCAAAACATCAATTTCACCCAGTCAGTAGAGTGAATTTTCGAAATTCGAAAATTTGTGTGAAAATTTAGAAAAATTAAGTCGATAATGCTTTCTTTTGCTTTTCCATGTACTCAAATTTTTATCGAATGAAACTTATACATATATATACACATATATGTATGTAGTTAAAGTCTGACTATAATTGAGAAATTTGCTGTTTATATTGGAGCTATATGATATAGTGGTCCGACCCGGCTGAATCCTGCAGTATATTCAAGCCTACATGCAAAATTTCAGCTCTTACGGTCTAGGAGGAGTTTGCGTTGATCCAGACGGACGGACATACGGACGGACGTCTCGTCGTGCTGATCAAGAATATATATACTTTATGTGGTCGAAAATGTTTCCTTCTATGCGTTGCACACTTCTGATCAAAATTAATATACCCTTTTTGCAAGGGTATAAAGATACTGCAAAAATACTGCCAAAAATATGAGGATATTAGCTTCGTCTTATTGTTAGAGGTAATTAACTTGTCAAGTTAATGGCGGAAGTAAATAAAGAGATTTGGCTAGTTAAATGGTGTTTCCTACCTTAAAGTTGTCTTCTCTAATGAAGTAATCAAAGAAAAAAACAATGAATTATTCTTTTTTAGCGCAAAGACGTCAGTTTACATGGATCTCTAGAGAGAATCTAACCAAACTATTTTGCTTGGTATAGATAATAAGATACATTCTGTCTGTTGTTGTATGCCCTAAAGAACAAACGAAGCCATAAAAAATTATTTCGACTATTGTGCACAGATGACTACAATCTTCTGTTTGGACTTAACCCAACTAATTAGCTACAGTTTAAATCAATTTAACGGAAGTTCTGACAGAAAAAAGAAATCCCAAAACAGGTTCAATGTAATCCTGATACACACATAAACTTGGAATTAGATAAGACTAAAAGATATATTTGAAGCCATTTATTGACAATGGTTTTTAAATTTGGCTTATCGGTATTTGTTATGTGTTTTTTCATAGTCTCTTCATCAGGTTGACCATGTTGGCCATGTTTTTTAACCAAGTCAGCACACACAAATGCATTGAATGGTTATTTTTATGGGCATTTGTTGCTTTTATTTTTTATGGGAATTGATAAATCATAATGCCATCAAATGGCTGTCAAGCCATGAAGCGGACTTCCAACCAGAAAGAGTGCAAGTGCAACAAATCGCCAGCAGCAGCAGCAACAGCATCACCAACAATTGATATTGCAGGCGGCGTCAGTTTGACCGGGTTCCTGCCCTCCACTCCCATCCCCTGTATGCCTCAAACCAAACATGCCGCCTCCTCATGGCACCCCATGGCAATGACACCTATATGAAGAGCGCGCCTGTTGGCCTTTTACTCGGGGTTTGTGTTGCATGTCGCGGTTGAGTTTTTGTTATTATTATTTTTTTGGTTTCTTTGTGGTTGTTGTTGTTGTACATGCAGCAACCTGTTGCCTGTTGATATCGGGAGAGTTTTTTTTTTTTGGGGGGGAGGTGGGCATTTATCAAATCGCCAGTTAAAGCTGTCACTTCTCATGCCCTAAAGTCAATGCTAAAGGCTGATCTTGTGTTTCCACATCTGTTGCATCGCCACTAACAACATTTGTGCTGCATTTTAACATTTTAAGCTGGCTGATTTTATGAATGGAAATTGGTCAAATAGCCCAAACACGTGGCAACTATTAGCCAAGTTGCGGCTATTAAATGTCACAACAGCAACACCAGCAACAACAACAGCAATTTAATGCTGCTGATGTTGCCGTTTGCTGCCATACAAATTGTGTGTGAAAAAGTGCACACGTAAAAAGTGTGGCTGCTGCTGCTAGTGTTGCATGCAACAGTGCGTTTTGCTGCAGCACACACTTAAACACACACACACGTGGTTTTTTTGTGCAATTCACGCGAAATGCGTTTGAAAGCGAAAGTGTTGCTGACACCCACCCACACACACACACACAAGTGCAACTGGTGCTGCTGCTGCTGCGATGTGTTGGTGTTAACAGCATGTTGCATGTGTCAACACAAAAATCTATAGCTGCAGGTGGGCGGACTGGGTGGCAGGTGGCAAGTTGCAAGCGGAGAGTGAGTTGAACAAAAATCACTATGTAATTGATAGCGCATTTCTGGTCATGTTTATCACTTCATTCATTGTTGCAGTCAGTCAATTGGTTCAACTGTTTGTTTGTCTATTTGTTTGTTTGTTTGTTTGTCAATTGATGTCCTTTTTTTCCTTTCTTTTTGTTGGTGTTTTTGACTGTTGTTGGTGTTTTGCTGTCGTTTTTGGTTTTGGTATTTTATTTTGAATTTTTGGGTATTTTCACTAGCAATTAATTTATCCACAGATGAACAGCGGATGTGGTTGTCATTGATGTTCCAATCCGAGCTAACTTGCTCTCTCTCCTACTCTCTTCCCTACCCACTCCATCTCTCTGTCTCTCTTACTGTTTGTGTGCAAAATTAAATCTATACAAATAAACAATGGCAAATGGCTGACAAATTGTGGTTAACCACAAAACACACACACACGCACACACACACATACTAATGCATACTTAAATGTCAAATTTATTGACATTTTAGTTGAATTTTGATTATATCCACAAAATTGACAAAAGGTAAACTTGAAGACATTTTCTTATTGGCCTCCCAAACCATCCCAAAAAGTCAAAATGAATTTAATCTTGTTTATATTGAAAATTTAGCCAATTACAAAATTAATTCAAATCGACCCGAAAACAAAGATACAAATCTATCAATTCAATCTGCATATACATATACTAACATATAATAATATACATTTGTATTTTAGCACGTTTTATATATACATAGATATACATACATATGCAGATGTCTATTCAAAATTATTTCAGTGTTTAGCTTTAATTGCAATTTGATAGTCAGAAAAACAGAAGTGAAGAAACAACAGACACAACATACACATTTATATACTTTCCAACTTAACCAAAGTGTAGATGCAATGCCTTTTAAATAGTGCAGAATCTAATAGAAGAATTCTAGAGCTGTTAGTTTACAGAAATTTCAAGAGTTTAGGAAAATCTACAAACTTCAACTGGCAAATATTATAGTGGAATGGTGCAGTAGAAGTCTTTCATTCCAAATACAATTGTCGAAACATGCATAATGATAATGCATTACCACAAAGATATTTCAATTCCGTTTTTCAATTCCAAAACGATTCGTAGATGAAACAGTTTTTACAGCTCAAGACAAACACGAGAATCATTCCCTAGCGACACGATTCTCTTCTAGTTTTCGTTTATCATTGAAGCAAGTTAATAAGAAAGTTCTTAATCAGTAAAAGGCAATGCAACTCAGAGGACTAAGAGCAAATAGACAGTGCTTATGAGAGTTACAAAAGTAATTGGAAATAGTGAAAAAGTGCAATAAATGGAGAATTAATTAAGTCTTCAGAAGATAGAAGAAAGCCTGCTCATTGTACTTCAAAGTCTAGAAGGAATGAGAGAGCTAACTACTAAATTATAAATTTAAAATTCCTTCAAATGGGTAATAATAGGCAATCTAGGATTAGGCAAACAAAGCATAAACTACTCACTTGGAATTTTTTTCAAGAACTGGGTAGGGAATCCTTTTATTGACTTTTTTTCTCAAGGAAGTGTTGAGGACCTTTCATTTTGGGTTTTCACTTTTCACAAAGTTAATACGGCTATGGGTGTTGGTATATCATTTGTTGACTTTGTCTTAGTCAAAGTGATCGAGGTTTTTTCTAACTATTTTGCTTACCTACCTCTTACCAGCCATTTTGAGCGCCCTGAAGTATGCAATTTTATCTATATAGACACACACCCACATACGCAAAGAGGAAGAGAATCTCCTTTGGCATGACAATTTGTATCAAAAAGCTTTTTTCTGGTAACAAATTTTTTTCTGGATACTCGTTTTTGGATCTTTTTGTAACCATTTTCGATACGCCTTTGGTGCAAAACCCAAACTCCCCCATTCAGATAGCGCCACCCATTCCCCCTAACTGACTGACTGTCGCCTGTCGTTTGTAGTCAATGTGCAAAGGTTTTACCAGCAGAGACCAAGTTCGACTACTGCTGCAAGCATCAGTCCATCTGCAGAGAGACAAACAAAGTGAACAAGGGAGTGAGATACAAGGAGGGGAGCTAGATTGTTGCCTCCAAACACACACACACACACACACACACACACACACACACACACACACACACACACTTACATATGGCAGCGAAGCAGGACCCTTATATGAAATGCGTTTTTTGCTTAGTTTTATTGCCAATGCGTTGGGCATATAAAAATCGACAGGCAAAAGTAAAGCGCGTTTTTCTAACCACCCAACCGCTCACCCTCCCCATACCCACTTCATCCCCAAATCCACCGGAAAAATAAAACAGCCTCAAAATGCAGACAGAAGAACAGCAACAGAGTCGCAGCTCCCAAGCCTCTTCTTCTCTGCTCTAACTCAGCTTCAGCTCCTCCTCCGGCTTCTGCTTTCTGCCTCTGAGTGCAGTAAAAATCAAGCGGAAATCTATGTGCAAAAAAATTAAAAAACAAAAAAAATTCCAACACGAATGCCTTGATACCAGGAACAGCAGCAGCAGCAGCAGCAGTAACAGGACCAAAAGGCAGCAGCAGGGGGAAGTGTGTGAGTTTATGTGTGTGTGGGTGTGTTTTCTTTTTCTATTGCTTGTCCGACTTTTTGTAGAATTTTTTTGTGTTGTTATTTGGTTTTTTGTCTATTGAGTTTCAAATTTCCCGACATACAATGCCTCCATCTCCTCTTTAACTCCTTCCCCTGCCACTGGCCACTGCCACTGCCAATGCCACTGCTCCAACTCTTGCTGCTGCTGCTGCTGAAGCTGAAGGCTTTGATAAAAAATTTTTGGCCAAATGTTTTCTAAAAATCCTTTACTCCATAGCTCTCCCAAGCTCCAAGCCATTGCAGCAGCAGCAGCAGCAGCAGAAACCTCGCATATAAATGGCATGTTTGACACATAGAAGGGCGGTAACTGGGGGGTGGTAGGTAGGTTAACTAAGAGGAGTGTGTATCAGTGGAGGGGGTGCTGGGGGTGAGGCTGCGTTTCAAACAAAATAATATGCAAAATGTTAAAAAATTAAACGAAGAGTTCGGTGGATGGCATACAAGTTGTCCAGCAGCAGCTTCACCAGGAAAAATTCGCGAATTTTTAGTTGATGCTCACATTGAGAGGAGGACAGTGGTGTGGGCAGAAGGGGTGAGTCCTGCACATGGTCTCTGTTATCTGTGTGTGTGTGTGTGACAAGAGAAAAAGCAGAAGGCTGTAGCAAAAGGCTTAGAGGGTGTGTGTTGTATGCGTTTTTGTGTTTTGATTTTCTGTCGCCTAAGCAAAAAGGACAACATTTTTTGCTTGAGTTTAAGTCCACAATCAAGGAGAGAGAGAGAAAATTGAAAATGGAGGGGAGATGCTTTTCAGTTTGGACATTAAAAATAAATCAAATAAAATTAACACAACAGCGACAAAAATAAAACCAAGTCATACAAACGAAATGTCTATTGGAAAAGGGTTGAAAATACAAAGCAAAAATAAAATACTAATAATAAAATCTACATCAAAAACGCAGACTAAAAAATGTTCTCTGATTATTAAAAATGATTTTCTACACTGATCCAAAGTGGAGGTCAACTAAGACAAGTTTAAGCTTCAAAATTAATACAATATCGAAACAAGTCATAAAAAAAATATCATACAAAGTATGCAAACAACAAAGCAGAACAAAAGGCCATGCAAATGTCGTTGGCGGAAAAGAAATAATAAAGTATAATAACTATAAGCGATTAAGTGAATGTTGCAACTGCAACAATAACAAAAAAAAAAAAAACAACAAAACAACAAAAAAAAAAAAAACAAAACAACAAAAAAAAAAAACCATACGTTCAACTAGAAGAAAAAGCTACGACTTTGCGATACCCATGAGCTAGATTCATAAAATTATGTTCTGAAAAAAGAGGAATTAGTTAGAAAGGAATTCATTCACTTTCAGTAGAAACATTTGGCTTCTAAGATGAATACTTAGAGTAAAAATGAATCAGAATAAACTAATTCAAGTTGAAATTCTCAAAATGAACGAATTCAGAATAAACCTTTATGAGCAATTATTTGTTACTTACTTTTGATATATTTAGACATTTGAGAGAGTTAAGAGTCCAGGCCAAATTTTGGCATTTTCTACTACTTAGATACAGGAGAAACTAGTAGATAATGATATGAATTTAATGTACGACTTTCAGACTGTTCAGAGTTAGTTTGAGCAGATGAAGGTAGGCCAAGAAAAGTGCTTAAAGTGTTTATAATAAATTTCAACACCAATCACAGAAAGAAAACTTGGCAAGTCAAAGAACTCTACACTATTAGGCTACTAATTCAAACTGCTAACTAATAACCTATCCAAGGGCAACAAATATTCTAGGGTAACGACTAACGGTTAGATAATCTTAAGACACCCGATTTTATTTCTTGAATTTACGGCTACAGGGTATAAAACGATACGTTTGGCCATAATATGCATAACATTAACAAGATGAGTGGAATGGGGCAAGCAAGAGAGGGAGAGAGAGAGAGAGGAAGGTTAGTTGGATCAGTGGCCAGGGGGAGCAACAACAAATCATGCCCAAAACAATGGGCCACATTTTTAAGTCGTCGTTTTTGGACTTGCAACAACTTATATCAAACAATTACACATATTTTGCATGCTGTTGCTGCTGCTGCTGCTGCGGTAGCTCGAAATTTGAACAATTGCCAAAGACTCTCCTCCAACTCCAACTTCAATTCCATCTTCTGCTTGGATTGACTGCAACAACTTGTTGCAGTTGCAACTTGCGGTAGTGGTAATATGCAAAAATCCTTACCCCAATCCCAACCCCAACCACCCTCCATCTATCCATGCAATTCCGGCAAAGCTGCACCACACACAATGCCAAGTAACTCACTCACTTACTGGGCGCAAAACCCCGCCTTAACCAAGTTGCCTGTTGCCCGTTGCCCCTTGCCTCTTCGCCCTCCGCTAGCCCACCCATCACACTTTGGGGCTTCTTCGTCTTGGTTGTCTTCACATAAGCTGAAGAAGTTGTCGGCATAACGTGGCCAACCAAGCATGCCAAGAAGCTGTGGCACAGTAGCAGCCAAAATAGTTGTCTCTTCTGCCAATGCTCCTCTCTCCCCCATACAAGTTTCCCTTCCGCTCTCTCGCTCTCTCTCTCTCACTTTTTGACTCTTCTTTTGTGAGGGGCTAGGAAGAGGTGGAGGCGGGTCGTCCACATCGCCCACGAAGAAGCACGACGCGTCAGCATCGGCGTCGGAATCGGCGGTGCCTCCAATGAGAGAAAAACGTGCATTGCAAAACAACAACAACAACAACAACAGTAACAACATCTTCTTCTTTTACTTCTCTACAAGCAGCTACTGATGATTTTTTCTAGGGCTCTATTGCATTTCTCATTTTGAATGCCCTTACAAACAAATTATCCCATCATTTCGCTAGGAAATTTCCTTCAACTCATTGAAAAACCTTTCTCCTTATTTTAAACCTTTAAAGTTCTTGGAACTTTCTTCTTTTCCTTAACGTTATTCAAAAAAAAAAAAGCCTCTAAGTCTCTAAAAAATTTCCAAACTAGGGCAAAGAATATACATATATGTATATTTGTTTTTGGAGCTAATGAAGAGTATTTCAGATTCGTGGGACGATGACCAGTTTTTCAGTTGTTGTCATTTTCATGTTATTATTGTTGCAGTAAGTTTTGACCCGGCTTATAATGTCTTTTTCTTTGACTCGGACTCGTATTCGCCTAGTGGGAGTGAGAGACGCAGTGAGAGTGGCAGTGAGAGTGAAAGAGATGAAAAAGGGGGCCAAAGGGAGATGCAAAGCAAAAAGTTAAACATTTTAGCGGTAGCAATTGACTTCATTTGCAATTGTTGAGACTGCCGCCTGGGATTGGGACAGGTTTAATAAATATGTTCAAGGAAATGATGTTGCTGCTGTGTGGTAATTGTTTGCCGCTGTAGTAATTTTTTTGTTTTTTTTTTTTTGGCCAAGATCTTTGCCAAGAGTCTTTTGGGGCGGCAACAGGAAATGCTGCTGCAAGTGATGTTGTTGTAGTTGTTGTTATTATTGCAGTTGGACCCTTACTATCAATCGTGAGATCTTACTTTAATATACAGAAAACAGAAAACAACAGAAACTTGCTTCAAAAAGTTAGGTAAACATTTGCAGAGGAGATTTGCTAATGTTGCTTTCGTTATTAACTTTTTGCTAGAGAGGCCCAAAGACTGGGCCTACACACACACACACACGCACACACACATACACCAACACACACACATAAAACAGAGTGAGGAGGAAATCGAAAATCGAAATGAATTCACGCATTTTGACAGCCTCTAGTTGAAAGGATGTATGTAGGAACCTGGACCCAGGCATCCAGAGGACCTAGAGACCAGGACTACGTGTCGTATGCGCAATGTGTGGAGTTGCCTTTGCCGTTGGCGCAGGTCAGTAAACCGCCAATAAAATCAACGTTACCATGTTTCCAGGTAGCAGAAACTAACAGCAGCCTTCATGTACCAGGCCCCCGATACCATGTAGAGGAGTTCTACTCGGGGTCTCTCCCATTCCCCCTCCCCTCACCACTTCACTCCACTCCACGAAAGCCGAAAATGAAAATTGAACTCATATTTATTTTAACTTGGGCTTGGACTCCTCGCAATTGGCATGGCAACGACGTTACAGAGGCACCGAGAATCAAGAAGGAGGCTGAGGCACAGGTATGTAGGCAGGCAGGCAGGACCTAGGACCAATTCATCAACAGAGCCGCCCAAGCATTAGCCGTCAGGACCTAGTCATGGGTTCTGCTGGTGTGTGTGTGTGTGTGTGCGTGTGTGTGTACTCTTTTGTCTACGAATTTTTGAGTTTTGAGTTTGCATACAAGATGAGTTTTCCTACCGAGGCTGCCTCCACATATATACACGGTCCTGAACCTCCTGCCCGCTCCGCTCCACTCTCCCCCAGGCGTTACTCCCCTCTCCTGGGTGCCGTAATAAAATGTCATTCGTCATTTGGTTTTTGCGTGTGTGCGTGTTTCCCTACTCTCCTGCCTATAACTAATCGCATTGTCTGCGCTTTTTGTATGTGCAACACGCAGCCAGCAAAATAGAAACAGAAACAGAAACAGAGAACCAGAGAACGAGCAACGAGAAACGAGAAATCCATTGCATTCTCTTACTCCACACACCTTCCCCTTACCCTTCCTCTTCTGACCATCCCCTACCCACCCCCCACATCTCCTTGCCCCTTACTCCATGGAAAAACTTATATTTTCAGTGTATTTTAGCATTGTTTTTTGGGCCCAGTTCTCAGTCGCCACACATTTGCCTGTCACATTTAACAATTCTATTAATTTGTTTTGTTCTCTCATATATAGCCAGGCGGACAACAAGCCGGACGAGAGAATGAGAATGAGCACCTCCTTCTGCTATATACTCCTCGATCCTTGTGCCTCTTGTGTCTGTTGAATAAAGGATTGCATTTGCCTGACTATGCAGTTTTTATTATGACAATTTTGATTTGATTTTGATTTCTTATGCAATTTTTTTGTTTCGTTTTTTGCATGTGTGTGTCTTTCTTTATATATTCTATTGTAGTATATATATATAACAACAAAATGTTGTACGTTTTATTGTTTTTGTGTATTGTTATTCTTGTTTAGTTTTTGTGTTTTTAGATTTGCATTCCATATGCATAGACAGGGGAGAAGCAGAATTCTCGCTTTGGTCATAAACCAAGTTAGTTCATTAAGACCAAAAATTTAAGATACTTGTCTTCGCTAAAAATTTTCTCATTGAAAAATTGTCTCCATCTAAGCGCTGGTTCATCTTGATTCCGAATTCGCTTATTCTCTTTCTCTCTTTTGCACAAGCTCTATCTCTTTCTCACTTGCTGGCATTTTTCGTATGCGTAATTTGCGTATGTTTGCAAAATGCAAAAAGGACTCGACACTGTGGGGGGAACCTTCTAACTGAAAATAATGTCGAACCGAACGATTGGGGGAATTTTTGGGTTGGAGATGGCTCAGCGGAATAGTGGCTGGGTGTGGGTGTGTATGCGTGTGTGTGCACCATGTAATTGTCAATGCATATTTGCGGATTGAGGATGTGGAGAAATGGCCTGGCCAAACGACCGACCACCCGACCGTCCAACCGGCTCTTTGAATTGTTTGGATTTAACATTCGATGCCCATTGTCGCTCGATTTATGATTTATTTTTTTGGATTTCTTTTTTTTTTGGTTTTTTGGTTTTGTCGATGAAATGAAAATGCATTGCTTGTGCATCTCTATCTCTCTCGCTCTCTCTCTCTCTTTCTCTCTCTCTGTCTTTCGCTTTGTGTCTGTGTGGGTGTGTGATAGTTCCATTCCTCATGCATGTTGCTTAACAGTTTAATTATGTTAGCCTTGATGATTGAACTTTTCAGAAAATCCCAAATATAAAAGTAATCATATGCGTTTAAAAAAAGGATCTTCGAATTTTCCTATCAAATCTATAACCAAGAAGCAAAATCTATTATAGTGGCAATTGGTTTAAGGATAATAAGGTCCTTGAGACAATTTTATCTAAAAGAGTTTTAATCTGAAACGAAACATGATTACTATATTCTACTTAGGAGCACATACAAAATGAATAAGAAAAGCATCTTGTTTAATTATTCAACAGAAGTTTATTTAAAATCAATTTAGTTTTCGGAACCAATTTCAAAATTTTCCAGTTTCTGGAAGTTAAAAAAAAAACAGGATGAGGTATAGTCAAAATTCTCGTCACTCTTAATTTTGATTCGAATTATTTTTTTTTTTTTAAAGACATACCTTTGTGAATTTCATTGACTTATTCAGAATAAATTTGTATCAATGGAATTAATGTTTGCTTTCCAATTCCTTTTCAACTCAATATTTCATTTGCTTTTGCTCTTGTCAATTCTATAGGCAGACCTTAATTTCAAAACGGAAACTAGAATCAGCCCAAACTAACTAAATATATCATAAGAAAGCATATTTCTGATGTAAATATTTAATTTTCGATTCCAAGAGACTGAAAATTTGTAAATTTCAAGTTTTTGAGCTTCTCTTGTAAAACTGATGCAAAAGCATTAATTGATTTCTGTTAGGAATATCAAATTTCATATTAATGCCAAACTATTTTCAATTTGAACTTTTATTGTTTCTTTGATTAAATTTATTCTTAAAACAACCTCTCAACCTCTCAAACTTCTGCATTTGCTGATACTTCAGTAAGAGAAGAGAAGACCTACATATGAGATCTAGCAAAGGGTAGGAAAGGGTAACTCATGGTAACGGACAATGACTTGGCTAATACCCAAACTTGCAGGATTAAAGATACATTGACATGTCTGATGTCTGATTGCAGTAAATTTGTTGAAAAGGCGAACAGACTGATTAATATTAATCTCTTCTGCTGCCTATTTCTATTTTGCTGTCTATATTTCTCTACACCTGCAACAGGAACAGAAGATTAAGAAGGCGGAGGAGCAGTAGGAGGACATAACGACAATTGTCATCAGTTGTATTATCATCGAATCCCATTCGAAAAGCAAAAAAAGAAAAATTTGTTAACTGCCTGACACAATAAGGAGAGCAACTCGATTCAGGTGCTTGAGAGCTAGGCCGGCTTGAATCTCTTGCCATTCCATTCAGCAGTAGCAGCAGCAGGCTTAGCCTCGGGTTATGCCCAGGCACCACACAAAACTCGACCAACCGAACAGCTGCAATGTGTGCGTTT
This sequence comes from Drosophila equinoxialis, assembly GCA_018150345.1. Taxonomy (NCBI): domain Eukaryota; kingdom Metazoa; phylum Arthropoda; class Insecta; order Diptera; family Drosophilidae; genus Drosophila; species Drosophila equinoxialis. The sequence goes on along the minus strand of JAECWI010000868.1, from coordinate 11,611,112 downwards.
CCTATAACTCGAGACTCCTTCTTGCCCCACGCACAGAGCCTGTGCCTGTCTCTGCGTACTCCTCCCTCCTTTGGTCGTTCTTTTGTTTTTATTGTTATCGTTGTCAGACCTGACCAGGTTTTGCCAACGAGAGAGAGTCCTGTGCAACCATGATAATTCGAATCGTCATTATTTATATTCTTTGAAAGTGTTTTTGCGTATTCAAAAATTCTATTAAGGAAGGTTAAAGTACAACAACTTTTGTTGTTTTTGTTGCTCTGCATGCATGTCGAATGCATCAAGTGGACAGATGATGAAGGCACGAGAGAAAGAGTAGTGGCAGGCAGTCTATGGGTGTATAGATGGATAGGTGGGTGGGAGGATATGGGAGTAACTGGGATATACAATGTCGTCATCATCATCATCATCGTCGTCGTGGTCCTCGTCCTGGTTGTCGTCGTCATCGTCGTCGTTTGCTGTTTGTGTAGTTTTTGCGTTTATTGTTGCATTTCTGATGTGATTTTTAGTATTGCCCAGTGACGGGTGCAACGAGTGCTAAGCATTTTTCCATGTGCCCCAAAACGTGCGTGTGTGTGTGTGTGCGTGCGTGTGTTTGCCCGTATATGTTCTTCATTGTGCCTGTGTTAAATTGTTTGCTTGATGCTCGATCAAAAATGACAAATGCCCCTGATACAGTTGCTAACAAAAGTCCAAAATCCATAATATTCATCATATGATATCTCCTTATAAACTTGGACAAAAGAAAATCGAATGACCAGCTGCAATTTACTCGTATTACATAAATTTACCCCACAGGGGTAAGAGCGTTGAGTTTGAGTTGTCGGTATAAAACATGAGACAAAAATGTTGTAATTTTCAACCTTTATCTAAATATTATTATGATGTCCATTACATGCGAAACTTGATTTAAAGCCGTATGAAAAAGCTGAAATCAAAACATGAGATAGAAATTCGAATACATTTGAATGAGCAAAACAAACAAATAATTAGTTTGCACGTAAAATAGTTACAACGAGTGAAATTCTACTTTAGTAATCGGAGATTATTGGTTCTGCTGCTTTCTCATATCCATATGTATGTATGTATGTACACATTTTGCAGTTGTATTAAATTACCAGCTGGTACATTTACTTTTCTACTCACTGTGTTGGCATCATTTGCTGTTGCTGCTTTTGGTGTATTGCTGCAAAATGTTAATTTGAATTTGTGAGCATGTCATTAACACACACACACACACACACAGATGATGATGCCACGCCCTCCTTTCACATATATACGCACCATATGTAGGCGTCCAGGCAGTCATCATCCATATGCATTTGACAAATGTGTTGTTAATGATGCAAAATGCAATTTTTGGGGAACAAACTAACAAACCAAAAAAACGACAAAAAAAAAAATAACATGAGCCAAAAGGAAAAGCTCGAATGACAAGTTTCCAACTGAAATCAATTGGAGAATAGTTGAAAAATTCTTTAATACAAAATTATAAATATAAACAACAAAAATAAATCGTTGGGCGAGAGGAAACAATTCTATATAAACAAAAAAAAAATGAATAGAATGAAAAAGGAAAAATAACTAAACAATTTGCCGCTTGCGCTTTAATCAGCGCCGCCTTAAACAAGCAACAACAGCAACAACAACAACATATGCAGCAACTAGCATAGGAACAGCCACAACAACAACAACAACTACAACTCAATTACCACCAAAAGAGAAGAGCAAGAGAAAGAGAAAGAACTCGAACCCGAAACTGAAACCAAACATTCATCACCACAAAATTAAATTGCTTTTGTTTATATAAATTTTCCATAGACATCATCACACTCGCATACAAGAAGAAGAAGAAGAAGCAAAAGACAGTTGAGATTTGGTATACCCTGTAAGAGAGTCAAGTAGGGTATATTCAAGTTTACTCATTCCCATAACTCACCAAAAAAAGGGTCTAAGATTGGCATGTCACATGATCAATCTTCAATTCGAGCCAAGCTTTGACAGTGGACAGGCTAAAGTCGTGATGTGTAGTCCTAGGAAGAAGGATCACCAATTGTGTGATGCAAACTCTCAAAATTTGGACTCCTTTTCATTTATTTTATTCGTGGCCCGGACTTAGACTGAGCTTCATTTAATCGCTTGTGGATTTCTTTAGTCAGAGAACTTCTTCTCTTTGATTCACCTGTCTATAAAATATAACAATTATCGCTCTTAAAGGATACTTGGCTTGATTTGATCAGATCCTCAAATGTTGTCCTTTTGCTTCATCAAGGCATCTTTCTTTTTTGGGCTTTATATCAATAGTTATTTCCACTTCCCCCTATTTCAAAAAGAAGTCAAAGTCACATCTAAGTACAGGGTATTGGCAGTTCTTCATGCCTCGTGTGAATGATTATAATTTTTGTTTTAAAAGAAATGCCTCATGTTAAAAGCAATGGAAAAATATTTTTCCAACGCACCGCATTTGTTTAATTATAAATTTCTGTCAAGATTCTGTTATTTTTTTTTGTTCTCCTTCTTTCTTTCAATTTTTCTTATATTTTTTTTCTCTCTTGATGCTCAAAGAAGCGCCGCCAAACACACATATGCACACACAGTCAGCGGGAGAGGGAAGAAATGGTTGGTGTGTGGAAGGGGAAGGGGAACGGGGGGAGGATAGATATATGTACACAATGCAAACAAACAAACAATTACCGAGGGCTGCTCCTCCCACTGCGCTTACACTGGGCCACCTCTGCCTCTGCCTCCTTCTACTCCTTCCGTACCCCGTTCAACGTCATCATCATCATCTTCTTCTTGATGCATTTGCCAATGTTTAGTTGTAGATGCATTTTTTTGATGTTAGTTGTTGTTTTTCTTTTTTGTTCTTCTTCTTCATGTTCTGTTGTTGTTTTTGTTGCTTTTGTCGATGGAAAAAATGCAACACGTTTGATTTGATTTGTTTGTTCAGAATTTATTGAAGATCAAAGGGTAGAGGCATGTCTTGTCAAATGTTGCGCCGCCGCCGCCGCCTCTCCCTCCACCACGGACACTGCCGCTGCCGGCAGCTGCTATTGGGCCCTACAAAATATCACAAAATATTCACTATATACACACACACACACACACACTTATGTATATCGTTCTGTATGGATATAACTTTTTGCCTCGCTGGCGATTTGTCAATAATAAATAAGCGATAAACAAATAAACTGCTGTACCATTTTGTTGCGTATGGAAATACAGTCGAAATAAAAGCTATAACGAAAATTCCCTTAAACGATCGAAATATTTAAGCAACAATGAAAAGTACATCAACTTTGTTTGGTCCAATGCAATATAACTCATAAAAACATAATGGAAATTACAAATTTCGATGTATTTTTTTATGTCCGATCATCTTTAAATCAAAACGTCAAACAAAAACGATAATTGTTTATAACTGAAACACAATTTGAACGATTCAGAGCATGTTTGCAAAGAAAGACGATGCGTTTGATTGGTTTTCATTTAATGGACCAATCGAACTTTTTAGTCATCGAAATTCTCAATTCTTTTCTGGACAAAACTAACCTTTGACATCGAATCCTTATCGAATATGTGTCTTAAGTCTGGAAACATAAGAATACTTAATCCTTTGTTAGGATCTGAAATCGTAAGGATAATGTAACTCCAAGTTAGTCAACATTGAATGCTGTCCCTAGTCGAGGTTTAGTGGAGGCTAAAGCAGTGTTTTAAGGACGAATTATATGCAAAAAGACTTAGCCACTAATACTGGTAGTCATCAGTTTAAAGTTAATTGATTATACAAAATCTGCGTTAAGTCTGTTTAATAAGCAATTTGAAGTAGGAATTTAAAACCAGTATTTAAGGATATGATAACCGGATAACGATAGAGGGAAAGGGAGAGAGAGAGAGAGACAGAGTGGACAAGTGTGGGAGAGAATGACAGATAAAGAGCAGCTGTTGAGCTTGTTTACCTTTCTGTCCCCTTTTTGCATATGTTTAATTGACTTGATATATGTATGATATAGTCGATGCAAACAATCAATTGAGGTTAATGTTCTATTGAGGAAAAACTTCTTGAAAACCCATGATTTAATTCAAGTTTTTCTTTCTTTGGATCAAAATGCTTTAAACTAAAGCCGATTTAACTTAAGATCACAAGGGATTTTAAGATGAGCAGACGGATTGAATTTATCATTACAAACTTGCCAAGAGGTCCAAGCAAGAATCGTTTAATTTTCTGTTAAAGGTTTTTCTTTACTATTTTTACGGTTTCGATTACGTGACAATGATGATTACATTCACTTGTAAAGATGTATATTGCTATAATGGGTTTTGTTTTTGTATTTGCATGGTATTCTATTTGATTGTTTTGGTTAAGGAACTTTGTGTACAATGCGAAAAACAAAACCAATGTCCAATTCGCAATCGTTAAAGTTTCCCTAGAAGAAACACTCTCACAGAGTCACAGTAAGAGACAGAGACAGGGACAGAGTCAGAGTCATCGTTGTCGTCGTCGTCTTTGTCGTTGCCATTGCCATCGTATACAAAACAAAGTCGCCAACTATAAAAATTATAGTTAATGTATAAATTTAATGGCAACTCGTTTATTAAAAATTTTATTTGAATTCTTTTATTTATACGTTTTATACGCTCGTTTGCGCACGCTCTGCAGAGTCTTCCAAGCAACAATGTTGCACCAAAGTCAGAAAGGGATAGAGAGTTAGTGAGTGAGTGGAAGTGCTGGGAGTCGGTGCAGGGAGACTTCAGTCCATGATGTTGATGTTCTTCCTACCGCTAACTCCTCCATTCAATCCCTATCCCTTATTCTGTTCCGTTCTCTCTGCAAACTATACATAAATCGAAAGAACAAATCGCCGCAGCAAAGGGCAGTAAAAGCAAATAAACCCAAGTGCAGACATAATAAACTCGCTGGTGTTATGCGATGAGTGAGAAAAGACGTCCCGTCTATGGCCTGGGACGATATGGGGTAAGGTGGGGTGGGGTCTCGAGGGGGTAGGTTGTCCAATTGGGCAGCAAACAAAACCAAATAACAAAAAGAAAAGCTACGAAAAAAGTGCACTGTGAGGTCATTATGGGCAACTATTAAAATTATTCCGTATGTGGGTGGGTCGCTGCGACTGGCTTCTAGTTTCTAAATTATGCGGGATGATGTGAATGGGCGGAACAGCGGAGCAGTGGCGGGTGCAGCATTTTTTATACATGGATGTCATTTCCGGCTCCCTCTCCTACTCTCTCGTTCCCTCTTTTGTGGATTGTGTGTAGTACACGCAATTGAGAAAGAGAAAGAAAACAAAAAAAAAAAAATAGTTAAACGAGCAAGTTGAACATTTTTACAAGCAGCTTATATTAAAATGTTGTATGCCAACAATGTTGCTCACTTGAGATGAGGTAGCAGTAGTGGGGGTTGGGGATGTGAAAGGGGTTGTTGGTGGGGAGGTGTTTTGCCTAGACACTCTTATGTAATATGTTTAATCACACACGTTCTCTCTCTCTCTCTCTTCGTCACCAATAATCGACAGACACTAATGCAGTGAATAGTGTCTCGTAGAACAAGTCCAAGATAAGCTTCGAGTCTCGACTCTAAATCGGTGTCTCAGTCTGTGTTCTACTTTCTGCTCGTGCCGCTGCTGCTGCTGCTGCTGCTGGGCAACAATGTTGTAGCCAACTTGTTTAATATAAATGAAAATACAGTTAGCATGTATTTTAATACCCTACACACACAGCAGGGGATGGAGGCACTTTCCATTCAGCAAACAGATTGCCATTTTTGCATTTATGAGCATAATAATTTATGTGCTCCTTGTCTTTAAAATGCTGTTTACACCAAAACTGAATTACTTTGACCCAAGGTTAGCAAAGATATTTGAAATATTAACCATACATTTGTTTGTTATTGTTGTCTATCTTTGAAACCATTCGAAAATGTTTTTAAGTTAGCCTAATTATCAGAGGAATTTTAGACAAATATGCAAATATTTTTCTTTTAATTAGTCTCAATACCTTTTTTGGATAAGTATAGATATTTTGGGCCCTTAACTCAGAGAAACAGATTTAGGGCGAAATGTAATATTTTTCAAAGCAACTCTGCTCATACAAGGTTAACTTATCGATAACATCAAATACTTATCGAATTTCGCTCCAGTGAACATATAAACTAAAGTTTAAAAATTATCTCTAGCCTCTTTGCTATCAAGATTATATATGATCGCTTGTAAGATGTTGATATTAATGGTATATATCATAAAATAGATATCTTCTGTTTGTATTTTATTATATGTATATTCTTATTAGGCTTACTAAATGTTATCATATTCTTGAAAATGGTAAATTTATTTGTGAAACTTTTGGAAAAATGTCGAAATCAAGTCTCTGTATCCATTTTATCCCAATACAATAACAGTTAGGGTAAGAAATCTTCGGTGTTTTATGAATGAAGGATAAAATGATTTCTTTCTGAATTTTGTTGCATTTAGTTTTGGCTAATAAAGTTGACTGCTTTATAGAAATGTGTTGCTAATTTAGTTTGAACAACTTGAGTTGAGTGGTCCACACTCTATTCCGTTGCACTTCACATACACACACACACAGACACACTTGGTTTCCCCTGGCTGGATGTAGCTGCTCTTCTGCCGCCCAATGTGTGGCAACCGTTTGGCTTGTCGGCAACCTTTGATAGCAGCAAAGTGACAATCAAGAATGGACAAACTTGTGTGTGTGTGTAAGTGAGTGTGCATGTATTGTGTTATCATATCTTTCACTTAAAATAAATAAAATTACAATTTAATAATATAACGACAAGGAATTCTACCTATCAATGCCCCCTCAGCTGGCACCTATGCACTCACATTGAGAGGCGGCACTTGAGGTGCACAACAAAAGCAACAAATAGTCAATTAATTATTACTCCAACACCAACAACAACAACAAGAACAACTTGGAAACATTTCTTACGAAAGTGTTTAGTTAGTTTTTTTCTTGTTTTTTTGGTTCGTTTTGTCTCAAGCACATAATTGAAACTTGTTGAGTTTGATAGGCACTTTACCCTACATACATATGCCTCGTCTCATCTCCACTCGCCTCTCCTCTGCCATGGGCCTATGATTCTATTTTTTTTTTTTTAGCAATATATTATGTTAAGTTTTATTTGCCAGCGCTGATAATTTTGATAACTCGCCACGTTCAATGATGATAATAATAATAATTAGTCATTTTATTGTTGTAAAATAAACTTGTTTTTAATTGCCAATTGCCAATGCGAGGCAGCCAACTTAGCGATATGATATGAAATGTCATGACGAGCGGGAAATTTTGTTCTTTCAAAATATACAAAAACAACAATAACCTCAAATGCTTATGCAAACAACAAACAATAAGAAGAAAAAAAAAAACCAATAGCCCACTGAGGGTTTTTGAGGGTGAGGAATTTGTTTTTTTTTTTTTTTTGCTTTTTTCCCAACTGCGTAAAACATATTGTTAAAAATAGTTTTTCTATTGAAATGTTGTCTCCTTGTTCGATAACAATCTTTTGGACAATTTATAAATTACCTTATGATAAGACAATTTAAACATAAATTTCATTCACATTTGATAGAATTCACATTTTGGGGGAATTCTATTGAAAATAATAGAAAGCAGCTATCTTTGGACTGGGAAGATAACTTCAGATTGTTCAGATAGCTTCAGTCAGAGGGCATTATAGGTCAAAAGTTGTTCTCAATTTTTCTATAAAATCAAATATAACTTCTCTATGCAATGGAGTGCTGTACGTGTGAAAGAGATGGGAGAATAGAAGAAGAAGAATATGATTTGATGATTAATATTTTTTATTGTCACTTTTATTGTATTGAAAAAACCAACAAAAAAGCCTTCAGAAACCTTAAAACCCGTTTTTTTTTAACTTAACTTCAATTTTAAATTTCAATCAAAGAAAATAATAACTTATCGAAATTTTAATAGAAAAATGAAGAGAATGAACATTTTCTTAACTTTAATCGATTCTTCAATTAAATTTTTGATATTTTTAGATTTTAAATTTTAATGAAAATAATAAATCATTGAAATTTTAATAGAAAAATGAAGAAGTCAAGGCTGAGATTTAGCCCTTTGTTTAACACGTTTTGCAATGATCATTCTTGTGGCCAAATACCTTGTACTAACAAAGGGTTTCATCTTTAACTAAATGTTAGTTATATCTAATATGGACCTTAAAACAATTAAAAGGGATTTTAGTTATTTGTAATATTATTTGTTTTTTGGCTATTTATCTATATATCTTTTTGTTGTTTTTAAGAGTGCTGCAAGTTCTAGAAACTCTCGAAGAGATCATTGAAACACTTGAAATAGGAAGTTTTTTTTTTTTGAAGGCTAAAACGACTTAGTGTTATCGAATGTACTTAATCTCCTGGTTTAAGTTAATGGCACAAATTTTGCATAAGCCATATTAGATATTGATCAGGTCTTTTGGATCATGTGTCACAAAAGTCAAATCAAAATGATATTGATCGAATTTATTGAGTTGCAGCGAAATCTCTTATTTCGCACTACATCGAAAATCGGTTGTTAGTTGTTAGTCTCAGCTCTATGACACTTGTCCAACCCACATTCACATTTCGATCTCCGATCATTCGACAGATCTTAGAGTTTCTGTTGCTGCCCCTCAATTGGACGAAAGAGAGGGACGGAGAGATCGTGCAGGGGGGGTAAGAGGCGAGAGTTGTTTACAGTCGCCACATATTTTGTCATTTAATTAAAAGCCAATCAAAAATTCAGACGACTTGCAGCAACGACGCGTCGTATTGCAAATATATTGCAATATGCATAAACAAAACTCTGTTTTTTTTTTTTCATTTTTTTCTTGACGCGTCTAAATTATTTCCGTTGTGAGCAAAAAGTCAATGATCTGCAGAGTCTAGCGGTAAACTTCCTTATATCAATTTCAATAAAAAGCATATTGACAGGCACACTCACTCACACACACACACACATACACATATGTACATATATGACGACAAATAATGCGTAAAAATTATTGAATTGCAAATTGAAATAAAAAGAAATGGAAAGAAGTTGAAGACAGAAGTGAAGTGAAGCGAAGGTGGAGACGGAGACGCAGACGGAGGCGAAGGCGATTTGCTGATCGGGTAGAGAATGAATGGGGAGAGCTGAAGAGTTGTGGAGTTGTTTATGAATTTGCAAAAGCAACTGGACTTGAAGTCGTCACATGCAACAATGTGTGGCAGGCAGCAGGCAACAGTCAGGGGCCTTGGGCCTGGCCGAACTGGTTTTCTCTCCGCAACATAATAAAATATTTTATTTAATGTTTAGTTTATTTTGTGCAGTCTTCAAAGTTATCGCCTACAATGTTGCCCTTCCTTTCCTTTGTCCCTTTTACCCAAAACGCGTCTGATTGCCACAATGGATGGATTTGGATTTGGATCGCCGCGACTTGTGTTTGCTTAAGCTAAACATTGTAAAAATATCTTGTGGCCACATCTGGGTACAGGGGACTAGCGAACGGCGATCTGGGATCTGGGATCTGCGATCGATCGACGTTTTTCGATCATTAAAATTGCAACGTGCTGTTTACTCTTGTTGCTGCTGCTGCTGCTGAGAATGGAAGTTTTAGAGTTGATGTTGGTGTTGGTGCTGCTGCCACATTTATTACATTGACTTTAGCTTTGAGTTTTTGTTTGGCTCATGTTTTTATTAAATCAACGCAGCAATTGCAATTTAATATTAAAAATAATAACAAACATCAGCAACAGCAGCAGCAATTCGCTGCAACTGCATTTGCAACTACAGCTGCCCATTTTTACCATTTTGCATTGCTCATATTGCATTCTTGCAGTTAATTATTTGAACGTCGAACAGACGAGCGACCAGACCCAGACCCACAGCCAGACCAGATCCGACCAGACCAGCGATGGGGGAGCGAGGGAGGTAGAGAACAGAGCAGAGCAGAAAAGAAGCACAGGAATACAAAAACTAAAGATGAAGACGAACTGTATGGGTATAGTAAGAGGCCTACACTGACTACTGAGTGAGGGAGGTGACTGTTCAGAGGGATAGAGGCAGGGAGGGTGTGTTGTGCGGAGACAGTCTAGAGTTCCAGTTGCCTGTTTGCAGTTCCATTGAAAATGTTTTACTGCACGCTTCGTCGGTCAATGCATGTTGCTGTTGCTGTTGCTGCTGCTGTTGCTGCTGCTGTTGCTGCTGCTGCTGTTCCATCTGCGTCTGATCTTGCATCAACTTCCTACTTCTTCGTGGCATTTTGTGCAAATGTAAACAAATTAATTAATTGCCTTTACTTGCGGTCTTTTTAACGTGTGCTCTGCCCAGCTCTGCTCTGCTCTGCTGTGGCATGCCAATCGATGTTCGTTCAATGGAAGAACAACAGCAACCACCACAGCAGAGAACGAAAAAAAAGAAAGAAAAATACATTTATTATTTATATTTTTGTGCGTGATGCAGCCGTTCTGCAATCTGCAATTGCAAAGGCTAAGCCCCCTTCCAACATGAACTAGAGTGCATGAAACTTAATTCATAATACAAAAGAGAGAACAAAAAATGACAAGCAACCATCAATGATGCCATTTTAGGACACATGACTTAGTTGAGCAACGAATTTAAATTGTGGTGAGCAATTTGCTCTTGAACCCATAGTAAATCTCCATAGGCTAATGTTACTTAACACTGGCCTAAATTCAAAGGAAACACTTCACAATCATTAGTAAACGATTTGCTAACGCTAATCCAGAAACGAAAGTTAGTAAGATTTGGGGAAAGCGAACACAAAACAAAGTAGGCATATCTATACCCTTTCAAAAAGAGTATATTCATTTTGGTCAAAAGTGTGCAACGCATAGAAGGAAGCATCTCCGACCATATAAAGTATAATATTCTTGATCAGCACGACGAGACGAGTTCAAATAGTCCGTCCGTCTGGATCGACGCGAACTCCTCCTAGACCGTAAGAGCTACAGAGTTAAAATTTTGCATATAGTGCACAGTTTGTATATCTCGGACTCAGCCGGATCGGACCACTATATCATATAGCTTTTCTCAATAACTTCGTTATTTTCTCAGCTATTGTCGTGAAATTTAATATTGTTGAGTTTGATACAACTATAAACGACTGTGCCAAACTTCCTAAAGATCGGATGACTACATCATATAGCTGGCATAGAAACGATCGGTGGAAAACGGTGACTTTGATCAATATCTTCGTTCTTTCCTATGCTGAAATTGTAGGCCATTCTTTCGTAGACTTTAAACTTTCTAGATAAAACGTTTTTACCCTTTGATGGCTATGGGTAGGGAAAGAGTTACCAAAACAGTTGCAGTGGTATACAAACATTGACGGAGTCGAAGTTAGCCCCGGCCCTCTGGTTTTTTTTACTAATTTATTTCATTCATCAAATTTTCTTTTCGGTAAAAGAATTACCGATTCGCTTTTCAGTTCTCAATATTAATTCTACAAAATCGATTGACACTTGACTGTTAACCCTTTCAGGTTGTGTACACACAAACTGTCGACAAAATGTTCTTGAGAAAATGAACTAAAATGGATAAAAATTTGCAATATTCAAAATTTTGTAGAATTTTTCAATTTTGTAATAAAAAATGTCTGAATTTTTTGTAGATTCTCGCCTAATCTAGATCAGTTTGTAACCAATTCTCTTATTTTATTTAATAGTCCTACAAATTTTGAAAACCTAAACATAATATTTCCAATGCGAAATTCGCATTTTCACTTGCGATTTTAATGCAGAAGAACAAAAACACCTTGTGAAGTTTCCTTTCTTTTTTTTTTTTAGAACATACATAAATTCTTAGAAAATATCTGTCTATAATATTGTTGTCCTGTTTACAAATTGTAAAAGTTTACAACTTTTTAACAACAATAAACAGATCGAATTCTTATTGGATCATGACAATTATGCATTAAGTATCGGTTACATCGTTGGAAACGGACTAGAACGAGATTGGCCAAGCCGTTAGTGATAGATTCTAGTGTAATTAAACAAGTTGGTAATAAAATGAAATAAATGAGTCGTCACGCCGACTACGTTATACCATTCATTAAGCGAAACCAACTGACTTGACTCTTAAACGCTTTTGATTCATTCAGTGATAATCTTTTTTATAACTTGGCTACTTTGGTCACAATTTTTATGAAATTTTGTGGATATAATAAGAAATATTAATGTATGTATATTAATGGCAAGAGAAGAAATAGAAACAGAAAACAAAAAAAAAAAAAAAAAAAACACTAGATCTGCAAACATTCTCCAAGAATCTAGCATCTTGTGGAATGGGAAAAGCTTCTTTTTTTGTGGACTTTGTATATTCTTTCACCGTATTGGTGCATGGCAAAATTAGCCATTCCATTCATAAAAAACTTGTTTCTGTTTTTTGTTTTTGATGCTGCTTGTAGAGTGTAAAACATTCATCAAATTTAATGGATTTACACGATATTTTAGTATAGTCGCGCTGTTGTAATAGTTCTTAGTTCAATTTCAGTTAATAAATTGTCCGTTTTAAGCACCCAATAAGCCAACATATATACTACTCTAGACTACTATACTATACTATAGACACTATACTTTACTATACTATAAATTTGCCATATAAATTTTAATATTTAAAGTGCCATAATTATATCAAAGGTTACTTAGTCAAGGCGAGTTGCATACTTTGTCAACTAGTATAAATTTTATAAATGAATTGATCGACAGATTTGTTGCCAATCAATCTAAAAAGAAAATCAATAACTTTTCAATGGGAATTTCACATGGATTTTGAATTGTTTGGTAACTTTCTTTACTAGGCCTTTATGTGCTTCTTTTGAAAGTTTGCTAATTGAAAGATCTTTATGTAGATAACCATATTGAGACCTATTTGGCCATAAAGAAAAATAATGAAAGGGTTTTTGCATCATATTGAAAATAAATTCGATTAACGCAGCAACATGAAGAGAAGAGATAAAGAGAGGAGAGAGGTGAGAGGAGAGAGAGAGAGAGAGAAAGTAAACCCAATTTTTGCATTTTGTTGGAACTTGGCTTACGGCTTTTGCTCATTCTTTCTATTTTGTTTTCAATTTTTGAGAAATTTTTTTACTTCCTAGTGGTTTTTTGTTTATTCTTGTTTTGTTTTTACCAATATTGGCATAAGTAAGCTTAAAATAATCTGCACTGTGCCATGCATAACGCATACGCCGTGTATACTACGACCCCACTTCCCTCACCACTTTCTCATTCCCGTTAAACATTGGGAGACGTTAGTAGCAGTTTTGCTTAGCTTGGGTAAACTGACCAAGCGATACATATGCATATTCCACCTTCCATGGCTACCAAATATACAAACATACACACACACACACACACGCACACCACACTCATCTACCTCCTTAAGCCAGGAAAAAGACCACCAACTGCCACCCACGACGACTGGAGCCGGGTTCTCGTCGGAGATTGGCTGCGTCAGCCAACCAAAAATCTTTACTGTTGCGAAAAAGTTGAACATTTTCGCACAAAAAGGCGCGGCCCAGGACTCTAGCAAACGACATGAGAGAGAGAGGTTGTTGTTGTTGCTGTTGCTGGTGTTGCTTTAGCTGAATTTGAAATTCAAAAAGCCCACACACACGTACGTACACAGCCACAGACACACTCACACACACAAAAACACACTTATCCTGCCTGGGCTAGTGGTCGTCGTCCGTCAATGTCCTGCTGCTGGACATTGGCGAAAAATGCGTTAGCCAAACGCCGCCGAGGAGTACCCCGAAAAGTAGAAGGCCCAACTTTTCGTAGCTGGCAAATGAAATGAAAGAGCCGCGCCTCATGGCTAACAGAGCCAGAGCGAGTGAGCAGCAGCAGCACCAGCATCAGCAGGACTCGCAAGAGGCTGCAAAAAGGATATGGGCAAGTAGTGGGAGATAGAGAATGAGCGAGCGAGTGTGTGAGTGAGTGAGAGAGAGAAAGACTGGCTTTGGCTCTGGCTCTGGGTAGCTGGTCGGCATCTAATGCGCAAGGATATTCGTAAAATGCAAATGTGCAGAAAACAAACACGCACAGGCACACAAACACACACACACACACACACAGACAGAGACGCATCTCAGTTCACACACAAACGCACACACACACACACATACATGGACTGAGTGGACAGAGCACTCCATCTTGTTGGCCATCGTTGAAGGTGGCCAAAGTTGACGGTGGCGGTAATGGCATTTTGGCCTATGTTCGACGATTTTCTACACCCACACAGAATGGACGACATCCGTTTGCCTGGTTTTCCTTCTTTGACTCCTTCTCCTTCTCCACCTTCACCACAAGCAGAGCCTCTTTCACATTCCCGATTCATAGACACGACTCTCAGCCTACGTCTCGCTTCACTGTTTCTCTCTCTCTCACTCTTTCTCAATTTATGTGGGCAATGTATGCGTCAATGTGTGCGTGTTTCCGCCAAAGTCGCAAAATGGCGGCTTGAAAAATCGCCAGACCCACCTACGCTGCATCTTGCCATCACCAGCATCGTCATCATCTGGCCCCCTTTTTTTTGGGGGGACGCAGTTGCAGCTGCAGCGGCAGCGACAGCGGCAGCAACGACAACAAAAGGCGGCAAATGAATTTCGGGAAGCCTTTTTTGAATAAAGGCGCTCAAGCTACGCGTAGATAGATGTTCGTAAGATGGCCCAAATGGCGAAATGGGCACAAGGTGGCACCCAAAGAAGCACAGTGTAACAAAATTTATTCATTCTGATGCCAAATATTTTCAATCAGGTCTACGGCAAGGCATGTTCATAGATCGTTCAAACATAAAACGTGAGCTGTTATCCTCAAATGTTATCTATCAAATTTTACTTTTAATAAAAATCGGATGAAATTCCAGACATGTAAAACATTAAAACTCGCTCAAGGGGAAATCTCTGATGGATTTATACATATACTTTTTCTCCTTTTTCCCCGATTTTTCAATTAATATCAATCATAATTTAGGGTAAATGCTTTTTGAATATTATTCGAATTTTATTGATCATCAAAACTTTTAAGTTTTCCTTTTTAAAATGGAAGGTTTTTCCAATGGAATATGTTTTTGTTTTAGTTTCCGTACCTAGGCCTGTTTTGTACCACTGTGCTGTGCTTTTCTGGACACTTTTTGTCTCTCCAGCTCCGTCTCCGTCTCCTGAATTGCCTGCATTCAATGCTGATGCCCATGCCGCCGTCGTCGTCGTCGTCGCCGTCGTCATCGTTGTCGTTGTCGTTGGCGTTGTCGCTGGTTTTGGTCATCAGCGATGTTTGCTGCGCCGTTATTTTTGCTTCTCCTGCGGCAAACTGCTTTTGATCCAGCTTCAACTCCAACTTCATCTCCTACTCCAGTTTCAACTTTAGCTATGGCTTCTGCCTCACATGTCTCCTGCCATCTGCCTCATGCCTTTTGCCACATGGGCTCCTGCTTGTTTTTCGTTGTTGTTTTTCGCAGAATTTTCGTTTCCGTTTCCTGGGCCCAAACGTGCGTGCTTGTGTGTGTGTGTGTGTGTGTGCGAGTGTTTGTCTGTGTGCAGTATTCACTCTCCATTCCACTCCTCCAAAATTGCACCATAGCACCCTGATATCCTGCAACCCCCCACCCCTTCCCCATCCACCTTTTTATGCAACGACTGAACTGAACATAGAGAAAACAAAAACAAAAATCTTTCAAAATGAGAAAACGGATGCCAGCTTGCACATTTGCACAACGAGACGAAACGAGGCCCAGGACCAGGCTCAGTCCCCAGGATGGGGATGGGGATGAGGATGAGGAGCAAACTAACAACCCAAACCCTCTAAAACCAAAAAATTTTCTGTGTTGGAGGCCTAAGCTGAATGCAGTAGGCTCTCTGGCTTGAGGGCGCCCTCATCTGGTCAAAGTCGCTGGACGCAGTTATCGATGACGATGACGACGACGACGACGACAACGACGTGGATGACTACGACGTTGACATGAATGTGGACGGGATGTACTATAGACCGGGGAAGTGGACGTGAACGTCGACGTGGACGTGGACATTGGCCTGAAGCCAACAACTGCAACTGCAACAACAGCAAGAACAAACGGTTACCATGCATAAAATTTCGTTACCTCAATGCCGGAAATGATGAAACGAAATTTTCCTGGATTGGTTGCTAGTGGCTAGATGGTGGTGGTGGTGCTTTTTATGCCTTCCCACATTTCTCTGAAGTTCTGACTCTGCAGTTATCTCCAAAGAATGTGCAAAAATTGAAAAATCTCCTAAATAGATCTTACGACGTATTTTGTCTAATGTGTAAAATGTGTGGGCAAAATCCCGCAAAAGGTGGCAAAAAACAAATTTCTGTAGCCTATTGGCCAATTATCAATGCCGCAATAGATGAAATGGAACAGTCCCACCCATCCAGGATGGCCATTCTCTTTACACGCCACCCGCCACCCACTTTTAGGACAATTTCAAATGCTTTTTCCCTGAGTCTGGCGAATCGGCCTTTGTACGCCTTCCTGCACTTAATTATTATCAGCAAATATGCAGCAGGCAGAACAACTGACCAACCAACCGACCAACCATCCAACCATCCAACCAACCATCCAACCAACAACCAATTCAGCGTCCTCCATTTTGCTTCTTCATGCGTTTGTCGCGCCTACAACCAAAAATTTTCTCTAAAACAAAATTAATTCCAATTTTTTGTTTTTGTAGAAAATTTTGGCGTTGCCAACATTACAAACATACACTAGCACACACAAACACACACACAGAGGCGGCATATATGTATATAGGGAGAACGTTGACTTTGCCAGGGACTCTACGCACAATTTCTGTATCCTTTCCTCTGCTCTACTGCTCTACGCTCCACTCTCCACTCCTCTTATCAAAAATTTCGCCATCTACGTTTACGCATATGCAATTTGCGCCTGCAGGCCTCGAGCTGAAGCCCCACTTCCACTCTTTCTCTCTCCCCGCCATCAATTCCTAACCATCAATGTGACCTCCCCTCATAGATGCAGAGAACGAATGACTCCTCTCTGTTTCTATGCGTGTGTGTGTGTGTGTGAGTTCCGTGGGGAGGGGTGTTGGGGGTTGGGATCTACCCATAAAAGTTTTCTAGGTGCCCAGCTACAGACACTTTGCATGCGTATTTTGCACGCATTCTAGAATTTCAATTAAAAATAAATCACAAAAACGTTGCCAGGCTTTGGCTGCTGGTCTTCTCCTCCAGCCACCCTGCCCCCACCAGGCCATCCTGTTGGAGTGTGTGTGCGTGTATATGGTTGGTGCATGTGCATCTGCATCTCGCGCTGGACATCGTCATTATCATCATCATAATCATCATCATCATGCATAGTCGTCGTCGTCGTCGTTTGTGTTAGAAAATGCATTTTGCACACGCATCCAATTTCAGCTCCCTACAAAAACCTCCCAATGAGAGAGAGAGAGAGAGTCCCAGGAAGGAGCACAAAAAAACCCCCTAGTTTGAGTCCAACTCCAGAGTCCGCTATATCGATGACGGCGCTGACTTTAGCCTCGACTGTTGATATGCCTACACATATAAGAAGTGTAGAGAGAGATAGAGAGGGAGAGAGAGAGAGAGAGTAAAAGGATTTGGGATGGCACCCATCTGTTAAATTCTTGTGCCTTACCCCCACCACCCCCTCCTACTCCCACCCATCGGAACAATGGTAAAACGCAATATTAATGGCTGCCTTTTTCCTATATCCACTCCAAAAGACAATAACAACAACAACAACCACTGCCATTTTGATTTCCTTTAGTCACTGCATTTCTCATCTTCCCTAAAATATTTCCCTCTTCTTCTTTTTCTTTCATATACGGCTAATGCTTTCAGTAATTTTAATGATCAACATCGAAAAGAATACAACAAAAAAGGAATGTCCCTGCAAAAACTTTTCAACTTTTCTTTGGAATCTCTTTCAATTTTGACTATCAATAACACCTTAAGCTAAAACAATCAAATATATGTATTTCACATACTTTTAGTTAGCAGATGAAACTATTTATTTAATATATTTTGCATACATTTAGCTGGTCGATTCTTTTGTTTAGAGGGCTCTGAAAAATGCGAGGCCACTGTTAATAATGCATTTGACATCGTCGAATGTTGAATTGAAAATCCTTCTTTTTGCCAAACGAGTGTGTGTGTGTGTGTGTGAGTGTGAGTGTGAGTGTGAGTGTTAGGTTGGTAGGCTTGCAACGATCTCATGATGCAATCTAGGCAACAACAACGGCAACGGCAATATAGGCAGCTGCAGCAAACATCTAGGAACAAGCCAAGAGGAGAGAATACAGAGAGGATGAGAATGAAAATGGGCAGTGAGAATAGAGGAGAAAATCATGTATAATGGCCAAAACATACAAATACAGCATACGCATACCTATGTACACTTAAACACACACACACACACAAATGTGTGTATGAGTATGTATAATACTTAGAAATGCTGCTGTCCTGAACGCAAAACTGAAGTCCTGTCCCTACTCTAACCCCCTTGATGTGTGCCTGTGCCTCTGTCTCTGCCTCTAACTCGGACTCTGTGTGCCTGCGTGTGGATGTCTGGAGGTGTGTGTGTGTGTGTGTTTGCATCCAATGCGCCTCTGCGCCTCAGCACCAAAATGCAGCACAAATGCCAAAATGCCACATAAGTGCCCGCTGCATGGGCAATGCTTCATTGAGGTGGCAGGCAGTCAAGCCTAAGTGGGTGGCGCCTCCATCGTTTGCATTAGAGAGACGCGTCTACATATATATATATATATATATTTATATATATATATATATATAAATTTGTGTGTGTGTGGGTGACTGTTCGTTTGTTTGACTGTATGTATGCGTGGCGAAAATTCGTTGCCACGATTTGCCTATAATTATGTGTGTTATATAACAAACTGAATTTTGCCCAAAATACTCAGCGAACCAACCACCCAACCCTAACCTACCCCCACCTCCACCTCTACCCACACATTAAACCATCTACATTTGTCCCGTTTGCCTGCATGAATATTCAATAGCTCAAATAGCGTATACGCCACGTTGCATGTCGCTGGCAATATATTTGTGATATAGTCGTAAAATTGTCGATAATAATTATTAAATTTATAATACATCGAGCGAGCGATGTCTGCTCTGCTCTGCTCTGGGTCCGAGTTTTTGGGTCTCCGACTCTGTTTCCCATATTCGCGCACATACACAAAATCAATCGTATTTTCTTACAGTGCATTTCGATGGCCAACAAATTTGTAATTTGGCAACTTCAACTTTCTTAATGGGCGATGATTTCTGTGTCGAAATGCTGCGAACTGAGAACAAAACTTTCCAGAATCGAAATCGATCATTGGCTACTGTTTAATTTGATTCCTTTGTATGGTTTTTTGTATGCCTCTTCTTTTTGTCCAAGTATGTGAATGCTTTGCATTACTGTAATTACGCACATTGCAAAAAAAAAAAAAAAAAAACACAAAATAATTCTTAAGAAACTCATAAAAAAAAAAAAAAACAGAGACCAACAACAAAGCAAAGGATGAACTGACTGAATACGAGAACCCTAAAACGAAGTCATCATTACAATCACATTGGGAATCGAAAACAGAAAAACATCTTCTCACATGCAAAGTGAGGCAAATTATATAGAGAAGTGAAATTTGAGTGAATGGATCGATCGTTTCTGGGATGGATGGCTGATGAATGATGGATGGATGGATGAGAGGAAACGCAATTTAAATACATACAATGAAGGCTGAATCTTTTTTTTGTTTGTATAATTTTCAATATCAAGTCGACATTTAAATATACTTTAGCCAAGATACTCGAATTGATTTTAAGCCATTTCACAACAATCTATTCAACATTGCATTTGGTCACCTCAATATGAGACGCACCAAAGTAAAATTGAATCGCCGTCTAAATTGGAATCGCAATAGACTTCATTTAGTCAATCTTCCTTCTTTAATTAATCGTAGAGTAATGATTGGTGCAATCTTTAGACTCCGCCATGGAGTCCTTCGCTTATAATAACTCTGGACTCTCTCCCAGCGCCCCTGGTAGCAATTTTATCCAAATATGGTTGAGGAGGAGTTTTATTTCCTAAGAAATATTACATATTAAAGTAACTTTCACCTAATAGCGAATTCTACTTACGCTTTTCTCTCCACGGCTCGATATCAAGTGATCGCTTTTCTAGACTAGCCCTCCTAGTGTCTTACAACACTAATCAATCATATGGTATTATAGCTAAATTATGTGTAGTCTAACACTACCAAAATACATTTCATATTCAATTTAAATACTAACAGCTTTCGGTATTCAGTTAAACCTATCTTATCCTTAAATGTCCTTCAATGGCATTCCTATTCTACATACTATTCTCTGCACGAACCTTTTCGAGTCCTATGCTCTTCTGTATCTCGTAATCAGATCAGAAGCCTCCCTTCTCTTGTGAAAACCTCTAATTTATCACATTTAGCTCGTAATTAGCTGTAGTTAATCATATTGTAATTGTTTGTCTGTTTTATTTCGGTCGGGCTGGAGGTGTACAGCTCTCTGGGCTGTTGGGCTCCTGCGAAACAGGCTCTATCCGTTCGTTATTTTATCCATTTTTTGTTTTCCACATTAATATATTCTTTGAAGTATTGAGAATATTGTCCCAAAAGAGTTATACAAATCGAAAATATGACGTTCTTTGTAACGCAATGTTCTCCTCTTGCAACTTCAAACGCGTTTTTCAAGTTTATAATTCTGAACCGATTCTAAAATAAGGATTAAGGTCAGGAACTGAATTACATCTATGATGAATCTAAGTTTGGTTTAAATTGAAATTTCAGACTATCCTCCGTCGAGTTATTTTTGACGCCGCCAGGATACTTTTCTTAGGATTACATTGAAGGCCAACAACTTTTTGTTTATAATCTCATACATTTGTAAGATTTATTCACCTGCAGCCGACTAAATATCAGTTTAGCCGATTTTGATTAATCGTAACTCTTATCTGATTGTTTCAAAATCTAGGGCATTATTCCTTTTAATGTTGTAAAGTTTCTCTTTATTATTATTTAAGACCAAGCCCATTACTAATTGCTTAAATTTAAATTAGTTTTTGTAATGTTTTTGTTCATTTTTGTCCAAAATGTTTTTCTATTCGATCTGAAGGGTATATCTAGTTTCGTTTCCTTACAGCAATTCGAAGTCAAATTTTGTGTGTAGTTTGTTGGTATTTGACAACAATTGGAACATAGGAGAACGCACACACACAGACACACACACTGAGATGGGGCGGCCAATCCAATGCAATTCGATTCGAGCCGAGCAAGTTATTAAAATGCTGCATGCAAAGTAGAAGCTGCTGCTGCTGCAGTGTCTTGGCCTTTAAAAAGACGAGAAGAAGAAGAAAAGATAACTCACGAGTTTGGGTGCAGGAAATAAGCAACTTCCCATCTACAGCCAAGTATCATACTCACATACTTACTATACTCCACACTCAACCTCCGCTCCAAACCACAAATATATATTTTCATAAGAAGAAAAAAAAACATTGTGTTTTTTTTTTTTTTTTGTTTCTCTCTCTCTGCTAAGCTGCAAATCGCGGCAATCGTTAAGATCACGAAAAACAATTCAAAATTAATGGTAATAAGCAGTTTCTGCTGCTGCTGCTGCTGCCGTTTGTTGGTGCTGCAATCGAAAGGAAGAGAGTTGGCCAAGACTCTGTGGCTGTGGCAAGACCAAATTACTGCGTACAACAGAAGCCGTCAGACAAGAAGAAGCTGATGCTGATGCCATAAGAAGGGACGTGGGCGGGGTGGGCAACAAATTCAGTAGTCCAAGCTCTCTTATAAGCATTGTGGGCGTGGCAGATGGCGCTGCCAGAGAGACTGAGATGTAGACTTCTTCATTTTTAGTCTCGTCGATCGTTGATCGATGCTGCTGGCTACCTCTACCACTCTCCCCGTTTACCCTTTCCCCATCTTTCACCTTACCATGTATCTGTACCTTTTTTTCTTATACCCAGCAAGCTTAGATATTAAGGGTTTATTAAGATCCCATGAAACTTATAGATTCTCTAGACTGTCTATCAAATTTTGCTGAGAAGCGTCTTCTTTTATTAACTGGTTGTATTCAATTGCTTTGATGATGACTTATTTTTTGTTTTCTTTCATTTTCCAGGGTATACCCAAGTCGTAGCTGCAATTAGCATAAGTTTTAGTGTTTTTTCTCTTTTTTTCTTTATTTAATGTTTTTTGTTGTATTTTTAGTTTTGTTGTTGTTGTTGTTGTTGTTTTCGTTTCTGTTAGAAGTCGTGTGTTGAGAGTAGCCAGAGCCCGGCTATTATAAGATACTTGCAGTCAAACCAAATTATTATAATATATTATTATTAAAGGCTGCTGCAGTTGCTGCTGCTGCTGCTGTTTCGTTTTTCGTTCTTTTGTTGATCGGTTTTGGGTTGTTTTTTTCTTTTCTCGTTTTTATTATTTCTCAGGTCTGTGAACTTTGCTTTTTGATAGACATTTGGCATAAATGAATTTTGGCCGCTTGCTGGCCCGTTTGGGCGACAAAAGCTTTTGCGTTAAAAGCCTCAAACACAGGACACACACACACACACAAAGGAGAGAAAAAAAGGACGAACCAAATGTAAGTAAAAAACAAACATTTATTTCCTCCCCCGCATTCGCCCATTTGTTCTTTCTTCGTTGTCGTCGGTTTTTTAGCCATTTTTTGTTGCCTTTTTCTGTTGTGTAAAGGGTGGACACACAGAAAGAGCCAGAGCAGAGGCACGCACTAGTAAAAGCAGGAGCAGGCACCCCAAGGCTACTGCTGCTGCTGTTGCTGCTAGTCCAGGGACCAATCGAAACTTGCCGTCATGATGGCCATCTCCATCTCCATCTCCACCTTGTTCTAGTGGCTCGTGGTGCTGCTCCTTTGGTTTTAGTTCTATGTTTGGCTTGCTACTTGCATTTTCTTTTTATATACATTTTTTAAGTTTCATTTTTTTTGCGCCTTTTTGTGTCTCGCTACTGTATATATGTAGGAGCACGCATGCCTGTAGCCTGGGACCACAGCATTTCGTCCTGACACACACACACACACACACACACTATGCTGAGGCATTATATCAATGTCTGAGTTGCCATGTTGTAAGTTATGCTAACAAAAAAACAACAACAACAACAAAATATAGAAAAGTGATAGAAAAAACACACACACATACACACACACACAAACGAAGACGAACACACAAAATGGAGACCTAGAAAATTGTTTTTCTGGCCTCTGTGTGCAAGTGGCGAGCATCAAAGCAAATTTCCATTGAAAGCTGCAGTCTTGCGTGAAATGCTTTACGAGCCCCTCAACTCGACTTCACAACTTCTCAAGCTCCACCTGGTTCTGGTCCTGGTCCTGGTCCTTGGTGCACCTTGAGCGCATTTGTCACACCTTTGGTCATAAAGCAAAAACATCAACAACAAATACCAAAAGAAGAAAAAGCAAAAAAAAAACCAAGCATTCGCTTGACTCAGTGGAGGGAAATGGATTTTTATGGATTGACATGGCCAGGTAATTGGTTGCACTTCGCCATGATCAAGAAATGTCACCGAGAATCTAGAGATGAGTAAAAGCCTACTTAATTGGGCTAGAACCAACCAAAACCAACCACCTCAACCCTCCCCCCAGATCACAAAACTGCTTAAGCTAGGCCTCTTGGCTAGGGGCGCCAGTAATATGAAATTATGGGATGTATGCAGAGGCAGGAGCAAAACCAGGAGCAGCATCTTAATGCATTTAATTGCCACTTACATGATAAAGTTTGTAGAGCTTCTGCCCTCCTTTTTTGTTCCTACCAGCCTCGAGCAGCAGTCAAATGAAGTATCCAGGCGAAAAAAATAAAAAGAAGAACATAAATATATTTTTTCTCTTCTTCACTTTGATATAAGAAAAAAGCAGAAGCTAGTATAATCATTCTCAGTTTTGGGGTGAGGCCATGAGAAAACCAGTTACAGCAAAATGGAGTTCGCTTGATCTCAACTGCAAGAATGTATCTAGAATGGTTATATTGTTGACCTTGAATGGGACAACAATTTGTGCTGATGAATATATATATTTTTAGATGCCTCTTTCGTTGTTTATACGAGGCGGCTTATTAAAAAATTGATTTCAATTAATATGAGCTAATTTTCAACACTAGTCTGTGATTCTTCATTCATTTATGTATTTCTACAAAAAAACAAACAAAAATGACAAAGAATTTATCGCCATAATTTATATTTGGATATTTTTCTATATTTATAGTTAATTCACCGACAAAACTAGTTAATTATTAGTTAGAGATGCGAATATTCAAATTTTAAGTTCGATTCACACATATCGATAACAAATCGATCAAGCCATTAATGCTGCTCAAGTCGATAGTTTGTCTAGTCTGAATAAAATGCCAATAAGAACATTAGAACTTACCTTACTAACACTGCCAATTGGCAACCATTTCTCTCTCATTCTTTCATTGCTGCAATTTACTCACTGAGCAAAAACAAAAAAAAAACAGTTAGATTATTGCAAGCTGTGGCAAAAACAAAAAATAACACCAACACCATGACCGTTCGCCTAATTCACCACACACACACACTAGAAAGGGGTGAAAAACGCGAAATGCGACAATTTGCCAAATTAATTGAATTAATACGGATTTGTTAACCACTTCACGGATTTTTCTGCGATTAACACCAAACTAACGCTAAACGAATGCGCTTGATCGATTTGATATATTTTTAAGCATTATACGATATTAATTGCCAATTTTAACTCACACACTTTTTTGCGGGCGAACGCAACAGCTTCCAGAGAGAGAGAGAGAGTGAGTGAGTGACAGACAAGTGTGGAAGAGCAACAGCTGATTGTCCTGTTGCTGAAATCAGATGTTTTGCATAATAAAATGATTCAAATATTGCTAATAATATTGAAAATGTATTCAATATGTTGAGATCGAAGTATTATCGGATTTGATATTATTGCTAAATGCAAGGAATAATTCAAGGGATTTTATAATATATTGATTAAGGTTTTTATAATGCCCCTATAGACCTTTACAAATCCAGAAGTCATTATTCATTAACTTGATTATGAATAAATAGTCCAGTTTCAGCTGGTCGTTATATGGCTCACTAGAGACATTTGTAGCAAAATGAATGTCCTCATTAAGGATATCAGAGCCAATGACAAATTTGTTTACACTTTTGGGAAATTTTAGTGCCTCTAAATGGTTAATATTCGCATAAATCTTAGAACCAAACTCTAACAAATCTCAATCAATCAGTTTGAGCATCAGTTTTGTTCCCACGCGCGCATATTTCAATTAGTCCCAACCATGAATTATAACAAGAACAAATACTAAAGAAAAAAGTACAGAAAAACAAATGAAAGAAAATGAAGAAAAAAATGGGAAAGACGAGATAGTCGCTTAAGTATGGCAAATTTGTTGCTGCCATAAAAATTAAGTGCAAGCAAATCCCGTCAACCACTTGACCAGAACCAGTCAAATGCCCAAAACCACCAACTAACCCTTACCTAACCAAGTCCAACCGACCACCCACTGACCCACCCATTGAATGGACCAATCGACGTGACGAACAACTAAGTAACAGAACAAAACCAAAAAAAAGGACACTAACTGAAATCGAAAGAAAAGAAAGCAACACTGGCAATTTATATAGTAAGCTTCTTCTACCTCTTCTCTCTATCAATCTATCTCTCTTACTCTGTCACTTACCTTCTCTCTTTCTCTGTATGTTATGTAGAAAAATTTACTTAGAGTTATTTATGCAATGAAAAAAAAAAGAGAGCAAATGGTTGGGTGGGTTGGTTTTTTAGGTATGTGTTGCAGGTGCAAGATATATTGTAATTGCATTCAACGTTCAATGTGGAAATTTATGCAAAGCCAAATCAATTTCAATAACAACGACAACAACAACTACAATCAGAAGAAAGACGAGAAGAATGTGAAGGCGAATTGGTAAAATTGAATGTTTAGTTTTCTTTTCTATGACGCTATATGTATGTATGTATATCCTTTGGGTTGCGATTGCAATTTCCTTTTGCTTAGTTCTAATTAGACAACGCCCCCCATCTATCTATACACACATGCGTGTGTGTGTGTGTGTGTGCGTGTATCGTTTTGGGCCAACTCAAAGTGCGTTGGTCATACATCAATGGTCTTTCGCTCAATTCATCTCCTTGTTCTTACTCATATCGTTGTCGTTCAGTTGCCTGCGCAGAAAAGTGCGCTATCTTTTTCGCACTTTGTCCTCACACTGGCCCTCTGACTGGCCAGTTGATGGGTACGCCTGTGTATTGGTATGCTCTAGTGTGGCCAGGGCGGCAATTTAGTTTCGTGGTTACCATCAGATCAACTTATTCTTGTACATAGGTTTTCTTCTCCGTTTCGCACAGCAATCTCTCATACTCTTTCCTTTTTTGCTGCCATCTTCCGCCAAAAAGTTTCGAAAACTTGCGTAGCTGTGCCACGCCTAACGCGCCTCGTGAACAAACACACACACGCATACCCCCCATCGGCTCCACTTGCCACCCTTTATCCCAGCCATATTCACAATTACTTGCATCGGCATCAGCACTCTATATGCCCAGAATCTCTCATGTGGCTGCATCTCTTTTGCTTGCATTTTCCTGCAATTTTCGTTTGTTGCGTAGACCTAAAATGCATTTTCCTAGTCTCCAATTCGTTGATAGAAGAAGAATCATGGGTGGCAAAGTCATGGGAGGGGAGGCCGGGTGATGGGTGCTGGTCATGCAAAATATTTCAAAGCCATTTCTCGTTTATACTGAGAGGAAAAATTGGACACTGGGCACTAGCCACTGAGCGCTGTGTGTACTGGGCACTGGGTACTGAGTCCTGGTCTACGTTTCTAATTAAATTTTATTTTATGCCACCATTTCGGCGCCTTCCACTAGCCCCGTAACGGACTCTGTCGCCAATTTATAGCTCTGCACTTGGTCTGCATTTATCATCGTCGTCGTTGTCCTCGTCGTCGTCGTATTCGTTGTCGTCCTGGTCCAAGTCCAGTTCAGTTTGTACACTTAGGCCTAGGTTATGCCGGTAGTTGTGCAACGGTCCCTCAATTTAGCCATGTTTCGTTCCCTTTTAGTTAAGAACGCGTTCGGTGTGCAGAATTTCGCCTGATTGCTCTTTGATGAAAACTCAATTATTGTCCATACGAGTTTCAGTCGGAGTCGTGGCTCGAGACCGAGTTCTTGTTCCAGCTGGCGGAGTTAGTGTCGCCTCATACACCGCCGTCTAGTCCTAGGCCTAGTTCATGTCCATGGCTTAAGTAACAACTTTGCCTGCTAATTGAAACGCAGCCAAATCTGATGCATCGATCAAAAAACAGAAAGGCAATGGGAAGTAGTAGGCAAAGAGGTGAATGGGTGCCACTAGGGGCTAGGCGATGGGATGGGATGGCAGGGGATGGCATGGAATGGGTGAACTAGCTCGTTATCTCGCTGAAATCTGAGATTCAGAGACTGTGCGTAAAACTCATAGTCCTGCCAACGGCTTTTGGCATTTGCCTCTAATGAGTCTTAGGTGATATGACGAATAAATGATTGATATTTCTTTTTCCTTTCTCTTTCTCTCTTCTACTTTTTGTCCTATAATCTTTCTTCTATTTTTTTGTTGGCTGGCTTTCTCTGTAAATCCAGCTCAATCCTTCTTGCCGACTGCACAATTTTCCTATAGTTCTGGGCCCTATGCTTCTGCTTTTGCTGCTACTGCCTTTGGCAGCGATTTCTTTGCGAGAACATTTCGATTTTAACCTACACACACACACACAACACTCATATACGCAGCTTATATGGTAAAACGCCGCCATGTTCGTTTTTAGTTTGTTTTCTGCCGCTACCAGAGCCGCCTTCTCCTTTTTGCCCCCTAAAATACACACACACACACACTCGAACACACACATACATAGTTTTCTCTATTGAACATTTTACATATTAGAAATTTCGCAAATGGGTTAGGGTAGTATGCCTACTCCACAAACCTCACCCATTTCCTGGCATCCAGCAAAAAGTTATGTGCCCATTGCCCATCTATATCCTTTACTCTACTCTCTGCCCCTCATCCACACCCACACCTTCCTCTGGAGCACCCTTTCCCTAACGCACACACGCGTTCGAGTTTGAATTCGGCGTCGCCATCGTCGTCGTCGTCGTCGTCGTCATAGCCATAGGAACCCAACGTCATTTCTATTTCTCTATCGTGACCATCGTCGTCGTCGTCGTCGTCATCAGCAGCCTCCTCCTCACTCGTCTCTTGCCTCATGCTATTGTTGTTTTTGTTGCTGTTGCTGTGCGGCTTTTGATGCCGCTCTCATGTGTTGCCTATGTTGTCCTGCCTTTGTTTGTGTGCGTGTGTGTGTGTGTGTGTATGTTTGGGTAGTTGGTTGCACTCAGAGCCCAGAGCCTGGGCATCCCTTTGCCCCATTCTTGCAAAACTATGTATGAATGTATGTAGCCAGAGACGGCAGCGGCATCCCAGGCATCCCATTTGTGCGTGGAGTATTGATAAAATGCACTGTTAAAAATTTGATTAAAAACTCAAATAGACATGCAAATAGAAACAGAAACAATTGCAAATATTGCAAACTCAAAGGGAATGATGACAAAAATTCTCTTGCCTCAACTTTTCTCTCACTTTGATAAAAAGAGACTGCTTTTAATATACATGTAACCTAACAATTATTACATTGTCTAGCCAAAAAGTGTGTCCTTTTCAATAAATGCTCTCTGAAGTGTTAAGCTGTTTGTAAGAAAACGATCTTTTGCTTCTCTTTTTGATTGTAGTTAGTATTTTGGTTGAACTTTTCACATGGTTTTCGTATTCAATTTTTCATTATCCTTGGCTTTAGTATTGACTACATTCCAGTAAAGCGATAGCCCTTAACCTGCTAAAGGACATTTCTTTCAACTCAATATTAATAAAATTATGCTTTGTTGATTAATGTCCAAGCATATGAACTATAATGATTTATTTACAAGATTAACATTAGAGAGGTTTGATTTTGATCAATAAACTAGATGTATTTTTAATACCTGTACTAA
Source organism: Drosophila equinoxialis (assembly GCA_018150345.1). Classification (NCBI taxonomy): domain Eukaryota; kingdom Metazoa; phylum Arthropoda; class Insecta; order Diptera; family Drosophilidae; genus Drosophila; species Drosophila equinoxialis. The sequence continues at coordinate 11,581,980 of JAECWI010000868.1, read as the reverse complement.
ATCTAAATATATAGTTAGCTTCATGCTAAACGTAATGATCAATTAAAAATATGTAGTTATAATCTTAAAAAGTGTCGATTTCCCACCATATTTTTGTCGCCATGTACTTTTGAAGGGTCCCCGAAAAAACTGGCAAAAGAAAAGAACAGAACAAAAGGGGGAAAAAAAAACAATACACATCGTCATCGAAAGGCATCGAATATAAAACCAGTAACCAATGTCGCCAATGCTCTGGCATCAGCCGTTTCTATTACTTTTGTGCCTTTTCTTCTGCTCGCACTTTTGGTTAAGCCGCTGTGGCTGATGCTGGGTGCAGCTCACACACACACACACACACAACAACAAATTGTCATCTACCCGTCCAAAACCCAAGTGAAGGAGGCACTTTTCCATCCAACTCTTCCATGTCCAGATTCGTATCCTTACTGTGTGTGTGAGCTTTCTGCCATTGTATGCATGCATATTAAATTCAATCGAATGTATTCTCTATACTCGTTTGTTGCCCCCTCCTCACCCCACACCCCTCTTACACTCTCTCTTTCTCTCTCCTGTAGGGTTTTATTCTTCGTTTGTTTTTGTTGTTGTTGTTTTCTCCCTGCTTCTTTTCAATTTTTGTATTTTTTCTTTTTTTTTGTGTGTTTGTGTGCTTTCTCCTGCTGCCCACATTACGTATACGTAACGTAAACCGTAACGTCGCACATTCGTTAGAAATAGGCGGAGTTATCAACGTTTTTCAAGTTATAATAAAAATGCAACACATTTTACAGACATGCCACTATATATGTAGGTATATATGCATACCAGACACACTCACACACACATACACAGGCACACTTATGGCATGGCCCTTTCGGTTGAGAGCTGCTTCCTCTATATTTCTCTTGCTGTTGCTGTTGCTGCTGCTGGCTACTTCCCATAGATTTTTTCCTTCGTTATTGGTTTCGAGTGGCGCAGCATACATATATATAGACATACACAAACATATATCTATATATATTATATATACATATATATATATATATATTTTGTGCGATGTTGTTGTTGTTGCTGTTGATTTCTTCTCCTTTTTTTCCCACCCAGTTATCATTTTTTATTATTTTTCAATGCTCAAACTCGACGTCGCATAAAACTTGTGTTTTTGCTGCTGCCACCAGAGAGAGCGTCCATCCTCTGACGCTGCTCCACTAGCTCATCCCTCGAGCCACCGTTCTTCCCCTTCCTAACCCTATTCTTTTTTCATTTTTTTTTTTAGCATACCTCTTCACTAGTACCCCCTAACCCTATATCTACATATATTGATATGATTTCCTTGCTCTGCGCTACCTCTTCACTTATTTCCCCCCTTTAACCACCACCCCCTCCCGAATACCCCTTTTCACAAACTGTTGGTTACTAGGAGTTTCCATAGCTAGCGAGACATTTTGCTAATGCATTGATTAAAATTGAATTTTTAATTAAAATATTGCACTAGTATGAGAGAATATATATATGTATATATATATATATATAGAGAGAGAGAGAGAGAGATAGAGAGAGAATTGTATGGAATAGTTGCTAAGAGGGAGCAGCTGAGAATTGTTGTAGTTGCTATTGCCTTTGTTTGTTTTTTTCTAGCATTTTGCACGTTCTAAGCCCCCTGTCCCTCCCCATCCACCATTCACTTTTGCATGCCAAACATTTTTTGTTTAATGGATTACAGTGAAACTCAAAAAAAGAGGAACTAAAACAAAATGAAGCAACTAATAATAAACAACATCCAAACTATATCCATTATGAGAAATGGCAATGAAAAGAAAAAATATTTTTTTCCAATTAAAGTCTTCTTATGTCTCGTTTATGATGATGACTTAAGAAAAACCTCTAAACCAAACACCTGTTCGATTCAAAGAAGACAAATCACATATTGAAGGAATTGTTTGAAATTGGTTTCCCCTTATTTCCTTTCTTTTTTAGCTATTTTTCATTTCCGTCTTGCCCTTTCTTTTATTTTTACATGTTAATATAAATGAAATGCAACTAACAATTGAAAAAAATCAAGTCCTTATTTTCATTGAATCCTTTACTTTCTATGTGATATTGTTTTTCCTATAGCCTCTTGTCGAATCTCCCGCCAAGGTCAATAGCCATTGGGTGGGGAATATCATATTGCATTTCAAAACTTGTCCAATTTTATACACAAAATTTTCAATTTTTGTTTTGGTCTGGAGGGGAGGATATAAGGGAAATTATTCTAAATCCAAATATTTATGGGTTTCATAAATATTTCCACCTGTTGATTACTTAATCTAATAATGTAGAAATAAAATCAAGTACAACTTTTCCTTTAAATCTTGCAAAAATGTTAAATGCAGAAGACTGCAAGGATATTTATCAGATGTTATGGTAGTTATTATATGTCGGAGATTGAATTAGGCATTTCTAAGAATTTGAAAGTTGGTATTCAACTATTAAGGCGAATTGGTCAGTGTTGAGTAACGAATAACATGACTGATGTATAACTGTATAACACTAGAAATGCGCGACGACAGTATATGCTGTCGTCGAGTGTGGCGAGAGAGAGACAACTATAAAAACCACTAGTAGAGGTAGATGGGCGCCTCAAGTTTAGTCTCGCTTACTGATGAAATTCAACCAGAAAGCACGTCGAGACTCGCTGCACAATTTTAGTGACAAAAATGAATTCAGCAATCCCTGAAACCCCAAACTCGCCGATATATATTTAATTTAATGAGACTTGAGTGAAATGAAATCAAATATGCTTTGACTTATATATCTATGTGAAATACCTGTTGAATGCATAAGCCCATTGAGAGTTGTCGGACCCTTTTGTTTGTTTGGAAAGCCTTAGAAACTTTTTCGAATTGATTCCTTTAACTAATGGCCATTGAGTTCATACTAATCCTAAATTAATTAACAGACCATTTACGTCCAATGGCTAATCATCATTGTATGGCTGGGTAGTCATGGTTACTTTAGTTTGAGTTGAACATGTTATTAGTGTTTGCCATCTGCAATAGCTTTTGAATTTATTCTGTCCAGTGTTGATAATAAGGGACATTTGGTCTATTGTTATTGTTATGACCATCAATTTAAACGAAATTGTTGTTTAAATTGAAAGTTAATTAATATGAATACTTGTATTTTTGTTAGTTTGTTTGTTTCGGGCATTGGTAAATTTTCACTTTCAATTTGTTGTTAGTTTTTGCTCACTTTGCTTTTCGTAAATTGTAAACTCAATCTCTATAAATCACATACAATTATGCAAAATAAAGCATCCTTAAGGAATTTTCACACTTTCGCACATATCCACACACACGCACACACACACAGAGGAAGTGACCACTGACCAGTGAACGATGACCGATGACCGATGACCAATATCCTTCCGTACCGCAACATTCTCTCTCCGATCTCATGCTTCTTGGCCACAAGTTAGTAGGAAAATCTTTCAATTGCTTTTCTTATGCAAGGCTATTTACAGAAAATATTTTCCTTATTCCAAGACCAAGGACCAGACGAACACAAGCCAGTGGGGAGCGTTAAAGGACGTAGACGAAAATGTCCTAGCTTGTAGATTTTCTACATGCATATACATAAGTAAGCTAATAAATGTACAGAAAATTTCGATAGCAAACATTTACTTAAGCAAAATGGCAATTGAGAAAACGGAATGAAACTCTGCCAAAAAAGATTCTCTTCCTCTCACTTTCCTTTAAGTGTGTGTTTGTGTGTGTGTGTGTCTCTGTGGTGTCAAGCCACAAACACCTTTTGCGTAAAATAAAGCAATCAAGCAAATAATGCTGCCACATTACACTATCAACAGCTTCAGCTTCCTGCTTCACACACACACAAGCACACACAGCAAACGAGAGGAAAAGAGATAGAGAGACAGAGGGAGAGTGAGAAGCAAGAAAAGAGGGAGGAAAATACTCTGTTAGTGCTTAAACCACCCAAGCAACCACCCACTCAAACACACCCAAACACATGACAAAATGGAAAATTGAAACAACCTTGAGGAATGCCTTGGCACACACACACATACACAAAGAGACAGAGTCAGAGAGAGGGGCATGAGAAGCAAGAGAAAAGTGTCTGGCAAAATGTCTCGACTTGACTCCAACGCGACGCCCTCTGACCGACTCCGACTCAATTCAACTTGACTGTATGACTTGAAGTGAGCCAGGCCAACAACAAGGAGAACGAAGATGATGATGATAATGATGATGATGATGACGACGACAATGCCAACGATGACGACAGGATAAAGAAGAAAGAGCAAGCAGACGGAGATGGAGATGGAGCAACAGCAGCCATAGCAAGCACAAGGAGCAGGAGCCACTGAAGGCGGCACACTGTGTGCACTTTCACTTTTGCTTTGGCCAAAATGCTTCACATGCTGTGTGCCATATTTAACAACTTTTCTGTAATTTCTCGAGTGCAGGCATTCAGCCCAGCCTAGTTTGCAGTTGACCACAAAAGCAGAGAGAGAGAGAGAGAGAGAGAGAGACATTAACCCATTTGCTTAACCACTTGGAAATTTGAGAAATCTATATTTTTATCTTTGTCTAATCAATTGTTCCGTTTTTATTGCCTTCCTTACTCACAAAAGTAGATTATTGTCTGCATATGTACAACATTTTTGAAAAGGAGACGGAACCTCTTTGTGCGGCCACTATACGGGTTAAGATGGGCCCAAGCCAAACTGAGTCAAAACAAGCCAAGTCAAGCCACTTGTCAAGATGGCTAACGGCAGAGTTAATGTCTACGAAGTGTGTGTAAGAGAGAGAGAGGAGGGTGAGGGCCAAACAACCAGCCAACCATCCAACCAACCAGCCAACCAGCCAACCAACCAACCGACCAGCCAGCCATTCAGCCAACTGAGTCAAGTTGATCCGAGACCGAGGCAGGATTTTGGGCTACAAGCAGCCGCAAATGCTTAACTTCAGACACACACCGGGTACAAGTAGAAGAAGAACAAAAGGAGGGGAGTGACAGAAAGTAGGGTGCAATTGGGGAAGACAGACAGCAAGCAGGTTGGCTGGCCTGCCTGGCTGGCTGGCTGGATGGCTGGCTGGCCTGACTCAATGGATGAGAGGCCGGGAGGCAGGCAGGAAGGAAGGCAGTCACGGCAACCACAGCCGCATTGCTGCCAAGGACGAAAAGGCAAAGTAGGAAGTTGTTTTGTGGGTCGCAATTCAAGGCTGACCGTAGAGACGAGACCCTTTTACTTGCTGTTCCTGTTAGTCTGTGTGTAAGGGAAGGAGGATGTGTGTGTGTGTGTGTTATAGAGAGTTGCAGGAGGGCGTAGAGGAGGCATCTGTCTCGCAAGATGAAAGCCACTTGCCATTCATGGATGGCCAAGAGTTGGCTTTTTGCCTTCCTGGTTGGCTTTAGCTTCGCTTTGGCCAACTCCTTTTGATGACCTTGAGCATTACAGTTAAACGTTTGTCCTCTCTATCTCTCTCTCTCTTAAACTCACACTCACTCTTTCGCTCTGGCTGTGTGACTGTGTTTTGGTCCTTGCCAAAACCCCAACGTCCTTTACCACACTCAGTTGGCATCCTTGAGCCTTGGCTTGGCGGCAACGGCTACGGCTACGGCGTTCTGGCTTCTCCTATTTATCTGCAGTTTTGCAGTTAAGGATGCTGCTGAAAAGGGACTGAAAGGACACGGTCCAGAGCTGGGAGACCGAGTTTTGCATCAAGTGTAAAGTGATGTGTTAAGCTGTTAAGTGCCAAAGTAATTGTTTTCTTTCACCAACAACAACAATAACAACAACAGCAACAATTACAGTTGGCCAAAAAGCAGGGCGACGAGGAAATGCTTTGACGTCGCTTTCACTTGCCACTTGACCTTGAGATCTCCAACTCTTTGGCTTTCGTTGGCCTTCTTACTCCTCCTCAGCCCCTTGTGCAATTTGATTTTGTGAGAGCTACTTGTTGACACTTTCAAATTATGTATGTTTGTGTTTTACGGATTTTCGACTCGTCTTTGGCATCTCATGCGAAATTGGCCCAAATTACTAAACAAACGGCAAGGACATTTTGCTAGCGAACTTATCTCAAAATAGATGACATCTTTAATTTAACTTTAATGTCAAGAAAAGATTTAAGAAATGGAAATTGGAGAATGTCAAAATGTAATTAACTGAAACAACATAAAACAACCCTAAAAGAAAATTTTAAAAAGGAAAACTACGCAATTTTACAGAAGTTAAAAAAAGGAACACAAATTTTATAATTTCCAAAATTAAGATGTTGGTGATTGGATTAGTATGAAATGGAATGCAAAGACATCTCTCACCTGGAACTCAACAAAGATTCTTTTATAGAAACATTGATTACATTTAATTTAATCATCGGAGGATGTTTCTTGGTTCCTGTAGGCGTTATATGTCTTTTAGTCACTGCTGAAACTTTTTACTTTCGGCTATCACAATAGAATCAATTTCAACATGAGAGAATCTAACTCAATGACTTTGTAGTTAGAGGATTTAAATGCAAAAAGGAGAAGCTTGAGTTCAAATGCTGCCATAAGGCGGAAGTTCTTGAGCTTCCGTAAGATTTACAGTAAAGTTTATTTAGTTTTTGAAGAAAAGACGAAAACGGACCTTTTGTTTAGCTTAGTTTTTGTTTCTCAGCCAACTTGATCCATTCTATTTTAGGCATCCTTAACTTAAAATACTGTATTTATTTATTGTGTGTTATTCAATGGCATAAAAAGAACGAACCAAATATTCAAAGATTTGCTTTAGACTTGTTGTAAACAGATGTCTACTTTCAGCCCCCAGACATGTCCTAATTTACTAAAATGGAATCTATATAATCTGTAAGATTATACAATAGTAAGAAGCATCCAAAGAGGCAGTATGTATAAAAATTATTATCGGTCCGCCTTAGCGTCGGCAAAAGCATATCGATCGTTTGCAGAACCAATCGGATGAATTTTGTTCATAAGGATGATAATGTTCCGGATTCTTCTGTAGCCATAGAAGGTCTAGATTATACCACAAAATAAGGCATATGATTACCATTCCGACTAAGAACACACTAACAATGTCGAATTTAATTACATACAAATATTGTTAGAGATATTATCGCAGTCGTATCGTGTTTAAGAAACAATTTACAAAAATATTCTTCTTAGAGGTTTTACTGTGATTCTCTTTAGTTAGTGCAAATGCTCAGTCCATAAATATCTTCAATATTCGAACATTATATAAAATGCAACACATACGCTGTAAATATACATATATGAATGTATATTCAATACGATTCAAATCTTCAGTACGTCTTGGATTATTCGAAAGCTATTTTCCATGAAATGTACATTTAGCATTTAAATTAATACCAGCAATCAGCCATTTTGTGCTAATATTCATATCGGGAGTTAGCTCGAATGCCGCTAAAAACCGCTAAATTGTTTTAGCGCATTTTGATCGATATCGAAAAAACATTCACGATAATTTTATCTATTAATCGATTGCGACTTCAATGGAAAATTGCTGTAATCTTAGCTTACCTTAGCACTCACTCTTATTTTCGCTCTCTTCTCTTACTCCTTGCCATTATTTCAACAACACACACGCCGATCACCCACCCACACACGCACTTGAATTTTTCGCTCTCTGCTTTGTCTATTCTTTTCCATAGCCACGCGATGACGAGGCAGCACATGGGTAAAATCTTCCCATTCACTTGCTCTGCCCTTGGTAATTTACGAAATTTTCTTTTAAGTTTTTTGTGTTTGTGCACAAGACCTACGCGCCTATTCGAATATGATACATAATTTGAAGATCTTTATCCTCAACGAAATGTTTTTAATAGCTGAGGATTTTCCAAGCGGTGCATCAACCCGCTAGCCACAAATGAACACTCTGAGTGTTAAGTTAAAACTAAAAGAGAGAGAGAGAGACAGAGTGAATACAAACGGTGTGTCGAATTCCAAAGACTGGAAAACGATTGTTCACTAAAAGTCTTGGTTCAATTTCGAATATTTTTACTCCCTACTCTCATTCTATGAAAAGTAGTTCGGGAATATTGGAAAATATTATGACAACATTTTTTTTTTCCTACTGCTAAGTGCTAAACAAAATTAGGACTAAAATATTTTTGAGGCCTTGGAAATAAAAAGAAAATCTAGTCTAGAAAGATATATTTTTTGGCTTTGGTCGCTTTGTTGTAGAAATAGACTCTTTCTGAAAGGACGTTTTGTATTGTGTCCTGGACAAATACCTCGCTTGATCTCCCTTGAATCCTGCTAAAAATACAAACCTATCGATCGTTTCCATCTGTAAATTGTACAAAAAAACTCCGAATTCACAATGATATAAAACTTTAGTTCTTTTGGCAGATCTTGTCGTCTATAGCATTTGCCAAAGAACATTCCCATTGAGCAGGATATTCTTCATACATGTTTCCAACTTTATAGGCTTTAGGAACATCTTGAATGTCCTCGAGTCCTGTGGTTTCTTAATGAAATTTTTATGCCTTATGCCCATCGTTATCAGTAAGAAAAAACACATTGAAGATGAATTATTGTTTTTGTTTTACATTTAGTTGTTCCATTTTTATTTTATTTTTAGTTTATTTGTATAATTTATGATTTCTCAACTAAAATTAAGAAAAAAAAAAAACAGTTGTTTTACCATTTGAATGCATTTTTATCCATCGATATATATGTATATCTATATGAATCAGTTTACTCACAAATACATAGAAATTTGATGGTCATATATATATATATGTGTGTGTGTGTGTGTGTGTGTGTGTGTGTGTGTGTGTGTGTGTGTGTGTAATATGTGTGTGTGTGTGCTCACTGGAACTCTGTGTGCCTGTGTGGGTTGTTTGTGTAAATGTAAAATTAGCACAATTTATATCTATTATCTTTTATATATATATGTAGTTTATATATTATATATATTTATTAATATATATATATAAAAAAAAATTGCATTACTTGCTTAATTATTGTTATTATTATAATTAGATATAGTTAATTAATTAATATATATACGAATATTACACAATAGAAATTGAAGGAAAAGGCCGTGTGCCATGTATGTAGGTGAAACTCTTGCTAACATTAAGTGGATGTGGCTGTGTGAGTGTAGGTGTGTGTGTGTGTGTGTGTGTGTGTGATGGGGTAGTTGGAAGCCTAAAGCTATTGGAAATTTGTACATTATTTACATTTACAGCTTGTAAATATAATTAATTAATGCATATATATTTATGTATATATGTAAATTGTCGTTTATGTATGTATGTTTAGATATAAGTATAATGGGATAAGATTTATAGTTATATAATTACTAGATATTTTATGCTTAAGGACAACATTAAGTGTGATGCAATGTGTGTGTGTGTGTAATTGTGGCTGTGTGGGTGAGTGTGTGTGTGTGTGTGTGTGTGGTTTAAACTAAGATTACGAAATCTACATTTAAAAAATGCACAAGTCTCTTGCTAATCATCTATCGATTCATATATAACTTTTACTTTTTATTTTGTTTCATTAGAAATTTATTTTTTACTTATGTTTTTATTTATCTTTCTTTTTTTTGTTGTTTTGTTTTGCTTCTGACATTTTGGCAAAGAAAAGGCAAAATTTGTGTGTATTTGTGTATGTGTGTGTGTGTGTGTGAAAAGTAAATGAAAAAATCGTAATAAATAAGCACAAAAAAAAAAAAAAAAACGAATATATAGACGAGATCCTATCCTTACAGGAAAGTTTCGAAGTATGATGCGCTTGTATATATATTTCTATATATACGCTATGTATGTATGTGTATTTGTGTGTGTGTGTGTGTTTGGGTGAGTCTACTAAGTTTATTTTAATACTTCTGCTCTCTCTCTCACTCTCTCTCGATTTAACTCTTTGTTTTGTTTGTTTGTTTGTTTGTTTTTGTTTTTAAACTAAGCCTAATCTAACCAGTTAGCAACTTCAACTAAGCACTTAAAACGCTTTCTCCTAAGACCTAATCTCACTTATAGCTAACACAAAAAAAAAAAACACGTTGGGGTTAAAATAGCAGTCCAAAAATTGTATATACCGTCAAGTTCTTCACAAGAAACATTCACGCTCTTCCACTCACTATCATTCTCTCCGTCTCTCTTTGTCCTCCTGGTTCGATTTAATCCTCATGGGGCATCTCGGCTGCCTGTTGCTGCTCCAATTTAATTTTCATAAGCGGCGATTCGCGTACATTTGCCGGCGCATAGGCGGCCGCTGCGGCAGCCGCTGCTGCAGCTGCTCCGGCATCGGTGTTGGCGAACAGCTCACTCATATCCTGACCCGGAAAGAAGTCCTCGAAACGTGGACTCTTGTTCACCGACTTCTGCAGCAGGCCATTGGCAATGGCCTCGAAATCAATGCCGGCGGGCAAACTTTCCAGGAAACGCTTATTATACGCATAGCTGGGATGCTCTTTGGCACTCAGCTTGCTGGCATAGTGTATGGACGAGGAATAGGGCGAGGCTGCCGCACCGGGGCGGCCCGATGAGGTGGCCCCCGACTTACCGCCCGCCGATGAGGAATTCGAGCCACGCGATTGATTGCCATATTGGCGTGCCTGCATTGCTTCTTTTAGTTCCCGTTCGCGCGACAATTCACGCTCTCTGGACAGTTCGCGGGCATAGCTGGCCGCACTTTGATGGCCGGCACCGCTGCCGTTACCGCCGCCACCTCCAGAACCGCCGCCACCGCCGCCCGCACGTTGCTGACCACCTGGCCCTTGGGTGGGCATTACATTCAGACCAGGCAAGCCCATCAGACCCAATGCACTCAAATCGGGTAAATTCTCTGAGCCACCGCGTCTATCGCTCTGTTGCTGCTGCTGATGCTTGGCCGCTGCTGCCACAGCCGCCGCTGCGGACACTTGATCCTCGATCTCGGAACGCTGCAGATACGCCGGTGACTTGTACATGTTCATCGATTGGTTATGTGGCGACAATTGCTGCTGCTGTTGCTGTGATAGAATCTGGCGACGCAGCGATTCAGTCATCGAACTAAGCGGACTGCTGGCATCTGGCGGAGCCAGCGTAGCATTCTGGGCAGCCATTTTGGCAGCTGCACTATGATAGCCATTGGCAGCACTTGCTACGGGTCCAAAATGCGACTGCAAAGAGATGCAACAAACAGGGTGGGGAGGGGGAGGAAACCCCAAAGAGAAAAAGTGTTAAAGTTGTATTTCATTTGCTTAAAGTGCCCATCTATCCCGAAATAATAATAAATAAATGTGAAGAAATACTTACAGCATGCGCCTGTCCATTGGCATAGGGATGGGAACCAATATCCTCTTTGATCTCCCGATAATCCCGAAAGACAACAGCCTTAATAACGCTTCGTATTAGCTCCTCTGGCCACATACCCAATAAGATACGTTGTGGTCTACCTCTGGCCTTGGGTCTGGGATCGGTGCCGCCATCGAGTGATGGTCCCAGCATATTATGGACACGATTTGCATAGAGAACAAATGTCGGATAGGGTATATCATATTTGCGGGCTGCCTGCGACAGAGAGAGACCCTCCTTGAGGACACTAAAGATGGCCTCGGCCATGGCTTCGGGGCGCCAGGATTTCAATGGGCCGCGTTCGCGAAAACGCAATTGTTGGACCAGATTTTGTTGATTAGTGTTCCAGCATTTTTGCCACATCGATTGCAATTGATATTGATAGCTATCTGCTGAAAGGAGGCCAGAATGGCAATAGAAGAAACGAAAAGAGAGAAGAAACAAACGGAAATATGATGATAATGTTTCAATCCACTGATCTTTTGGGTGGTTCATGTTAATTGTTAAACAATGAAAGATTTCCTAAATGCAAAGTAACAAAAAATTGTCCACTTACCCGCCACAGATGTGCCTGTTGCAGCAGCAGCAGCGCCCATCCAGCCATGTCCGCCGCTCTCAATCATTTTGGCCTATAAAGAGACAGAGAAAAAGAGAAAGAGGGGTTAGAGAGATAAGTTAAGAGAGTGTGGGAAAGGGGGTGGGGGTGGATTGCTACTTAAATAAGGAAAATCAACTTTAGTTTGCGACAGAAAATATTATGTTGCTATTGTTATTGTTGTTGCTGCTGCTTTTTTTCTGTTTTTTGCCATTGCCCATAAAGGTTTATTAATGCCATAAATGTTGCCAAAGCATTTTGGTATGCAAAAAGCAAATTAGTATACAAAGTGAGGCCATCTCCTCCACCTTCTGTTTGCTTCTTCTACCTCTCAACCTCAACCCCATCGCCTTCTCTTGCACTGCTCTTCTGCTTGTTTTTTTTTTTGTTCTTTTTTTTAGCCATAACCATTTGGGCCCATTGTCTTTTCGAGCTGGCCGAGCTCTTTTTCTCTTTTCCTTCCTCTTCTCTCTTTTTTTATGGCCCCATGACATGATGAGGTGCCAGAGGAGGGTGGTGTATTGTGGCTTTGGTGAGGCGAGGTGAGGTTTAGCAGGTATTTATTTATTGCCGTTATTAGATATTCCAACTCAACTCCAACTCATGCCACTATCATAATTTAGGTCTATTGTTAGTCTCTTGTCTGCAAATACTATTAACATTACTAGTAATTGACATGGAAAACACAAAAAAAAAAACACTTTAATTACTTGTCTAACTTATCTTTTCTGCAAATATTCTTAGCTCAATAACTTCGTTGACCATTGACTGGACCATTGACTATTTGTAAAGCAATTTAATTGTTAATATGTCATTACATATTTTGATTAGAAAGAAAGTAATGGACATTTTCAAAGATCTACACATATTTCTTAACTTTTTGAAATATTCTTTGCTAATGCCAACATAAAAATGTAATATTTCAATATTTCTTATCTTTAAATGTAAGTATTTACGCTTTTAGAATTGAAATAGGTAATTATTTAATCAACTACTTATGTAACTACTTTTTTAATGAAACATTATTCAGTTTACTATTCATTTTAAACAAATTGATATTGAAATAATGAATTAAGTCCAAGTTTTTGACCTTATTTAGGTTCTTGCATTGCGAAAACTCAACAAAATTACTACTTCAATTACTTATGCATGGTACTTAACTTATAATCTCTTTAAATGCATTCAAATGAAGTAACTACTCAATTATAAATACTCTTTGTATGTTTAAACAAGGTTCTTAATATGAATAAGCCAAATAATGCAAACTTTTTCCTATTTTTATGTGGCTAATTTCTTTCTTCTCTCTGTGTGTGTGTGTGTGTGTCTGTGTGAACTAGGCCCCCATTTTTTCATCATGTTGGTTTTTTTTTTCTTCTCGTCAATTCGCTGGGGCATAGAGAATGCAGAGGAGAGAACAAAACACGAAAAAAAAAAAAAAAACGGAAAGTTAAAATTGATGCACGTTTCGTGCAGCAGAGGCAATAAAGCCTTCCTCACACTGACCGGTACCAGGTTTTAGCCAGTAGCCAGAACCCGCCCACTTTGCCAAACCAACGCTTGGTCAATCTTCTTTCCCTCCCCTTCCCATCAGGCCTACTGCCTATGTCTCTCCAGTTAGCGGAGAGTGAGAGAGAAGTCAAGTAATACAAATTATGTGCAGCAGCAACAACTAAAACACAAAAAATGAGAGACAGAGAGAGAGAAGAAAAGAAGACTGAAAACTGAAACTGAAGAACATATAATGCAAGTCTTAAATATTTGAAAACTAGGCGCCGCCGAGTGAAACTCGTGAAAAAAGCAGTAGAGTAAAAAGTAAAAAAAGGGAGAGGAGGAACCTCCTAACTGAACGCCCTGCATGCCAAAAGGAAAAAGGTCATAAAATGTATGAATAATTGAAATTGAAAAGTCGGAAGCATTTTTACATTTTTACAGGCGCAACAAACAACACCGGGGCAACAACAACAACAGCAACAATGGGGAATGTTGTAACAAATGCGGCTCAGCTCAAAAACAAAATGGCGTTAAAAATGCTATTTTATGTAAAACACTTTGTTAATGACACAAGAGCATGAGCCATTGAAGGAGCGAGAGAGAGAGAGAGGGGGAGGGAGAGATAGAGAGGGAGAGAGGGGGACATGTTGCAGTTGTTGTGGGTGTTTTAGTTTCAGTTCAGTTTTTTTGTTTTGGGGGTGGGGTTTTTCCTTTTCGCCCCCTCTCCTACTTATGGCCTTATGACTTATGACGCGCAAGATTGTGTGAGAAAGTTAAATGAGTCTAGGCCACCGCCTCTTCCCCCTCCTCCGCCACCCTCTAAGTTATTAGTTACAACATTTTACTCAAGCTAATTAATTTTAAATGGCAAAATGGCAATATATAAATAAACTAACTAACTAATGTTACACTTGATTTATTAATGCTTGTACTGATTTAATAACAAACTAATTGCCAATTATAGAACAAGATTTCTCTCTCTTTCTAAATAGTCTCCAATTGTTAACGTAATTGATGTACTTGAAACTGATTTCATTTGCGTAAGAAGAAAGTTTACACAATTTGTGTTTTAATACATTAATGTATATTCAATGGATGTCTTCCTTTGGCCCGAATAACTTCTTTTGGCCCACCTTGTACATCTTTCTGGATTAGCTTTATATGTTCTTCATTCATTTAGCGAATTCAAATATGAAATGTGCTAAAACTTTCCTTAAATCTTGAATCATAAAGAATCCTAAAACGTAAAGCTGCTAATCATTTTCAATGTTATAGCCAAATTCACAGCTTCTCTTATGGCATATGGTTTGGTGTTTGGTCACTTTTAAATGCTTATGGAATGATATGATTCTACTGCTTAAGACTATTGAAGACTTGTGAAAAATGGACCCAATGATAAGGCAGCAAGTGTTAGAGGGCATCTCCAAGTCGGCGTTGCTATGAGCAATCATGGCAAATATTAATGAAATCATTAATAAATGTCTCTTTATGTAGATATATGTATATATTGTCATACACCCACTCAGAGATTTGCCCTAGAATGAGTATGACTCAACTGTGAGACAATGCAAGACCCACACTCCCCTCTCTCTCACTCTCTCCCCCACTCTTGTGTGTGGTGGGAAGGGAAGCGGGGGATAACCTTTTGAACTGGGTTGCTGCGCGTTAAGTCTTTGGGCAACAACAATTATAAAACTCGACAATATACATTTATGCACTGAATAAAATATTACGAGCTAAATAACAACAACAACAACAACAGCAGCAACAGCAAAATGGAAAAATGTTTAATTAATTAAATTTTCAATTTCCCGCTAGCTAGAGCTAACAACAAGTCGAAACCCAAAGACATCATCCTCTCGTTTTCGCTGTTTCTCTCCCTCTCTCTGTCACTCTTTCTCATCTTCACCCTCACCATCTCTATGTTTCTCTCTCATTTTCTCCATATCTCTCTCTCTCTCTCTCTCTCTGTGTGTGTGTGTGTGTGTGTGTTTCCCTTTCAACGCTTATTCAACTTTCTTTCAACTCATTTAATTTAATTTGCCAAGCTTCGCCGTTGACGCCGCAGTCAGCTGATGTTGTTGTTGTCTTCTTTCTCTACTTCTTCTTCTTCTTCTGGTTGTTCTTCATCTACTACTTGTTCTTCTAATTCTTGTTCAGTTGCTGCTGCTGGCTGGCTGGCGCTTCTTCTTGCCAATTACTCATCGTGTGCACGCCCCATTCACATAATAATTTATTTAATTAACTTTTCCGCTGTTGCCGTTGCCGCTGATGTTGTTGTTGTTGTTGTTGCTGCTACAAATTTTCTATAAAAATTTATTGATTTTTGTTTTTCCTTTTTGCCCCGCTGAAAAGTAATATTCTTTTCCACTCTCTCTCTCTCTCTCTCCCCCGTTTTATTCTTTACCCCCCTCCACCAATCACTCTCTTTTTCTATGTGTGTGTGTGTGTGTGTGTGTGTTGGTAATAAAATATAAATTTATAACTACGCCCCCTCACTCGCCGCTTTTTTGTGTGTTTTTTTCTGTATTGCCATCAATCCAAATGCATAGACACCAACACCCACACCCTTCCCCTTCTCCTCCTCGTCCTTAGTGTTGCTTCTTCTGCTACTACTACAACTACTTTACCGCCCACGCCCTTGGTGGCCTTTCAACAGCCTTCAAGTTTTCACTATACCGCGGGTTCAGGTCGCCCCACCCCCCATTCCCCGCCCCCTCGTACCAATCCCTATCCCTATACAGTGAGCTAAAACCATTCGCTGGCTGTAAAACCCGTTGGATTCTAATGCAATTTTAATTTTATTTTTCAAGCGCGCACATAAACTCAACACTCACCTAAAGGCCCTTCTCCTTCTTCTGGCTACGTCATTCCATACATATATGTATGTATGTATGTATGCCCCTCCGCAACGCCCCCCCTTTGGCCGTACATCTTTGCCTTTTAGCCATTTCCCTTACACTAACTTTGCCACAGTAGTTTCCTTCGACTTGTTTCTTGTGCCTTGCCTTGCTGCTTGTTCTTTTCATTTCATTTGGTTTTTTGTATATTTCTTATATTATATAACACTTTATTTATTATTCATTTTCGATTCGTGTTTTTCAGTCCGCTAGTAAGATGGTGGGTGGGTGGATTGGGTGGTTGGTTGGTTAGTTGGTCTGCAGCAACGTCTCAAGTTTGTTATTTTCTCTTGTCTGCCTTAACTTGCTCACCGCAGCAATCCTAACTCCTTCTACTACTACCTACTACTTCTTTTGCTACTATTTATACTACAAGTTCAGCTGCTCCCCCTCTTTCCCACCCCCAAAAAGGAAGTCCTGCTTTCTCTCTGTCGCCTTACAATGTCTGTTGTTCTGTCCTCCCATCATCTGGCTCTCTTTGGGTCTCTCTCGGTCTCGTTTTCACAGGGTTTCTCTCTCTCTCCAATCTCTGTCTCTCGTTCGTCCACTTGGTGAACTTTGTGTGCGTTTACATTTCGTTTGTCTGCATTTTACTGAGCGCCTGTTACCTTTTAGCCTTCACTACTACTACATACTACTACTACTACTACTACTATTACTAACTATTTCTCTTACTCACTTGCCCTCACACACTGTTCGCTCTTTGTACTCTCATTCATTCATTCATTTATTTATATTACTCAGCCAACCGCACGCACACCCCCCAGCCACCCATCCACATCTCCAAAAAAAACCCAAAGAAGACAAGAATGAACAAGCGCGCGTTGTCTATGACCTGACTCCCCATTTCCACCCATTTCTTCCATTCCATTCCTACCATTCCTTCAGCTTGTTGTTCTGGTGCGCTCACGGCCGCGCCTTGTCGTCTTCGTTTTATAGTTTTTCGTGCTCATGCCATTCATTAATTTTATAAGAAGCAATGCCTGGCATAATAAATAATTAATTTAAAGACGCTGCACACACACACACACAGAGAGAGAGAGAAAGAGCTAGACAGAGCAAGAAGGACGAGAGAGAGGAAGGGAATGCCACAGCCTTCAAATGCGGTAAAAATAGTTGGCAAAAGTTTCTATCGAGCTCAGTAGAAGAAAGCCTTCTCTTTCCCACTTCCTGATTCTTCCTTTCTCAATCTCATTTCTAGGTCTTGATTATATAGAAAAAAAAAAAAAATTAAGGATTAAATTTTATTTCATTTTATACGCAAGATACTCTCTCTCTCCCCTCACCCTCTCTCTGTCTTTTAGCCAATTTTGTTATTGCCTTCACCTAGTTTTAGGATAAAAAAGACAAAGTAGAGAATAGAGAAGAGCGAAATGGTTAGGATCGAGGGGGGCACCCATTTTTTACTACGTTGGCGGTTCCTTTATTTCGGTTTTTTGTTTTTGTTGTTTTTTTTTTTTTTGACGGTTCGGGCAAAAACTAAATATTTAATAGTATTTTATTGCACGAATTTCACATAAAATATGCATATTGGCCCAATGCATTATTCATGGAAATAATGTGGAAAAACACATTTTTCGCGGTGAAACAACGGAAGGACTTGAGTCGACTCGACTCACGGCGACTAACTACTCACCATACATGGGTGGATAGCTAAAAGAGACAGAATGGGAGAGCGAGAGAGAGGGTGGGAGGAAACATTCGAGTCGTAATTTCTTTCTATGTAGATTTCTTTTTTTTCACTTATTTTAAATTGTAATGAAATGCAAATGCAAAACAAAGGAGAACAACAATTGCAATTGCTGGGCCAAAAGGAATCGGGTTTGGTGGAAAGGGTAAACAGGTGAGGAGAAATAAAGTGGAGCAATGTATTTCTACATATAGAGTGAGAGAGAGGGGGGAGAGGGGAGCGATATAAAGAGTTAAGAGAATGGATGTATGTATGTACGGAGCTGTGCAACGTGTCAGCAGCAACTGAATGTACAATAATTGTAGTAATCATAAAGCCAAGTGCGAGTGCATGAAGCTTGCTTCTGTTTCACTGAAAGTTTTGTTTGCTACAACAACAACAACAACAACAGCAGCAACAACTGCGGCAACAACAATGGCAAAAGCAACAAATTTAAATGCAATAAATAATTATATGCCAAGTGTTGAGTGCAGCCAGCCCAATGTGCATTGAGGTGTGTCAAGTTGCCAACTAACCAGCCAAGAGGAGAAATTACTACAACAGCACCAGCAACAAAATACACTCACACTCACACACATACACTTACAAATGAAGGGCAAGTAAACTAGCAAGCCCCTAAAAAACAAAAAAAGAGAGAAACAAAAAAAATAAATACCCAAACCCAAACAAAACATAGAAGAACCCTTCTTCTTGTATATTTGCCAGCGACCCTTCTAAATTTTGTCTTCATTGTGGCCTGACTGTCCTGCTATGTTGGGCTATCAAGAGACCCCACACATCAAAAGCAAAGTGTGGCCACAAAATGTGGCGAAAAAACCCACTAACACACACACACAGACACACACACACACAAAAAGCAAACAGAAAATTATATATATAGAGATGACAACGTGATGGGATTAATAATATACTAGAAAATCTATAATCAACTACATAACCAAATGAATTGTTCGAATGTTAAAAATCTATTTACAATATTATATAAAAATATATAATTTATATATCCATAGAAAGGGAGATGGAGAGACAGAGAGAGAGAGAGAGAGAAGTTGATGATCAATATTATCAATTTTACAGCTGGCAAAAAAAAGCATTAGAAAAGTCTTTGAAGGTATCTAGAATAAACTAGAGAAATTTGTAAATGGATTTTTCAGTCCATCTATTGTAAAACAATTGGCTAAACACAATTGGCTATGGAGAATCGAAAAGTTAACAATTCGAAGGAGTAAGGAAGCAATTGTAAGCCCACATAATGGCTATAGATAATTTTGAATACTCTTTCTATACTCTTTCTATAAAGTTTAGTTATTAAACTTAACTATCATTTAAACTGGTTATTAATCTTCTCTAGAGAGAAAGATAGAGCGTGAGAGAGCATGTAAAAATCTCTTAAAGGATCTTTGCTTTGTCACGTGCTCAGCTCTAAGGACCAAGACCATTCATAGAACACTTAAATATGTTGCTATTCTTGTTCTGTTATTGTTGTTGTTGTTGCTGCTGTTACTTTCACGCTATTTACTTTAGCCATTGTTGTATTGTTGTTGAGCAATTGTAACTTTTTACAGAGTCAGGACCAGGACTAGGACTAGGACCAGGAGCAGGACCAGTTCGCCATGCCGCGTCGTTATTCATGTAATTTTTGTTGGTGCCTTGCTGCTTTTTCTGTAGTATAGTAGTTGCAAAGTAAAAATTAACCTTTTGCAAATAGTAATTTATTGTTGTTATTCTTTCTCTTTCTCTCGCCCGCTTTGTCGTTGGCACCGCCCTCTTCATCTAGGATAATGAGGATATATGGTCAGCAATATTGAAATGTAGAATACATGAACAAACATACACACATTGAGATATGCATTTATTTAAGCCTTACACAGAACTGTTTGCCATTGTAATGACGTTGAAGCCTTGCGTGTCCTTTTGAGCTGATTGAAAGCCGAGGCAAAGGCAAAAGCCTACACACAGAGTTAGTTAGAGATAGACAGCGTGAGGTATAGAGGAAGAGAGACAGAGAGAGAGAGAGAGAGAGAGAGAGAGGGAGCGATGGGCAGACAGCTAGAAAGTCGTCTACAAAGTGTTAAAACGGCTGCACACAGTCATTAAATATTAAACTTGTATAAGCAGCCAGACTAGAGAACAGAATATATAACAAAAACAACAAGTACAAGACGACGAGAAAGGCAACAAAAAAATGAAATGAAATAGAAGGAAAACCGGGCCACCCACATCTCATTCTCCTTCGTCATAATCATTATTTATGTAAGCGCAAAATCTCGCTATGTTAAATAACAAGAAAATAGCTTAAGCGGAAGCGGAAAGCAACACATTGCAGAGCCGCCATTTTGGTCAAGCTCGCACAAATGTATGCTATACTTTTTGCCACACTTGCTCTCCTATGCCAATCGAAGACTTCAAAGGCCTAACTAACTACCTGGGCCTAGGCAAGTGCAAACTGCAACGCACACACACACAGAGAGAGAGAGAGAGAAAAGAGGGAGAGACGGGGCAAAGGAGAGCATGAGAGAGGCCAACACACACACACTCACTCAGACAGTAAACCCTTGAAATAATATTTAATATTTAGAGAGACATAAATATTAAATGAGTAATGCCGCCCCACCATACACGCCCCACTTCTTTCTTTCCCCGCGCATCCTTTCGCATCCATCTTTACCATGTTACTTAGCTAAAATCCAAAAGCTATGCAAAAAAGGTAACACAACTTTTGCCCCTCATTCATCTCTTCCCCTCTCTGTCAGCCCTATAGCTGCCTTTTCTTCTGTACTTGTTTCATAGAACTCTTCCACGGACCATATAAAAACAAGAATTACAGCTAACATTCCGCCATTATTTTTAGACCTTTTTACAGGGTGTCCCATCCCCCATCCATTGATGGATGCAAGGAAACAAAATTAAAGAAAGGGTATGCCAAAATAAAAACCAAACAAGAAAAACTGTCCAAAAATTATGCATATTTTGAAATTGATAATCAAAGCAGAATTCATCAACTTGTGATTGGTTTAACATTTTAAATTTTTTTTTTCTACACTCTCTAAGATTAAGGGTATTCCTTAGTCCTTGTTTTTGGTTAACCATTCACAACTTTAGTTGTGGAAAAAAAAGAAGAAAATTGCAACTATTTTGCAGCCATGGCACGCTTTTCTTTGCTTTTGGGCCACTCTCCGCTTACACGTTTTTCTTGTTGTTTTTTTTTTTTTTTTTTTTCCTATTTGATACTTTAGGGAGTCGAAAGTCGAGTCGAACTCTGTGAGCCGCGTCGAACATCGCCATCGCCCATCGCCCATTGCCATAGCCATCGCCGCTGCCATAGCCGTTGCTTTAGACCATAGCCCATCACCATAGCCAGGCCCATACGAAACGAAATCTTATGAAATATGCAAGGCCTGTGTAATTTCTTATTTAAAATGCCATTAAATTTTTTGAATAGCATAGAGCATAGAACATAGTAGTAGAAAGAGAGAGAGACACATAGCGAGAGAGACAGAGAGAGAGGAGGATGGTTTTGAAGGTGTGTGGGAGAGAAGAGTAGCTGCTTGCGGAGAGGGTCCTACAGTCTAAAAACAGAGCTCAGCAGCGTATGATGCACTCGGGCACCCTGGGTAAATAGAGGTGCACACACACATCCAAGCTGTGCAATGTATCTTTGGGTGTGTATGTGCATGTGCATGTGTGTGTGTGTGCGCCCAGGTTAGACAAATATGGTTGGGTCTGGGCTTTCGGGCTCCTGTTTGAGTTGCAGGCCATGTGGGAGACGGAGTCGAGTCGAGAGTTGAGTCAAAAGTCGACTCGGCCAACTTTTAAAATGCATATTGGATTGTGTGTTCTACTACTTTTTCCATTTCTCTAACCCGACCCCCCACCACCCAATTTCTCTCACTTACTCTCTTTTTTTTGAATAGTTCAGTTTCGTTTAGTTGTTGCTGTTGTTGTTTTTTGGCAAGCCTAAACGTATGCAATTGATGCAATTGAAGTTTTTGGTACGTGTAATTAATACAAATTACAGGTTAAATAACAAATGTTACCTCACACACACACACACAGTCAAACAAACATCTAACTATGTATATACCCTCTCCTTAAAATGGCTGGCAATTTAATTGTCATTACAATTTGAAATAAACAACCAATTTGAAGGGTGTTCAAAAATATCTAAAGAAGACTCCATTAGATATTAAATTTCAATTTTTTAGTAGTAGTAGATATAAAAAAACATTTGGCCAAAGTCATCAGTTCATTATTTTATAGCCAATCTAACACATGGTCAATTATCTATAAAGTGCTCGTGTCTTTAGGATTGCTGCATACATTTGGCATGAAATAATATAGCAAAAAACACTTAAATTTTCCTAGAGATAAGTTTAAATCAATCAATATTGTTATATTCTTGGTAAAACCTTTAACGTGGCTTATCTTGAAGGCCTATTGGGCAACTTCTGGCAAGATTGTATTTAAATACAACATTTGGTATTGCATAACTTTTCCTAAATATCTAAATATCCGATCTTTATCAAGTTATGATCTTTAAGGGAAACATGTTTAGTATTAGTAAATTTCTTTAATAGATGAAAATCCTTCAATTTGTCAACTATTAGAATGTGTGCTATTTAAGTATTTATAATGTCAATTGTCTGACGGTGAGTTGAGCATAGAGGATAGAGTAATTTTGCTCTTTATCTGACCAATGCGACGCAACAGCGACGACGACAGCGACAGCGAAGTCAGCTGTCAAACGTAAAAGCCGACAACCGAGGCTTGGCTTGGTCAGACCAAATGCATTTGCATATAGATATATCTAAATATATATAAAGATATACATATAAGTATGTACATATATATAGATATATACATAAGTATAGACAGTGCGGCAAACACCTTATTAGCCAGGCACAATATTGATTGGGTTGAACAGACGCAACTAGATACGGATACAGAGATGGAAACACAAGTAGAGAGTAAGAGAGTGCATGTGATGTGATGGGGAGAAGGTAAGGGGTATTAAGAGCTCTGCTTAAGATAATTATTAACATAGGTCACACAAATGCAAAGCCACATACAAACATACATATGTACATATATGTATCTATAGAGATATTTGAACAGGATGTTTGTATGTATTTTGGCTAGCTATAGAATTGAATTGCAGTCCGCGGATTTCTAAAATAATTACAAATGCATACGGATTAAATTTGCATTAGAGGCGGCTGGCTGACTAGTCATTAGGCATATTGGGTCAAAGAAGAGGTAATGCAATACTTTGTCTAGCCATTTCAGTTCCTAGGCTATTGGTTGCCAATGTAACGAGATAAGGACTCCGTGATTATCCTTCTGCACATTACAAACGCACATAAATGCTTATACTTTTGAACAGGGGGGGATATATGTATAATTAGAGCTAATGTTTTTCAATTTCATTCTCGAAGGCTGCGTCATTATTATTTCTCATTCGCATTCTCGCATTTATTTGTTTCACTTGAAGTGCAGGAAATTGTCTGTAGCCCATTTAAAAATAAACAATAATAAAATAAATAATTAAGAAATACATACGAACAACAACAGCAACAACAATAATAATAACAACATATTCACTGAGTGAGAGGAGGGGTCGAGTGAGAGAGAGAGTGAACAAGTGAGTGAATAAGTGGGGGGGGATTACGCCTTTTTGTTGCGTTTAATTATAAACAAACTCGCGCGTCCGAGCAAATGAAATAAATTTTTTGTGTGTGTTTTCTGTTTGCAAAGAAGCAGCAGAAAGAGGTAGAAAATGAAGAAGAAGAAGAAGTCACAGGCAGCGACAGAGAAAAATTGCCTATATTAAGTAAAATGAAACGACCAAATGTTACCCATTACCAACTAATCAGAATACCAGAATCAACTATGGATTGAAATGTTCTTTAACATCTTACTCACTCTGTTCCCAGCAGAAGTGGCGAAATTTATGACTCGAACTGGTTGGGAATTCTATTATAAATAAACTACTGAGTCTTATAGCTCTAAGGATTGAAATAAAGATCGAAACAGATCAGAATGAAGTAAAGCATAAAGGACACGAAGAGAACTAAAGCATAAGACGTAAGGAATAAATGAAATCCCAAACTACAGAACGGATAATACACAAAGCTGAGAACAATGAAAGGAATTAAGGTAAAATTCAAGGATCTGCTGAAATCACAAAACGGAAATGGAACAGAACGAATGATCAATTGGTTGGAAATGCCCCGAAAGAGTGATTGAAATAGAGGATAGAATGTCCAATCTATATACCCTTTCACCTCATTCAATGGCTTTGTGGGTGGCTGGGAGGGGCATATTGAAAATGTATTACATAAACGCTCGAAATAAATATATTAAAAGCATTTCGCATTCGCATTTAATAAGTGAATCATTGTCGAATGAAAAGAAGAAAAGGCTGTGTATGTAGAAGCAGCAGCAGCAGCAGCAGCAGCAGCGGCAGCGGCAACCCAGCGACAACACGCGCAGCCACACAAATTAATAAAATAAATAAAAATCAACAACAACAGCAAAAAAGAGAAGAAAAAAAGAAACCGATGGAAAAGAAAAGAAACAAATAATAATAAAAATGGGAAATCAGTTGGTTTATTATTTATTTTTGGCCACGCACAGAAATAAATCACATCAGAATTTCAAATTCAAATATTCAAACATACAAACACACAGAAAAATTTCAGTTGGCCTTAGAAATTTACACTCGACCCAAGATCGAATATTTCTTAGACTAACACCAACAACAACAACAAAGGCAGCAGCAGCAACAACAACTGTTTGTTTTTCCTTTTTGTTAATATCGTTTTATTTGTGTATATATATGCGATATTCCAATATATATATATATACATATATATGCTATAGCTGTATATATATTTGGAGATATATACATTTGTTATTTATTTAACATCGTTTTTTCAACAAACAAGCGAAGAAATGAAATGGCATTCGATTGTTTTTAGTAGCTCTCTGATTTTTTATTTATTTTTAATGAGTTAAGCGAACACAAACGCCCAACCGTCCGTCCGAACAGACGGACAGACGGACAGACAGACAGACCACCCGGACCGCCCCCAACATTTTTTTGTTGTGCTCTCAATTCTCAAACACAGAGAGAAGGGGAGAGAAGTTTCTTCTTTTTTTTCCATACCCTGTAGATTTTCATACTTTTGTGAAAATTTTAAAGGGTAGCTACTTGTCGCCGCCCTTTGTTGTCTTTCCCATTTCTCTTCTCCTTTTATAGCGCGCACACAAATGACAGGCAAATGAAATGCGTCAAAGTTGGCCAAATTTGGCAGTTAACTTGGCTGTAAAACCGATAAAAAGAATAATGCATATAGCGAGCAAAGAGAGCTAAAAGAGATTGAAGAGGCGACAACATAAAGTTACTTTCAAAGTCAACTTAAGCTCAGTTGACTTAAGTTAAACAAGTAAAGCTCCTTAACCTTTAGTTGATTAAGTATTGGAAACGGAAAACCAAAACAAAAGGAGTCCAAAAAATATATAACAAAACTGTTACAACTTTACCAAGAGATATACCTTTGTTGTCTTTATTGTCTATATTGAAAGTTCACAAACGATTTTATGAGGTTATCTGGTTAAAAGTAAAACTAAAATATAAGAATTTTATGAATTATATATTTTATAAAGGAATATTAAGCTACAAGTTTGTATTGGCTTGAAAATGAAGTTAAAAGAAAAGTAGATATATGAAAAGCCCCTAAATCACCTGAAGAAACTATCACAAGAATTCAATTAAACGAACAGTTATTATACCCCCTAAGAAAGGGTATCTAGACACACTCACATAAATAAATATCACCTGATTTCTACTTAATTTGCTTTTTCTTCTTCCGCCTAACCGATGCTTTTCCTGTTTCCCCTTTAATTGACCCATCTAAAGGTTAATGCCAAAAAAAAAAAAAAAAAACAAAGACAAATATATTAAAATTTTACTATCTCAGAGCTCTTAAGCAGATAATCAAATGGGAATAGAATGAGAAGAAGAAAAAAAACATAATTTTCAACGGATATGGCTGAGAAAGTAAGTAAGCAAAAATCTATATTTATAACGCCAAATAACGGCACAATGTATTCAATTTTTGGATCTGAAGTTCATGAGTTATCCTTTTCAAAAGTCTTTCATATAAATTTTGGAATTCATCTGAATCATGCTCTAAACTTATTTATCTGCCGCTATCTCGCTCTGGCTTCTTTCATTTTATTGTGTGTGAGTTAAAAGATTTAAATTTAAATGATTTTCTGTTGGTGTTGTTGTTGCTGTTGTTGTTGTTCTTGTATCATTTTCTTTGTCTTTTGTCTTTTTGTTCATTTTCGTTCACTTTTTCGTTTCATTGTGTGTGCTGCGAGATTCGCATTTGGGATTCAGAGATTCAGATTCGGATTCGGATTTAAAGATTCGCAGCAGCATTCGGATTGTTTTTTTTTTTGTCGACTTATTAATTAATTTATGCAGACACGTTTTAGTTTTATTATTTTTAAATTTGTGTAATTTGCTTTTTATGTTTATTATATATTTCGGTATGTGTTTGCATTTATCAATGTGTGTGTGTGTGTGTGTTTTGTGTTTGTTTCATCATCTTCATAGTCATCTACAAGAAAGATATAGAAACTTTTGTTGCTGCTGCTCTTGAGCATAAATTATTTTGTTTTCGCTTCATTTAGAAATGTTTGTTTGTGATTTGTTTTGAAGCCAATGCCCCCACTCCCCCCCCCACACAGGCACCACCTCCCCCATCACTCTATCCCTTCCGCCCTCCTTCAATCTTTCTTTTATTTTTGATTTTGATTTTTATGTGAACGTTTTGAAATTTAAATAAATTAAATTTTATTACTTAAAATTGACGAGAAATATGTGTGCCAGCAACAACAAAAGCAACTACCAAATCTGACAATAGCAAGATAGTTTTTTTTTTTGTTTTTATTAATAAAAAAATCCATGACAAAGTTTATGATTCGAACAGCTGGCCTAGGTTGCTTTTTGTTGTTGTTTTATTTTCATTTATCATAACCCCAAAATAGGGCTAGGGTAAACGTGATGAAGAGGTTGGTAGGGGGTCGGCGAGGGGTTGGCGGGCACTTTTTGTCTACAATTTTATGATTTTATTATTATTATTATGATTTTTTGTTGCGTTTATTGGCTGAACATTTTTGTATGTGGATCATAAAAGTGAACAGCAACAACAAAAAAAAAAAAAAAAAATAGTTTTAGTGCCTTCACTTTGTCTAGGAAAACAATTGCAGCTCATTTGTATACCCTTTCCAACAGATTGCGTCAAACGGGCATAACGAGAGATCCATTAGCTAGTTGCTCTTGGCTTTCCTTCCACAAATAAAAAGAGTATCTTCTAGTCGTAAGGTGATTGGTTTACTCTTTGCCTAGAAACAATTGCAGCTTTGATTTTTCTCTGTTGTGTGAAGCTATTGAAAGTTGTTTTCCATTCAAAAAATCAAAATGGATCTTTAGGTCAACTACCCCCCTTTGGGTGAGTTATATAATTAGTTATGGAAAGCATATCAATCAAAGAGAGCGACAAAGAAAGATACATAGAGGGAGAAAATAAACGGAATGCCGCTATTTTTAAACCATTTCGACAGCCGCCACACGCCAACATCGAAATCATCATCAACAACAGCAACAACAACAACAGCAACTAATTCTCACTAATAAAAGTGAAAAAAAAGATCTCAGTGCCAAAGGCAAAAAAAAAAAAAAAAAAAAAAAAATGTATTAAATTAAAATTTAAACATTTGCTAATGCTGTCAGTCAGTCTACCTCTCAGTATGCCTTTGTGTGTGTGTCTCTTGCCCTATACTCTAACATCAGAGAGAGTTTACCCATTATGTCACTTGAGTTGATGCATTTACTTTTTTGAAGGTTAAGTAAACACAAAAAGCTACAACAACATTATTTTCCATGATATTTTCATATCTAATTGTAAGACGTAAGACAACACAAACAAAGCAAACAGCGCTTAAACTAGTTGGGAATTACAACAAATTGAAGTGAAAAACAACATACACAATATGCTGAACTGAATAGAGCTCAAACTAGTTGAGAATTACAATCAAATGAAGAGAAAAAGTGAAAAGCAGAGCAAACACTAATACACAACTAGCTCCAAATGAGAGATAAACATAAGTATCAGTTATAATGTTGTTCCAGTATCTGTTCCAATCAAATATATTCAAAATGCAACTCAACTAACTGGCCTATAAATATCTCAAGAACATCACAAATAAAATTCAAACTAACAGAGATTGTTTAATTGTTTAACTAACAAACATAAAGAACTTCCAGTAGGGCAATAGTCGTAACTTTTCTTTAACGCTCAAACTAGTTGAGAATTACAACAAAGCGACTGACAAAAAGCAGAAAAAAAAGAAACTTGATTAAAGCTGTAAAAGAAAATTATATATATTGAAAATTCTTTGGTAAGTAACTAAAAATAAAATGAATTTCAAGTCACAATTAGCATTTTTGATTTTGTGGCTTAATAGTCAATAGTGTAGTAAATCGACGGCCTAAATTAGGGTACACTATGGACTCCTCTTGGTTTTTATATTTGTTTTTTTTTTCCTCATTTTGTTTCTTTTTGTTGTTGTTGGTTTTTTATAACATTTGCGCATGCGCACAAACTGCCAAACGAGCAAATTAATAATTAATGCAAATAAACACATAAAGCCAACAGCACACAAAAACGAGCTGCTAAAAAAAAAGCAACAGCAACACCAACAACAACAGCAACAACAATAACAACAGAATAAGCAACAAAAGAAAAGGCAAATCAGAAATCAGAACGCACGTGTAAGCTAAAAATTTGATTAATAAAGTAACAATTTAAATAAATATTATTAATAACGCCACCTTTTTTTTTTTTGATTGTATCTGTGTGAGTGTAAGTGTCTCTAAATGCATGAGTGTGTGTGTGTGTGTGTGTGTGTGCGTATGTAAATTTTGGATATATAAATAAACCGCATTAACGACACGATCAAATGCGACAGCCAAATATATGTAAATTTATATTTGAAATTGAATTCAGCATTTGCCTTAATTAGAAAGATAACATTTCGATACGCACACACACACGCATTGAGGGTGAGAGAGAAAGGTATAGGCCTTTGGCATGAGCCATGTAAGTCGGAGGGAAAATGCCTCATATTTATTTTCCTAGCTCCTAGCTCTTCTCTTTCGACTGCGGCTTCTTTTTTCTAGCTATCATTCATATCCGTTCCACTAACAACAACAACAACTACAACAAAACAAAAAAAAAAAAAAAAGGAAAATGCAAAAGCAAACTCCAAATAAAATGGCCAAGTCATCATGACAAACTACAATAAAAATAATTACAAATGTAACTCAACTGACCGACAAGCTGAATGAGAGACCGAGGCGAGGTATGAGGGAAATAGTGGAAACTCAAAGAAAAACCATTAATTAAAAACTATAAAAATTATACCTCCATACACACACACACACACACTTGCATAGATCTCGACATCTACATTTACAAGAAATGCTTATATTTTATTATATATATTTGTGGGTATATCTACAATTTGTTCGCCGCTTTTTACATTTTATATTTTTAATTGCTTGCCAAGACAGCGACATACAAAGTGAGCGAGAGGGAGATGGGGAGAGTATATGGCTGGGGTAACATTTTCCCACTTCTTTTTTTTTTTTTATTGTATTATTTAAATTTCTTTGTAATTACACTTGGAGGAGGTTTGTGTCGACGTCTTTCTTTGTCTTTGCTTTATGCATATGCGATTAAGTTTTTCTTATTTTTTTTTTTTAATTTTTGTGACTAAAGAACGTGTAGAGGGTATGTGAGAGAGAGAGTGAGAGAAAGGGAGAGAGTAAGGTGGGAAAGCAAAAGGAGCGCAAAAAACATAATTTGGTAGAAGATTGGTAAAAGATTTCCCCTCTCTAATTATGAAGGCCTTCGCTAAGATGTTCTTGAAATAAATCCAATGGAGGGGGGACAGGACAAAAGGGAAGAAACTATTGAAAACAAATGGGGGCGTCTTTCGAGGCGGAATTAGGAAGCAACTAAAAGCCATAGAGCGGTACACACACACACACACACACATATATATATATATGTATGCTTAAAAGTCACTTCCCACCCTAAGATAGGGGTTAGGTTGCCTCTTAATAACCATATAGCCAGGCGTTGGCATTCAATTGATATGAGCACCTGTGCCCGGTAACCTCTACCTGTACCTGCAGATGTATATGTATATACAAATATATATATTATTTCTCCTACATTTCCTATTTTTTCTCTCTCTCTCTCTCTTTTTCTTTCTCTTTATATATAATTACAATTTATGCTTAATTATATGGCTATGCATTTCACTTGAAAGACATTCGGTAGTAAATTAGAACATGTTAGCTGCTTAATTAGAAGCTTTGTGAAAACACTTTTAATCACATGTTTAACGAACATTGAACATTCAAAAAAGGAAGAAAGGGAAAAATTAAAAAAGAAATGAAATATAAACTGATGTGATACTTTATTGCCCATATTTATTTATCAAAGGCACTAAAACCAAGTGCAACAATATCAAAAGATTTCCAAAGAAGGGTAAATTATGATTATTTGAGGACTTTCTCGATCGTTGCCCTGATTTCCAATACCCAACTTGTAGATGGCATTAAACAAAAGGTTCTTCTAAACAAATAGTAAAAATAGCTTCTGTTAAACTCAATTCAAGCTCTTTCCACAAAAATTTCATCAAGGATAAATAAACAATATGAGTATCAGGCTCTTTTTAAACAAAATTGCGACGATATTTAGACGGAAGGGAGAACATTCATGAAATTCGACGAATGTATTCAGAAACCAGCCATCAATGAAATTCTCTGTATTGTATTACTTGAAGAAAATGTGTTATCTTCAAATAGTTTTCAATCGAAACTAGTGTCTGTTCAGTAAAAATGAAACTAGTTGCAATAACTAATAATGACTACTTGGATGAAATAATTATCTAGTTAGTGCTAGTTTTTAGTTGACACAATGACAATTAGATGGATGACAAGTGTAATCATAAATTAGATGATCTAATTTAATGAATATTATTACTTTGTTTGTATGCAAAAACTAACTGAACTATTTGCCATGAGAGATGACTAAGCTTTGGTCTAGCTTTGTATCTATTTATTGTTTATACATATGTATCTACTATATTAATAATAAATAATCGAACTAATTTCATCATGTCTTACGTCAATACGAAATTCAATACCCCCTGCATGCGCTCATTTACATTAAACAAAAATTATAATTAATCCGCCCCTTATATCTCAACAATTTATTATATCATAATTTTTACACTTTTTCTCGCATACATTTGAGTCACCCGCACACGAACACACACACACACACACACGTATAGAGGGACGGGTTGGAGGGTGAGGGACAGCAAAAAAGGAAGCAACCGAGTGAGAGATAATATTTTTAAGTGCAAATCCAGACCACACCCCGACACGGTCAAAATTATCACTAATAAACCAATTTCATTATAAGCCGATGTGACATGAATCAGCAGAAGCAGAGTTCGTCGTAGGGGCAGGCGGGGGTTGAGGGGGACATTGGTGGTGTGGCAGCATCATCATCATCATCAAAATACAACAAATAAATTTACAAACAATTCAAAATGCCGTCGCACCCCCAACAACAAAAAAATCGCTTACGCTTACTCAACAAGAATTCTCATCCCATTCATTTCAATTTTCTTTATCTTATTGCAAACTATAAATTTAGAATTTAATTTCAAAATAATTATGCACAATTTACATAAAAAAACACACACACACACAGACACACACTCACACCAAAAACTGAGGCAAAAAAACAAACGAACAAAAAATACATTAAACCAATCAGAGGCGTAGTAAGAGGTTAGTCAATCATTTAGCTATGTGTGGGTCGAACATTTTGAGATAGCTCAAAACTAACTCTAGATGAACCGTAACCCACAATAAATACCCAAGAAAAAGTAGCAAACTAAAGTCAATACTAATCGAACTTCATTACAAATCAAAGAAAAGAATGTCTTAAGTAATTGTCTAAAACTAATATAGAAGAAAATTCTCTTTGAACTGTTAACCGAAATAATATTCCAATAACCGAAACATAAAAAACTTGAATTGTGGTCTAGATATTCCACTTGCTAAAACTTCAACTTAGAAGCCTAATCCCCTTCAATTGGACAAGATTTTAAACTACGCCCGTGAGATAAAAATTTGTTGTTTTCATTGTTGTTGTTCTTGTATTTGTATTTGGGGTAACTAGCGCACATGCGAGAGCAGTTCAAAGACCTGTTTAGCAGACAAACCAAAAGAAAACAACAAAAAAAAAGAATAATTAAAAAGTAAAGCGTAAAGCAACTAAAAGTCTCTAAAATTTGAGTCATTTAATTATAATAATTAAAGTAGCATATTGTATTTCATAGATACATTTGTAGACCCTTCTGTCTGCCCCTCTCGCTCTCTCTCTCTCTCCCTCCCTCGCTCGCTTCATCCAAATGCAATATAGTGACGCAGCATTATTATCAACAATAAAATATTCTATAGCTGGTAGTAGTTCATATACTTAATACAAATGTAAGTGTGTGTGTGTGTGTATTAACCAAATGACATAGACATAGACATAGACCATTGACCAACTTGGCGGACATACTTGCAAATGAAATACAACAGAAAAATGACTCAGCCCAAATACAATTTAATTATAGCCCAACAAAATAAGCAAAATTTATATAGTTTTAACCCAACCCGATTATAAATGTAGACAAATATATACACACACATACACACACACACACACACGCAGACATCTTTCCATATTTGCTCTTTGCTAATAGTTGGAAAAAACTATATGTATAATTTAATTAATTATGACCAAGTCAAGATCCAAGCCATACGCCAATTCCTGGAAAACCTCTGGCTTTCTCAAATATATAGACACATTGCTTGATCAATTCCTGGAAATTTATCGTTGTTTTTTGTTATATAATGCAATGCATTTCCAGAGTCATAAAAATTAATAGTAACAATTGGATCCCTCGCCAAAAAGTCAAAGTAATGTTATGACAAAATTGTAATGATAGGTTTCTCAGTGCTGATGTAATGTGAATATTTTAAAAATATATATATATATACCACTTTAGATCTTCATCCAAGTTAAGCATATATCTTTAATGGCCATTAAGTACTTATTGCCATGTAATTAAGTAATTACTAAAAATTCAGCTCTTGCAATTACATCTATGTACATTTAAATAATAAATGTTTCTATACAAAGTAAGTTTATCGTTTGGCTACTTTTGCTCTAAATTTATCAATTTAAAAGTGATATGTAGTTAGCACTTTGCATCCACAACATAAAGAATATAAATTTTACTTCAATTTTGATGAAATTGTATAATTCCAACTCCATGTAGACGAAGTGTTTAAATATTTTTCGCTAGCCACTAAAGAAATATCAATAGAATGCCCATATATGTCCATGAACTTTTATGTATCAGTTTTTTAATTTGTTGGGTCTTTGGGGAAAAGTTTTAAAGAAATTACAGATCATGTGTAGGGTCGACTCTGCCTATTAAGTTGTGATTCCCAACTGGTTAAGCAAATTCCAGAAAACTAGGTGGTTTTATTTCCAAGATTGACTTTAAGTCGGATTATATGGAAGATTTCAGTGAAAGTATAAATCCATATTGACTTTATGGTCCTTAAACACCTTTGACTCGCCTTTTAATGATTTGCATTCCAAAGAAATGCACATAAAGTTAGAAAAGATGATCTAATTTCTCTTTGACGTGAGAGTTCTAACATCTAAACGTTCATATTTGAGAAAAATTCTATTAAATTATCTCATTAGATTACATTAAATGTCTCAAGTCAAAAGATTATCTCATCTACCCCATTTGTAGAGTATTTATTATTATTATTATTTTTGTTTTTGTCTACTTTATCAACTTCTTTTTTGGCTGCATGAAAAATTAATAATAAATTTGAAATTCTACAAAAATGATGCTATATTTATGCGTATGA
Organism: Drosophila equinoxialis; assembly: GCA_018150345.1. Lineage (NCBI taxonomy): Eukaryota > Metazoa > Arthropoda > Insecta > Diptera > Drosophilidae > Drosophila > Drosophila equinoxialis. The sequence goes on along the minus strand of JAECWI010000868.1, from coordinate 11,547,914 downwards.
CATTTTAAAAATTAGCTAGCATTTAATTTGAAATTTTCATTATTTTTGGTTTTTGTTTTTTTTTTTTTTCGTTTTCGGTGTTTCTTGGCACACATTAGCGAATCATTTTTTTGAAATTTATGGCTGACATGTTTGTTTGTTGGACGGTCGGTCGGTTGGTTGGTTGTGTGTGTGTGTGTGTGTGTGTGTGTTGCTGCGATTGTAATTAATAAAGTAAATTTGACCTCACACAGATATTTAGATGAATGTATATACATCCAAACATTTGTGTATGTGTATTTGGATGCGACAATATAATGAATGAATTTGAGCCACAAGAAAGATGAGAAAAATAGGCTTGTGACAAAACGTCGTCTCCGAGTGCAATTAGCAGATGCAAAATGCAAGACAGCAAACTGCAATGGCATATACACACACACACACACACACACACACACCAAGTGTTGTGTTGTGTTGTGTTGTGGCTCTCTTCTCTTGATAAATGTCTTTGGCAGCGGGCACAACAAACTGTGCAAATATTTGACAAAATACAACTATAAATATTGCTTAAGAATTAATGCGGCTGCGGCTGTTGTTGCTATTGCCGCTGTTGCTGCTGTTGCTGTTGCTGCTGCTGACAAATAGTCAGAGAGACTTGGCCCGCCACCCTGCCTCACTTCGGCTGCTGGCCACACAGTGACACCAAAAAGTGCGTAGACATAGACTCGATGACAACTTGAGGCTGCAACTGATGCTGACTGAAGACTGTTGCTGAGGTGTGCGGTTAGACCGTTGCTATTGCTGTTGCTGCTGCCGTTGACCGACCGCCTGTCAAGTCCAAGAATCCACCACAGACTCGCGTGTCGCGCATCTAACGGTGTCAATTTAGCGACCACAGCCACAGGGCGTGGTTGGCAGACGGACTCGAAAAGTCAGCATCAGAGTCATCACATTCAGAGTTAGAGTCGAAGTTTGAATTAGAGTCATAAGCAGTGGCATGGGCAGAGGCAAAAAGCCACAAAGATACCCAGAGGGGAGGAGGCGGCAACGGCAATGGCAACGGCAACGGCGACGATGACGCTGGCAGCGAAGACATGGTTTTCGTCGTTTAAGTTTATCTTTTGTTTAAGCACATTTTCCTTTTTTTTATTGACTTTTGCATTTACAGTTAAATAAATATTGAGTAGAAAATGTATTCGTTAAACAAATATTGTAAATACGATAGTTTTTTTTTGTTCCCCCTTCACTACTACCCCTCGCACATTCTCTCTCTCACTCTTTCGCCTTTTTGCCTTTTGCCTTCCTCATCTTTTGCCTGGTATTTTTGTTTACCTCCAAGAGACGATGAAGGAGACAACGACGAATGTTCGAGGCTGCATTTGCATTTTTCTTGCACAGGTGGAAATAACACTGAGGGCAGGTGTATGTATGTATGCATTAATGTTTGTTTCTATGTGTGTGTGTGTGCAGTTACATTCGCGCTATCTAGAAGGCCTACTTTGCCCAGTTGTTGTTAAAGTGCTAGAGGAGGGTTGCTGCTTATTATTATACATAGTATATGCAACGTACTTGAGGCATAAGAGAAATGTGTGGGAAATGGGCATGGCCAGCTAAATGGAAATCGCATGGAAAAACCCAACACTTCAGTTACAATTACCAGAAAACGAAAAATTCAGAGGAAATATATGAAAGATGTTAGAACAGTTGTAGATATGTTAGTCTAGACTTTTTGCTAGATCAGAAAGATCCATTTTTTTAGAGTTAAAAACTTAATAGGTAAATGACTAATGAGCTAAAACAGAAAACGGTAACATCCTTTTGCTCTTTCGAAAGGTTTTTTGGAGTGAATTATCCACTCAAACCTCATTACAGAATTTATATGATCTAAAAGTCCTTTTTTCTATTGAAAAATGAAAATTTTGCATCTGAATCTTGGCCAAGAATACGAGATTTTTCACTGTTGACGAAATAAATGATATTGATTTACCTGAGTAAATATTTCAATGAACTATAATTCCAAAATGTTTTGATTCTAGATTGAAAGGTTAAAGTTAAAGTTTAACTAAAGGCTAAAGTAATGAAGAGTCTCAAAAAGAAAATAACCAGGCCTCAATTAATGCATTTAATCATTCGGACAGACTAAATATTGATTGAAGAAAATTTTGTTGATCAAAGAGTTAACATGCATTTCCCGTTGCCCGTCCCTCCCCTCAACATTCAGTCATCCCTTGCTGGCAAAGACTCGAAGCTATTAAAAACCAAAAACAAAAAAAAAGAGCGAAGAAGAAAAATCAACTTTCAATGACTTTCTAAACAATTTCCAGTAACTTCAGGCTAGGCTAGAGTCATCATAAAACATTTCCCCCACTTTAGTCATCTCTCACTCTCTCTCTCTCTCTCTCTCTTTCCATTGCCATCTCTATCGACACTAATAATAAAATGCATAAATAACAAACAGACAGCAGTAGCTAAAGCAAAAGCAACAACAAAACAAAAAGTGAAGAGAAGAAAAACATTAAAAACTAAAATGGAAACATATGTTTTGTACAAATTATATATCCAATCGTAATTATTATACATGCCGAGATAGAAACTATACGAGCGGGAGGAGGAGGAGGAGGAGAAAATGGAATGGAGAGAACAGAAGATCGGTATTGGTATCGGGGTTGCAAGTACAAACAGATGATTCGATTTATTTAACAGATCTATCTCTCTCTATATCTCTCTCTCTCCAACTTTCTCTCTCTCTCTCTTTCTAACTTGCTGGTGAGTCTCGTCTAAGCGGGGGGTGCTTGCAACTGCTGCGGCTGCTGCAACTGCTGGACCTAAATAAAGAAATGCATTCAAACGCAGCGCGGGGCAGCGGCAGCCCGAAAAATGAAAATGGAAATGTGAAAAACACAACAAAAAAAAAAAAAATAACGAAAAACAAAGCAAGAGTCAAATGGAAGGAAGAAGAATAAATAAATGGAAAAAGAATTTTTCTACAGAAAATGTGTGCACACACACACACACACACAACGAAAGTAATAAATATTGGATATGGGCAAACTAAAGAAGGGGCAACCAAGATGCAGAGACTTTGAGATTGAGGAGGAAAGCAAAGAGAAGAAGAAGCCGAAGAAGGGAGAGAGGGAGGAATTGAGACGGAGGATATAAAATGCATTTAATAATTTACAAAATGCATTTGCAGCAGATGTGTTAAAATTCGTAAAGTAATAAAATAACAAATCAAATGCAGGAAGAAACATCACACAAAAATATATACAACAAAAAAAAACATTCAACCAGAGCGTGATTGAGAGAGAGAGAGAGAAAGAGATAGCTAGATGGAGGCGCAACTTCAAAGGTCCAAGTGAAAAACATGCATTTTTGTTCCTGCCACATCTAGTGGATAAATAAACATTACTCCACATCCACTCACACACACACACACACACACACACAAATCCCTGCCTAGCCATGCTATGCAATCCTCTCCCCCTCTGCACACTTCTCACTCTCACTCTACCCACCATCTATCTGCATCTCTACATTTTATCATTCGCTTGTGTAGGTACGGCACTTGCTTTCCGCTCACTTTGCTGGCTAATTTTACACCAAATTATATGGTGGCTGACTGTTGGCTGCTCCTGCCTGAGTCTGAGTCTCAGTCCGGAGCTCGAACCCAAGCCAAAAGGATATGTGGCACAAAAAGGATACTCGACCGCAGCCAGCAGAGGCAGTTAGTCAGTCAGTCATTCAGGCAAATCGAACATTTCCAGCAAATTGCTTTTACATAAAGACGGTGCCAACCGCAACACTCCAGGATCTCAGCAGCAATAGGGATGAAGTCATTCTCTCTCTTACTCTCCCGCTGTTTCCATGTGTGTGCCTGCCTGTGTGCCTGTGTGTTGGAGTGGGTGGAAAATGCGGCACAATTATGCCAACTTCAGCACTAAGTGCAGGCAAAGCTAAATGTTTTCTCTCTTCATTCGTTTCTTTTTTTTTAGTCTATGGCCAAATTAGAGGCATTTAGTTCGTCCTTTTTTACGCAATGTTTGAAATGTTTGTCATTTTGATGATGTCGATGAGGGCTTAATGCAGTTGCGCACAAAAAAATAAAGAAGAATCTACAAAAACGTACAGCAAAAGTTGTCTACCAACGAAGAGCTAACAAAAATTGCCTAAATTTCGCCAACCCAAGTGGCTAAAAGGTTCTTCTTCATAGGCAATCTGTGTTGAAAAGGCACATTTGCAGAGCTAAATCAGTGTTGAACAATCGTTTACTAAACCATAAAGATAAGAACTTTGGTTTCAACTTTAATGTTATGGGGCATGTTTCCTAGTGTTGATTAAACCCAAGAGCAACAAATTTTAGCTCTGATGCAGGTAAATATTTAATAGAAAAGTGTTGAAAAATGTTAACAACAAACGCTTTATAGTTGAATCTTTTTTATACAAAGACCTTGGTAAGAAATAGAAGACATTTCTTAGAAGTATACTTATTGATTGTTATGTCTCGAAAACTCTTTAAATCAAGTCAACAGTGTTGATTAACATAGAAATAATTGAAATTTGGATTCTAAATTAAAAATGAAACCAATTTTTTGTCAAGTATTTCTTAACTTTTCATCTGATTTGCCTGACAACTTTAAAATTATTTAATAATCTAGTGTTGTTAAGCTTGCCAACCAAAAATGAATATTGTGCAAGGCGTAAAACTAGTTTGTTTGTGTGTGTGTGTGTGTGTGTGTGTATAAATTAATCTTATACAAATTATTATTTCTCAATAGTTAATTGATTGCTGTAGACATTGTCTTACAAATTATAACACATTATAATGTCATTTGTAACGGTAGTCAGAAAATTGCAAGTAAGTAAAAATAAGAAAAGGAAAACCAAACCAGACCAGACCACACCAGCGCAACGGCAACGCAATCATTTTCATTCATTTCAATTTCCATTATTTTCATTATTATTATTATCATTATCAGTATAATTTTTGGTGGGGTTTTTGGGGTATTGCTTTCGAGGCGAGCTCAGCCTTTAATTGTGTGAGGTAACTTCATCTTGGAATTGCAACCAAAAAATATAAAAGCAAAAGCAACCAAAAAGTATCTACAAGATGTGCGATATATGTATGTATGTACCTATGTATGCAACTTTAGGTATGTAGTTGCTGCTGCTGCTGGTTATAAATATTGTATCTACCCCTCCTTTATATCTTTATGTGTCTTTCTCTTTGTTTTTGTTGTCTTATTGCTTCTCTTTCTCTCAGTGTACGCTGCACGCTGTTTGTCTGTTTGTAATTGCGTAAACATACTCGTACATATTTTATTTTATATTTTATTGTTTCGCTTCGCTGCGCTGCGCCATAAGGGCAGATACCTATAATTTTCTTATGTCTTTCTGTACAATGGCAATAATAATAATAATAATCATCGTCATCATCATCATCATCATCCTCGCCATCATCATGATCATCGTTGTCGTTGTCGTTGCCGTCCATAAAGACAACAGTCGACAACGTTGTGGCGACGACTGCTGCACTAACAAATGTATCTTATAGTACGTGTAATTGTATCTGTGTATCTTTGTACCCTACAATAAATGTGGAATAAATAAATAAAATGTAACAAAAGGCAGCCAAATAAATGAAAATATAACAAAACTTAACACAGCCGCCAACATCATCATCATGAACATCATCTACATCTTCATCATTATAGTCGCGTCGTCACAAGGAAAACAAATGACGCGAATGGGCAAAAATGGAAGGAAACTCGGCATGGGGAAGGAGAGAAGAGGGTCAGGCTAGCATCGGTGGTGGGAGTTGAAAGATGATGTGGGGATATAAGATGTTGAAATGCTGAAATGTTGTTGTTTGTTGTTGCCTTCCAATTTGCTTGGCAAATGTAAATTGTCTTAGGGTCAAAGACATGATCCGCCAAAGACAGGAAGTACCCACACACAGAGAAAGAGAGAGAGAGAGAGTGAGAGAACTAGAGGCTAAAGCTAAGCTTCAACCAACTAAAAACAAATATCTATTGTCAATATATTTGCATATTCACTATTTATCTACATCTATCTCTATGGGAGAATATTAAGCGATGATTAAATTATAAACCAAACAAAGCATACCCCAACTAACTAAAATGTATTTTCAAAAAAAACAAAAACAATTCATTCAAATTCCATGAAAAGAACTACCATATTCCACTAATATAAAGACATCTAATCAATGTGACTAAAAATAGAGACAAATATATGAAATATATTAACCACAAACATCTTTTAGAATAAATTGAAATAACTTGGCATAAAACTATAAAGCATAAATTATGAAAAACTACAACTGATTGGCTGTTTAGTTTAAATTCCTTTATATAAAAACAAATGCTTTGGGTATACAAATAACTTGAATTAAACTTTCTTTAAATCAAGAATTTAGAACCCCTCGAAAATTTTCTTCATTTATCATAACGAACCGAAACCAAATCAAGACCATTTAACAATCGTACAATGAATTTTTATATACATACATACATTCAGATATTGTGAAGGGTAAAAATTGTTCATAAATTGTTTATTTCTGCACTATAAAAACAAAAACAAAAAACTATATCTAAAATAATGGAAAAACCTTTTGATTCAAATATTATAGACTCTAGACCATGACTTGGCCGCCAGATAAAATGGATTCATAAAAATGAGCTATATATATATATATGTATGTATATTGTATTGGCCTAGTATAATCGTCATTTGTTTCTTTATTAATTTAAACAATCACCGTCTGCCTGTAAATTTGCAGATGAATTGGCCAAATTAAAGTATGAGTTGCCAAAAATAAAGCAAAAAAAAAAATCTATGCCATTTTTTTTGTTTTCTTGAGCTTTGACTTTATCAGGCGCGTGATTAGTAGCTATATATACCATACATATATACTATAACTAGCCTATATAGCCTGATATTTTTGGTATCGTATCCAACTAGAGCACGTATAAAAAAAAAAAAAAAAAATTTAAGAAAATCTTATCAGCTGTTAGAAATTACGTTAGTTAAAAAAAAAAAAACAAACTCTAAAACTGAAATCGACACAACTTAAGATTACAAAAAAAAAAAAAGTGATGAGAGGGGGGAAAAAATTGTTATTATTATATTGTATTGTATTATCGCTAGATAAGATCTATGTGGGTTTATGGTCAGACTTGTACGCTGTCATAAAATAAATTACTTATTTATTTCAAGTGTGCCCCGCTAGTAAATGCTATTCAAGTCTCTCACCCCGCCTCTCCACACCACACACCCCCCCCACCACCACAACGCCCTCTTCGCTGTATCTCTCTCTCTCTTTCTCTATATATATATATATATGTATAAGAACAATATAATTGCAGCAATTTTTTTATTATACCACAAGAAATAAAAATTATCGAAATTGGCCCATAAATTATATAGACGACGAGTGTGTGTACTAGAAAAATACTACAAAAACAACAATAACAACAACAACAAAATGCCAACCGTATGTCCCACAACTTAACGAAAGTTGAAAACCAAACAACACCACCAACAAAGAAGGGAGAAATAAAGAATCTTTTAATCTTGGGAAATACTCATACAACAACGAGAAGAAGAAAACCAGGAGAAATCCAACCAGAGATAAAGAGTTTTACGAAAAATTTCCCAAATTGGGTGGCCTAAACTCTTAACTTTTAAGCGCTTTGACTCTTTGTCGGCGCTACCGAAAAAAAAAAACAAAAACAAAACAAAGACAAAAAAAAAAAAAAAATAATAATAAAGACCAAAAGTACATAGATAGTTTGGAAAGAAACCTTTAAACATAAATTTGATTTATTTGTATTCAAACTCGAATCAATCAAATGACCCTTTATATCTTGCTTCATTTCCCTGCCTCTAAAATGGTTCCCGCCACCACTTGGCCCTCTCTTCTACTACTCTCGGTTAATGGGCACAGGAAATAACAAGACATTTGACATTAGGCTTAAGACTTTCAAACAAATTCACACGCTACACCGAAAAAAAAAAACCAAACAAAACACAACTCAAATCGGAAAAAGAGAAAACCAACGTCAAGCAATAGATTGGCTAACCTATGGTTCAAACGAATATCTTATACCCTATCAATCAATTAATCAATCAATAAAACTGGTTTCCTTATATATTGTCCCATTGAGGAAGTACGCCAGCAAAACTAGTTAATTAATGCAAATTATGAAAAGATATTACTATTTGTTCGATGGAATCACAAATAAGAGTTTATTATGCGACCGTTTTGCCCCCAAAGTTAGGCAACCTATCGTTGAAATGTCTAAGTGGCTTCTTGAACTTAGTTGATGAGATATTCTTTACAAAGTCAAACAAAGAAAACAAAAATATATTTGCTAAATGATCAAAGTCAACTAATCAATCGATATAGTTTAGAACAAATACTTTTTTAACAATATTCAATGTACCTTTTGCAAAGAGTATAAATTAGAGGAATATACCACACACAAAAACTAAACTAGAGGGTGAGAAAAACTGTGAGCAAGTGGAAGGAGAGTAAGAGGGCCACCTGACTGACAATTATGACTAATGCCAAGAAGGAGACAATAAGATAGATGGAGAGAGAGAGGGAGAGTGAGAGTGAGCGAGTCTAAGGGAGAAGGAGAAGGGTTCGTGAAGGCAAAAAGTTAAAGTCAATTCTCTGGGAAGAACTTTTCAACACTTGGCAATTTTCAGTTGTAATAACCAAGAAAAGTTTTTGGGTAAAAAGCAAATACAAGAAAAGTCAAGGAACTCACTCTCACACACACTCAACAACACATAAAAACAAACGCACACACACACACACACACACACACAGACACAGAGACAGACAAAACAATAAAGGAAAATACTTTTCCACAGCATCTTCTTGTGACTTTTGCTGATTGCCTGGTAAACCAAATGCTGCGTGTGTAAGTGTGTCTCTCTATCTCTCTCCTAAAGTGTGATTGTCCGTGTCTGTGTGTGTGTGTGTATGTGTGTGTTCTATGAATGAAAACTCTCCGTGGCATTGGTGAGAAAACAAGAGCAAAAACTTTGACTCTATTAAGTAACAGGCTCTCAGACTTGGCATCAAGAATTCTCATTGAAGGCAAAAGTAACATAATTTAAGCACAGGACTCTCTCTCTCTTTCTCTCCCTCCATAGCTTTCTTATTCCACTCTCATGCCCCCTTACTCGTTGAAACAACACCAGTCTCTCTCTCTCTCCACCTTCTTTACTACTGTTGTCTTTCTCTTTGCCTCATGTATTTATGCATTAGCTAAACATATTGATATATATATATATATATATAACAGGGTGCTTCAACATAGATAAATGGGTACTCCAAAGGACTAAGAAACAGCACAGAAAACAATGAATAAATATTTTCTTAGTAAACACCTTTCGTTGATTTCCATTGTTTTCAATCAAGTCCTACGTAATTTAATCAAACATTCAATAACTTCGATCTAAAATTTTCGCCATATGCGCGATGAAAATCATATTAAATGTTGAGCCACCCTAATATATATTTTTTGCCATATAGCCCATACATCTGTCTTTACATTGTATCTGCACATCTATATTCATGAGCCTTCAGACATCATATACCATTCATTTATGCATATACATACATATGTATGTGTGTGTGTGTGTGTATATGTATAAAAACACAAAATAGAGAAAAAATACTTGCATAAACTAGATATAAGTAGAAGACATACATTTCCATGGACTTTAACTTGTCAAGAGGCAAAAACCAAAACAAAACAACAAAAAAAAAAAAAAAAAACAAATAATGTACATACAATGTAAATATTATTAATTATAATGACTAAAGTTGAATAAAGTTAAATCAAAAGACGCATTAGATGCAATTATAGAAATTCAAATGCACGAGACAAATATTTATTTGTTTAAATATACATACAAACATACAAAATCTATGTGCAACTTGCAACTGTTTGCTTTGCCATCAATTTTTTTGCCATTTTTTTCTCCTTTTTTTTTGCCAATTTGTTGATCATTTTTCATTTTTCAAATAGAGATAAAGAGGGAGATGGAAAGATATCCACATACATATGCGTGCATTGTGCAATTTTCTTGTCATTAGCATTAAATGTTGTTTGAATTATTTTTTTCATTCGGCTGACGCACTTAATGTCGAGACCTCGCCCCCAAGCAGCCTTCCTCCTTCTACTCCTCCTCCTCCTGCCTTTTTGCCTTTTGGAACTTAGTTTCACATAGGCAAGCAACAAGCAGTTTCTTATACAAATAGAAAAATCAACTTTAATGTGCAATTTTAATAGAAATAACAACGCGCAACGAAATAAGGTAAATACCTTTAAATGCGCAACAACAATAACAACAACGACAACAAAAATGAGAGAAAAAAGAAAGAAAAACATTTTGTTAATAAGCTTGCATTTATGCACTTTTCTCAATGTATTTGGCACACAATCGCAATGTGTGTGTGTGTGTGTGTGCATTATGCAAAAAACCTCATCTAACTGAAACCAAATTGTTGGACAATGGACAAATGCCATTTGGAATAGAAAATGAAGGAACCATAAACAACAACAACAACAACAAAAAAAGGAAGAAAATTCAATGTATTTAAAGGCTATGCAATTTTGATTTTAAATTGATACGAATTAAATCGAAAAAAAATTAAACTCATTTCACAAAATTTTACTCTTACAGGTCACCTAAAAGTTACGACATTAGGGCTCTAGCCAAATTGGTAAATTGCAGTGAATAATAATAATAACAATAACTTTAAGGGCACTTAAGATAAGAAAATGTTACAAAAACAAAATCTATTACTCATTAAACTTTTATGATAGAGATAGACTGCAATATAAATAAATTAGTTGATTTAGAGTAGAATAAGGCAAAAAGCACATTGGGTATTTTGAAAGACTTTTCCATATATAGAACACTATAACTTGTCTGTTCTCTATGACAATAATGATAAATGACATCACATTGTTTTCATTTAGTGGTAAGATCTAATTTATTCATCTTGCTAGTAAGTCGAATTCTATCTAGTTTGGTTTTTTTTTTCATTATGAATATTTTTTGCGTATTCAATTTTTGCATCATTGATACAAAGCACTTCTTTGATGGAGAAGGAGGATTCATTTAGATTTATATAGATGATTAAGAAAATGTAAATCGAACTTACCCTTTCCTCTTCACGTATCATCTCGGCAATTTCCGGTTTGATTTCCATATCATCGTGATGCGTTGAAGATGCTGAACCGCCGCCTGAATTGCCACTTGCCGCAACACTGGCACCCACACCGGGAGCAGCGGCACCACCGGCAGCAGCGGCAGCCAATGAAGCACCCAAAGCACTGGCCATGGCGGCATGCGAATGTGCCAATTGATGTTGGGCGGCCAATTGTTGAGCTGCTGCAGCAGCTGCAGCATGTTGCTGATGTTGTTGATGCTGTTGCTGTTGTTGCTGTTGCTGCTGTTGATGATGATGCATGTTGCTGCTGCTGTTGCTGTTGCTGCTATTACAGTTACTGTTGCTGCTGTTGTTGTTGCTGTTGCTACTGCTCGACTGATGCTGTGATGATGGTCCAGATGCATTTGGTGGTGCACCATGATGACTTGATGGCGGCGGTGGTGGTGGTGGTACATTTGCTGCATGATGATGGGCGGCTGCAGCAACCGCAGCGGCCATATGTGGTGGCAACGCTGGAGCCTGTGCAGCCGAATGGGTGGGTGAATTTAGGATATTTGCTGGTCCATTCTGGGACTCTCTGGATAGTGCTGATGGTGGTGGGGAGCAACTCCTAGCCGATGAGCGATGATAAGCCGAATTCGATGAGGCTGTTGATGAATGGGATGATGAGTTATTGGTGGCACTGTTGGTGCCATTACCGGTGGCCAAATGGCTGCTAGTGCTGCTGCTTGAGGCAGCTGACGATTGCAAGGACTGTGGATTGGGTGAGGCGAATGGATTACGCACAATGGTCGATGTCTGTTGGCCACCACCAACACCTCCAGCTCCGGATGCTGCTGTTACATTTGTCATTTGACTCGGTGAACCAATGCGCATCGATGTGGGACTGGGTGTGGCATATTGTCCATCTCGTGAACGTTTTCTTTGATTACGCTGATTGAGATCCAGGGCATTTTCACTTTGTTGCACATGTTGCTGCAATTTGGCCAAAAGTCGGGCTCTCTTCGGTTTGATTAGCTCATCGTCATCGTCATTGTCATGATCGCCGCGCAGCAAGGCAGCTGCTGCGGCCAATTCTTCCTCATCCTCGTCATCATCGTAGACGGTCATACGTTGTTCGGGTAAATGCATAGCGGATGCAGATGATGAAGTTCCCCCCTCCTCCGCCAGCGCCAGCTCCGGCACTGACCTCGGCCAGGCCACGTATCTTTAGGGTTTCGGCCACCTTTAATAGAGGATTTATTTGATCCTGGCACACGTTTATTTCACCCTTGTACATAAATTCCACCAGAGCCTTCAAATCGGACCAATTAACGTCGCGCATTATGATAATGGGATGTTGGCAGGGATTATCATAGAATAAGGCTTGAAAATAGGGCGAGCATGCGGATAAGACCATTTTGTGGGCCTTAATCGAGTGTCCCTCGCAAGCCAAAGTGACATCCACAAAGGATTCATTCTGTAGCAGTTCGTCAAAGACGTTTGTCAAATTCGATTGATAGTTATTCCAGCGCAAACAAAACTGTTGATTATCGCCGCCAACTCCACCACCAGCATTCAATGGGCCACCACCTTTCGATGCACCACCCATAATGCCATGACGTGTGTGCCTCTGCTGTGTGGCAACTGGGGCAATTAGTTTCTGTTTGATGCCCTCTCGTTTGGTCGATTGGCCAAATTCGAAAAGAGCCGCCGCTGTGGCTGCCAAACCGCCAAGTTG